>WACJ01000274.1:2487914-3731872 GCA_008973525.1 Stenopsyche tienmushanensis
CACCAAAATGTTCCGAAATCGAGATAAAGCAATTCAAAGATACGAAGAATTATTGGTTCTAAAAGTGTGGACTTATATTGTAAAAGTAAAAATAGACTAAATCATTTAATTTCTCATTAGTAAAAGGCTATTAAAGCCAATGGAGATTAATTTGATAGAATAAATTATGTTTTAAATTCTCACCCATGAATTCCGAACGTTTATGTGATACACCCTAACATTTAGAATTATACACCGTATTTATTGTTGATTTTCATATCAAAAATAGTTTGAATTCAATTATTAAATAGGGCAAAACGATAATTTTTGATTTGATATTGAAAGTATCAAGAAAATCTTATTATTATAGTACATAGTATGTTTTTTACATTTTTAATGAACGTCTATACTCTCAAGACTTGCTATTATTGTGTATTCATACGTTTCCTTCGACGCTTTGAAAGATAGTGAGCAGTCCATTCTCGATAAAGTTATCCAGGATGATGGATCACGTTTATATTGAGCAAGGAACCGTCTTTGGTTTTCTTTTAGAAAATATTCTTTACCATATCCAAGAGATACTCCTGAAGCTGAAACTATATTTATAGTCATTTTAGTTAAATCGTCCGAAACACTTTTTAATCCATTTTAAAATTAAAAAAAAGGATTTTAAAGTATCTGTAAGAGGTCTTCAATATATTTGAGATACATAGAATTACAATAATAATTTATATTGACAAAATATCTGTATATGATCGTTTCATTTTAGTTTTTACCGACAATGATTTGTTTTACATTGTTACCATAGTCAATTGATCCGAGACTTACCTATCGTGACACAATTACTTCTTGAATAAGAAATATATAGAAACAAACAAAGAAAAATCCTTCGTGCACACCGATTATGGCCTTTTGTTCCCCAGACAACATTCTGTCCTACAAAGCTAGATTATAATGAATTTCTATCTGCCATTGTTCCCTGGTGATTACCTGTGGGGTATCGGACATATTGTTTTACGTGTATGTTCTTCGAAATGCGATTTCGTATGGTATTCCACAGCGACGAGACGAAACAATACGAGCACGTGTACACGTGCGGAATGCTCAGGACATTTCTGCAGGATAATACGAGCGCCAAAAACAAGAGGAGAAAACCGGCAAAAAACGCGCTCAAAGCCGAGCAATGGACGAAAACCGGAGAGTTGAACATTCCGACTGCCGATTCCAGTTTTCTTACTCCAAAATACTAAAATATCTTCTTCGTTTATGACGATTTGGCTGCTAACTTTCTTTAAATGTATTTTTGCAGCTCTTGATCGGGAGCTATTTCGGACACTACGCCTTATTGATAAACAAGTAGGATTCAAAATTTGAGCCGAATTTTAAATGTTCTTTCTCATTCTCCCAAAACAACATATACGTGTCTTATTTTTTTTAGATCTATTCGAGGAGTTATTAAAATTTATAGTTTATGTCGCTGCCTCCCGAACGATTAAAATGCATTTTAAATAAAACAACCATGGCTTGCATATTAAGCTTGAGCTACAATTCAACGAGTAAGGCATCTATTGATGCGCGTGCTCAATGTCTGACCGCATCAATACACTCTATTTATGTACTCGCTTATTATAAATCGCCATTGTCTTTAAATTACATTTAAAAAAAATCTAATCTAAACATGAACCTATTCAAGCTTATAATCCAAACCAAGAATGAAGACATTACATTCAGACCCATCCGATATCAAATCCGTATCGATATTGATGAGCAAATATTGTCATTTAAGCATTACATCCTTGTATGGTAGGATGATCGCATATTTGCGAGCGAATTCCAGAGATTCAAAAAGAGCAGTCTTGTACGTTGAACTCGAAGAGAGAGACGGATAAAACGTCTTGCAGTTCGGTAATTGTGCATGAGCGACAGAGAAGGGAAGCTTCCTGCGTACATCGCACGATTGTACAGATCGTTAACCCAAATTAATCGACTAATAATGATGTGTGAACGATATAATGAATCGATTTCAAGATTATGTTTACTTGAAGAAGTGACCGAATACTGTGTGCTATCGACAGTGTTTATTTATTTAACTCGTTCGTCGCTGTGTTCACAAGATATGCGCGACGGGCATTCCGCTGCGGAGGCCCCGTCGCGTAGTTTTTGGTGGTCATATAATTAAAATAACTAATATATACATACGATTTTTATGAATTTCTAAACCGTGAAACGCTTTTTTCGCTTTCTTCTTTTCATTGTCGAGCCTAGCATTTTCTGACCACAACCATTCTCTTACTTCCCTCTTAGTTCCCGAAATATTCTGATTTGAGTATAAAAAAATACTGATTTGTTTGCAGAAAAAGCATGTTTTTCAACCGAATAAAGATTCTGGAGTAAGTGCAGTGAAGTCTTAAACAGTTTCCGAAAAGCGAATTCAGCGTCTCTCTTTTACGTATATCTACAACGACTTACAAATGTCAACTTTACGATATAATGTCTTCCAGACGACAACTGTTGCGTTTGCTTACCTTTAATTTGGCCAATGACAGAGTAATTGGTGAAGCTTATAGATCTAAGATAAATTACACCTGAGAGAAGATATCGTTACGTTATAATATCGCATCGCTATTTCTTCTGTTAACGTCCCGATCATCGAATTTGGACCCCGTGGGAAACAACACCGATTCACGATGGGCGCCGAGAGTGTTAAATATAAGCGATCCTGACAGATACGTAGATTTGTACAGATGATATGTGGCGGACAAGCAAATATAGCATCTTAGACTATGAAGATTTTAAATTAGCTCACTACTCAAAGGGTCAAAGATGAACATAAAGTTAGATATACTCATTATTAGATATTGATGTAAATCAATAATATTCTTGTTAAAATATTTGATAATGTTATTGTTGCAAATAATTTATTCATAGACGGTCCTGACCTAGTTAATCTGTTCAGAATCAACCGGAACGACTTCCAATCTTCCTAATTAATAGATTCAATGGTGTTTTATCACATATGATAAACTCTCTGGGCTATTTTGTGTATTAAAATATCATAATTATTATAACAAGGATGTTTCTTGTATCATAGATTAATACGTTTGGTCCTCTATTTCTCTTACAAAGCCTTATCCAATATTAAGACAAGAATTTCGGAATATAATGAGGTTAGTAAATTAATTAAAACATTAAATTATTATGATTTTAGAGACATATTTTCCGATAAAGAAATCACAAAAAATATTATAGAGAAATTAGCATTGCTGATTGTAAAATATTTGAGTAAAGTTCTTAAGATTATTAAATAAATATTGTATATTTGGATAGATTTTTATGCAATTTTTAAGAATTTGCCTTGATTTGGTATCAATTAATGTTTGGGCTCAAGCAGTGTATATTTAGAAAGTTTTTCGTGGATGTTACAATTTAAAAATCTGATATACTTTGATTATTTTTTCACCAGATAAAAGTATGCCAATTGTTATATTCAATACGAATGAAAAGGGTATATATAAATATATATATATTTGTTATAAATTTTATTCAATAATATTATCAACAATGGTCAATTAAAATTTGACGAGTTTGATGCTGAATGGAATTACGCTGAAAATAATTGGGTTAAGAGCTTAATCCTGAGCCCGGTTTATTTTTTGCAGAATATGGTGAAAATATTAAAGCATCTCTGCCACTTTATGAAGAAAGAAAAGTTTGCTTCGAGATGAAAATGGACAATTTTAGCCGGTGCTAAAAATATCCAGATTCAAGATTGTACGCAATGCTGGAAGAATCAGTGTGTACTTGCACGTCACAAATATGGAGTGACGCAAAATACGAGCGGTTTCAAAACCGAATTTCAATTATACCGCGTTAATTATTATTTTTATTCACCATGTCGTATCGCTATATCGTGCAGGAGACTATATTCCTGGAACCCTCCTCGTGACTTCTAAGAACCCTAAGGTTTCGCAGAACACTAATTGAGAAGCAGTGCAGCATGCGATAAAATTTAATTACTTGTCCAACCATGTCGGACGAATATATGAAGGGTTCATTTTAATAAGGAAATAATTACATTTATATATACACTTAATGTATTAAAAGCATATTATTTAATAATATGATAAGATATAATGATCGTAAATAGCGGTGCTGGTGAAGTTTTGATATTTCTGTTTTAGAACCCAATGACCTCGTGTAATTAATTGTGTCAGTTGTATGCAAATACGCTAGGAGATAATTTGCATGAAATTTAAGAGCCAAGAATGCAATGTACTTTGTGTTTATTTTCAGCTGAAATGTATTCTTGGTTTTATTTGTTTGACGAAAGCTTATTGTACAGTTAAGCTCAAGATTTTATATTTAAGCTCAAAATATGCACAGTAATTCTTCGACACTTGTGATGATCCGCATCTATAACCAAAAGATAATTCGGAAAACCATGGAGCAAAGTGTTGTAATACATTTATAAGCGTAAAAATAAAGCTGATCAATAAAATTAGTATTAGAATTCTACGGCTACAGGAAATTGGCGCAAAAAAGTGAATTGCATTTAGCAGTCTAACGGGTCGAGCTTTTGCTCGATCGCCCACCACCGCGTCCATTTTGGTCCACGAAACTGAACTCTGCATCTCAAGAACCTTTATGCGTCATGATCGTCATTGAGATTTGTGCATAAATTAATGATACTTTAGGTAATTCCATTTTTCAATTGTTTCCATTTCTTTCGAGTTCCTCCATTTGACTTTGTCTATAAAAGATGAATAGCAGTAGAATATTATCTGAAGGCTGAGACTTTAACCTCATAAATCAAATCACATTAGAAAACTGATGATGCAGTCAATTACATCATCGATCATTTTTACATCAATGTGCAGTCAGTCATACTTCGTATGAGTAATTCAGACAGTTTGATCGTATTATTTAAAAATTAATTTTATCCATCAAAATACCGCAAAAAGCCCTAAAACAGGGCGGAGTGGACACAAAGTATGTATGTTCAACCAGTCCGCTTTTCGGACCGCTAACGTGACGAATTAATGCCTCACGGTCGGACGCCATACGATTATGAACTCTCATTACAAAACGAAGTTGTCCGAAGAAGAATGATCGGAAAGGTTGTATAAATTGTAACTTTAAACTAAAAAACTGGCTAAGATAGCAGCATAAATTAGTAAGATTCATAATTTCTTAAAATATAACTTATAATTTCACTAGGTTCGTTCACAACCTCATTTGGCGCAAGCGACCTATGTACGTTAGACTTTGAGGGGGCTTCCGTTATTATACAAATCAAAGAAGACTCCGGATATGCATCCCAGAAAACGCTGCAAACGTTTCTAAAAGAGGACGGAGTGGCCACAAGGTCTGTGCGTCCATCCGGTCCGCTTTTCGGACCGCTGACATTACGAATGAGCGCCTCGCGATTGACCACCATACCCGAACATGTTTAAAAAATGATTACAAACGAATTTGTCCGAAGAAGAATGATCGGAATGGTTGTATAAATTTTATAATCTGTCGAAAATATTGTTGTCTTTATTTTATTGGGGGTTTATGTCTGATCGGTCGGCCCAGTGTTTAAGCGATAACGAAGAAAAGAGGGATTAGATAACTTAAGATTATGTAATATTAATCAGTGTTGATTCATGTAAAGTAGAATGGTTAAGTAAAATAAAAATCGTGCGCAACTCTCGACTGAGTCTATATTCTGCATTTTGCGCCCCAAGCTCAGTTGCGCCCGTGGCGGGCGCCTGCTTTGCCATCCTTTTGTTACGGCCCTGTTTTTAGATCTTCAAATGTAAGTCATCTCACTCTGCTATATTTCTGTACTGATTTTCACGCTTTTACTTATTTATTTTAATTATTGCCACTTTTATTAAGACCTGAGCAGATCTTAACTTTTTTAGGGACAGTCGTCACGCCAAATTGTTATTATTATTGAATATCTATGGAAGTAATGTGTTCTTGAATGTAATTATTTCGCTACCTTTTTAAGTTTTCGCCAAATTCAATATTTAAATACTTTCAGATAAATACATAAATTTTCTATGATCTGCTTCTGATTTCGATTCATTGATACTATTTGCGATACGATATACAAATATTTTGGGGGCTCTCAGCTAATAAAATATTAGTCAATCATATTTACATTCAGGGATTACTATAATTAAAATCATGACCTGGGTGAGTCCACTATGACAACTTGCTGTTACAAATTATTGATAAATTCCGCTTAAACCAAATACAGTTGTTACATTCATTAATAAGCTATGTACTTAATCGGGAATATTTGCTAATTTGAGAGGACAATGTTTCGCACAATTTATATCATTAACTTCCGAATTAATTTCCAAATTATTTTTTTATTCAATAAATCCGCATATAAAATATTGATATTTAACCAAAAATGAGGGCGCTGCTATCGGCAGTTTGGTAGTTATAATTGAGTGAAGTTTAAAACATTCGATCTGGCAGATCCTTCAAATATGTATCATTTTGCATGAACATTGATTTTTATTCGCATTGTTTTTATTTTTTGTATGAAACTGTGTCATAAATCAAGGACTGACAGCGCACGAAATCATTGTCATTGAGAGCATTTTGAGAATCGCAATAATTGGATAATAAACGTCACATTATTTTGTACGTTAATTTCGGTCTGATTTATTAGCTTATATTTTGTATGTAACTGGCGTAGGACGCTCGAGGATATATTATTTTTATTAATGTCCATATGACGGTCTTGATGGTGATTGACCGTGGTCCCTATTCTGGACCATGCTGACCATGAAGAAGAGCACATCATCAGCTGGACCAAGTGTCACATATGGTCGCCCACATTTGAAAGCATTTTAACAAGCGTGAGAAAGACACATCAGACGACGAGCCCCATGGGAATAGGATTTTCGGAATCAATCATCCGAATGACGTCTGTCATTTTTGGACCCATTTTGGTGGCTCAATCATGTGGAGAGATTTTAACGATCCATTTACAACCAGACGGCCGGATTGCAAGTCTTCAAAAAGTGACGTTCCGGAGTGACGTTTAGGGTGCTGTCGTCAATTATAAAATTAATAGGATCAAGATTGCACCCCCGAAAACTTTCAAGTTAAAAGGTTGCTAAAATTAAATTTATATCCTCACACAGTGCCGGCTCGTGACAAGCACCTCCAGGACAGGTAACGGCGTTAAAGGCTCTGACACTAATGATTTTAGGGTAGCAAGTGCTCCATGCTAGTTTTATTACTTTTTTACTGCCATCAACGTCCATCAAGCCAACTGGAGTACGACAGGTATCCTCGTTGCTAAAGGGATCCTTAAGTTCTGAGCGTGGAAATAAAACAGGAGTGCTTCCTTCAATCCATCTTCAGCTCACATTTCCTTTGCGTACACCGTCCTAAACTAAAATTTCAATATTCAATTTAGAATATTTGAGATTCGTGTGTATTCGCAGCCGACTCACAAAATATGTGTATATTTCAATTTTAAATGACCGCCTGGAAATACTTTCAGCTTCCTTTGCTCTATATATTTGCCACATCCACATTGCTGGTCGAATAATTAAATTCTTGAGTGGCATATCCAGTTGCATGAAGATTCATTGGAATTTCCGTAATCATCAAGTAGTGTCCTTTATCATTCACCTTAATGTGTCACTTGTCCTATTCAATTCATGCCATTATCGATAAAAAGGATGCATATTTCAATTCAGTTTGAAAAATGGCACACGTTGATATGAATGAATACAACCTACAGAACAAATATGGATGTAATATTTACTTACAAACACGATAATAGACTTGGTGTCCAATTAATTAATATGATTAATGATCTTGATTATAATATTTTGCTAAGATTCGTGACCTTATTCCATTTTTGCACGAGCTTAAAGATACGCGTGCTAAATATATCATATCGAATTATTATCATTCGATTATCTCAACTGTACTATTTGTTTATGAATAATAATGTTGAAATAGATCTATTCGTAAATATATAGAAGGCATCATTATCTTTATATTATTAGACACCTAACATAAATGTATATGATTTCTCTATTACTATACAAATAATTTTATTATAATGGCATGATTTATATGTAGGAGAGGATCTATAAGCGAGTAGCGAAATTATTATACTGTTTAAATAGTATTTGAATTTTTGTTGCAAATTAATCACTAACAGGTGGCCCTGCCCTTCTTAATCATACGTACATTTTAGTCAATTTTTACTTCAATCCTGTGAGTAGTGAGCTAATTTTAAATCATCATAAGCTTAGATGCTCTTTTTGCATATCCACCATTTATCGTTCGTATAAATCCATTTATCTGTCAGGACCGTCGTAGCGTGTATGAAGCTTGTACATAAATAAATAAACACTGTTGACAGCACACAATATTCGCTTATTTTTTAACGCAAGCACAAACAATACTATGGAAATCGATTCATTATATCATTCACATAACATTATTAGGCGACAAATTTGATTTAACGATCTGATTTAATAATCTATAGGATGTACGCAAGATGCTCTCTCCGTCTCTGTCTGTCTCCGAGCTCAACGTGTAAGAATGCTCTTTTTTGATCACTGAAATTTGGACACAACCCTGTATTTTACCTCTCATTTTTTGTCATACAAATATTTTTTCTATTTTAAAATATTGTTCACAATTTAGATTTGAACACTTTGATCTTGAGTCTTAAAAAGTCAACCTAGAAGAAATCAAAAAAGTAAATGATATAAATCTAGCTGTTAAAATTAAAACAAATCTTACTTAATTCATATCAAAGACAATAAAAACTTTTTTTTTCTACATAAAATTTAAGAAAGCATTATATTTTGAGACACGGTATGTATTTTATATCTGAATTCAACCCCAATAATTCACTTCCGCGATCGTACAGATCATAGAAAATGTCGCAAAAGCCCTAAAAGGGGACAGAGTGCCCATAAGGTTTTTACGCTCAATCGGTCCACTTTTCAAACTGCTGATCGGATACCATATCTGAACATAAGAACTTAGTTTATATTATAAAAACGGACAGAGTCAATCAGTGTTGATGCATATAAAGTAGAATGGTTGAGTAAAATAAAAACCATATGCAACTCTCGACTGGGTCGGTATTCTGCGTTTTGCGCCCCAAGCCTAGTTGCGCCCGTGGCGGGTGCCTGCTTTGCCACGCCCTTGTTACGACCCTGAATATAATAAACATTTTTAACAAATATTGTAAGATGCTTTCAAGTCAACCGCTTGAAATTTGAAGTATATTTAAGTCGGCAATACATGATTAATATGATATGTGGCTATTAAATAACGAGATTAAAGATGGATCTAAATTTTATGTAGCTTTTCAGTGCATTGAACGATTGACCCGAAAATATTAATTTTAAGAGATGCAAATGTTTATCAAAGATCTATGTTCATCATTAATTTTCGACTCATGTGATCAAAAGCCCAGTCTCGTTATTTAATAGCCATGTTTTGTTCATCCAATAGGATATTTTTATGAAAGCTATTTATGATGTCAGACTAATTAGGTTGAAATGCGACCTTTTATTTATACGGGGCAGTCTGAAAATGTCCCCTTCTCGGAAATGGTATAGCGATGTAATATTTTTCTAATATAAAATGCATGTATTGATGGTCCGATTCATATATCACGTACAATAAATTTTCTTCGATAACTGAAAAGCTCTTTTATTCCGCTTGCTTTCGAAACATGAGAATTGAAAGGATCCCTTGGGATCGATATGTATACAGTTTGTATAAGATATCTTTTATTTAAAGGGGGAAATATTTGGTAAAGAAGATTGGCGAGATTACGCGGTAGCAATTATTTTTACCAAAAGGAGGGAAAGACTTTATAAAGGTTTTATTTTTACGGAGAGAGCATTTCGCACATTTTTTTCACGTTAAGACAAGGAATTAAAAATAAAATAAACAAGCGTGGTTTGCCGAACAGAATTAAAGAATTTATTAGAAGCCAAATGTTATTTATTAAGCTAAGTATACATTGGAGTGAAGGAGTAATGGATAATAATCTTTTTAAGTAAAGAGGATAACGAGGGTGTGCTAAGTTAAGTGTTGGAACGTGATCCCTGCTTCGATGATAATTTTCTCCCTTTTCCTGAGTCTTGCACTCATCAGTCTTCCCACAGGGAGCTTTAATACAGTAGGAATATAATAGTGTTAAATACAAAACTGTTTTCCGGAATCATAAAATATTAATGAGAATTTGGACAGTCTGCTCTTGTGAATCGTGTCTGATTTCATAGATCAAATGATTCACCAACGACAGATATGAATACTGATTTGAATAAATGCAACAATAGTTGTCTCATTATAAATTCAAAAGATAAGCATTTGGAAACTGCGTCATGAACAAGTTGTCGGATAAACATTTATCTCGAAAGCTGATTCATGAATCTTCAAAAAACAGCATCAATTTGCATAAAGTCGTCATATTCTCAAGTGATGCTCATTAGAATCATATGATTCTAGATCCTATAATACTTCGAAAAACCAATTTATTACATCAATTGCAATGAAAATATAATTTTTAGGAATCGTTTGGGTAAAACGTGCTTATATTTAATTGAACATTCCCCGAATCAAAAAATGTCACAGAGCTCTTGGTAATCAAAATTAAATTTATTCAACAATGAAACAAACCCCTAGATTCCCTGTCTGTGTGATGACAGTTAATTTAATTAAGGTATTTATTTTGTAAGGGCGTCAAATTCGTTCTTGTATTAAATTGATTATGTCACAAATAACTTTCATCCATAAAACAACAAAAACAATCAACGGAATAGGCCCTAAGACATCTTTAAAAATAATTTAATTACTAATCAACTTATATTCAGAATCCATATATTATTTTATTTATTAAATATCTACCCCAAAGCGGTGACGTCTGTTGCTATATTACAAAGTAACATAAACTATGTGGGTCACATATTTTATATTGTGATAACAATATTTAATATATTAAGGTACAATATTTACTTTAAGAGTAGTGAGCTAATTTAAAATCATCATAAACTTAGATGCTATATTTGTATGTCCGCCACTTATCGTTCATATAAATCCATTTATCTGTCAGGACCGTCGCAGCGTGTATGGAGCTTGTACATAAATAAATAAACACTATCGACAGCATACAATATTCGGTTATTTCTTTGCGCAAACACAAATAATACTATTGAAATCGATTCATTATATCATTCACATATCATTATTAGTCGACAAATTTGGACTAACGATCTATACAATTGTACGATGTACGCAGGAAACTCTCCGTCTCTGTCTTTCATGCACAGTTACTGAACTCCGTCTCCGTCTCTCTCCGAGCCTAACATACAAGAGATCTCTTTCTGAATCATTGGAATTCGCTCGCAAATACGCGATCATCCTACCATACAGGTTAACTATGAGCGTTTTTCTTAATAAATTAAATTATAGTATTAAAATTATGAAATAAAAATTTGCATTGTAAATATGATATTATAATCTAAACCAAGTAGAAATTTGAGGATTTGAAATTATCCGTGTTTTCCAGTTATCCGTGTGTGTCTTCCCCGGCAGTCCCCTGGATAGTCGAGAGTCTACTGTAGTTCATTGTTTGTATGTATTTCAGTGAGAGTTTTCCATATTAGTATAATACTATTACAATTACACTATTACAATAGTTTCCTTGTTGTAATATTGCACATTTCATACAAACGTGTTGTATAAAACCGTGTTATACGAGGCTCGAGTGTACATGTAGTTAGATAAATACAAATTTCAAAGTTAAAAAGCGGATATTGTCGTAGTGGAGTTTAATGTAACAACAGTTTCTATATTTAGGCTCTCTAATAAGTATTGGATGTGCTCAATTAAATCATAGTAATGTTAGTGCGTCCTTGATGTTCGCGTGAACACAAGTTTTGGTTATCTTGTTGAAATATTATCATTAAATTCCTTTGAATCCTTTGTGTGTCTAAGCATTTGGCTGACGGCGAAGCAGGGATGTCTGAAATATTGGGCCCTTATGATTTTTAATTTCGGTCCTTTTGTATCGGAGAAAAGGGGATGAAATTTTTATATGGGTTTTTTTTAAGATATGCCGATGTTTTATTAGTATTTATATCGAACTTTTGGATATATTAATGCCTTAAAAAATATTTTATTAATTGTTTTAAAATTACTCCTATATACAGTGCACTTTCGATTATCCGGGTGCGAATTATCCGTGCCTGAAAACATTTTTTTTTCAAAAAAAAAATTAGATAGTAAGATTGTAAAAATGGACCCGGGGTGATAATAGCTTGATTGCTAAAACTAACCTGTATGGTAGGATGATCGCGTATTTGCGAGCGAATTCTAGAGATTCAGAAAGAGCACTCTTGTATGTTGAATTCGGAGAGAGACAGGGACGTTGTGGGCAACATGTTGGGCAACGAGAGTGTTAAACTGACTATCAGGCTTAACCCTGTGAGTAGTGAGCTAATTTAAAATCTTCATTGTCTTAGATGCTATATTTGCTTATCCATCGCTTTTCATCGCTTATCAGCTCAGCTGTCTGGTGGACTCAGCGACGAACGAGCACTGTCGATAGTAAAAAATATTCGGTAATTTCTTCAAGTAAACAAATAATACACTTGAAATCTATTTATTATATCATTCAAACATTAGTCGATGAATTTGGGTTAACGATCTATACAATCGTGCGATGTACGCAGGAAGATCTCCGTCTTTGTCTTCCATGCACAGTTATCGAACTCCGTCTCTGTTGTTCTCGTCGATATAATGTATAAGAGTGCTCTTTCTGAATCACGCGCAATTTGTTCGCAAATACGCGGTCATCCTATCATACAGGTTAACTATGAGCGTTTTTCTTAATAAATGACGACCGAAAAAGCGTTATTTTTTATTGAATTGCGGTGCGTGCGCATTACTAATAAGGAAGAAAAGAGTATGCCTGGTTTCAAGACATTTAAAGATCGTTTAACAATCTTATTGAGTGGCAATATTGATGGATATAAATTGAAAACATTAATAATTTATCACTCTAAAAAGCCGAGAGCCCTCAAAGGAATCAATGTTGATATCTTTACACTATATTACCGCTCAAACAGGAAAAGGTGGATGATACAATTTATTTTTGAACACTGGTTTTTAAATTTATTTATTCCATAAGTATAACAATATTGTAAACAGAAAGGAATTCCATTCAATATACTTTTAATACTAAATAATGCACCAGGACATCCACCACACATCGGAAATTTATATCCTAACGTTAAAATCGCGTATTTACCCCCTAATACCACCAGTATTTTGCAACCCATGGACCATGAAGTCATTGCCACTTTTAAAGCCTATTATTTAAAAACTACATTTATTCTAGGAATACAATGAAAATATAACTTGAAAAATAAAATGAAATTGAACACACTACAAATCTCAAAACTTATAGAAAACGATTTGGAAGATTTTACAAATTAAGAATTATTATGCATCGAAAATCAAAGTGTTGAAGAAGAGACTAAAAAAAAAAGAAATGGTATTGGAATCTCAAAAAAAAAATATATTGCAGCTTTCCTTCAAATTGACCAAGGAATGCAAAAATTTGCAAAAATGGATTCGGATAACGAAAGATTTTTGACTATATACCGCCGTATTCAGGAAGATCTTGCTTGCTTTAAATAAATATACAGGGAAAATAAACAACAAACAACTCAACTAAAGTTAGATATGTTTTTTAAAAAGACTACTACTGCTACTTCTTCCACTACTGATGATGAGCCAATGGATTGTACTTATATAAGTACAGATGATAAAAGATTTTAAATATGAATTAAGTAAATATTTTATATTAATAAATAAATAAAAAATACACATATTTTATTTTAACACAATTTAAGGCGTCTTCTCACTTTAGGCGCCTCAAAAATAGGCTATTTTCACGATTTTTTTTCGAGGATTTTCGCTAAAAATTATGAGATAAAATGGATCTTATATAATAAATACATTTTTCAAGTACATGAAAAAAAAATATTTTTTTGAACAATTATTATAATAAAACAGTAGCATCGAAAAACCCGTGTAGAAATGTTATGTTCGTGGCTTGTCGATGGTATCTCCGAGATGGGTCATTTGAAATAAAAAAATAAAACAGTTTTAGATTTAGTATATCAGGGACTATAGCGCATATCATCAGATTTTTGATATTCGCGAAAATAACAAAATGGCGTACGTTTTTCGAAAAAGTATAAAAAAAACGCGTTTTTTTTTGCAGTTTTTTCTAAAAAAAAAATACTTAAAATCAAAATTTCAAATATCTGATAATATGCGCAATAGCCATAACTATGAAAAATATGTTATTCAAATTTCATGACAATCGGCCGGATAGTTTCCGAAAATTCATCAACAAGCCACCGAAAAACCTTGTTTTGAGATAAACGCGTTTAAAGTTTTGGTTGCAGAAAAATTTCCCAGACACAGCTGTTGAAACACTCGTTGTTATTTTGGGTATTTCCTCCGAAGATCTTCATAAATCGGTTTCAAAACCTCGTGAACATCTTCAGCTAGAGCAGGAGGATGTTTAAAAGTTTCTATCTGATTGTTTTTCACCACTTTCTTGTACTTGCACCATGAGTCTGAACAATACGTATGCAGCTGGGTGCTCTCAGGTAGTCACCTAACGGTCGCCCAAAAATATAGTTAAACTCGTCTGATCTTTATGAAATTTTGATATAACATTTTTGAAGATATGTACTTTCAAAATTTTAAATAAAATAAAAATCGATTTTTTTAAATTTGTAAAGTGAGAAGACGCCTTAAGTCCAATTCGACTTGCGACCAAAGTCCAGTCCTGGAACATGTATTAAAATTATGAAATTAAAATTTGTAATAATGATTTGGATTATCCGTGTTTGTCCTTCCCGGCAGTGCCCCGGATAATCGAGAGTCTACTGTAGTTCATTGTTAGTATGTATTTCAATGAGAGTTTTCCTTATTATTTTCGTTCTCTCTGCATTTAATACGAGGGTCTGATGATGCGTCCTTAATGGGTCATAAGATGTCATAATGAATGTCCTGGCATAAGGATAATAAATGCATTTGTTTGGTAACATTCGTAGTGGTCATATTTGGCCGCTAGGCTTCTGGTACGGATCGTCACTCGCCGGTCGAGCGCCGCGTGGGTAGGACGCGTGCGAGGGTTGTCTTTGCTCTCCTACAACACGATCGCGTACAACGCGAAACTTGTATCACATCGTGATATTTTACATATGTAAAAAAATCATCGTAACAACCCTTAAAAATAAGTTTCGAAAGATTTTCGCATACACGGACGAAGTTTTCCTCGGTGACAACATACTTTATTTTCTTAGACGAGTGATGAAAATTCGAGAGGAAACTTTGGAGAAGAACTCACCCAATTATTTTTTGTAAGGGTTTAAATTTTCAACTGAAGAACTGCGTTCAGACACGGGTAAGTTTTTAATTAAATATTTGTTCTTTCGTATGTAAATACTATGCAAATTTATTTCGCTCATTTCACTATAATAACAATATAAAAATTATAGACAAAATGTATGTATTACATATAACATCCGTATAATAAAATAAAAAGATTTGCTATATTGAACACAAATGTTAAAATGACATGTTATACTGATGTGTATTTATTATGATGAGATTCGCATTGATTTTCTATTGTAATTTGTATTGTTACACATCGATGCTAAAATATTCATCGCCAAAATAAAAAATGAAGGGGTTGTTTTTGTTGATTTTTTTTTTTACCGAGCAGCATACTTTTCGCCCAACCGACATTGAACATTTTCGCACGATTCAAAATAACAAAAATCTGCGCAAAGATCCCATTTTCAGCTTTAATATATTTAAAATTAAATTCGCCATTAAGCTCTTTTCGCCTCTCCATTAAATTTACGTACATTTTAATATCTCGAATGTAAGCTTCATATTAAATATTGTCATTAAATTACCGGGTATACTGCGACTCCTCCCCTAGCCCTTACACAATTCGGGGGCTTTCAACAACGTCTCAATTATACGGAGATTATTTTTAAAGTTGAGCAAGACGAATTGTACGAAGTACGAGTTTATTGAAAATCAATTCAGGCCTCGTATAATTTATGCGATTATATAAGACCCCCGATACACGGCATGAATACGTATTGATAAGCTTGTTTTTGTTGTAGCAGATCAAATGTGTGCTCATAGGCAAATAAACAGTTCGGAACATGCACGGAGACAGTTATCGGAATAATGATTTAGCATTTGGGATTTCCTCTTAATCTTTCTAATATATAAATACATAGTCTTTTTGCGATTTCTTAGTCAAAAATTTTCAACGACTCTCCTCGACTGTGGATATTAAAGTCGGTAATTTTAGATCGGAGAAGTATGATATTGCTTCGCTTTGTACTAAAAATAAGCCCCGAGGTATAAAATGAACTTAAAGGGAGCTGATTTGCTGGATTTATTTGCATCAAATAGGGATATTGCTTTCTGATTTATATTGATTTAAGAATGTATTTAAGCCGATGTTATTGAAGATCAATCCGCGATCAAATTATATTAAACATTTTCATCCGATCTAATAAGGCGATTTAGTTGATCTACCATTTGGGATTTATTTCAAAAGGAAACATTGTAAATCTAATTTAATTTTTAACAACAAAAATCCTGTAGATTTGAACCCATGACGATTGAATTACTAGTCCGACCGCTTAATAGCGGCATATTATATACAGGTTGTTTTGCACATGGACCGACATTTTTGTTTTTGTTTGGGGGGATAATGGGGTCTTTTACTACGTTTCACACATAGGCCCTATGTCTTAAGTATCAGGGTTGTCGAAATATATGTATTTTTTAGCATTTTGAAAAAATACCCCAATGTTTACCTTTAAACCATCACAACTTTATAATATGTAATCGTAATAGCACAAAATAAATGTTTTTATATTTTGCAATATATTTTTGATCTAAATACATCATTATTTTATACACATAAGTCACATATGTGCAAACGAATGAGAAATGTCAACTTCTAAATTCTCTAAACAAAAAACTATTTTGAACATAAACTAACACTAGAAACTAACACTAATTTAACGCCCCCCTCCCCCACCTGGTAATACAATTTACTTTTTAAAATTAACTAATATTATTATAAATGCAATATATTAAATACTATTGTAATGTATGGTTTAAAATAATATACAAATATAGTCCCAAAAGTACCCAACCTAACGCATAGATCATACAGATGATATAAAATGTGGCAAAAGGCTCTAAAAGAGGACGGAGTGGTCATAAGGTTTGTATGCTCAATCGGTCCGCTTTTCGAACTGCTGATCGGATACCATACCTGAACATAACAACTTAGTGTATATTATAAAAACGGACAGAGTCAATCATTGTTGACGCATGTAAAGTAGAATGGTTGAATAAAATAAAAACCACGTGCAATTCTCGACCGGGTCGGTATTCTAAGTTTTGCGCCCCAAGCCTAGTTGCGCTCGTAACGGGCGCCTGCTTTGCCACGCCCTTGTTATGGCCCTGATCATTAGTCTATAGTCATACAAATCATTCAATAAGTTGTTAAACTTTTAGAGTTACCAGTTTATCAGGGTCACAGTTAAGGAAATACTTTTTATGTTTAAAATGTTTTTATTAAATTTGTTCAAATTGGTCACCTCTGCTTTGTATGCTTTCGTACCCCCCTTTTTTTAGATTTCAACTGTAGTTGTCTAAAGTAGCATTTCCTCTTGCATTTTTGCGTACGTCTGTCGTGTAAATTAATACTTTTGCAGATCTGGAGACCGTGCGAGCCACGGAATAAGGCAAGTCCTCAGACAAAAAAATCCAGTGGTGTCAGATCTGGAGATCATGCGAGCCACGGAATAAGGTCGCCAAAATAATTAATTTGCAATTTTAAATAATATAAGTGGATTTCTAAAATTAAAAAAAAAACAACTTGCATAGTATGATAACCACATGACTTTTGGAATCTTGGATTTTAATGAAGAAATGTGCTATTCAAAGAAATATATTTTTTTAGAAACGTATCAACATTGATTAGCAGAAATCTTCATTTAAAAGCCTTTGCATAAATAAAAATGTTTGCGATCAGCATTCAGTGTTTTCAAATCATATTCATATTCAAAAATACACGAATAATGCATTATAAGTCATCTAGGATCAAATAAATTAGACTGTGATCAACGTGTGGTCAACGTGACTAAGTTGATCATGTAGGCTATATGTGGATGAAAGATATTGATCTTGCATAAAAGCAGAAGAAGCAAACCCAAATTCAGTGCCATGTTTTGCAGTGCATGAAAATTGTCTTTAAGCAGTTATTGAGGTGAAAAATATAGTATAGTGCAACATATAGTGATGTATTTGAAGTAAAAGAACATCATCAGTCTTGTTATTTTATAGCCACGCCTCGTATGTCTCATTCTTTGTCCAAAGCAACCATCCAAAAGCAGAAAAAATGCGATAAATCTCCTCAGTTGATCCCATATTTTATTTCATACACATTGCGATGATATCGTGTATGATTAATGTGTACAAACTTCATTAAAATACTTATCATGGAATTCCGATCTGAATCCGATGGCACTCATATTTCATGATTCGCGTCTCCTCGGCTATAATTCTTTCAGTCTATTGTTTCGATCTACGGAATGTCCCAAAAGCGTCACTCCTGTGATAAATAAATTCCGTAATTAAATTGGAATATGTTCCTAGGATATTCACATCGAAAATCGACCATCGGCTAATTTTGTTAGCAATGGAGGTCAATGAAACGAGATGGATGTCCGCGAAATAATTATGGCTTTCCATGTTCGGTTTTAAAATTATTAGATTAACGAAAACAATTAGGTTAATTATAATTTGTGTCTAATTGCATTGCGGTAATTGGTCCATCCATCGTTTTATATAATACTTTTGTATTGTGTGATTAATTAAGGGGTGTGTCTGTTGTGCCTTTTTTTGGGAAATATTTCTAACCAATTTGCGTTGATGCAATCATTTTGCTTGAAGGACAGTTTGTGGTATCGCAGAATCTTCAGATTTTATCCAAGTGGTTGAATTTACGAAAAGAGAGCCTAAGTTCTTAAGAGGGCGAATGAACATCTCTCACCCCCTGATTCAATGAGTGTATCACTTGTAAAGAACGGGGACAAGCGTTTTCGTGCAAAGGAAGGACGTCGTCGTTTAATCGGTCGTACTTCTTGCTTCTGATTGCTGACATAAAATATTCCTAAAACACAATGAACATTTCATACAAAGAAACACAAAGAGTTTGTATTTATATTTCTTTTATAAATACAAATATTAAAAAAAAAACCACAGGAGATTTGACGTCATATGGAACAATTTGACATTCCTATTGTTACAGATGTTGAACATGTGCATAATTTAAATTGACATACTTTTCTGTTTGACCTTTTCTAAAATTAGAGGATTGAATAGCCAGTTTGTAGTTTAGAATATAATAGATTTTTTCTATGGAGCTCTCGAAACTTTTGTTTTGAGCCATGAACATTTTTATTATCCCTATTCAAACATACACGTATGTAAGACTTTACTATTATGCAAAAAATACTATTTGGGGAACTTTTCAGACGAAAAAGTTTTAACCAAAAAAGAATATAAATGGTTTACCCTCAAGAATACGAGTGTTCTTTGAAAAGAACTGTGGTATAATAGACTAATATGAATCAACTTATTCTTTCACTATTACAACAACGAGCATCGAATGTCATAGTTTTCTATATTATATTATAAAACCAAAAAATTCAAAATCTCACATTTTACAAATGACAACTTTGTCCTGATCTCTCATTTTATGTCAGTACCAGTCTTTATAAAAGACGGCCGATGTTTGCATTAAATACGTGATATTAAAGTATAAACATATAATAACATAAAAACTCAATAAGTTCGTAGGGTGACTAATAAAACAACAACTTTTTTAATATACAACAAAATAAAATAACCAATTTATTCATCCACTTAGCCTCCTTCGAGAATTCTCCTTTCATAGACCGATTTATCTTTAGCCTCAAAATAGGCTTCAATTTCGGCAATCACTTCTTAATTGGAGCTATTGTTTTCCCCTGGAGCATTATTTTTAGGTCTGCAAACAGGTAGTAGTCACTGAAAGCCAGTACCGGAGAATACAGTGGATGGGGACGTAATTCAAAATGCAATATTGCCATTGTTGCGATCGACTTGTGACATAGTCACAGTAAAAGAACACTTTTTTTTCTTCGTTTGGGGTAGTTGTTTCGCAATTTCGTTGTCGTCTGGAAGACATTATTAAAAGACGTTCGTAATGTTACCATCTGTAAGTGGTTATAGAAATACGTAACGGTGAGACGCTGGATTCACTTTCCGGAAACTGTTTAAGATTTCACTGCACTTACCCCAGAACCTTCATTCGGTCGAAAAGCATACTTTTTCTGCAAACATGTTTTCTGCAAACTTCTAGTAAGGGAATGGTTGTGTTCGGAAAATTCTAGGCCCTACAATGAAAAGAAGAAAGCGAAAAAAGCGTTTCACTCTAAAAATCTAAATCTATTAGAAGGAATTGTACTCTTTGTTACAAAAATATGAGACCAATTCTCGATCGCCAGGAAGCGAAAAGAAAATGTAAAAAGGGTCTCAATGCATGAGCGTATTCACACTCTGAAACGATACGATAGTGTGAATATGCTCATTGTTTCTCGTGTAAGAATATTTGATCGGACCGAGACCGGAGCGAGATCGAACCGTTACTGGCACCATAGTGTGGATCGGGCCTTATTGAACTGCGCTACGTTTTATCCGTCTCTGTCTCTCTTCGAGCTCAACGTACAATAGTGTTTTCTCTGAACGACTAAATTCTATTCGCTCGCAAATAGGCGATCATCCTACCATACAGGTTCAAATAAGATCTATGTGAGCCTTGATGTCACTGATTTTTGATAATCGTTTATCAGACTGGCATAGTTTCGAGTAGTTAAATGATTCAACAAGTTACCGACCATGTTTTTGATTGTGGCACGCACTATTAATACTTAAATTATGTATATTACAAGAGGCTAAAATAATATTTTCCTCGCTAACAAAGAAGATTTTATGTTGGTCGTCGGTTCATGTGACCGAAGTGTCTCATTATCCTTCTTTATTATCGAACAAAGTGCGAATGCTTGTTCGTTGAGTCACACTGATCACCCATCGAGATAAGCACTGATCAAACAATACATTTGCGAATTTTGATCTGGTCTGAGGACGAAGAGGTTTGTTTGCAAAATCTGCTATTAATATTATAAATTGATGGCAATATCGATTCGGCCTTTAATATTTTCATGCAGGGTCCATATCTTCGGAGATTCAATTGCTATGTATGTACTTTCAAGAGATCATCCAATATATTTTTCCACCGAGATTAATTCATAGATCTTTTTTGTCGAATCATTATTTTATTAATATGTGTATTGTTAAAAAAATACATATTGTTGTCCCATAAGTTTCTTTCGCAAATGAACACAGATCTAATCATAGCCATGGTTGAAGAAAACCCGCGATATACTGTTCGCGAAATAGCTAACAAGTTAGAAATTCCACGAACATCCGTCCATAATCATCTGAAAAAATTGGGCTACATCAATAGTTCAAATGTGTGGCTTCCTCGTGAACTGACTGACTCAGATAAACTTCAGCGTATTTCAACATGCAATCTTCTTCTCCATCGACATAATAGCCAACCTTTTTTGAAGAGACTTGTCACTGGAGATGAAAGTTGGATACTCTATGAGAATATTATTTATTTCTTTCATTGAAAATTCTTTACGTGGTAAAAATTTTAATTCAATAAATGATATAAAAATGTACCTTGATCAATATTTTGCCAAAAAACCTGGGAAATTTTGGTGAATGAAGAAAGGTAATAGAACAGAATGGATCATATATTATTCAATAAATTTTGATATAATACAAATTATTGTTTATTTTTTTCTTAATAAGAAAACGAAAGAAACTTATGGGACACCCTAATACCACGAAGTATTAAAATATCGCTTATTCCCAAGAGTTATTTTAACACTCCACTGGTCTACTTTTATAATACACGAAACCTTACAATTGAACCAATTGTCTAATAAGCACAATCGATTAAAGTACTATGTGTTAACGTTGAAAAATCGGTGTATTAAATGAGTTAATTTAACACGTTGGCCGTAGGAGATGGCGTACACATGCACGCGAAAAAAGCATGCAATTTACCCACAAATTGGACGATAAACGCGCGGGGACATTCGCATAGATTCGCATCCAATATGACTACAGCTTAGCGGGCTCAATTTTCGATCTGTATTAACGCAAGTTTAACATTGTCGGCTTCGCATTTGGCCAAACATCATTCGGTTCTGCCTGAAAATCGAAAATTCGCCCGATTAGCGAATGGCGACTCGAATAAAAACGAATCAAGCGTTTCGCTTAACCGTCGTTAATATTCATATCCAATTCGGCAAAAAGTTGTTTGCCAAACTTGTATATTTGCACGTGTGAATTTAATGTTTTAGGCGTAATTAAACGCGTAAACTCTTCATCCCGGTGGGTGGTTGTTGTTATTTGCGTTTTGAGTTTTAGCCCCTGGCTCTGTGTCACAGACCAGTTTCCCGATCTCTCGAGTTATTTATATATGAAGCACCCTTGTCAGAAATTGACGGAAAATTTCGATGGTTCGTTTTAATAAAGGTCGCATGTTTCATAACACTCGACAGATAATGTTATATTGAAAATGAAACCCACGGAACAGGAGACGAGATTTCTTTTTAAATTTTTTTCGCCTTGAATATCGACTGAGTTGAATAGAGATTGCGACCGATGTGATTTTGAGAAAAGGAAAAATGTACGTTAACTTCGAGAATATTTTTCATGAAAAAATCCAACAATTGGGCTTTAAAAATACTTATTTTTTGATTTAATTCAAGGCAATCATATTCATCTAGTAAAAAGATGCAACACAATGGTAGGATGGCTTTCAATGTTATATTTACCTACATTGGAATGAACCACCGTATAAAAATTAATATATTTCTATATAATATTCCAATAAGTCATTGTACTTTTCCGCTTTTCTTTTGTCAACTCGATCAATCCCCATGGGAAAAATTTCTTCCGATCGTTTTCCAAACTAGGTCATCGATGTTTCTTTCACTTTTTCATCAGCCAAAAAGCCACTTACTTTGAATGTTTTTTAAGCATCGATATGAAAAATTATCAGAGAGAGCTAAATTTCGATCATATGGTAGCTACATTGTCGAAGAAATTGTTTAATACTGTATTGGGTCGACAGAAGCCCGCAATAAAATAAAGACATCAATATTTTCGACCGATTGTAAAATTTTAACAACCCACCTGATCAGTCTTATTCGGACAACTTCCTTTTGTAATGAGATTTCGTAATCGTTCTGTAGAAATATTTAGGTATGTCGTTCGATCGCGAGGCGCTCATTCGTCATATCAGCGGTCTAAAAAGTGGACCGGTTGGACACATACACCTTGTGGCCTCTTCATCCTCTTTTAGGGGTTTTTTGCGGCATTTTATATGATCTGTATGATCACAGAAGCTCCCTTAGAAGCTATCTTACATAGGTGAGATACATAAATGAGGTTGCGAACTTGTCTAGACTTTTTTTTAAACATTTCGAAAAAATACCCAAAATTTTACCTTTAAATCCTCATAACTTGTAATAGCACAAAATAACTATGTTTGTATTTGCAATATATTTTTGACCTAAATAAATCATTATTTTATGCAATTGCTTTAAAGAAAATTAATTCTGAGCTTCGGAGTCTGAGTCAACTAACAACTATTTTGAACTAAGTTTAGTTATAAAAAGTTTTCTAGATTATACCCTTTCCAACGACATGCTACATGTCATACAAATCATTCAATAAGGCGTTAAACTTGAAGAATTACCAGTTTGCCAGGGTCAGAATCGAGAAAATATTTTTTATGCTTAAGATGTTTTTATTAAATTTAATTGTCCGTGGGTCACACGGTCTCCAGACCTGACACCACTGGATTTTTTTTGTCTGAGGACATGCCCTATTCCGTGGCTTGCACTTCCCTAATCCCCAAAATCCTTGTCGGTCCATGTGCAAAACACCCTGTATATATTTTATATATAAAATCATACGATGTTTTATATTTAACGTATGGCCAATATCCATAAAAAATATTTGTACTGAAACAGACAGATCTTATATCTGAAATATTACACGTAAAGTGGAAATATTGTCCTCCGAAACAAAATGCCACCATAAATAGGTTGCCCCAGTTTATTTTTATATTCAATCTTCAATCAACTTATCGTAATAATTTTGTATGGATTTTATTCGTTTATGCTAGAAAATAGCATTTTATTTTGTATTTACTTTTAGGTATACGAATCATTATAATATTATAAGTCATAGCATAAATACAACAGCGTTTAGGGATAAATCATCAACCATAATGTATGCGCAGTAAATGATGCACATGTCGCCGTCGTACTATCATGCATTGGTATGTATTAATCATTCTTGTATTGAATCTAACATCTCTTCTGAAAACGATTTCACACTAAGGCCCGATTCACACTATGGTGCTACGGTAAACGGTTCGATCTCATTCCGGTCTCGGTCCGGTCAAATATTCTTGTACAAGAAACGGAATTGAAACTATCCGGTAGTGTGAATACTCTGATTGTTTCTTGTGTAAGAATATTTGATCAGACCGGGATCGGAGTGAGATCCAATCGTTCACGTGTGTGAATTAGGCCTAAAAGTATAATAGATTTAATGTATTCTATTTGTTTGTTATAGAATAGCAATTTAATAAAAAATACATTGGCTCAAATTTAATTAAGTTCTAAATGATATTTTTTAAAGGAACTGAGGTAAAATTCCCCTGGGAATAAAAGACACGTCTGACGCTTGGTCTTAAACTGTCTTAGTTCTTAATTAAACTTTGCTATTCTTCCACGCCTGGGACAATAAAAAAAGAAACTATTACCCAATGTCAAAGGATTTAATATCCGGTGTCGTCACCGATATCGACGTTTTGCGACATTTAAATTAACATGCCAAACTTGAATATTTTTTACCCCTCGAATTCGCTCAGATTCTTGGCTTTAATACAAGACATTTAACATTGAATTCTATTGTAGTACTGAAAGCAACATGCGACAAGTTTAAGTGCTACTTAAAATGTACGCTTTAGTAGCCATCTTATTTTGTTGCTCGCTACTTATTATAGTCGGGCGCATTGTATACATTTTCTTATGAATACCTAAAACAAAATTAGTTTCTATTTCGGAGCTTTAACGCCTTACTTGATCGATATTGTGATGAATTTGCAGCAAACAAAATTATTAAAAAAAGTTCGTCGCATAACAAGCTATCAACCTTTGCCGGTGTATGGAGCTAAGAGCATTTATTGATAGACTTCAGAAACAGCAATCTTGAGCGATTTGTTATGGGCGTATTGTAAATCTATCATATTTTGACATGACGTTTCTACCACGCTGCCAAGTTTTCAGGTCGTTTAATTTTGCGCATTGTGAATACATTCATCGTGGTGGAAAGCACAGGAGTCGGTGGTGGGTTTGCTGATGCAGAAAAAGGTTTCCTGCATGTTTTACAAACACTGGATAGACTTTTATTCCAGGTAACCCCCCGTGGGGTCGTTTCCTTTAGGCATGCTGTTTGACGAAATTGGGAGCGAGTCGTTTTCTTGATGGAAACTCGTAATTAAATTGTTATAAGATGCAC
Organism: Stenopsyche tienmushanensis; assembly: GCA_008973525.1. NCBI lineage: Eukaryota > Metazoa > Arthropoda > Insecta > Trichoptera > Stenopsychidae > Stenopsyche > Stenopsyche tienmushanensis. The sequence goes on from WACJ01000274.1 coordinate 2,513,739, forward strand.
CTCGTTGGGAGATGGCGTCGTCAAATTACACTTTTGTGTTATTTTTTCCAGTAAAACCATCAGTAAATTATTCTGTGAAGAGACTTTTACTATAAAATACGTGAAAATTCACCCTCAAAATATCAAGTAATATAATCATTTTGATGAAGATTAACCAACTAACGAAATAGTGTTATCTTCACAACAGCAAAAAAATCCGTTGAATATACGAGAGCTGGCTGAAAACTAATGCACGCATGCTTGTAAAGCGCAAACAAAAACAAACAACAAGATTAATTAAAAAGTACAATTCTGAAGTTTTAAAATCGTGTATTTATTTTTCAACATTGGTGCTATTAATGATAACATATTTTACTGAAATTTAAGGTTTCGCAGAGCATCTCCAGATGCGCGTGAGGTGTGTGGCGTGGTACTCATTGTGCACAGATTTTACGGTGTACCAATTGTTGAACAATGAAGTCCTCGGATATTCATTCCAATATTTATTACCCATCGATTTACAGTAGACCTATCAACAGTTTCGTCATCATAAACAGCCTTTAAAGGACGATAAATCGCAGTAGGAGTCACTTTTACAGCAATTAATAATTTGATAACAGCACGCTGTTTAAGTCGCGTTGACATAGCACTAGAACACATCTTCATACTTACGCTTCTCGAAATACATTAGATAAAAGAAACGGCCTCAAATTTCAAACTTTAAATTGAGGAAGAATGTTACTTCCAAGTTCACCCTAGCGCGTTTCTGAAAATCATTTCGTTTGCGGTCTACAAACACGTGTGCATTAGTTTTCAGCCTATTCTCGTTATTTATTACTTTCATCATATTGATTTTTTTTTAAATTCTGATTTATATTTGATTCTTATACTGTTAATGTGACACTTTTTAGTCAAAGTTGTCATCATTATTATGTCACACATGGGTTCATAATGATAAATTACAGTCGGTTGGAGAAATCAATTCGTGCGGCACCCAATGTTATCGCATTGCTCTACTAATATTAAAAATCAAAATAAAATTGTACATCATATCAAAATGAAGCTCATATTTATTGGTCGTACCTTCAGTGTTTGATGTCTTTAAATCCCATGATGGTCTTTGCTCATCTTCATCTGAAAGCATTGTCGCATAATCTGCCCACAGTCATAAAATATAAATAGCAAACTGTATTGCATAGTGCATATTTTACATTAAATTATTTGAGGTATTTTTGCATTAAAAAAAGGATTTATTTATTATACAAAAAGAAAAATAATACACAAAGAAGTTTATATAAAAATATCAGATGGGGAAAGTCGTTAAGATTGAGGCATATTTGCTTCGCTTGACATTGATTGATCCTTGTTTTATAAGAAATTCTATCGGGGTATTAATTTAGATTTATTTTGCTGTAATATATATGTACGATTGTTCTGTATGATTCTATTAAAATATTTGGTAGACATTGTGGGTCAATATTGTTTGATGCGGTTAATATTAATCTGCCAGTTTTGTATTGAATGTGTGCAAATACGCAAATATTTACCGTCGCTGATTGAATAAAGCTCCTGCAAGAACGATGCTGAAAAGAACATTGTAAATGTTTTCTATACATTGACCCTTGAATTCCCACGATTCGAGTCGATTATACGAGAAAAGGCCATTGACAGAACTTCCAAATATTTAATTCATAAAAATAAATCTACAAAGGCATCCCCCTAAAAGGACTAATTCGCAAAAAACATTGTTTTCTTGCCTTATAAGGACAAAATGAATCGGAATTCCTCTCTGATGAACCGGTCTCCGTTCATCGAACGTCAGTCTTTTTTGCTCCGCCGACGAGCAATGCCCGGACTCGGACTTTTGTTCTAACGCACATAAGCGTCGATTTGAGTCCTCACAATAATAATAAAGGATCATAATTTCATCATGTTCCCACATTTCTTGCCGAGGAAAAAAAAGGCATTCCAGCCAGGATATTATCAAAAGTTAAGGTTTGAAGTACGGAGGGGACTTTGAGACCGGATTAACCAGACCTCTCTTTGAAAGCTACACTTAAGCTCTGCCAAGATATACTCTAACGGGCGAATGACAATGCGATAGTGACGTAAAACCTTTTTATTACACTTGAGTGACAAAAGGGAACGAGTTCATCTCGTTTATGATCTCAATAAAAGGTAGTAAAGCAGCATCCAGGTGAAAAAGATTCTTATGCGCCGTAATTTGGCGACGACATCATCCGAAATTTTTATCATCGTAAAAGCGAAGTGTTGATTCTTTACGAGCACTTATTAATAGCTCCATGGATCCATTCATTGATCTTGATGGGCCGTTATTAAATTTTTAATAGAAATTGAATCGCTGGATGCGAGAGAGAGCCCTTGATTTGATGGGCATCAGTCATTATGACCGCGTTCGCATGGAAACCTTCGGCCATTGATTCCTGGCCATGACCGATTTATCAATTACATAATTCGAGGATTATTGCCATTGAAATATAAAAAGTGTGTAGTAATATTTCTCAGCATATTTATTAAGGATAATTGATTCTCATTCTGGCGTCGACACGAAAGGATATGACGAAATCTCAAGCACATCTATACAAATTTATGCATTAAAATCTATAATAAATCGCAATTAAACTTCTTGAATCGGGATGAGAATATAATGGTTGTTGGGAAACGACATGAAAATAATAATTACTTTCCATATTACTTTTGGGTATCCGAAGATGTATTATTGGTAATTTAATGGACTGGATCCAATACTGAATTTCAATAACGAAGTTCGATTAAACTCAAACACTTTCCCTTCGATTAAACTTCGTTTATACATTTCGATTGAGGTTCTACTTGTGTATACTTGAGATTTTTCCATTTTAAAATAGGTATCATTTCAGGCAGCCTTCTTCGCATAAATTATGTTTATTATGCTTAATTAACCCATCAAGATATGATTATTTTTGAATTGAATTGCCTAAATTCTGGAAACGAAATACCCATATAATCCATGTACTATAAAGCGAGTAAATGAAAATTGTTCATCTAATATATAAAAATCAATGTTTGTTTGTCCGTATTTAATGCGCTGCCATATCGTTCATCCGATTGCTATAAAACTTTGTTAATTTATTGTTAACCCTTGTGGAAATAACATAAAGATAGTAAAATATTGTTTGTGAATTCTATGTAAGGAAACTTAAACTTAACCACTTGATTAGATTTTTTTCTAGATTTTTACTTCTTTTTTTATGTATGTACATAGATTGAAAAAAAACTAGTGAAAACTCGATAGAAATTTAACCTGTATGGTAGGATAATCGCGTATTTGCGATCCAGTGATTCAGAAAGAGCACTCTTGTGCGTCGAGTTCAAAGAGCGACAGAGACGGATAAAACGTAGCGCAATTCGGTAACGGTGCATGAGAGAAAGAGACGGAAAGCTTCCCGCGTACACCGTACGATTGTATAGATCGTTAACCCAAATTCGTTCATTTTAAATACAACATCCAGAATATTTGTTTAAAATCATCCTTTGTTAATGTATCCTGTCGATTGAAAATCATCGAAAGGAACACCCAAAATGTTTTAATTTGATTTATCGTATTTAGACAAAAATAAAATGCATTGTTATTGAATATCTATGCAAATTAGAACGTCGTTTAGCAAATGACATGTGACAGAAAGCATCTTGCTAAGTGTTTGTATATTATATTTGAGCATATCGTTTATTAATTTGTATGTATTAATTGCAATTAAGGATCTCACTTTCAAACAAAATGAAGAAATAACAAGCTTGTTAAATTGTGAGTTTGCTGGAATAACAGGGGCTAATTGGGGTGCTAACTGTTAATATGTGAGCGCTTGCATTGCGTACTATAAATCGTTATTGATTACATTTCAGTCTATTTTTTTGTGTGGTTTTTATTATGATTTTGCTTGAAAAGGATAGGAAATATCAGCCCACACATACATCGAGCAAACGAATTATATTTAGTATATTAAGTCGGTGTTACTGTCGTAGGTGCAAAGAATACGATTTATTTTTTTCTCGTCTTGGGTATGATAATGGCTTGCTTTTGAAGTGTCAGCATTCTGGGATGGGTTGAGAAAAAGCGTTACTCGAAAATGGGGTGGTTTTTAATACCGCGTGGGGTGGCGCGATACGTCTTGAGGGACAAGAATGTACTTTGACTTTGCACTCGGAATAATATATGACGAATGAATGAAATGGAAGAGGCATTCAGTCGTGATGTTAAATGGCTCAACATCTGCCGCGAAGAGTGGATCCCTTAAAAGGGAAAGCATTACCCGCCAGTACATCATCAGCTCACTGTGTCGATATTTTTATGGTATTAGCGGCATCTTTCGACGATTTATGTCGCATGTATGGGAACTTGGTTCGAGCTGGTGTGCCGGGAGTGCGTTTGACAGGTTTAATTTAAAAAACGGAGACGAATCCGTGTCTGGTTGGAGATTTTATCTCCAGAGACGCTCGATTTAAATTTCGATTGTAAACATCTATTAACATAATATGCCAAGCGCGTGCGATGCGCACTTGTCAATTGTTTCCTAGCAGCCATCATCTGCACTCCCTCCGTGCCATTTATTGGTCAACATTCTATTTGCGCCGGATCAAAATTGAAATAAATACATTCCAGATACGTATCGGTTTCAAATTTGCATCAGCACATGCCTAAGTGAATGACCTCATTGCTTGGCTGTAAAAATAAAACTGGCAATAGCCGATTATTACCAGATAGTCAATATCGTGGCTTAAATGTATAATACATTTATTTACTTGAGATAAGTCACGTTTTGAAAGAATTGATATCTGACACTGTAGAGAGAGAAACATTTCGATATTCACAATGGCGCACAATAAAAACTGGTTGAAGATTACATGTGACTGTCGAACAAAGGATTTGGTTTTTTTCATCCAATTTATTCAATACTGTCAGTAAGTGCTCTTGAATAAATTGGTTAAGTATATTCCATATTCATAAACTTTTTATTTAATCATGCGCATATACCGGTATTTATGCACGAACTACTACAGTAGAACGTCGATTATCCAGACTAATTGGGGATGAAAATAATTAGAGATACGTGATTATCGCGTTTTGCGATAAATGCGAAATAGAAGCGATAAATGCGATAAATGCGAAATTGTTGCGAAATTGTTAAAATATGCGAATAGATGCGAAATTTTATTAAAACTGATAAATATTTTTTCCAAATATCGTTTATCTTGAAAAATAACTAAGACAATCTTCCCAGACTCTATGCTCAACTCTTGTCCATAGTCTATGATGCCACACACTTAGGTTGGTACTTGTCTTGTGTCATTTGCGTGGTTGTGAGGTTAATGCACGTATCGTAATTATTCATAACATTGTTTAAATATATTAATTGGTGAGTTTTTTTTCATAATTTAAATAATGTCACGTTTTAAAAATCATCCAACGTTTGTTAATTAATAAAATATATGTTTTAGTCTCAAGAATATGGGTCGAGTAAATGTCGATATTAAGACTTTGACGTACACAGCCGTCAAATCCCATCATGCGTCAGCAGATAATACTTGCTTTTTGCGTCAGATAAGTCAATGCATACCGTCTTCGTGGACACTTCAAACCGAAAACAAACGTAAGCGCCTCAAAAACTGTGTTTTAGCGATGGTTTAACTCCAATTTTACGTTCATAAATTACGAAAATCGTTATTCCAGACGTGTGCGTCAACCTGTTAAAGAGAGAGCTACAGCTTACAAGGAAGATGGATTTTATATGAATGATAAAAATATTTTAATGTGCAGGCATTGCAATTGTCAGTTAGATTGGAAAAAGAAAGACAATTTAACAAAACATATCCAATCAAATGGACACAAGAAGAAAGCTTCGACACCTGCCACAAGTAAGACTCATCAATCGACAATAGCAAATATAATAGATAGACGACAAGAAAAACCGATATTCATTAAACAAACGGTTAGCACGTGTCTCAAAGCCAACATACCCCTGGAAAAGTTGAACCATCCTGCGGTGAAAGAATGTTTTTGGAAATATGTGCAGGGATCGAGTGATTTGCCATGTGCAGATCAATTAAGAAGAACGTATGTTCCATTATGTGGAGCAGATATGAAAAAAGAAGTCATGAAGAAAATTAAAAACATATCTATCATAATAGTGGTCGATGAAACTTCAGACAAGATGGGGCGCTGTGTTTTTGCCGTTTTATTTAAAACAGTGCTACCTGCCAGTGAACAAAATGTCTACTTGGCATCATGTAATTTTTTGGATGTGGCAAATGCTACTACATGTTCGCAAACAATAGTAGATACTCTCAAAGAATATGAAATTTCATATTCGGACATATTAGGATTTGTCTCGGACTTGGCGCCCTATATGATTGCGTGTCATAAAAGTCTCAGTGTTTTAATTGGAAAAAAATGCTACATTTTAAATACTGGGCTCACAAAATTAGTTTAGTGGGAAAACCACGAAGAATTCGGCAATGCAGCCATTCAATCAATTTGGTGTCCTGCAAATAGTGTTGATGTAGAAAGGTTTTTCAGTTCATATAATTTAATTGTGAACGATTGACGTACTAGATTGATATAATCGTCAATAGAAACATGCTCGATGATAAATTTTAATAATTATGTAAATTTAATTGATGTTTTTCTATTTTTAAATAATTTCAAAAATAATCATAATTGATAGGGAAAGACAGTAATAGTATGAATAATATTTGACTAGATTTACATACACATATAATATATTTTTTATTAAAAGAATCGATGATCGATTTTGCCTTTAATCTAACTCTTTTTTTGAAGCTGCCAAATCGCGAATACTCGAATAAGATATATAAGTTTTCCTGAATTACACTCGTCTTGGCTCTCAATCCATTTCTTGTCGATATATAAACACTGAAAAGCTTCAGAATGTGTATGACCAATATTTCCCTCTGGTAAATCTCTTCTTCGTCTTCACGATCTTGTTCTTCTGAGGCAGATATTTCTTTCATGATTTTTTTCAAAGTCGACACATCTAAAGTATTTCAACTATCTGCTGCGATGTAGCAACAATCTTTTAAATTTATTTTCTTATGGAAGCCTTTTTTATCTCTGGAGTTTTCATATTTTTCAACATCTGGTATGAACTATTTTTCATACCAACTAAAAAATTCTTTACTAGTTTTGTACCCAGATGAAGTATTTTCACGTCTTAATGCTAAAGAATTGTTGAGTAGTTTTTTTCCAATTTAAGCCGGTCTCATCAGTATTGTATATAAACTCTTCGTCGTATCCTTCATTCTCCACAAATAGCTGCAACGTGTCTATGAATGTGTTTGCTGAAGGTACGTCGGCAGAAAGCTTTTACCCATGAAATTCCCTGATACCATGTAGTCCTTTGAATTTCTCAAGCTAGCTCGAACTTGCTTTGAAGGTAAAATCTCCATTTAATTTTGTATTCAGAAAATATTGCTTTTCCATACAATAATGGACTAGATATTGGCGCCGGCAGTCACTCCGTGTCCATGAGTCCGATAGGAGACTCGAAATATCAAAAGATGTATATTCATAAGTTTCGATTCTACTACGTTAGCCACGTCTATCGAAGTCATAGTCACCTTGTATCGAAAGTAGACGACGTTTATTTAACAATAAATAACGTAAATTACTTGTAGACAAAAAATAAGCTTTGTAGATTTTAATTTAAGGCTGGTATGCACAATTATTCAGATTTCGAAAAATGTTTTTAATTTCCGTAACGTTAAAAGTTTGATAGACTGTAACTTTCCTGACTTACATTGTATAAACACTCTCAATAAAAATGGATCAATTGATTAGTGATATTTTTACGCGGATTTACTACAAAACGTAAATCAAGGATTTTCCCTCAATCTTTCGCACATGAAATAGATTAATTAGGTGACTTTTATAAAATAATTATTTCTAATTATGAATATTAATTAGATACTTTTAGAGGGTTTTCCCCGGTATTTTCAATATTAAAGAGACGTTTGTATGCCAGAGTGTGTGCGGGAATCGAAAGAGCAAACTAGTTAGATACCTCAAGTGATATACATAATATCAATTACTTTTTATCAACATTGGCACAGATATTCTCGTATAATTTGTACAATTCTCATAATAATAATTTCAACACAATTTTGCTCCATTTCGCAATCCAACAACCTCACATTGACATTTCGAGATACTACAGAGACGTGCTCTTTGATGACGTTATTGTCAGATGGAATTCGCAATCTTTGTTCAAAATGGAGAAGGGCCTCTGATAATTTCTTTCGTGTCAACTCCGAAGAAATATATTTATTAATTTCCATCAGTTTTGGGCTTCGATTCTTTGTTATATTTCATCTCTAAAACCACCAGCAAGTTACAATATTTTGATAAAATATAGATAAATCTATTTGAAATTGTAAAAAAAGCTGGATTTTAATAGATCTTGAAGTAAATGGAACAAAAGGCGAATCAATGCAAACAAATTCAATAAGGAAATTTATGCAAATACTATATTAGCGGAAGCATTTCTTGTAAATTTCATTACAAATTAAATAATAACCAACATATATCATGCATGGATACAATTTATTAAAGTTTAGCGTAGTTTGCATGAAGTTTTTAATCAAAATCAGCCGACCGGAAGTAAAAGTGTTGTAGGTATGAGAATATTGGTTGTATAGGATTTAGTAGCATGCGGCTTCGGAGTTTTCCTTTTAATATTATAACTTTGAAAATTCCTCCCGAGAGGAAGTTAGCATTGGAAGAAAAGAATATGCAAAAGGCCGACGGACCAATTTTTAATCGGGGTCAGATTTGTTGTGACAGGATGAATTATTCGTATGAGGATAGACGCATAAACGCTCCTAGGAGGATTAATTAGCATGAGGTATCGGATATGTGAACTGCGCATAGAAGCGGTGATGAATGGCATGGAAGTAGGGACATTGTATGCGTTGTCAAAGAACTTGGATCAAAACAAAGTGGATGGTCGCTGCTGTAAATCATTCGTCCGTTATATCCTGTCCACTCAGTGTATTTAAAGTCACTTAATAGGGTCCCTCTAACGATCGCTCAATGCTAGTATAATACAGCTAATCTACGCCAGGAATAAGAAAGTGGTGCAGCAAATTAGGAACCGCAGTCGGGGCAGCGACTCTAAAATCTTTTTAAAAAATATTGCTTCCGATGACAAAAAAGAAGAATCAATCGATATCGCTCAGTTAAGCATACGAAAAGTGGATTCCGCTAAGTTGGGGCATCGTTTAATCGGACCAAACAAATATTTGGGACGCATTTTTTAGTATAGAAACAAAGCACGCGATCCGCTATATACATATATTTCGAATATGAAGCCCAAAATGAATCGAATTCTAGATGCGAACTAACGGCAAGCAGTAATTGGTTTGTACATTTTTATTTACACTTGGACAGGACTAATATGTATGTTCTACTTCGGTTGTTGTTTCGGTTTTTAATTACTGAAGGATTTTATGCTCTTATACAATCTCGATATTTAAATGCTAGTTCGAATTGATGACCGCGTGAGTTCCCATTTTTGTATAACACCATCAATGTGACTGATCAAATTCCCGATTTCCTGATAAATTATTTATTTCCATCGCTGCAGATGAATACTTATATACTAAAATACTTTGATGTGGATCGTAATTATATTACGGAGGAATACAAAAAAATCTGAACGCCGTATCTATTATATTTCATATCGATATTCCCATTATTAGAGTCGATGTGTAGCAAATACATCACCGGTAGGAAAAGGTTAATATAACAATCTGAATAATATATGTGTACTCCATACATAGATTAGACAGTTACTGCCCCTAGGCGTCGCCTATGCTCGTCAATTAGTAGTTACGTTACTGTTTCCAACTCTCTCTTTCTCGACTCAATCTCTTTCATTGTTTAGTACAGGGTACGTTTAAAAAGTAATGAGTCCAATTTTTTCACCACAGGGCGCTGGATACATTATATCTGCTGGATTAGGTTGAGAGGGCTGTTAGCTTTAAATTCGCCCTTAAAAAGTAATAAGAGAATTAGGGCGTGTTTTCCCGTGAACCTCTTTTTGACGCAAAGGAACACGGCGCAATGGAAACGTTTCTATTAATTCAGCAGGCCTTTGGGAGTGATTGTTTGTCCATTTCACAAGTTCTCCAATGGCACAAGTCATTCAAGGAAGGCAGAGAGGAGATCGCCGATGAATAATCGGACGTCCATCAACCTCCTGAATCGATGCATGATTGTTGATCGACGTTTGAGCCTTCAATGAATAACAGAAACAAGTAAAACACATAGAAACATCATCACAGCTACAGCGTCTTCGTTGTCAACGATTTTATTGCCAGGATCCGCATTCCATTGACTTCCCAGTCTCCCCATAGCCTTGATCTAACTCCTTTAGACTATTTTTGCTTCCTTGCTTAACCTGAATGATAGGATGGTCGCATATTTGCGAGCGAATTCCAGTTATTCAGAAAGAGTACACTTGTATGTTGAGCTCGGAAACAAATTAATCGACTAATAATAATGTGTAAATTATATAATTAATCGATTTCAAGTGTATTGTTTATGTTTACTTGAAGAAATGATAGAATACTGTGTGCTATCAACAGTGTTTATTTATTTAACTCGTTCGTCGCTGCGTCCGCCAGATATGCGCGTCTCCGAAAAGCGAATCCAGCGTCTCATTTTTACGCATTTCTACAACGATTTGCAAATGTTAACATTACAAATATCTTTCTATAATGTCATCCAGGTGACAACTGTCTAAATATCTGTCGAGATCGACCTCGAAATATGCATTCCTACCCCTGTCTGTGCGCATTTTCAAAACTTTGTTTTTGTTAATTTGACCAATGACAGAGTCAAGCTTATCGATTTGAAATCACGTTGGGCGACGAGAGTGTCAAATATAAGCTTCAAACGCGCTGCTGCGGTCCTGACAGATTTGTACGAATGTCAAGTGGCGGACAAGCAAATATAGCATCTAAGACTGAAGATTTTAAATTAGCTCCTCCTAAAAGGGTTAAAAGTAGTTTTGAAAGGCATATATTGGGACACGATTGAAACCACCCAAGCCTTCCAGGCCTGGCAACACCACTTCCAGAAGTGTAACAACGCGGGGGGATGTTGTTTCGAAGATTTACAACTAACTATACAAATATATTCAATAGTGTCCGAGTTTCATTTTGACATTGATTTTCAAATTTTCAGCTTTGATGAAAATACTTGTATTTTGATTCACGCGTGATTATAAATAAAGGATAATTATTAAAAATATTTTGTGGGTGTTGGATACATACATTAGATTCAATTATGCTTAGTGGGCAGTCACAAAATTGACTTGGATATTAGATGTAATAGGTATGCTTGGTTTCTATCTTCCGTATACCGTATAATTCGTATTATCTAATTCATTTGATATGCAAATATTAATAAAACATGAGTATCAATCGTTTAAAAGTGGACGTTTAAGGGCCTATGTATGAAAGTATGTTCTGCATTGGTATTCTATAGCGGTAAAATCCTATCACGGCGATTTAAATATTTGAATTAATGTGACAAGGAATTGAAAATCTGAATGTCTAGACTCAAGTTTTTAAAGCTTGTTTCTTTTATCTCTTTGCCTTCCGCTCCAATCCTTTAGTGTTCCATTTATATGCAAAAAATCTGCTGACCCATACACGAGGGTGGAAATTGGATAACGTTATCTGAAATGTCCCTAGGTATCACAAGTATTATAATCCGATTTTTGGATACAAATACGTTTATTCCTTAATGCTATAAATATACTTTATATGATAAAGATTGAGTATTTAAATCTTTATAACTTTGTATCATTTGTCGAATGTTTGGCATTATGCTCATATTATTTGATGCAATATTAAGCACATCTGCTGAGTCTCAGTATTTTATGGTGCACAGTTTAGAAGCACTGTTTCAATTGAGAGCATATTCTATTACATTGATGGTCGTGTACTCCTGTTGCCATAACTTCCGGCCACGTTTGGCAACTTTTTATGCATTTCAGCCTTTATTTTAGACCAATATTTGTATTCTTGGTCGGTTTTGTAAGCCCTGTTTGAGTACTTTGACCATAGCACCCAGCTGCTCAAATTTCAGAATTAGATCAATGCGTCAGGGGCTTTGAACGACGTTGCCGTACGTCGAGGATATTCCAATCATCGATCATTGCATCAGAATGCAACGCAGAACTGATTCGGACGACGTCCTTTCGCTATACGATCCTGAATTTCGGATTCGTGTGTAATGCTTCCATATACATAAACGTGTCAAGTCCCTTGCACATTAAATTTCCTCGGAACCCCTTTCACGATTTGTTAGATTGGGCCGGATATGGCCAATTATTCTGTCGAGCCCTCTCTCCCTCCCTTAAATCTAATTGAAAAAAGGCAAACCCTTTATTGAATTTAACGTAGATTTACTCTTGTATATCGTCGGTATCGTATCATAGTTATTTATCGCTAAATCCATTTATCCGGTCGGAAGAATTTCAATATAAATGAATCTGATGCGATCCGTCTTGCTTAGGACACGCGTTTATATATTAGAACTTTAAATGGCCTATTAGAGTTGGAAATATTGCATCGCTTAAAATGGAAGGCGTCGCTACTTTATTGTATGTCCTGATGTATGAAGCCACTTTTTAAAATCCCTATACCACTTAAACAACCATCATTCCACATTTTTATATGGAGGTCAAAAACCTAGTGATATTAAAGTGTAGAGTATCCTTGACATTTGGCGTATTCATTCCGTGGCGTATATAAGAATCATTCATCATTTTCATATTTCCATCGGATGACTTTGATATTTCAAGTTTGTGTATCCGGACGTTAAAGCTAAAACCCATTTGCTAAAAAAATCAATCTAGCAAAAAGCCATGGCGTTACTCCTTTTAATGTAATTAATACGTCTCGGTTTATAAATTAGTTTGCTAAAATATTCACTCCCGGGATTAAAACTGATATTTTATATCGGATTGCAAGTGAAAGCTCGTACATCAAAAACAGTGTTTTAAAGAATGTTTTATAATCATTTTTGTGCGCGGTGCTTTTAGCAAAAATCATTTTTAATCCTTGTTTAATTGAAAACAACCATAAGCTATGGCGTTAATATTGGGCACCATTTATCTACAAAGAATATTTTTCATTCTGAAAATTTCAACTAAAGCGGAATCATATTTCATTAAATACAAGCGCTAATTTAATCACAAAGGCTCTATTTAAGCATAAATATACTTCAGATTTTAATTAAAAATTGAAATAATATGTTCAAAGTATTCTTTTAATATGGCATATTTCCTTGTGTACGTCGTGTAGGGGGGGGGGGGTGTTCACGGGGCAGAGTCCCTGAGCGGTATCCGCTCCCACTTGTCCGGGTTCACGGCCGGGCGGGTTCGTTTTTCTTTCGGGCCGTTATATAACCGGATGAAAAGATATGAGTTGGACGGGCATCTTTATGCTCTCGTGCTAACGAGAAAGAGAGTTCTGGCTGCGGAAGGACGTGTTCCCGCAGCCAAGGCCAACCGTCGACTGCTCTTCGATTCTCGCCTCTTGCGCGTATCACCCAACCGGCAACGGTGTACGCGCAAGAAGCGATCCGTCGGTATTGCAGACGCAATGTGTTCGTAGCGCCACGCTACACTCTTCTTCCCTTAGCGTTGACCGTCCCCTGTCGGCCACATGCTTTATACAAAACCTATTTTCAAATAAGAGTAAACGTTTCACAGCTCTCTCTTTATCTAAGAAGCAATGATATTCAACCATAAAAGTAAGATTAAGTTTACATTTTTATTTTAAAATCTGTACCGTTAGACAAATGTCATTGCCACTGCCCTTCGCGTGTCGCTATACTTAAATTATAAGTTTAGTTGATAACTCATCCGGATGCTCTTTGGTATGTGAAATTTCCGGGATAATTTTTCACTAGATTTACATCCCTGCACGAAACTAAATGTTTTGGCTACCGATCATACTTCATCGATTTTCACGGAACAGGGGATAGTGATTGCAGCGATCAGCTCGACCGTTGTGGACCAATCTTCCTTGCGCGCGACATATTACCAGCCTGGTATCTCCAGTTTACTAGTAATACGCGATTGTGAATAGTAATCACACTTCTGACACCACTGTAACATGGGTTGGTGGAGGGCTCAATCGACCCTATGCTACCTTTGCCAGCCGCATAATCAGCGGCGGTAGGCAAGAAGGTGTCCTCCTTCTTGCGGATCCCCGGGCGGTTGCCGGTCCGTTCCTTATCGGACCCGGTGAGATTTAAGCGGCAAAATTGTCTTCACGAAGTGTGCGCACCCCCAATCTCTACTTTACAGACTGACTCCGCTCTCTCCCGTGAGCGAAGCTCAACCGCCGTACTGCGCGCGCACTCTTTCTTTTCTTCTCCCCGCAGCTTACGCTTCACTTGTTTTAATAAACATCGTCCATTATTTATGCACTTTCAGAATTAATACTCATCAAAGATAAAGATAGCACTTCGTCATACGCTCGATGTTGAAGACATATATTCTATTACCGAGATAGTCATTTTGGGCGCTTATTCTATATGCCAGCGTTTAAATTTGTTGTGAATTCAACTTGATTAAATAATTAATTTGATATAGAATTATTTCATTAAAATTTTAATGATTGTCTCGTTTTTAATTACTCAATAAGAAGGTAAAGTGAAATAGAACATGGACTTTATATAAAAAAGTAGGTTTCAGATCCAGAATGCAGAAATAAAATTTTACCCTACCAACAAATTTGGTTGATCAAAAATATTAATTGTCTCGATTGTCTCGATCCAGGTCTAGTCTGATTTCTTGGATCTGAAAAAGTTAACTTTTGGGCGAATATTAAAATACTGATAGTTTGTCATTCAGGCATAGATTATCTCTTGCCTAAAGTTTTTATTCAAATAGCCATATCCTAACTCAGCCATATTTAGAAAGCAATGGAAAACCACCACATGAAAAACTCTATCCCTAGAAAAAATATCGTATGGAAATCGCATATAAATTATAAAAGAAATGGTATATTAAGAAGTACCAAGAAGGGCCACTAAGTGTAAAAATATACTCAAATCTAATATATAAAAATGAATTGGGTTTCATTCGTTCGAAATGCGCTGCCATACCGTTCATCTGATTGCGATAAAACTTTGTCCTACTTATTTCTAAAGATTTGGCGAGTAACATAGGCATAGTAATATATAAAAATCAATGTTTGTTTGTTCGTATTTAATGCGCTACCAAACCGTTTATTCGATTGCAATAAAACTTTGCCAACTTATTGTTTACACTTTCTCAAATAATATAGATATGGTACAATTAGCTTACGGAAGATCTTATATATACAAATTAATGTTTGTTCATATTTATAATAAAACCAACAAAATAAAATAAATACTTTTCCCTTATATATCATTCAATTTCAAAAAATATATATTCATTATCAGAAAGAAAATAAATTTCATTTTATCTATCATTCGTAAGGTAACTCTTTCCAATTTCAGAAGATATTTTTAGAATTATTACTTCTGTGGCTTCACAATTAAGATCTTGAGAGTACATTTTATATTAATTCCCTGAAAAAGTAACATTTGGACGATCCTCGGCTCTTTGAGCTTTGTCTGCACCGAGGAGAGTTAAAAAGCGAAGCGTTTTTACTATTTTCGCAGACTCATCGAGTCGTTCATTTTGCGGAAGTACACATGCTATCATAACTTTTCAGCCGCTCCTCCCGTATTTATACGTGGAGCTCGTGAAAACATTTACGACGCCATTGAAGTGAATCGGTATGAAAATAGTACGCCCGACATGGGATTCGAACCACGCACACCAGTTAAGCAGTGACAGGTGACAGCCCTTTGTGATTTTTGTTCTTGTCGATAGGAACGTTTAATTTCCCCAGGTGAGGATTTTTGGTGTACTTTTTTTTGCAATTTCCTTCAAACGTCGACAGCAGCGTCCACCGCTTGGCGCCTTTGCCGTTTATATTCTACCAAAAAACCGTATTCATCCTGGTGTGATCCTTTTTTTTCAATTAAAAAGAGGCGCCGAATTGGTAAAGCGGTCAGTGGAACCCGTTGTTTTATTCAATTTGGGATAATTAGAAATAGAAGAAGTTTTTAATGTGAGAAGCAGCGATCTGTGTAAATCGATTTCGCAGAAGAAATCTTGATAGCATGTTTAATGACGTTCGATGTAACGAATATAATATCTCGTTCAGAAAATCTTTATCTCACGGTTCAGTAACTGGGAATTGAATATTTCATTTGGAAGCAACAAGTAGATAAGTAGAGGTTCCTATACGAAGTCAGCTTAAATACTGGAAAGCCATATAGATAATCAATGCGAATTCTAGAAGACTTTCTTTCTGTGGTTTATTTTGGAACTAATTTCCAATTCGTATGTGAAATAAAGAACAATGATATCAATCTACATTTATTGTTAAATAAGTTTTCTTTCATGCATTAATAAAAGTCATTGTCAGTATTTAGAGCCTCTTAAGGTTTTATTGCCCTTATAATAGTTTAGCAATATAGAAATTATCGAGATGGTCACGAAAGCACCCATCAATACATTCATCCAGGTGACCCTCTGGATGAGTGTTAACAAATAAAAGTAGGAGATCATCCAACCTATCTTTGATATCTAAGGAACGAAGAGGTAAATATAGAGATGTGGCGCAAAAAACGTCTTAATATCATTATCAATTATAGCAGTTTTTATTTTTATTGATCGATTTGTAATATTATAATCTTCATTATTAGTATATACATAGCATGAAAAATTTTGCCTGTAATTTTTCTTTGAATTTTCATGCAAAAATTCTATACGTAAAAAATAATATCTAAATTTAAATCGATAATAGTTAATTGAATATCAATATCAAATTGTATAAGCAATATAATTTGCACACATGTATTAATTATCAAATACAAACATTTAACTTAAACTAATCATGCTGAAGAACCTTAAGGCGCAGAACCGTCCCGTTTGTGTCTTGTCAAACATTATGTTGTTCTATTTCAACTTTGTAGTTATAGAAGTTTGACGTGAAAGACAAATACTTGGGGTGCACAGGCTGCTTGTCTGTCAAGGAGACCGCAGATAACATAAAGTTTGTACATTAAGTTCTTTGGTTATCTGCCAAAACAGTTTGACTACGTTTCCCATGGGACGATGGAGAATGAATCATATGTGTTTACTGACGTAGCGGGAAGTTAGCATCAATTAAAAATAAGGATTCAAATGCTCGATACAAGTGCTGAATTTCTTTGCATATATTTTATGCTATAAAATGGATCAAAAAACCGACATTAATCTAGTTGTTGAAACCATCCGACGTAATCTTGACAAAGTCTCTCGTATAATCTCCGCAAGATAATTGGTCCTCAATTATTTGTTCTCTGAAAGGAATTAAGGACCCGAACAACAATGAGACCCAAAACATTGTTTAACGGAATTTGTTATTAACTCTCATCCACTAAAAGATTATTCACACCGTCTTCAAAAGCCTTACCAGCAGACCATTCAAGTCATATTTAGTTTACGTTTTAATGAATACAAATAGAATTAAGCTTTATCGATCCAAATTTCGCATTTAACTGAAGGCCTTCCCAATTTCGATAAAGTTTCGACCGATCAATCCAATATCATTTTAAATTCGATTATCCATTTTATAAAGGGTTCATTCA
Source organism: Stenopsyche tienmushanensis (assembly GCA_008973525.1). Classification (NCBI taxonomy): domain Eukaryota; kingdom Metazoa; phylum Arthropoda; class Insecta; order Trichoptera; family Stenopsychidae; genus Stenopsyche; species Stenopsyche tienmushanensis. The sequence continues at coordinate 2,531,488 of WACJ01000274.1, forward strand.
CGATAAGATCGGCTTCATACGTGTTAAAAGAGAGAAATATTCGCTTATTACAATTTGTTAACATTTTGATTGTTCCTCTACGGAAATGATGACATGCTTCGCATTTTTGCGTAAATTCTATTTAATTACGTTGTATACATGACGTAATTTCGACGTCATTCGTATAAAATTCATGTTATGTTTCCGTGTGGACGTGGGCTTAATTTAAAATGTAATATTTAAAACGTACAACCATCCCTCGATTGACGCATTTTTGCACGTGAGTAAAGCCGCAAAAAGTGGCCTGAAAAATAAAAGGGCATTGGACAACCACAAAACAATATATAAATTTGAGGGTAATTTTTTTGTCAGTGTGCAAAAAATAACGTTTGTTTTAGGTGTGGTTTGATTCGCTTGATACATTGGACTTCATTATGTTACTGCAAGCATAATACAAAATCATTTTTTGCTATTATTCTACATATGTATAGAATAGCTCTACAGATTATCTACATACATAATTCCATTTATTATTCAAATATCGTAGTAAAATAGTCTCCAAGTTTATGTATCATAATATACCATTTAACTGCAATGTGTTTTGACTCCTTGGAGTGTATAAATACATGATGGAGTATTTTCTTAAATTGAAGAATTAAAATCACACGAAGCACAATTATTATATTTACATTGCATACATATAACATGGAGGGACTATATATGTCCCACCCTATAATTAAACACTTAGTAAGATATTATTTTTATTGTATTTACTGTCTATAAAAATACACGGTGCTTATAATATATGAGTACAGAATGGATTCAAAATTGTATTAATTACATGTAAATATTTCAAAAATGGCGTTGAAACTTGAACATAGGGGTTACAGATGACCATCCTCCAAAAAACTCTAATAAGCCAGAAAAACACTGTTGTAAGGGATAAATAAAGCTTAAAATAAATAAATACTATTACGAATATTGCTTGATGTGTTTAAAAAATAAGGGAGCATTAAAATTGTCCTTAATTTCCAAGCACTTGGAGCGTGTTTATGCACATTTTACTGTTTGATTCAATAACCAAATATTAAATCAGGGAGTCCCATCGGCAAACACTATTACTCCACGGGTGACATGTAAATGTTTGTCTTGTACGAGGAAGACTGAAAATCGACTCTACAAATAGAAAATAACTGTCTGCTCGCATCTGGATATTAATTTGAATAATTACAGACCAAACAATAATAGAATATGGCTTAAGCGTTCTTCGGCGAAAAGTACGCCATGAATCGGGCTTTGTTCTGTGCGGTCGGAATGATGGACAGTAGATCCTTTCATTATTTACGGCTCGTTTCCAGAAACAGTGGGTGTCTTCGCCTGATGATTAGCAATGAAGATAAACTTTGTGTGGTTTTCGTCAAACCCAGCATGCCCACCCAGCATACCCACTGCCCCCAAACACATGTTTTTAGATAATAAACCGTCACTTTCTTCCCACTGGATGCCGACCGTTTCTTATTTACGACTTTGTAAAGGTCAAGATAAGTTCGTAGCCAGAAAACCGTGATAAAACCGCAGAATGTGGACGCACTTTGGCCTCGAGCTTGAGGAAAAAATGTGCTCTTCGGAGATGATTTATGGGACGTATTATTGATAAAGAAATATATTTGGAATTAAATGAAAAAATAATAGAGGCTGCGAATTGCCTACCCTTGCTTTACAACTTTATAATTGAATCTGTTCCATACGTTTATCTAAGTTGGAATAAAAAATGGTGGGACAAGGTATGAAAATAATTTATTGGGTGGAATTTATTATTCCTTGACCAAATCTGTTTAAAAAAATTATATTGTGGATATAGAGTAGAACATCGATAATCCGGATTTTTAATTATCCGGATTGTTCAAAATAAAACAACAACAAAAAAATAGTTTTCTGATTTGCATGTGGAGAATTATGTCCATTAATGCTCACGTACGTAATGGATTGCATATTATTAATATCAGAAGATCAGAGCTAAATGTTATGAAGAAATCAGAAAATACAGGAGTCTAGTCTAGGATCAACTAGACAGCCAATATCTAGTTCATTACTGTGTGAAAAAACAATTTATTTTAATACAAAATTAAATTGAAATTCCACTTTCAAAGTAAGTTCGGGCTAGCTTGAAAAAATCAAAGGATGACATGGTATCAGGGAACTTTAAATTCATAGGGAAAAGCTTTCTGCTGACATATCTTCAGCAAACAAGTTCATTGACACGTTGAATATATTTGTGGAGAAGGAAGGATTCGACGAAGAGTTTATATACAATACTGATGATACCAGCTTAAGTTGGAAAAATTATTTAACATCAAGACGTGAAAATACTTCACCTGGGTACAAAACTAGTAAAGAACATATCACTATAATGGTGATCCCAATGCAGCAGGGAGACACAGACTGACACTGCTTGTCATTGGAAAATCAAAGAACCCCAGATGCTTTAATAATATCAAAAGTCTTCTAGTTGAATATGATCATCAGAAAAAAGCCTAAAATGAATGGTGAAGTTTTTAAATGATGGTATGAAAAACAGTTCAAACCAGAAGTGAAAAAATAGGAAAACTCCATAGATAAAAGAGGAAAAACATTATTATTACTAGACAATACATCATCCCACCCATCTATAGAAAGTTTAAATCAGGTCGATGAAATGTTTGAGGTAAATTTCTTCCACCAAATGGTACTCGGTAATACAACCGATGGATCAGGGTGTAATAGAAACAATCAAACGTTTACGAAGAAAGCAGATGCTTCGTCGACTATGACTAGTAGACGAAAATAATGAAGAAACAGTTTTACGCTTCCACAAGAAAATACATTTAAAAGATTGTTGTTGGAGATTGTTGGAATTCTTTAGGTGTGTCGACTTTGAAAAAAATCACGAAATAAATATCTGCCTCAGATGAACAAGATTGAGAAGACGTAGAAGAGATTTGCCAGGGGGAGATATTGATCCTACAGATTCTGAAGCTTTTCTGTGTTTAGATGTCGCCATGAAATGGCTTCAAGAGTGTAATTCAGGAAAACTTATATATCTTATTCGATATTCGCGATTTGGCAACTTCTAAAAGAAGAGCTATCTTAAAACCAAAATCGATTATTGATTTTTTTTAAATTATGTTTATGTAAATCAATATTCGTACTTTCCCTGTCAATTATGATTATTTTCGATTATCCGGATTTTCGTCATCTGGACTACTTTCATCCCCCGTCAAAATAATCGAGGTTCTATTGTATTTTAATTAATTTTCGATTGTCAATTTAATATATAATGCACAATATAACTTTAAAATTATGATTTAAAATGACGATGATAACTTCACCAGTCATAAAGTAAAATTGCATTTTATTCCAAGAATATTTTATATGAATTTTTTTTAATGGGGATTATGACTTCACAGTTAAAATAAATTACACCAGTATAAACTTCATGCCAAAATTAAGCTCTGACGGCATCGCGTATTGGTTAATTGTTATGATTTGGGTAAAGATAACATTTTCATTCATTCGACGTACCCAATGAATAAAATCGTTAATTTATTCCACGACTCGGAGGAATATGCATATATTTTAATACAATTTGCGCCTGAACTGTTGTTTTCACAAAAGATCATTCAACTCCAAAGTGAATATTCAATGAATTACCGTGATAACTTTTATTGCCTCAATTAAGCGACTATTTGATGCAAAAAAAGTAAAATAATTTATTTTTTCAATACACTACTTTTGTATTCATGTATTAATATTACATAATTATTTTATGCAATTGGCTTAAAAAAATAGTTCTGACTTTCCAAAGTTACAAAAAATGTCCGAATGAATGAGAAATGTCAACTTGTAAATTTTATAAACAAAAAAGTAATAACTATTTTGAACTTAGTTTAAATATAAAAAAGTTCTCTAGTTTATACCCTTTCCAATGATATGCTACATGTTATACAAATCAATCAAAAAGTCGTTAAATTTAAAGAAGTATCAGCTTGGCATAAAATTTTGACTAATAGTCGTTTTATGTTAAAATGAAATAAATTATAACATTTCCGAAATTATATGCAGATTACTGTAGTGGTTTACATTTAGACCAGGGATGATGATCCATCTGTTAGTATTTATTCATATAGTTTATGTCTTACGTGTACGTTTTAATGAGTGCATCTGAACTTTCACACATCAGAATGGAAGCAATGTAAAAATGGATATTCAATTTATTTTGGCGGATAAAAGATTAATCTCCGATATTTATTAACGTTTGAAGCAAATAAATATATTTTTCTCAATTTCTATTAGCAATTCAAATTTTTGGCTACTGGTTATCATCGGTGTTAATAATGTCATTGATTTGCATAAAATATGCAGCGGGTCCATCGATGCACAATTGGTGGAACTTCGAAGAATTCAGATCGAACGATAATCTGCGGCTTTGATAAATTAACGGCTTAACGTACAGGTCTGTCTAGACAACATATGTCCCCGATGATCATTTTTTGTCTGGTCGATGGGCTAAAAAGGGCTCGCGTCTCTCTGGTGGAAGTTAACTCCACCAAGAATAGACACTCGTTCCCCTTTTATTTGTGAATTGTTCGCCACATGCTTGACACAATGAAACATGTGCTGCGGTAATCTGATAACATTCATCATCTAGACTTATCTCCATTCATGACAGCCTCGAACCTATTGCTATTCATAAAATTCAGCAAAGAGCCTTACAGTTCCATTCAGAACGACAATTGTACCGCTGCTTCAGCAGCCTCCGGTGCGCAGGTTGGTGTGATTTTAACCAGATTAATTTCTGGCTCTCGCGTGGGAAAATGACTGCAACAGGGGCTTTGTGCAAGCTAAAACTTAATTACCATTCTTCCTCATAGATCCATTATCTCTCATTTATATGCAATTTTAACCGAATTATAATCTTGCGGTGCGCTTTATAATGTTCATCTGGCTGATAAATATTTAGCACTTTTCGTTTTTCATTAGCAATTTAATTTAAGTATAGATTAAGGATGCTACACTATACGTTTTTATTTGATGGAAAATACTCTAACTTAATAATAATTAAGATTGAAAATTGAGACAAATCTGTATCAAATGATATATAACATATAGGGAACATCCACAGTGACTTATGATTATAGGCAACAAAGTACTTTGTCAAATTTTGCTTTATAATTGTACATCATATTAAATTTTTTACGCAACATATAAGCTTTTTCTGACATCTTATTATTCTTGGGTACTGTCTTGAATCCAAATTGGTCTCATTTATTATTCAAATATTTCATTTTGTAACATGGATATTTTCATAGCTTTTATACAGACGATTAGATCGTTTCTAAACGTCATCTGCGAAGAGTTCAAATTTGACATCAATGAGATATAACAGTGAGATTACATTTTCATTGTTTGTAATAAGCTTTAAACAGTTGCCAAATTGGGACCAGATATATCCTTACAGTTTTATCATTAGAAAATATTTAAAAATTGTTCAATTCACTAATTTAGTCAAAGAATAATTTGATGTAATATTATTCAACACGCAAAGCTCTAATACATAGTCTCATTTCGTTCAGCCTACTTGAAAACGCGTGTTTCTCTCTCTTTTCTCTCTCCATCCCCGCAGCCCAAACTTAATTTCACCAGACCAATATGCACCAACACCAACAGGTGCATCCATACAATATTTTTACTATGCCTATGTTATTTCCGCAAGTATAAACAATAAGTTGACAGAGTTTTATCGCAATCGAATGAACGGTATGGAAGCGCATTAAATACAGACAAACAAACTTTTTTTTTTTTATGTATTATACTACACCTATGTTACTCGCGCAATCCTTAGCAATAAGTAGACGAAGTTTTATCGCAATCTGATGAATGGTATGGCAGCGCATTACATACGAACAAAGAGAGATTCATTTTTATATATTAAAAGTATTAAGTAATACGTTTCACGGGGAGTCGCATATAAAAAATCTGCATAAAAAATAATTAAACTACATAGAAAACTGCGGGATAGGATCCGTTATTTTTAAAAACCGCATAACTTTGTCATTAAATGTAGCAAAAATCGCATAAAAAACTTTGCGAAGATTAACCAACATTTTTTTACAGAGACTTTTTTTACTCCAACTTTACTGTGTGGAGTAATCTGAAATACTGCACATGAAACATTATTTATACAGTCCAAAATTGAAAACTTTTTCCAAACTTCAGGTACAGTTAATGTACCTTATTCTCTAGTTTCTTAATATAATACATTTTAAAAGTGGAAATGATGCTCTGATCTGGTGGCTGAATTAAAAATGATATTTTTACTTTTGGATGTTCTAAATGCGTATTCAGATAAAAAAAAGCTTTGTGATCTATAAGAAAAATAACGGATAAATCCCATTATTTTTAAAAACCGCATAAAAAGGTTCCGCATAAAAACAGACAGTATATATTATATATTTCACTGTAAAATTCAATGTTCAAATTCAAATTTAACGAAGAATTAATCGAAATATTGGATGAAACTAATATAATTAATAAGGCTGAAAGCAATTGCAGCGAAGTAACTGCATGTTTTACATTAAAAAACAGATGACGACTTGAGATTCACTGATAAATTATAATATTATTTTAATACAAAATGATCCCATCATGGAAAGAGGGAAGAAATTCAAGAGGGAATTACAAAGTATTTTGGCCCCTTATCACGAAATACGTTTTAATAATAAATAGATTTATACGCTAAAAGGAGACAATCGCTTATTACAGAATGTTTAAATTTTCAGAATGTATATAACTAATTAATTGTATAAAATAATCATTACATAAAAACCATAAAATATCTTCTAGGTACTATTATAATTATAGTGTCTTAAAGATTTAGTGTTTTTTTACAACAAGGTAAAATCAAGAATGACATCTTATAAGGATAATCTGAAAAATAAATTCTAAAAATAAACTCCTGTAAATTTAGCATAAAATATGGTTTTCACGATGAGAACAAAATTGATTGATCTCAATTCTTGCAGATGAGATCGCAAGAAGACACGAGTACACCGTTTCGGATTCAAAAGGGGATCGTTAATGGATATTAATATTTACAAGGAGCGTTTTTAGCTTTTCTTCGTGGATACATAAACAAGTTTTTTTTAATTAAGGCTATCAAAATAAATTAATAATTCATCGCAAAAATTAGCGAAGGTGGGTTTCACAATTTTGAGAATTTGTATTTTAGCATCGACCATTTTCGCCGCCTTCAATTATATACAGCAAATTTAATTTATGATGATTTAATTAGTATTAAGGGCGAGATGAAAAATCTTCCCTTACGATGTGGGATGCCCAATTTTTAAGAGGATTTTAATTTATTCCCATGAAATTCGCTTGCATAATATTTCGTTCTGTTGTTATCAGACCCATTGAATTATAGCTATTTTCTATAATTGTATATATTCCACGAATGGTTCATTGTGTTTGAAACTCTTAAATGAGTACATATTTCATAAACTTCCTGAAATTATTAGGAATTCGATTATGGTTCGTAGTATCGATATTTAAGATCGTTAGTAGGAACTATGCCAAAGTCTTTAGTGTGCACGGTGACCACAAGAAGATTATATCGTATCAATTAATATTAGTTGGTACATAAACGTCATACAGCTCTTCCATGAATAAGAGGACAAAGAGCGACGACCCAATATTTATATAATTCGAATTCAATGACAAAAATAATAGATTTGTACAGGCTTTATGTGAAATGTGTCTTCGTCCTCCTAGAAAATACATTCTACGATCATTTATCATTTTGTGATGATATTTTAAGTCATTATACATATAGTTCATGGTCATCTCACGTATAGTAAATAGATATTTTTATCATCGCTGTATTGACATACGCATAAAATAATTTGTAATGTACTCAATATTTTGTAAATGTCTTGAGTTTCCTCCATTAAAACTATTACAAAAATAAAATAGACGTAAAGCTTAATTTATTTTATCGTATTTTCTATATCTTAATCGACACTATTAGAATAAATTACAATTGGGGCTTTTCGGGTGATTATATCCCAAGAATTTTAAAATATGGAAGGGATAAGGGAAGAACAGCCTTTTTAAGGCAATCCGTGCAAAAATAATAATTAGATCGATCTAGTTCTCAAAATTGCATCATTAGCGATTATTCTTGGCAATTAAATGAAACGATTATTATAATATGATTTAAGGCGAAAAATTAATGAAACCTGGTTTTGGGTGCTATTCAATTTTACGACCTTAACTTAATGCGCTATAATGATGATGATTCTCGAAGATCATATTAGTGTCAAAGAAGTGCAAATTTTTATTTAAAAGATGGTCCAATACTTTATATGTGTGAGTCTAAGAATAATAAAGTCCAATTATTACAAAAGATAAAATATTTTTTATTATATATTGTGAGCAAAATTTAAAAATAAAACTGTTTGTACGTTAAAAAAGTCAGTGGTTCTCAACCTTTTTGAAGTCACGGCTTTTCTTATTTCAACAGTAGTTGTCTGAAGTAGCATTTCCTCTTTCATTTTTGTAAAGGAAAAGGGGGTAATTCTTTCAATTAGGACTTCTTTTATGGGCATCTCTCTTCTCGTCTCCAGACTTGACACCACTAGATTTTTCGCCTGGGGACGTCCTTTATTCCATGGCTATGCGTGAAACGTAGCAAAAGATCACTGTAGCTAGGGAATCCAATCCCGAGCCAAAATTTCAATCCCGGGATTACGGGATTGCATTAAACCATCCCGGGATCGGGATGTTCAATAGTTTAAGAGATTACATTGATAAATTTGATAAAAAATTCATAATAAGTCCTTTTGCTTAATATAAAAAAATAATTTGAAGGCGAAAGAATTTTATTTATTTAAGAAAAGATTTAATTATTACTTATTTAAAAAATAAATTCCCGATTTCCTGAAAAATTATTTATTTCCGTCGCTGCAGATGAATACTTATATATTATTATACTTCGATGTGATTTGTAATTATATTACGGAGGAATACATAAATTTTGAGCCCCGTATCTATTATATTTCATATCGATATTCCCATTATTTGAATCAAGGTGTAGTAAATACATCACCGGTAGGGAAAGGTAATATTACAATTTGAAAAAGATATATGTACTGTATATATGAATACATAGATTGGGCAGTTACTGCCTCTAGGCGTCGCCTAAGCTCGCCAATTAGTAGTTACGCCACTGTTTCCAAGCGTCCAGATTTTGGCGGGAATGTCTCGATTTAGTAGCCTTCGACGTGCTGGAGAGATGTACGATTTCTATTAGATAAAAATTTCAATCCCGAATTTTTTGGGATTATGTTTACTAATCCCGTGATTCTTGAGCACCTAAAACTGTCCGGGATCCCGGGATTATAATATTTTTTTTTCGATATTTGGAGGCAGTGTGTTTTTAGTTAGAGTGCGGGTTAGATCCGAACGTCGCATTTCCTTAGCGATTCTGATTCATGTTGACTTCAATACAACACATTGATGAAATATGCAACACAACACGTTGATGAAATGTTTGCATTCATATTTTTTGTAAGAATTTAGCTTATCAGGGCTGTTATGCGTTGATGACATTTGAACGCGCCATATGCATTTATATATAGAACATTCCAGTACCGTCTGGAGTGAGTTTGAATGAGCATTCTGTCGTGATAACAGTGTCAAACTATAAGAGCGATATTTTAATTTGCCTCTGTCGAATCGAATGTATTTCGCGGAGTTTCACATGTGACATCGTCTCGAGCATGTGGCGTTATCGAAGTATTGACTATTAAAAATATTTATACGAAATCGTGTAATCAGCGCTGGAGTTTATGACCTCGATGTCCCATAGCCCCAAAACGGCTACGATTATCACAGCAGTTCAGTTTTGTTTTTTTGCTTTCAGTGAGCAGTGGTCGCAGAGGTTAACATGTAAATCTGATAAATCGACGAGAACGCCGTTCGGAGTCGACACATCCATTTGTGTCATCATGACGAGTTTGAGTGTTCATGTGAATAAGATGGACAGGGCTACAAGACCGAAGTGGATTAGAGTGTTTTTCTTGCAATTTGTGGTGTGTTTAGTACTTTGTGAAGTTAGTAATGTGCAAGCGCGGACTGAGGTCGATGGAGATTCGAGGGTGCGGTATACTGAGCCCATGGAAGAAGGTCAGAGAAAGCCGCATAGGTTTGCCAGGACGGCAAAATTCTCCATTGAAGAGCTGCTGAATACCAACTTCCCGCTGAAGGATTCCAACGATCTGGATATGGATCCCTGCAAAGCTGGTGAGCTAAATTCAAACTCTACTTATTTAAAATGTACATTTTATAAATTCTTCAAGTATATCCTACAAAGTATGAAAATACATGTATAATTTACCACATGCAAAATATATTGACACATTAATAATAATCTATAAATATATTTGATCTATCGATGATAAGACAAAGACCATATATTTTGCTGGTTCTTCATATTTATATATAACGTCATGCATTAATAATGCTATTAAATATGTCAACAAGTTGAAATTCAATAGAATTTTGCAATCAAATTGCATGTTATAATGGAACATAGCCATTTTTAAACATTAAGATATCGAGTTTTTAAAACAGTTTGATATGTAATTAATAACAGATTGCATTTAAAGACCTTTGATTGTTAATTTCACTCGTTGTTTTTCTATACTAATCATACAGATATGTATATTATATTAAATTTGAAGAGTTTCCTTGAATGCAATATCGCATGATAAAAATAATGCAAAAATAAATAACGAATTTTTCGATATATTAGCTATTTATAAATACCCCAACCCCAAAGACTGATCTCTTTTATCAACGCATACCAAGCAGCACTTTAACTTAGTGATATAATCCACAGTGAACAACATTTTAAAGAAATATGCTTACAACAATGCATATACTTATCGTTGAAGATAGCTGGAAATAGTTTTAAAACTAAGGGATTTTATGCAATACCATGTTTAAACACAAATCAAAAGACGATGATGAAGTTGAAGAGTTTGATTAATATTACCTAAGTCTTCAAAGTCATATATAAATTACATTTGTACTCAAACGTTATCAATAATCAATATAAATTGCAATGTGTAATCTATGGATAAATAGGGGTTCATTTTGAAATGTGATTTTGTCAAGATTTAGCTTGAAACATTTCACCTCCACCCCCTTCTCCTTAATGCATTCTGCAGTTCAATCTCAATAAATGTCGATATGATTTTATGTATTATTGGAAAGTATTCTGTTCATATATATTTTTTTAAATTCAAAATCCATAATAAATACAGCGATAACATTATATAGCTTTTGTATTATGAATTCAGTTAAAATTTATGTTCGTATGCTTATTTACTGAGGTTCAAATCATGATCGTTTATGCAAAATCTTACTGTTTATATTTTTATATCAAATCAAGGGTTTCCCCAGTAAAATATAAAAAAATCCACATTTATTTTATAACTCAAAATGTTATGTTCCCTATATTAAACGAATCAAAAAATTAACATGCAGTCAAAATCAAACGTGTTGTTATCAACAGTTTGACAGTTGCGATGAATTAATGTTGGCAATAAAAAATATTACTTTTATAGAATGATATTCCAAAATGTAAATACAAAAAAATATTTTTATACATTTTGTATACAGGGTGTTTTGTACATGGATTGACAATTTTTTTTTTTGGGGTTAAAGAGGTGTTTTGTTGTATTAGTTCTGAGCTTCCAACGTTACAAAAAATGTCCGAAAGAATGAGAAATTTCAACTTCTCTGAACAAAAAAACTAACAACTATTTTAAACTTAGTTTAGATTTAAAAAGTTCTCTGGATTATACTCTTTTCACCGATATGCTACATGTTATACATATCATTCAATAAGTTGTTAAACTTCTGTCGTGTAAATTAATTATTTTGGCAGCCCTATTCCGTGGCTCGCACAGTTACCAGACCTGACACCATTGGATTTCTTTGTCTAGGGACATGCATAGGATCTATGTGTAAAATATAGCAAAAGACCCCCCTAACTCTCAAAAAAATTCTCGGTCTATGTGCAAAGCATCCTGTATATAATATTATATATATGTGGCAAAATAAATTCAGAATACCAAAAAAATGTCTACGTTACATTCAATTCAATCAGATTTTGCTTTTATTCATAGGAAATAAAACACTAGCCCCATTATAATACAATTGATTGAAATTATTCCGCTTTAATAAATCTTATGATGAGAGTTGTATTCGAAAAAAGTCTTTCTTGGATAGAAACTCGTTAAGGAAGCGTATTATATTATATAAAGTGACATTCAGCTTTTCAAGACGATGTTGTATTAAATTTAATTTTTGTGATAGAATTTCATAGAATTCTTGGTCGAAGATAATCTTGATTGGATGCAATAAAAAAATTATACTATCCAAATGATTTTGCTAGGAAATTGTTTAGAAAAATGCAATTATTTTCTGTATTCACTTCCAATTTAATGTTGTACTGAATATTTCGTATATGATTATAATACATTTATTGAGAATTTATTTTATCTTTTTGTACACAATTCAATAGCTATCGAACATATGCTTTTAAATAATTAATAATAGCAACTAATATCAATACTCAGAGTGCTTATCGAATTTCATGATAAATAGTTCATAATATTATAGTAAAATAGGAGTATATGTCAGATGAGTTTGTATAGTGGGATAGTTTCTGAACTCTTATTAATTATATAAAGGTTTGGGCTCAAATTCTGATTGCGGAAAAATCAGTATATTAACAAATTTGGGAATTTGGGAGTCTCGACCCAGGTTTAATTTGATTTTCTGGATCTGAATAAATAAATATCGAAATAATGAAAGACAGGTTATTTATAGATAGGTATTTAGAGAGTACAATAAGGAGAATAATAATTTAGAATAATGATTTTACGGGAACTGACTCACAGATTCTTTACTAATTAAAAGTCCTATTGAAATAATCTAATAGGGATGGATAAGGTGAAATATGATACCAATATGCACCATATGAATAAATATATAGTTTTTCTGGTGATAAAATATTATCACCAGAAAAACATCTTATGGAGATCGCCTATAAGACGATGGCATCTTAAGAAGAAGAACCCAGATAATTACTATGGGAATAAATAAAATATTTTTCGAATTTATTAAGCGACAGAAGGAAAATTCCTCTGTAATAATGAAGGATACCCACCAAATTATTCTAATAAACCTTAATGCAATATACGATCTGGGGGGGTATAAATATTTGTGCGCCAAGGGAGTCCATTCTACGGTGTAAATAAAAAGCTGTAAATAAAATTATCTCCCAGAAATGGAAATTGGATTGGAAAAAAGGAGAATTTACGAGGGGGGAATTTCGATCATTAAGGAATTCCACTGATTTGACGGAATTACCGTGAATAATAGCAAAAGGCTTGTGATATTTAATTTGGAATTCTGAGCGAGTCTCCGCAATAAAGAAATATATTACCTGTACCCATAGACGGTGATTTAAGTCGCTTCAGATCCTTAATTTACCTCGATTGTCCTTTAGAGATTGATTTTTTTTATTTACTTTTGAGTTTATTGGCATTTGCCATTTAATTTCGTCCTTTAAATATGCTGGTGGCTATTTTAAGAAATTTGCGTACCCTGTTTTGAATATATCATGACCTTGTTTTTATTATTTCGGTATTTTCTAATACCCTAACATTTATCAACAAATATTACTGTGGCTATAGAAGGAGAACCTAAATATAAATAAGGTCTTCAGTTAAGCTTACATAAACAGGAGCAACAATAGATTGTTTTTCCTGGAAGAATGGGTACCGTTAAAAACATTAAAGGAATTTGCTTTAATTCTCCAAATATTAAATCAATATGACATAATTGCGATTGTAAAAGTATTTCAGGGCCGTAACGAGGGCGTGGCTAAGTAGGCGCCCACCACGGGCGCAACTGGACTTGGGGCGCAAAACGTAGAATACCAACCCAGTCGAGAGTTGCACATGGTTTTTATTTTACCTGGCCATTCTACTTTACATGAATGAACACTGATTGACTCTGTCCGTTTTTAAAATATATGCTAAATTGTCTAATCACTTTTTCTTCATTATCGCTTAAACATTGGGCTTATCCAGCCGGCAGAAGCCCGCAATAAAATAAAGACAACAATATTTTCGACCGATTGTAAAATTTATCTTCTTCGGACAACTTCAACAGTTTGTAATGAGATTTAGTAATCGTTCTGTAGAAATGTTCAGGGATGGCGTTCGATTGCGAGGCGCTCATTCGTCATGCTAGCGGTCCGAAAAGCGGACCGGTTGGACGCAAACCTTGTAGCCCATTCTCTTTTAGGGCTTTTTGTGGCATTTTTAGGAATAAATTCATACCCGGGACCTTCTTATGTATTTTCTTAGGTTTATGTAAAAATAAGACGTTTCTTATGCATCAACTGTATCAAAAATAGATTCATAAAAATAAATAATTAGCCTTTCGTTTCGTTTTCTAATTGTCAAATTGTGTGCAAAATTGATATTAAGTCATAGACTTCCTTTTATCAGAGAAAAATATTTACAATAAAATCAATTACACCCGGAAAATCTTCAGCAATTAAAGTGGATGTTTCAATATTTTGTAGAAACCAATAATAAAATGTTTGATGTAAACGTGTTTTACAGGGGCCAAATGGAGACATTGTTCTTTGGATTCGTTGATAGTAGATAACAGACAATGGATTAATTATTTCAATCCCATCGCAATGTGCATTTTATTCAAAGACTTGCTAAATTCGATTGTAGTTGTTATAAAATATGTATTAAGTTAAATTGTGTCCTATTTTACTCGACTTGCGAAAATTTCCTCAGATTTATTTTATTCTACAAATGCAGTTATATTGAATGTTAATTTACGAGAGCTTCAATTTAAAGTACATCTGTTATTTCTGAATACAATTTAAAGTTTTATTAGTACAGCAACAGTTGTATTCGAGTTGGGACTTCATCTGGTTACACGCAAATTTCCCGCAGTTCCTATTTTTCTTTCTGCAAGAAGCATTTGTCGCACACATCTGTGCTTTTATACATATACAACTTATAACAATGCCCCAGTTTCGGAAAAGCACAAAGTTCTTCCGCATCAAGTGTTAATATTTCTGACACGCGTTTCCATGCATATTTACTTCGCGCAAGAGACTTTATACAGTTGTTAATTAGTATGTTTTCAAAGTTGAATTAAATTCGATTATATCAAAGATATATATATTGTCGTTGTTGTAATTTTAATTTTCTTAATTGAAATAATTCGACTTCGAAACGAAGTCTGTAACTAATTGCAATTGGAGTGCATCTGACATGCTTTACGAGGTCTTTCAATCTATGCTCTTACGTTGTAAAAAGGCATGCTCTTATATTTGAAATGATATATATTGCTCATCAGCCAAATGAAACTTTATTAATCGTTGGATTTTCATCAATTAGGGGTCAAAAATTGATACTCAAAAGGGTTTGAGCTTAGTTATCGGATAATTAGCCGTAATAAGGCTCATCTCCAAAGTTGACGCTGAGAGTTAAATCACCGGGTTAATAGTTATGGTAGTCAACTATGTCGTATCGTATAAGTTTGGTGGAGTTGAATCCTCGAACCACATGTGGCACATCCAAAACTGCGGCTTCCAGATCAAAGCGTTTCTCCATTGGATTCGGAAAGTGGCGCACGTCGTAAAGGCATGTTATATAAATTAATTCAGTGGAATAAAGATTAGGCCAGGATGAAGAACATTTTGCGAACTAACGAACGGGTTAGAGTCACACTTGCCACATTGTTCAACATGTGGAGCGTTAAATTGATATATTCCAAGGCTGAAATATGAAAGACTCTACTGCCAAAATTCCAAAAGCAGAATTTACACCATAATTCTTGATGTTTATTATTAAATTATTTATCTTAAATTTAATATCTTCCGTCGTTTAGCAAATCACATGGACATGTTGTTATAATATATATTATATTTATCCATTGGTTTATATCTAGAACACCTTGTTGTGTGAGAATCGTAAATACTATCATTGAAATATGCTATCACTTAGGTGGTTTGGCGTTAAATAGCGAGACTGAATGAGCCAGATGAGACTTCAAAATCGTGTTTTGGTCTTCAACTACCATTAGATATCTCCGAAGCTCGATTATTCTCAATTTTATTCAAACTAAACAACTAGCAAAAGAATCCCTTAACTCGTTCATCGCTACGTCCATCATATATGCGCGATGGGCGTTCCCCAGCGGAGAACCCGTTGTGTCATTTTGGTGGACGTTTTCTTCCTCCGCTTAAAAACGATGTAACAAATTATTTCATTTCTATTAGGGTGTCCCATAAGTTTCTTTCGTTTTCATATTAAGAAAAAAATAAACAATAATTTGTATTACATCAAATTTATTGAATAATATATGATCCATTCTGTTCTATTACCTTTCTCCAACTCTCCGGTAGCCTCATAATGCCTTCTTGCCAAAATTTCCCAGTTTTTTGGCAAAATATTGATCAAGGTACATTTTTATATAATTTTTTGAATTAAAATTATTACCACGTAAAGAATTTTTAAATGAAAGAAATAAATAATAATCTGAAGGGGCAATGTCCGGAGAGTATGGAGGATGAGGTAAAACATCCCAGTCAAATGATAATAATTTATTTCTGACGAACAAAGACACACGAGGCCTGGCGTTATCGTGATGAAAAACAACGTCTCGTCTGTTCGCTAATTCTGGCCGTTTTCTGGCAATTGCATCCTTTAGATTATCTAGTTGGAAACAATATTTTGTTGAATTGATCGTTTCATCTTGCTGAAGTAGCTCATAATAAACTACCCTCTTCCAGTCCCACCAAATGCATAGCAAAACTTTTTTTGGATGTAGGCCAGGTTTAGCTACAGTTAAAGCTTTTGTAGCCTTGGTCCGAGACCGTTTACGTTGGATATTCTTACAGAGTATCCAACTTTCATTTCCGGTGACAAGTCTCTTCAAAAAAGGTTGGCTATTATGTCGTTGGAGAAGAAGATCGCATGTTGAAATACGTTGAAGTTTATTTGAGTCAGTCAGTTCATGAGGAAGCCACACATCTGAACGATTGATGTAGCCCAATTTTGTCAGATGATTATGGACGGATGTTCGTGGAATTTCTAACTTGTTAGCTATTTCTCGAACAGTATATCGCGGGTTTTCTTCAACCATGGCTTTGATTAGATTTGTGTTCATTTGGGAAAGAAACTTATGGGACAACCTAATATTTAATGGAATAAGCACATGCAAATAAAAAATAAACAGAATATAAAATATATATATATTATATATAACATATAAGGACATAAAATTAAAATAACTAAAATATACTTATACCATACATAAAATTATGTTTAAAATAAAATATAACATTATATTATATTATGTATCATGGTATTCATTAAAACAATTCAAACACATATGAGGTGATTTTGGACAATTAGGACAATATGTTCTAATTGTCCAAAATCACCTCCATGAGAAACAACACTGATTCAGGCTGGGCGACAAGAGTGTTAAGCATGTATTTTGAAGAAATAAAAAACTTATGGGTTCAAGCACAGAAATCATTGTTTTGATCAAAAACTGTTTTACCAAAAGTGATCTTCTCATCACGAATAGTACCAGGTTTTGTTAGCTTTTCTTCTTTAATATGAAAGATATAATCATCAGTTGATAATCCATTAATATAATGTTATTCAATAAATATGGTTTCTTATAGGATTTATAGTTTAAGAAATGCTATTGGCGCTAATAATATGACGATTTGCAAAAATTAATTCGTAGAAATACCTTCTATGGAAAATTATTAGGACTTAATAATCACAGATTAATACAAAATCAGATATACTAGAGGTTGTAATCGTGGAAATGATGAAGGATGGATTTAATTAAACACAAGCTTAGTTTCGAAAGGCCATCAACTATTAAATTATTTTCTTACAGAAGATCACCATGACACATATGAACAAACTGAATCCAGGAAAATACCACACAATAAAATATCAAAGCTTTTAAAATCTCACATAATACACTATACGTATTAAAATGCCATTAAAGGATTTAAATATATGGAAGTAGTTAAATGGTTCAAAGCTAAAAGCTTATGGCATAAAAAAAAACTCTATTTATATCTTGTTTTTGAGGCCTAATGTAGATTATATTACGTATATTTCGTTTCCGTTTTGCAGACGTTTCTTCTCCTTATCATAAAACGTTTTAGCTTTAAAATGAAACTTGAAAGCGCTTAAAATTTACACATTAGATTATTTTTTAAAGGATACCATGTCTCTCCAACCATTTTGCAAAAGGTAATACTTAAAAGCGAATAATTAAAAAAATTGATTATATAAACGCATTGAACATATCAGACGAAAGCTTATTAAATGACATTTTACTTTGATTTTATTGACTTAATAAATCGTCTCAATATTTACATTTTTAGATTGAGCAGTTCAGAATAAATCTGAGTCAGGAGGATCGATAGTAAAAATTAATCCATCGACACTTTTGTATTGACACAATATTTGCGCGATTGCATCACAAATCTCCAAGAGCTTTCGTCGTCAAATTTTATCGTATTGCTACAATATCAGATATGTTATACGGAATCGCCGGATTTCTACGTTTCTGTTTTGAACGGCCCTCATAAAAAATTGGACAAGATTAATTGTACCATAAATATGGCAGCCCTTTATTCATTGTGAGCTTATAACGATCTCCTAAGCTGTTTTATTGTCAGACGCCGTATAATAAATCCTGATCAAAGAGGCGTGATGATTCGTTTTACACGAAAGGCTTCCCAGGCTTTATGTACGTGTTTACTTGTAATATGTAGATTATTTAAAGGCAAAGAGCCCTATAAATATATACGCCGCCGAGAGATATTGAAATTAGCTTGTTAGAATTGTTATTATATAACCGCTCGAATAATACCTTGAATTTTATTGATTTTTTAAAATTAAGTACATTTTTATTTTGATAATGCCTTATTTTCTCCGATATTTTTGTATTAATATTATTGAAGTGTGTTGGGATGAGCATCGAATGCTCTCAGATTGAAGAGGGCACAGTACATAGTTACTACAACGAATTTCGTGATGCGAAACAAGGGTGGTAACCCCCTTTAACGGGACGAGAGACGAAAATAAAAAAAATAATCTGCAATGCATAAAAAAAAGAAGAATGGTCGTCGGTCTGAAAAATGTCGCTTTTTGCGGATGGACCTTTTTCATCATTTGTGTTGTAATTTAGGTTCGATGTTTTCTCGCAGGGCATGTCTGATTGCACCACCAAATGTCATCCAACAGGACCTTTGGCGTATTTTATCCTTTGATTTTTTTCATTGAATCGTTTACAATGTATGAAAAATTGAATTTTTAGTACATTTTTGCTGAATATTACATACGATTCGAACAAATGAGCATGTGAATTTAATTATAGCCGAATATTTTATGAGGGTGCCTTTTGTAGCGATCATATTAAATAACAGCAAATGACTGTTAGATACGTCGCTTTCAATGCAGTTACGTAAAATGAGTAGTTACGAGGAATCTGCAAAATTTAAGGTTCTGTATAAATGAATTTAAAGTGCTGATTTATATCTACTTCTAGATCCTAATTACGTACAGATTAAAACCATGCCCATAGGAACTCACTGCTTTCCATCTAAAATAAATTAAGCTCTCAAGCATTACAACTATTGTTGTATTTGCATGGATACATTCAAATTATCGTTGAGATTTTACCAAATATTTTTAATTTTATCTTTAAATCAAAATGCCTTCAGATGATGCATTAAAGTTGCCGAATTTCTTTCTTAAGTACCGAGTTTTTCATACATGATACACAAAATATATGAAGCGTTTTCATAATCAAGAAAAATAGGTCGTATTGCGACGGTGCTTCCTTGCTGAGAAGAAAGCACGATAAAAGCTTCCGCGATTATTTCTGGCCCGACGCATCCAGCTTTTAATTAAAGCTCTCGTTATGCGGCCCGCACGCCGCTGCACATAAACACTAACATCGCCTCTGTACACAAGCTAAAAAATATTCAACCCTGGGTCACACATAATCTCTTCCAGGGCCTAATTTAATAGCTAATTACAAGCAATCCTTATCGTCCTTAAGCCTCATCCTTATTTATCTTTTGTTCATTTGAGCGCCTGTCCCGACCAAACAAATTTACTCAATTCCATCTTTTTTAATGTGACAGGCGTCCTTTTTACAATTGGATTGTATTAAATTTGATGAAGATGATAAGCATCCTCGGTATATTCCATTTGATAAATCGTGGAAATGAATGCGATCTTATTCTTATCATATTTTTGAAAACATGCATATAAATCCATATAGCTTTAACATGATAATTTGGTTTTAAATGTTGGTAAAGGGGACTGGATCATAGCTCTTATTATAAAAGTTAGTGCCTAAGAGGCTATTTTAAATAATTTATAATAACAAATCAAAGTAATTAACCCTGATACATTCGGACACAGCGACTTATCATCCAGGCGCTTGAAGAATCCGGATTAGGGGTCCCAAATACTGGTAAAATTAATAATATTCGAGTATTGGAATACGTTATATATTTATACTTTTTTTTAACAAGGCAAAATTGGAATTAACATTTTACCTGTATCCAATATTTCGAACCTCCTGTCGGGTTCGTGTTCGCATGTTCGATTGATAAATTCAAGCAAGTATACTTTAGTATAGCATCATTTAATAATAATACTGATTATTTAACTACCATCTTAAAATATTCTATACATGATAATAAAAATAAGTTTTAGTGGTTTAAATATATACATTTATTGAAAAAAAAAACAGTGTATTTGATATGCAAAAACACAGGGTGTTTTGCACATGGACCGACAAAATTTTTTGGGGGTTAAGGGGAATCTTGCCAATAATAAGCCCTATGTTCAAAGTGTCAGGGCTGTCGAAATAGTTTTTTTTTTTCACCATTTTAACGACTTATTGAATGATTTGTATGACATGTAGCATATCGCTGGAAAGGGTATAAACTAGAAAATATTGCTTAAAAAATTTAAAAGTTGATATTTCTCATCCGTTTGCATATTTCATGTGATTTTAGAAGCTCAGAAGTAATTTTCTTTAAATCAATTGTATAAAATAATGATTTATTTAGATCACTTACATAATACAAAACAGTAATTAAGTGCCATTACGATCACAGTTTTAAAAAAGTTTTGACGGTTTAATGGTGAATCTGACATTTAGGATATAATAGTTTATAAATCATCCCTTCGTATTACAGAGCTAAATTTCATAGTAAGCAGTTTCAGTGAGTAGGAAAGCTGATGTAAAATGATCCTTATACTGTAATTCCTGTGGAAGTGAATCTTGTAAATACCTTTGCTTAAAAATGGCAGATAGGCGAATAAAAATATGGACTTGAACATGTAAAAGTAACATCCGAAAATATTTATGCATTTTCAAAAGGACATTCAACTTAATGCAGGTTAGAGAACATCCCTTACCTTTGAATATGATTAAAATGCTAGGATTCTACTGTAAGGATCAAAATGTAATTTGTTATTGTGAGCTTCAATAAATAAACCTCCCAATCTCACCCCAATCTAGGACTAGCTCCATTGGATTACTTTCAATTTCAATATGTATTCAATCAATTCTTTGCTTTCCTGCTCGTTTAGAAAAATAAACAGTAAAAAATCGATCAACTGAAGAAAAACAGTATCGACCTCAAAATATTTAAAACTGTACATTTATAAATATTCGTATAATTATTTGACTGTTCTTGGAACAATATGCACCGGTATTTAAATTTATTGCACATAAACAGTCATTCAGTGCCAAAAAACCATAACATATTTAACAAAAAATAAGTCATACCAAATATTAATTATTTCTATGTAAGCCTTTCGTAAACCAACGAGTAATAAATTCAGTCTTTGAGAACCTTTTCTTAGTGATATTGTATATAAATCAATAAATAGTTCTATAATTAATATATGATATGGATTGTTTATTTGGCGCCAAACTTCTTAGAAACAAGATTGGAAGTGGTTTTCTCAGAACAGAACTGTTTTGAATTAAATTTTCAAAATCATAAGACAATAAAAGCTATTCTCAGAAACATTCGGATGATAAATTTAAATAAATAATTGGAGCACACTTGTGATGTTCAAAATTTTAATGCTAAACATTGTATGTTAAATTTAAACCCAAAATAAGATAATATGAGTTTTAATGAGAGCATATGTCGTGTTATAGTTCACGAACATGCAATGAAGCATATATAAACTAGTTAAAACTATATTATGATCTAGTTTTTAGTTATATTATTTTTAAAAACTTGATACAAAATATTATAGGAATTCTTATGATTCTACTTTATGATTTTCCTTAGTGTTATATAACAAATCGATGGATTTATCCAATCAAAATGACATATAACTCTGCCGTCGTAATCTGATAGATATGAATTAATCGACTGTTCATATAAGAATGAGATTTTTATGCTTATTTATTACAAAAAAATACAATATAAATCTGGAATAAAATAAATTTAACAATAATTTCAATATCATAAAGGCTTCCCATTGCATAGTTTCATATATAATTTTAAGTTTAATAAAACCTTACCTTATAAAAGGCTAATTTTATATTCGGGCTTAAATTAAGGGTTGATTTTCCTGCAAAGTTCTAGAATAATGCATACAACTTGGTCAGTGGACTCGAAATAAATTATTAATGTCGCGTCCCGGCATTACATTACAAATCATAATGTTGGGGCTGAAACCTGCTGAAAGGTAGATTTTTACATTTTTATTCCCGTCATGTACGTCTAATGATACGCATACCATATGTTGGGACCGGATTGATTTTTCATCGGCCTTTGCCCATAAAATTTTATGGTCCTATAACGTCCAAAATATTCCCAAGTAAAAATACTGGAACAAATATCCATAACATTTTATGTTATCACAACAGCAAAAAAATCTATAAACAGAACACAACACCAAAGTATTATGTTCGACGAAAATTGATTACTTTCGGTTATTCTATTAGGCATTATGTAAGTTTGATTAATCCGTTTCTGATACGCTCATGCCATGTATGTTTTAATTAAGTATCGTTTTTGGTGTTCTGACTTTTTTGTTGATGTCATATTTCAGATTGGGATCTAATTAATTGTTCATATGGTCGACCCTTGAAGCTGTAATCATAATCATAAGATGAGTTTGTGGTGGTTGCATGAAGCCAGAAAATGCATTCAAAAGACAGGACACGCATGGGCATATTTAAACAGCATTAGCATTTTAATGAAGGGGATGAAAGAGGACTTGGACAACCACCGTACGTTCAATCCGGGCTTCAATGTTTAAAACGATGGATGTTAAATATACTTGTTGGGGAAAACTTTTGAAAATTTAATCTCGACTTTACCTCTGTTTATATTTTAAAACGAAAGTCGTGAGCTGTGAAGTGGCTGAGCTTTAAGCTCTACGGTAGCGGATTTTGTCATCCATTATGGAAAATGCTGAATGTTTTGTTTAAATGTTTCGAATCAATTATAATTAATTATGATAACCTTATCAAAAAATTATCATGTGTTCTTGGAGATTAATTTTCCTGAACTGTCATTTACTTAAAAAATTTGATAATTTTCGTTACAATTTTTTAAAAAAGAATTAGAATAAATTTATCTTAGTTAGATTTGAATCAACAACCTCTTAACAATGCGATAACATGATATATTTCCAGAAAATTAAGTAAATCAACTGTTTTGCATGTATCCTTTTCCTTAAATTAATTTTATTTCAAATATTTTTTTTACTATTGTATTTACTAGGGTCATCTAGAAGTAAGGTTACATGGGTTCCAGAGGCCAGGGGATTTTTTTATTTGATAACGCGGTGTTTGTCGACCATTTTGTTCAGTCACAGTAAATTCTTCCGATGGAGAGGTCGTTGCGTGCTTCGCCACCTCTTTTTGGATTCTGGCTCTTAAACTTTTAAAAACTTTTCAATACAAAATTCGGGGTATGTTGATCATTTCTTGACGGATATTCTCCTTTAACTCGTTAAGAGGGGATGTTCCTTTTCAATAATGCAATGTACAGTGGGCGCGCATATTTTCGCTAGGACGTATATATACGTCCCACCCATTTGGCGTGAGTTCATATAATTTTAACGATGCTTAGAATTTATAGAAAAATCAATTAAACATATATTTATTTATTTATTTAGATATATTAACATATAGAGAAGTTTTATTGAGAAATTAATTATATGAACTCACGCCAAATGGGCGGGACGTATATATACGTCCTAACGAAAATGTACGCGTCCACTATATGTTGCGTTATTGAAAAGGAATTTCCCTGCTTAAACAGACTTACTTACGATATTTTTTTCGTTATCATATAGTATCCGTTATATTTTTGTGCAAAACTAACGGATATACAAAATGCCAAAAATTTAAAAAAAGCAGTAATATAAATGAGTTTGAAAGCAGGGACGACAGTGATTATATGCATGAACTAGATATTGAATTGTTAGAATAGCAATAGGGAAAGAAATTGGGTAGAATGATTATAGTGTGGCTTAAACAATCAATAAAAAAAGAACTATAGCACCGATTCCGGACCATCAAATCCCGCCTTTATCTTAGAATCTGATTCAGATGAAGAAATTAGTGTTCCTGTTCGGGCACCACGAACCTTTACGGTAAACAGCAGCAGCGATGAATCAGATTTCCGATCAAATACATCTCCCCCGATTATCGATACTACACCATTAGTTACCACGAGAAGAAACGAAGAAGTGCAGAAACCTAGTGTAATAGTAAATTACACCAACCACATGGGAGGTGTAGATGTAGCGGATCAGTACGTTTCATCATATTGTTTCATCCGGAAATTTGAGGTATCCATAATAAATGGTTACATTTTGCACAAAAATGTGTCATAAAACAAGGAAAGAAGCCGATGAAACACAACACATATCGTACGGAATTATTTTTGAGCCTCATTGGTGATTTTAGAGACCCAAATAAAAAACCAGGATGAGTATCCACTATGGATAAGGAGCAACGATTAGAAAATAAGCCTCATTTCATGTATGCCAGTCCGGAGGGGAATCATAAAGATTTTCTAGTATGTTCCAATAGGAAAATTCCAGGTGGGAAGAAGGAGACATCCTTTATTTGTATGACATGTATCAAAAAGCCCGGTCTCCATTTATGCCAATGTTTTGAGAGATACCATACATTATCCAATTATAAACTATAAAATATAATACCACTGTATAATATATTTGTAAAATATACAACTTTGGTAAAAAATAATAGTATTTTATTAAATAATAACTTAAAAATTGAAAAAAAGTTTTATCTATTATTAAGTCTATTTAATGTAAATAGTTATGCTTTATTTTAAACTATGATATGTAAACTATGAATCTACTAAGAAGTATATTTATGGACAACTAGTATACCGCACCGGAACGCGAAGGTTAAATATACATTTAACCTTTTACGATGTATGCTCGCGTTCATAGCGGCAATTTCGCAATTATATTGTATGAAGCATGCACGTTTTCCATGTGCCATCTTTGTTATCCACACATATCGCATTCTCTTTCATTGGAATGGTCGGTCCGTTAACAAAATAATATCGCAAAGAGGTAATGTATCCTAGCACGTGTCAGTTTATTAAAATTATTCACATAACACTTTGCCAGGAGATAGCACAAGCTTAATTTCATCCTTCGTGTGCCTAGTTAATTATTTTAATAATATCAAAGTGCGAATATGGCCTTCTGTTGCTCAATCCGGGAGCTTTTGTGTTCTCAATTAGGAAACCGCTGAAATGCTAAACTTTTCATCGAGAGAAGTTTTTCCGGCCGCACGGAGCCGAGTCTAATCAAAATTCTATTTATACAGTTGACTAATCTTTTCATCTATTAAAGCCACACGAAATGGGGTTGCGGTTTCTTATCGCAAGGGCAATGCATCTTCCTTTAGGGTTTGCAGCTAGCAGGTAGCGGATGAGCTTTGGACGAAAACGCTGGCATCCAAAAAGCTTGGCTCCCGGCCAGGATATGAAGTTAGTCATCTTCACACAGTAGATTAAATCGTTGATTTAATATTAATCGAGTGCCCTCAAAAACGTCTACATAGAAATCGCGTGCAGAATTTTGAATCTTTGGATGATTCAAGCGTAAAGGGAGATGCGTTCTGAGATTATCGTCGTTTGCTCATAAATCAAAAATAACGCTCTAAACTAAAACGATAACTTAAATCCAGCGAATTCTTAATGTAAAGCAATAAAAATGTCAAAATTGGCTAATGGAACGAAATTGGAATTGCACACCTTTGCACCGAGTCGCTTGAATTATTTCATATTATCAGAATTGCGCTTTTAATGTTACTTAACTATATAAAAATTCTTAGAACATTGCTAAAATTTTGCTTCACCCACATAATCTCCTAGATAAATTTAATCTTGATTTAAAATATTTCAACTAAGTTTTTTTACTAATCAAACTTTTTATAAAGATTCGGATTCGAATTCTGATTGTAAGGGAAAACTTATTCGGTATCAACTTATTTGGGAGATTGAAAGTTTTCACTTTCTTCCGATCGATCGTTTCGATCCAATCTGAAACAATTATTACTTACTTACACTATTAAAACTACTTCCAATACAATCTTAAATAAATAATCAATTATAAATCATATTGATTTGAGACCATAATGCAATGATTTATAGACCTAAAAAGAAAGATTGATTAAAGATCCTTTCTAAATTGCATCATCAATCTCGTTGTTAATTAGCAATATTTTTTTTAATTCGGTAACAGTTATTTTGTTCCCTTTTTTATGAATAATACCAGTTGCAGATTTAGATACAAAAAGCTGTCCCATTACGAATGTATTCAATTTTAATAGTCATCATCAATATTATTACCACATTTCTTTTTAATTCGCAAAAAAATCATAAAACCTGGGAGTTAATGGTTCAGCAACCTTAAATTTTTAGCAGGTAGGTTTTATTTCAGGACAAATTAATTTATTGTACTGCTTCAAGGTATATTCAAGAAGGCTAACAGATGGTCGTTAAAAAGACTTTTTATATGGAAATAGCCTTCAAAGACTCCAAGATTTAATTAAATAACCCAAAAGATTCGATAATGTGAGGGGATCTAATATTATTTTGATCCCGATATAATATTTTATTTTTACCTGAAGATTTTTGTGACGTTCTTTTTTTAACGACCGCTTTAAATTGGGTTTGCATAGATTACCCTTATTTTTAATATGGAGTTCAATGGACCATGGCTCAATAATTTACAGTGTATTGGTATAAATTTATTGAGGAGAACCATATTGGCTAGTAAAAATATCGAAAATTCTCGCCAAAACGATTTAAAAAGACGTTTTCCAAGAATGAATTGTAATTTTCTTATTTACAATTGAGTACATTTATCTCGAAATCCATCCGAAGCTCTTACGCAAAGCTCTGTGTACATTTCGTATTAAAGCTTTTTTGATCATCAATCAAATATTCTATGACGCTTTTGAATTTTAAAAATCTTTTTGAATTTGTGTGGCTTTTTATGTTATTTAAACGAGGAACCTTTTGGTAAAAAGAGATATCCATTTAAGTACATCCCTTGGAGCTCTAATGCTAATGTTGAATGAGTTCAAGAGCACCCTAGTGGGGATTTATGTATGGAAACTGGTTGAAACATTTAAGTTACTTATCTATGACTATATTACTTATGTTTTAGGGAAAGTCAATGTTCATACTCTTGTGGACCGTTGTCGAAGGCCTACTGACGGTGATAAAGTAGTGTAAAGACGTGAACATGAGAGGTCACGCCCCGCGCCCTCACGAGGATAAACCTGTCAAAATCAACAAGGGTGTAGTTTGCCCTCTCTGATAAATGTGCTCGAATATCACTAAGTTTTAAAATAAAAATAAAATACCATCAAAACGTATATTTTTAATAAATTCCGTTTCCGTTCAGGATGAATTCCCTTATAAAGTTAGGAACGAGCGGTCAGCGTTGTATAAAGGGACGAATAGAAGTTCAGAACTAGTTTCGTCGTTAATGGGGTCCTTGATAGGATTCTTTCCAATAGCTGCAGGCTGCGAATCATGGCCATTGTTTCATCGCCAACCGAACGTCTGGCTACGAACGTGGCAAGTAATATTGGTCGGGATATATTTCGACTTAAAGAAAATTGTTTCAGTTGAAAAAATATATACGTGTGCTTTTAAAGGACTTTTAAATTGGTTCGAGAGGAATCCACAAAACTTAAACGAAGCAGACGATCTTTAAAAATAAACACAAAGCACTAAAAGAAGATCAACTTTTAAAATCCCACATTTAAAACGTACATCTAAATTATATATCTGAGCAAGTGAGTCTTTCGATCAAAAGTACGTCATACGATAACAATTCTATTACCTTCATATTTACAAATTATTTCAAAATTACTCTGTTAAAATGTGATTAATTTTTGAGATAAAAGACATCAACAATCTAATTTAGAATTAGTTTTTAGACTTAAAAAATGTTTCAGTAATTGATCAAATTTCCAGCTTTTGGGAAAAGCAATCAATATATCAAGGAAAGTTTCACGTAAAAGAATTTAGGAATAGGAATAGAATTTTATTTGTAAAGGAAAGAATTTATGTAAAAGTATTTGTGTATAACCCCAATTTAAAAGTTAATGCATATTAAGACATATCTTGATATTTTATATCTACAAACTCACTCAATTAAGCAACAGAAACTATTAAGATGATTGTATGTTAAATGAACATGTATATGAGAGTATTAATTGATATTAACTTGAAGCAAATACAGACTATATAGATGGTACATCCATTTCAGTTTAGGTTATTGTTAATGAAATGTTATTGCTAAAATTTGACGTGATAAAGAATAGGTCTAAAAGAATGGATATTGAAGACGCCCATAGTTCTGCAGTGGACTGTTAGTGGCTGCGCTATGATGATGAAAATATATAATTAATGTTAATGCCAAGAAAAAATATAAGAAATTAGAAGAAAAGCAGCTGAAAATTTTATCCATATTAGATAAAAACCATTACATGAAGCCTGTTGAACACTGATGATCATCATTTTTATAATAAAAATATAATGTTTCATTGATAAATTTTACCAAATTCCAATTACCAAGCTTTGATATAATCATAACCAAATTCATTTAATCATAGTATGGATTTGATATTAAAGACTTTTAGTCATATTTTAAAGTGATTTTTCAAATCAAATTAGATCATATTCGATTCATTACATAATCGACGGTTAATTTTGCTATCATTATACGCGATGCGGTCTTGCATGTTCTTTGATATAATCGTCTTATATATGTCATTTAACTGTGTAATAGCTTTTATAGTGGCAATAAAAGCTTTTATGATGGTGCATCGACGTTGCGCGTTTTCAAGCACGAAAACTTTAATATCAATAAAATATATTGATGACGGCTGGTTAATGTGTACGATGCTGAAAGATATCGTATACTGAACGTATCAGGTTTTGTTTGAGCTTTTTTTGAAAGTCGAGCTTCCAAACAGCTATTGTTACTCACTGCTATCTTATATGTACAAAGGTCACTTTTATTGTGGTCAAAGGCCAGACAATGGCTTACAAACATTAAAAATCTTACTTAACGATACAAACCACTAAGCTTTAGAGCTAACATCAAATGGAAGGCTTTTTCACTGCTCGTTTATAATTATTAAATAAAACATATGTATGTCTGTTGGAATTTGGTATGTACTAATATATTCAAAGGATTCCCATTCATTTGAAAGCAATCTGTCAATACGCAGTTTCAGTTCGTGAAAAATGTGGCAGCCTGAATATGGGAAAACTCAATTTAACCTCCATCCAGACTCAATCCATCTCTTTGGGTTGTGCTTTCGTATTGTGAGTCCGTCTGTCAGCCGAAACTGATTTTGACGAAAGGCCATCCATCGGTCTCCGTAGTTTATTTCCATTAGTCCTGCAACACGTCCTGTAGGCTCTCCATATCTCCACATACCGAAATCCATCCTACCCCACTTATCTCCTCTTTCGGGACTTGGGAGGGTTGGCAGCCATAGGGTGGGGAGACAAGAGGAGAGTCTCTTGTTAATCGTCGGAACATTTATCTAGTTTAACCCGTGCGACCTTCTTCCTAACGCAATCGTCTCTGTCACAATTCTACATATAACCACTCTAACTTTTAACGATATAAATTGTTTAGAAAAGTTTATAATAGCTATAAAGTTGGACGAATTTATAAAAGCGAAAGATTGACATGAAAGGACGTCTCAAGTCGATTACTACTCCATATAATTAATTTAACATTTTTTAAGGAATCACGCTTATCATAATACATTTGGCTGCAAATTTAACAATATATATTTTGATCTTCTTTTTAAACAATGACTCAAACTTGCTAATAAACGCTAATATCGTAAGCCTGTGAGATTAAATTATCGTTAATAAATTATTAACATCAAATAATATTAAAGTTTTCATAATACATTTGAAGTGGTTATTATAAATATATACAAGAGCTATTAAATTTTAATATACACTCTCGGTCTATGATATAAAGCTTCTTTATCTTATAGAATAACTACTGAAGTATTTCCAATGAAGCTTAAGCGTTTTGCCACTATTATATCCCCATAAGATCTTGATTACTTGTATTAGAATATTAATTGCAAATGTGATCCTTTAATTATAATATACAGTTTGTCGACACTTTACAAGAAGCTATCAGCCAAAGATTAAGCTATGTTTCAAATATAATGTCTTTGATCGTTCTTCTCGGATACATAAAATAGAAAGTTGCCATTTAAAGGATCATCTCAGTTTATCACGCCAAAAAATTCGTTTTTTTTATTATTTTAATTTTTTTGAAAGTACATTGCTCTAAGAATGTCGTTTATATTTTTGGTGAAAATTTTCGAATTATTTCAATGCTTTACAGCTAATTCGCGAAATACTCTCGAAGCAATCACTCTGTTCAGATTGCGCCCCAATGACTTTGAGACCACTGCCAGTTGTAGTTTGTAGGCCAGAGATTGGGGACCTTTCTTATCTTTGTTCTAACAAGGGAGCAAATTACGTTAAAAAACATTATCACAGATTTAAAAAAAAGGTGAATAAGCATGTGGATAGTAACGGCACAAAAAGAAAGAGCTTGGTACGAAGTGCTTCGAAAATCGAACAGCTAATGAATTGATAGAAGATATATCTAATTACATTATAGCTTAGCTATCCCACGACATCCAGATTTAATAAAAAAATATGAGAAATGCTATTTGGGCCGTATACTATCATAAAATTGTAAATTGCACTTTAAATATTGATGCGATTTTAATTCAAGTATTTACAAACAGATAAATGTATGATTATTTTCACCTTGATCATTATCCAAGGGTATTAACAATGCTTTTGCATGCAAAATTGTTATTGTTAATCAAGTATTGAAAGTATTTTTTTTATGTCTACCAAATACACTTTTTGAATTACGAATACAAAAATAAAAATAAATTAGCATTTTGATTCTTTGTCTGAAATTCATTTGACATATTTATTTATTGAAATGACTCGAAGAATGCATTTGCTAAAAAACGTGCATAATGCAAGAAAACAATCGTTTAATTAAAGCGAGGTCATAGACCACGGTCGATATTTGCGATTGACCCAAAACAAGTTTTACGTGTTTTTGTTTGCAATAATCATTCAAAGTCATCAATGAATATAATAAATTTTCCTCGAAAAAACCGCTGTGTTTGCTTGAGTGTTTATTTTACATTTTTTGTCGTTGAATTTATCACTGTCGGGTTGAATCTTTGACCCAAAAATGGCGTTTTAATCAAGACGCATAGTCATGGCAATACACATGATTGTCATTAATTAAGATCTTATTAGAAACTGGAGCTCTTAACCACTAACCCACAGGCTTTTTCATTTCTCGGTCCCTCCTGCGGGACGCTAAGGGATTAGTTTCAGAAGCATCACTCTGAAATTTATCATTTGGCCGCTACACTCTGGAAATTCGGACTATCTATGGGTCGCAATTGTATTATACTATAAAACGTCGCATTATTAAGTTATAATATAATACACATATCTAGATGTTAAAATATTATATGTTAAAGACGTTTATGATCATTTATATACTATCAGTGTAAATGCCAATTTTAATATATGAGATTTTTCATTAAAAAAATCATAATGAGTGTTATAAAGATCAACACAAATTTTATTCCAAAAGTGCATTATCCAGTGAATAAAGTGGACAAGTTAAAACTACTATTATATGTCGATATCCATATATTTTTCTGACATAGTGAAGCATTCTTGATGCCTAGTATAGTGGTAATTTTCTCATAAAAAGTTGTTTTATTCACTCTAATTGTTGATAATATATTAGATAAAGCGGAAAAATTAAGAAAGCGGAAGAATATATATATTTTTTTGGTTGCGTACATATATACAGGTATTCGATAAAGGATTAAAAGCAAAATAAGCTACCCAAACATCAGTGATACATGGCAACATATTGAATATTATTAAATGCCATAGATGGTTCAAAACATTCAAAAATGGCGACAGAGATTTGAAAAATAAACCAAAATCAGGACGACCTCCAATAATCGATGATGACGCATTAAATTCTTTGGTAGAATCTGATCCTCGAAAAACAATAAAGGAATTATCGCTAGACATCTGCTGTTCCTGGTCGACAGTAAAAGACCATTTGAAAAGACTCGGGAAAAAACATAGACAGGGAATTTGGATACTGCACACGATGTCATCAACGGTCTTGGAACAACGGATAACCATTTGTTCATCGTTATTGTCCAGGTATAAAACCGATCAGATTTTAAGAAGGATCGTTACTGGGGATGAGAAGTAGATCCTCTACGACAGTCCAAGAAGGAAAAAATAGTGGTTTTCTTCGGATCAAGTTCCTGTTTCTACCCCTGGACCGTCATTATCCTTGAAAAAGGTCCTCCTTTGTGTTTGGTGGGATTTTTTTAGCGTAATTCATAGCACAATTAGATAGATTAAAAGCAGAAATGCTCAAAAAGCGCTAGTTAACAACCAAAGAAGAATATTACAGCATGATAATGCAATACCATAATAAGGGAGCTGGATTTGGAAGTGTTGTAACATCCACCATATTCTCCTGATATTGCACCTTCAGACTGTTATCTTTTCAAGCCATTAGAATATTCGCTTCGCGATAAAAAAATCACTTCTGTGGAACATGTGAAAAATCATTTGGATTCTTACTTTAGTGGAAAACCGGCTGAATTTTACGAAAGAGGCATTAAAAAGCTACCTAATCTGTGGAGGGGGATTTTAAATAACAATGGATTTTTTTAAATTAATTAATATTGAACAGATTTTATTCAAATAATTTTTTCTCCAATTAACAAAAAAAAATGACATTTCTTTCCGCTTTACCTAATATCACTGCTATGGTTTTCTAGCTAATTTCAAGAAAATTAAAAATGATTACCCTAAAGATAAATGGTTTATGGATAGATACCTGATGCAAAGAAAATCATATTGTACCTTTTTTCGTTTAGAATTCGTACACAGTATCAATTTTTCATTTTCGTTTCAAACGTTTTCGAGATCGAGAATTTTTCTGATTTTTTTGTAACAAAGAGTACATTTTTTCGGGTGCATTTAATCGGGCCTAACATTTTCCGACCACAACCATTCTCTTGCTTGAAGTTTCCGGAATTTTCTGATTTGAGCATAAAAAAATACTGATATGTTTGCAAAATAGTATACTTTGAATTTAGATCCCGTGAGAAAAATCACTGATTCAGGCTGGACGACGAGGGTGTTGATTGACAATAAAATGTTTATAATAAAAATATGCGTTTCCTGAACCGTGTCTCGATACTGTCTGACTGTAAAAGGATAAGTTTTTTTTATTACTTTCTGTTTCTCTTAATATTGTAGTATGGTATACTTTTGCAGCTTATTGAAGATTATTAATTTAACCAAGTTTAAGCGCTTTTGATCAAATAAAAATGTAAAAAAATACAGTCCGGGGGCGAAAAATGTATGGTAACAAATTTTATCGAGGAACTTTTTCAATAAATAAAATCTTGTCACTTCATACTATTCCGCCAGGCAAACTTAGCTCATAATTAAAAACCGGTGCGCAACTTTAAGAGTTTTAAAAGTTTGATTAATTCTAAATTCACTTCCAATGTTTACAAAATTTATCACTCGAACTTGTCGTGTCTTCGTTAAATTTTTAGAGCAAAGTTTTGAGCAATCATTATTTTCATGCTAAAAATTACGATACGGCCATGGGCCTTCAACTCGCGTCGATCGCTTTCGGTGTCCTTTTTGTGTTGAAAATGTCTAATTAATTTTATTTTAACGAGGCGATTAAAATTTATTTTTATTTTTAATTAAGAAGCCTCCCTTCATTTGATCTCGTGCCGGAAGAATTAAGTGTACCAAGTTCGACAAACATTTTTGTTTTATACCGATGAATTAATTCTCGTCACTTGTGAAAATTGATTTCGACCCACGCCCAATTTTCCGCCTTTCGATTTGCTCTACAAGCTGACCTCTGTTTGTTCAATGAAAGAAAATATTAACTCTCCGTGATGGGAAATAGACTCCTAACTATTTTCTTTCGCTTAGTTCGTTTATTGTTTAAATCATTCAATATGACCAACGGTGATGTTACTAGGATATCTCCAAAATATTACCTGTATACTGTATGAAATAAAATACAAATTTATCGCAAATTATACTTAGGATTTCTAACAGCTACCATAATTCGCATCAACTAACTATTCGTACTTGCTCACAATTATACTACAGTTGACCCGCGGTAATCCGAAAAACGTTTTGTAAACCAGTGTCGGATTGTCGAATTTGTCGGACTATAGATATATACTCCCCGCCGACCTCTTGTAGTCCAAAACTTTTTAAAAAGTAGTACTTGTAATCCAAAAAAATATAAAAATCATGAGATATACATAGATAAAATTAGATAAAGCTCCCTGGTCCATGGGTTGCAAAATACTGGTGGTATTAGGGGGTAAATATACGATTTTAACGTTAGGATGTAAATTTCCGATGTTTGGTGGATGTCCTGTTACATTGTCTAGTATTAAAAGTATATTGAATGGAATTCCTTTCTGTTTACAATATTGTTCTACTTCTGGAATAAATACATTTAAAAACCAGTCTTCAAAAATAAATTGTGTCATCTACCCTTTTATGTTTGAGCGGTAATATAGTGGTATGATATTAATATTGATTCCTTAGAGGGCTCTTGGCTTTTTAGAGTGACAAATCATTAACAGTTTCAATTTATATCCATCAATATTGCCACCCAATAAGAGTGCGAAACGATCCTTAATATGTGCACGCACCGCAATGCAATAAAAAAAACACTTTTTTTTGGTCGTAAGTGCGAATAGTCGTAAATCGAACCGTCGTAAATCGAGGACCACCTGTAGTAAATTTTGTATTGGGTTGTCGGACTACAGGGGGCGCCGGTTTAAATTGGGGACGGATTATCGCAGGTCTGCTATACTTAATAATATAATTTTCTATAGTATGGATCTTCTTCATAAAATTAGGGAAACAGGGTAAGCCTGAATCAAAACGATCGATCGGGAATATTAATATTTGTAATCTTCGAAATTTCTTGTACCATTCTTGTGTATTCTTCCAAAAAGAATATCAAACAATATACAAGTTTAAAATTTATATATAGTGGTATTTATGTATAGTATTTGCATGCAACGTGGATTTAAAAATGGTTCTTATAGACGAAGAATATTTAATTTATTGACACCTAATATTGGAATAATCCACGAGTATATCAAATAAATTTATAATGAAAAAGAAGAAAAATTTAATGTGCAAATTTCATTTTGCCAAAAAAAAAAAATTAAAAACATATCGAGATATGCACTTTTACTCAAGTTTAAGACAATCTTCAATAAAAAATAATAGAGTCTTCTAAAGACAATAATTGTATCATATTTTTAATTGCATGAAATTGTCAGCATTATTATCGGCTTAGGGAGTTTTTGGCTTAGATTAATTTCAGCTACAAATTTGCAATATTTTGAAAAAGCCTTTGATGATGGATTAGCCAAAGCTGTAATCTTTAGTTTGTTTTAATATTTAAAATGGAAAAAGTATATGTTTATGCAAAATAAACTACAATCAGAAGAGATTATGATTCAGTTGAAAAAATACTACATCAACTTTAGTAATATATTATTTAGTCTATTTAGCTCATCGATTTCATTAAAATATCATAAATATATATTATCCTGCCATGAAATATGCGTCATATCATATGTTATTCGAATTCTTATGCAAATGTTTTACTTTTGGCGCCATACGTCTTTTTGGGGGGCAAAAGTTTGACATTGAGGTCATCTCCAGACACTGAAAAATATTTGTATCCATCGAGAAATGTATTTTATGACCATCTTTGGCAGACGCCGTCTGCGACAATCGAAGATAATCCAACTCATTTTTTTTTAATGAAATTTGCTTACATAAGGTGAACTCGAGGAGGATTCGTCAACCCTTTCAATGCGCGTGCATAATGTCCACGAGTTAAATTCGTGTAGATTATTCATGCGCTTGTGATTATGTATTTTCTTAAGATTGTTCTTGAATGATGAATAAATCTTCATTGTGAACTGATGATTTAACAATTATTGTAAATTCTATATAAATTTAATTTTAGATAATTACAAATGGAATGATGGATCAAATAATTGAATATTTTGTCATAAGCAGAAATCGTCATTTAAGCATGGCAAGATAGCTACGAGCCGTATAATACAATAATAGACCTGCTTGATAAAAACCCATAAACTAAATTACGGTGTTCGAGGTGTTAAATTTAAATTAATGTATTATTTTCGTATTTTATTATCGTGTGTCTTCGACAAAGCCATAAATAAGGAGAACTTTGCGACCCGATTTTTTGCGCTTTAGATACGTTTATGGTATCTGCATTATTAATTAACGACGAAATGTTGTGTGAATGAGTTCAAAGGATGCATTGATTTTTCATTTTACAACAGCTTTATGCTATGAATTTGCCGAAATCATTTAGCATTTTTCCATAAAAATAATATTCGTTATGTTGCCTCTGGGAATTTGTAGCTCAATAACATCTAGAGTGGAAGATACCTACGAGGAATGCGTTCAGCGTTTTATTTTTTTTATTTTGGGCAATCTGCAACATATGGCTACCAAAATTTAATTCCACATATTGGTTTTTCAAATGATACAACATTGGTGCAAAAAATGTAAGCTTCTTATGTTATTAAAAATATAATAGCTATAAGAAGCTTCGACTTCTTAAGTGTTGTTATATCAGATTCAAATGAACGCTATAGGGGAGCAAAGACTTCGAATTAAATAGCACATAATAGCTTGTGAATTTTAAATAAATAAAAACTATATTCGGTACAGAGATTTTCTTTTATTTACGAAGTCTTAATGAATTTTGGCAACATAAAGCAGCCATTAAAAATCATGAATATGGAATGTTGAATTCAGCGTCTCGTAACGTCGTCGGCGACTCATCGACAATGGACAACAGACGAATTTTCCAATGGCATTACCATATTGTTCCAAGACGTTTATTGTGCCACCAAACGTAATGAAAATGTAAGAAAAGTGTTATGAAAAGATAAAAAAAGCCTTTACATAAAAGCTGCGAAAATATCGCTTCTGGCAGGATCGCATGGAAATCGTAATGAAATCTCACCGAAGAAAGGCCAAAATGAAAAACGGAAGTATACCGACCCTTAAATTTACGTCTCCATTACTTTCCAAAATAATTTGCACAATCTTCGGACGTCACCAGAAAGTTTCCAGCGGGACCCTTTGTCGTCCGCCTTTTTATTATTCGCGACCTTTTAAAAGTGACTCGGGACATTAGCGCCGTCGTATAAATTTATTAGGGTTAACGACATAATGAAACCTTTGTCTTTCGAATTCAATTCCTTACAGATTTTCGACCTCTACGCACTCTACGCGATTTTAGTCTAAGTGGGATGCTGGGCCGGGTGCCATTCTTCGCTTCGTATACATACTACTGTTTCGATGTCCCCCGTGGATTACATCGGGCATATAAATATGTCCACAATCGATTTATGCGAATGATTAAATAAGCAACAACAGCGAAAGATGTTTACGTAAATCGTTCGTTGCTAAATTTTAGCACCGCATTTTTAATCAATTTCTGAATGCATCGTTAAGCCAATCGCTCTCAAAGACATCCTTGGTCACACTCAAGATAAAAATGGTAAAGGTTAAAACGATAGCATTTTAATGAATATAAAATGTGTGTGTCATTTTTATTTGATCTATTGTCGGTTTGGCGATTTTAAATGGCTTAGTTCTTGCCAATTATGAAGAGGATTCAAATGTAACCCGGATTTTTGCTGTACAATTTTATTAGTAATATACAGGATGCTTTGCACATGGACCGACAACTTTTTGATCATGGAGGTCCTTTGCTACATTTCACACACAAGTGTCAGGGCTGTCAAAATAGATTTTTTTTCAACGTTTTGATAAAATACCCAAAATTTCACCATTAAATCATCATAACTTTTTTATTTGTAGTCGTAATAGTACAAAATATTTATTTGTATTTTGCCAGTATATTAATTCTTTAGTACGTCTCCAGACAAAGAAATCCAGTGGTGTCAGGTTTGAAGACCGTGCGAGCCACGGAATAGGGCACATCCCCAGGCAAAGAAGTTTTATGTTTCATATTACATGGAAACATTTATTTAATATTTAACCAAATTTAATTATACTCTTCGTACATTATACGTAATGATTGTATTGTTTAGGTTATTATGCTGAATTTAAACAACAATATATTTTTATAGAATCTCCCTTCATTAACATTCATCCCTGGGGTGAAACCATTTAAAGATAATACTATCGATAAAACTTTTACGACTTACGTCATGAAATTAAATATTTGGGAGCTTTCACTACCGAAGATAAATGAGTCTGAGGTCAAAACACTTTTAATGGATGAAAATTCAATTAGATTAAATAAATTAGAATCGAAGAACATGAAAAATATATTTATTTTTCTATTCGCCACCGGTATAATAAATTGAATGAAGTTCGATCTCATAGATCTCAGCATGGATATGGTCATTATTTTTCGCTTTTATTTGTGTTTTACGATCCTAATTTTTATTTAAAATGTATGTCCACGCACGCAAACATTCAAACGTGTGGTTCGATAAAAAAGCAATAATGTAGGATAGTGTAAACAAGGGCTTACCAAACACATTACTTGCACGATAATTGTGTATCCCATCGAGAAGAATGGAGGTTGCTGTAAAACAATATGTTTGGGGTGGAGAGAATGAAAGCCTTGCAAACATTTAAAGCCTTACAAGAGACCAGGTGTATTAGGGATCCGCAAAACCACTATAAAACACAACCACGCCGATACAAATGGAACTGTGCCAAACGGCTAAATACTCCAGACTATATCTCATTCTGTGTAGTTTAATCACTAATACTGGAAGAGCGAAAAAGATCATTAGTATGAAAAAAACGTGAAGATCCACCGAACAACATGGGCATTGAAAATAACCATTATCATGGAATATTGCTCACCTCTCATCCGCTTTGTTTTAAGCACTCGATCCTTTGAGCTTCATCGAGAGCTTTTATTTCATACAAACGGAGCTTTTGTGTAAGCGATATGATTGTACTTGAATTTTTAATTATTGTAATACTATCCGCGGACTATAATGTGCACACTCATGATTTATTTTCGCATTCTAAGTGATGCTAAAAGTTTTTCATGAGCTCTTCGTCGGCGACCGATTTTCACAATGAAAACACTTTATAAGGATGTCGCAAAAAACTTTGCTAGTATTCAAAAATATCCAATTTCGCCGTGTCATAAAATGGGATATATTCAAAGATGGTACTTCAAAAAATTACGGGCGACAATATCGACAGTCGAGCTGTCAGAAGTAATGGCGTCGGAACTTTTTTTACGCGGATGGTATGTTCACAAGGGTGTCATAACATAGAAACTTTGACGCGGAATATATGAGGTGTGACAGAAAAAATTCGAGACCACGGCTATAAAACGGATCAGGATCGATCCTTATTTTTACTATCATCTTTGAAGTTATTTAGGTGTTTGGACGCAAGTTCAGTGATTTTTCTCAAGTATGAAGCGAGTCATGCAATTTTCTTTAGGGTCGCATTCTGCGATATATTATGGGCTTAAAACAATGCTAAGAAGGATAAATCTGAAAAGCAATATCCATTGAATTTGCGATAAATTGTATGCATAATTTTATTAAAAATTATACTTTAAGAATACAAGCAGAACGAAAATTAATGCATTGACATATACCATAGTATTTTTAATATATCCAACATAATGTCGTTTAAAATGTCTTGTATAAAATGCTTATTGCTAATGCAAAATTTTATTAAACATATTATATATAATATATACAAACAGGGTATTTTGCACAATGACCGACAAATTTTTTTGGAGGCTAGGAAGATCTTTGGCTACGTTTCATATATAGGCCCTATGTCCTAAGTGTCAGGGTTGTTGAATTAGAATTTTTATTCAACCTTTTGAAAAAAATCCCAATATTTCGCCTTTAACTAACTATTTTAGCTTAGTTTAGTTTTAAATTTTCTTCTAGATCATATCCATTCCAACGATATGCTACATGTCATACAAATTATTCAATAAGTCGTAAATCTTGAAAAGGCACAAGTTTGGCAGGATCAGATGTTTAAATTAAATTTATTTACAAAATTTGTTGAAATTGGCCACCTCTATTTCGTTTGCACGGACGACACCTTTTCCTTATTCCAAGTGTCTTTTGTGGGCACCTCTATCGTGTAAATTATTATTTTGGCGGCCCTATTCCGTGGCTCGCATGGGTCTTCAGATCTGACATCACTGGATTTTTTTGTCCGGGAACGTGTCCTATTCTGTGACTCGCACGATCTACCAGATCTGACACCAGCTGGTTTTCTTTGTCTAGGGGACGTGTACTTCTTTTTCTAGGCAATTTAATCCTTGAAAATGAACCCATCAGGAGGTTCGAAATATCGGAAACAGGTAAAAATTTAACTCCAATTTTGCCTTGTTAAATATATGTATAAATATATAAAATATTCGAATACTCGAATATTGGAATACTTTACCAGTTTTATATTCGTTATTCGAATAATTGATTTTACGAATATTTGGGATAGATTTAGAATACTTGTATATTTATCTGATGTACCTGTAGGTAGTCCCGTAATTAAGTGATTGGACTGGGAACTTGATGATCCTGGATCTTTAATTTTCAGAAAATGTGGTTGATGACCAAATTTAAATCTATATCCTATTAAGACTATGTCAAAATGATCGACAATGGTCCCATATGCTGCTAAAATCCTGCATAAAGTCACTCTTAAATGTTTATATAAAGAATTCACTGGAAAAGTGACGTAACTTAATTTAAGATATCAAACAAAAATATTATGATTATTGTCAAATGTTACGTTTAATACACATGAGATTAAAATCTTAAGTACAATAATACATCAACAAAAATTGGACTTGAATCGCTACACTTGATCAATAAATACAAGATATATTTATTATTTATCAATTACTTCTTAAAGTCGTACTTATTTTTACGAAGCAGCTATGATCTATATCGTATTTTATTATATATTTGTAGCTAAAACCTAGACCGATTCAATGACGAGATCATTGGCCTGGAAGCATTCTTTACTACAGTTTAGTATTTCATGACATTTTAAAACACTTAACTGAGCGCTCCGACATTGAATTGGACATAAATTCAAATAGTTGACACGTTTCGTCTGACACTGATACACATTTATGCAAATCTTAAAGGTCGCATTCCCCAAGATAGGTCGTAAAGCGAAAAACGGCCGATTGCACATTATTGCCTTTATAGGGGGGGCGCTTCCATAAATTGCTGACATTTATTTAAAAGGGATTCATCTATGTTAACGAGTTTGCTTAGGCTACATTGGACCCATTAGGCTATATTAAGAATGAACAAACTATCCAAATAAATTAACGAGCCGCTATAAAACGGCGAGCCTTGTATTTTGCACCGTGAACGACTTCTGATCAGGTCGAGTTTCACCATTAAGTAAATATGCTAAAGCAATATCTGACGCCTTCTCATTGAACTCAACGTTTTATAAATTATTTTCGTATTAGAGATAAATGCTTTGGGCAAAGGTTGGAAGCCTCTTTATGGGCTTGGGTGTAATGAAAATACAAATAAAATGTAATTGATGCCCAAAATTAATTCGAATTATAATTACATTTTGATTGCTATAGTAGCATATGGCGTGTGTATTGATTAAATGGTAAACTTTCAGACTTATTTCGATTTTTTATGATTGCTCTGAGGTTGCTCGAAAGACATCGGCCGGAAAATTCAATTGATGCTCCGCACTTAAAGTTTTCCTTTTCTCTCAGTTTTCCACTGAATGGAATTAAAAAGAGTCGACGTTTAGCAACCTTTATCTACAACCATGTCTATATTTGTCGTGCTTTTATCGAGACATGAATTCTTTTGGGAAAAAGTTAAACGTTCATAAGCAATATTAAAAAGTTAAGGTATCCTCCTTTCTGAAAACTTAATTCATATATAAATACCGTATGAAAAAG
This sequence comes from Stenopsyche tienmushanensis, assembly GCA_008973525.1. Taxonomy (NCBI): domain Eukaryota; kingdom Metazoa; phylum Arthropoda; class Insecta; order Trichoptera; family Stenopsychidae; genus Stenopsyche; species Stenopsyche tienmushanensis. Next base: position 2,574,378 of record WACJ01000274.1, read on the forward strand.
TTTAAAAGAGATTTCACGCAGCGTTGATCACATACTGGAATTAGGTGTTTTTTATAAAGAGAAGATTTGGCGCAGATTTCTTCAGCATAAAGCTTATTATTATACAGTGTTTTACACATGGACCAACAACTTTTTTTGGGGATTAGTGGGATATTATGCTACGTTTCACACATAAGCCCTATGTCTTAAGTGTCAGGGTTGTCGAAAAAGAATTTTTATTCAACATTTTGAAAAAAAATCCCAAAATTGCACCTTTAAATCATCATAATTTTTTAATCTAGGACAAAATAACTGTTTTTGTATTTTGCAACGTTTATTTTATTTAAATAAATAATTATTTTATGCAATTGGTTTAAATAAAATTACTCCTGAGCTTCTGAGTTCTTTTAAGACAACTATGAAGGGTTCATGTAATAAACTGTAGCCAAGTTTTTTACTTAATCTTCTATTTAAAATTTACATTTTATTTATATACCATGAGATAAATACTTATTTATATTTTTAATAGAATTGTATAAATAGTATTCAAAGGACGGAAATGTTCAATTGATGTGAACTGATATAAGATACCAATCCAATTATAAAAGCTCAGTTCGTACGGAATATTTTGTCTCGATATTATCATGAATGAAAGAGCTTTTGCTTGGTTCTTTGGGAGAAAATGTGTATGAAATGATGAAATTACACACAATAAAGATTTTAAAATAAATTTATTTATGTATGTATATATGGTGATTGATATTTCATATTGCTATTATTTTACAGTTAATAATGAGTCACATTTTTAATAGTGTTAATTTCACTATTTTAGCATTTAATTATGTTCCTATCATTATAGCTTTTAGACTATGGATGTGATTTACTAACCATTCTTTGAACATCAAAACTTGTATTCTGATTCTTAACCGAAGATATTGATTGAAAATATGTACTTTTTTCTAATCATGTTTGTTTTTATACAAAAACTTTAATTTTATCTCTTGGCAAGACATATTAACAATATTGATTCTCTAGTCATTTATAAAAAAAAAACTTGCCGATTTCCCGAATAGGGAAGAATGTCCTGGAGCGGAATAATGTTGCATCCAGAGTAGGTGGCAGTTGTCAGGATGAATTACGCATTGTCACCAGGTGAGGGGTTAACTACGTTCAGGCTTTCGTGGCCGTAAAGCCTCCGGGGTCGTAAAGCCCTAGGATCTTGTTAACGCGAGCGTTTAATGAAAACTGCCGAGTAAGTAATGTCTGGAGATATAACCAGGCCACTCGACGAAAAGAGACCCTAAAGCCAAATCTTACAAAAATGACGAGCACACTCACCCCAGGGTCTAAAATTAAACGACCCATTCGACGAAATTGTAGAGCCGTGTGGTGACAATAAGCCCTCCATACACATTTGCGGGGGTCAAAAAGCTCGAGCGCCCCAGCCCGAGGTGTGACTAGAAAAACACATATATAATTTTAAGTCTCCTTTATTCAGCCCTAAAAGATGAGATTTAATCATATTTATCGTGCTGAAAAAGCGATTTTTTCAAGTCTCTCAAGATCATTCTGCTGAGAGACACAAATATTCTGCTTCATTCTTTATGCGCGTTACAATGTTTCAATTTTCATGACTCGTTACAATATATTATTTATACACAGAGCTTTATGCTTTTAAGCATTCCATTATAAGATATTTTCATATTATCTAAATATGTCTCGAATTATTTATCATTTTATTCAAATTAAATTCAAACGCACCCTTAAATACATTAATTTATTTTAATGCAATGTGTTTTTTGTATGTACTAACTGGAAATTGTTAAAAATATTTATGCAATTTATGCGAGGGTTTCATGTACAAGTGACTTTGATATATAATAAACTCCCCAGCTAAAATCAAATCAACAATATCGATTGATTGAAAAGATAAGCTTAAATTATAGTATTATTTTAAGTATTAATTTATTATAAACACCGGACGACGTTAATTAATAAATAATCCAGGACCATTGCAATTATAATGATTTAAAATAGGGAGTGACGATATTTTTGCAATCTTATCGTATATAATATAATATTTTATTGTTTCTATTTCGTAAAAATGTAGGCCTTTATTATCATAAATTTACAAGATGGTTGTTAAAATTTGTTATGAAACGGTATTGTATTAAAATTTAATCCCTTCGGCTCGACATGGAAAATTCTTTTTACTTTATAATAAGGTCACAGAGTTAATCCTTCTTAACACAATGACGATTATTTTTGCACGGAATATCAGCGAGTTTAAAAAAAATCGGTTGTTAAAATGTCGTATTTCAGTTTGAGCAAAAATTTCATAAGCGTTCTGTTTGGTCCATTGAAATCCCCCGAGGATCGAAAATTTACATCTAAATTGTTCGATTTCAATCAATCACAGGCTTTTGAAACATTGAACTATCATTTTCAGGTCTCGTTAATGTAATGAAACTCGGAGAGAGATCTTTGTGAACCTTAAATGGAATTTACTTTAATCGTCACAGACCAATTTTTACAAGACAGCAACAGCTGCCGAAATTACACGCACGATATTTTTCTTCAAATTGCTTTTGTCTGAAAGGTTTATCTCTTGATTGTTGCCTTTTTCCTTTTAATTCCCCCATGATGTGGGGTTTTCTATCAAAAAAAAGTATTTATAGAATGAATCATTTGACTTTTGCGTGTCGCTTTTCGATTGACACTTCAATTTCTGCTTATTCAATATAGCGACTAAATTACTATGGATGATGTGTATTGATTTTTTTTTGGAAATAAATTTATAAAAAATATATTTAATACAACGTTTATGATAGCAAGTATTCTAAAAATGTAGTAAAATAGTATTATGTAAATGCAAAACTTTTAAGGTGGAAATATAGCTCAAGAGCAGAACGGATATAAGAAAACAATGGACAAAGCGAACGCCTTAAGCGTGAAAGTTTTGTTCTACTTTTATTTTCATTTTTATTCTCCAAGAAGTTTGGACACACTTTGAAGTGAAAATGATCCACAAAAAATATATTTATTTATGATTTATGAGATGAAGCCAGTCTTAAGATTAAACTTATAAGTATAGGTAGTCCTCCTATTACACAGTCGATAGATTCCTTAAAATCTCGTATAATATGATTTTTTTAAATTAATCACTAATTTTTAAACTAGGGTATTTTCTTACAAGTGAATTATTTTCATGTTCAAAAATTTATTCAATAGTATTTTCAATTTTAAGCCTATTATTTTTGATTGTTTGCTTTTGACTAATTTGTATACATTTTTTGTGGGGCTTATAAATTTATTATTCAAATTTATGTTTCTTTCGGTGGAAAGATTTACCGCAGTTTTAATTCCAACAGTAATTCTTGACTTAAAATTCATATTATAGAAGTCTTTCCTTCCTGTATACGAGGCATATCCCAAAATTAAGTGTACTGTGACAATAACGGGCTGTGGTTTTTTTATTTTTTAAGGATTGGCCATACTGAATGGTAGATGAGGATCTTCTGACAAAGCGAACATATCAGGAATACGATTGTACATAAATTCACGTTGTAGTATCCAGTTGTGTGAAAGATATCGGTAAGAAATCCCACCAAGTGCGAGCAGATCAATGGGTTTCTTGCGCTACTTCAATTGGAAGGTGAGGATTTTCTGAACTCTATTTGAGACTGGAGATAAAAAGTGGGTGGCTCGTTACACGTTTGAGTCAAAATGACACAGTCACAGTGGTGTCACGCCAATTTTCCATCTACCAAAAAAATCAAAATCACAATTTCTGGCAAAAAAAAAATGACCTCAGTGTTTTGGAACCGAAAAGGCATCATTTTGGTTGAATTTCTGCCTCAAGGAGAGACCATCAATGCACAACAATATCGTGAGGCCATACAAAACCCAAAAGAAGCATTGATAGAGAGGATCAAGGCGCACTTGGACTTATTTGGTTGGGATGTTTTGTACCGCCCCCCCCCCCATATTCCCCTGACTTCAGATTATCATATTTTTTTCTCCCTGAAAGAACAATTGGGTGGAATTAAATTTTCAACAAACGAGCAAGTGCAGAAAGAGGTTCTTGTGCTACGACTAGGGGTCCCAAATATTCGTAAAATAAATTGTTCGAAAAAAGAAAATGAAATTGGTAAAGTATTCGAATATTTTATATATTTATACATATATTTTATATCAAGGCAAAATTGGAGATAAATTTTCACCTGTATCCGATATTTCGAACCTCTTGTCGGGTTTGTGTTCGCGGATTGAGTCAATCCGCGTCCATATAATTTAAGATATAATTTCTAAGAATTGAGCAGTACGGAATTCTAGGAATTAGTAAATTTCTCGGAAATTAACCGATTGGAAAGAATTCAAATATGTTGAAAAATAGTTAGCAAGTGAATAAAAAATATTCTGTATTTTTTTAAATAAAGTACAAAAATTCAGTACACTTACTTTTGGGATAATCCTATAGTTGGCGATATAGCTTAATGATAGAATACGTTTAATGTACAGGAATGAGCATTGTTTTTTTCTTGTAATTTTATGTTGAATTCAGTAAGATTAGCGAAGTTGGGTCATCCTAAAGCCAACGTCCCAAAATTGCCATCAAAAATTATGAATTCACTATGAATCCTTATTTCAATCTCTGTTCTTTACATCATAATATTAAAATTTTCGATGATAAGCTTGATAGACCTGAAACAGAATCACCCGAACACACTTAAAAACTATAAGCACTTGCTTGAAAATTGTCGCTTCACATGTCAATCCACCAAAATAAAAAAATCTAGGAAGATTTGATAAAATATTTGAAAAAAAATTCATTGGCGTATTTTATAATGTTCCGTTGCGGGAATATTTTTATGCCTATCATATATAGGTTTTTTTTAAAATCAAAGTATGGATAAATAATATTCAAGCTATTGCTAATAATCAATCTTTCCTGTAATAAAACTGACATGATCTGGAAAAAAAGCCTTTTATAGGGATTAAAATATTTTCCGTCGTGCATCCGTCCAATTATTTTCATATGACCCAATAAACAAACGTAAGCCCCAAATGCATTTTCCCCATTATTCCGCCCCTCACAAATACCTTTCCAGGACTAAATTTTTCGTGAGCTTTCTTCGTTTCGAGCAGTTAAAAGGCTTTGTTTCGCGTGTTCGGTTTCACCTAATGAACGTTTCCCATCCGACGGTATTAGCCTTAAGCTCTCCGGCACTGTTAAAGCTCCATACGTATGAGTATATTTTACCTACATTTTCTTTTATCCCACCAATTTTCCGCGTCCTGATTTATGTGCCTTATAAGTTGACGTTTTTATTTTGACAACGGATTCGCGTTTTAAAAGTCAAGATTTGTTTCTCGGTTAACTTAAAAAGGTGTCCGAAGTTCTATTGTGACATGATAAATTATTAAATTGTCTTCTCGCAGCGAAAGTTTTCTCAAGCCTTCGAGTCTTCTTCTTCAAATATCTTCGAAAAAGCAACTTTTAAAAACAATCCTTCCAGGATTGGAACGTTTCTACAATGCTTTTTTATTGTTCACATTTCTGTAATGAGTCGCAGAAGTAAACTTCCTATTGCGGTGACATTGAGCGCAATAAAAGCGTTATGATCGCGAGGGCTTATTGAAATTTTGAATGGGAAACTCTTCCGTTACCAATGTACATTGTTTGTCGAGGGAAAATAATGCGAAAATAAAAATGTTTGGGAAATAATCTTCGGCCTTTGTATTATTCTACCGTCGTAGGACTAAATCATTTTCGGTGAGAATTTATAAAGAAAATTGAAACGTAAAATATGACCGAGCTCATATGAAAAGAAAATGCAAAAGAAACTCAATTTATAAACATGCAAACGGTACATAATCTTCTCATTTTGTGCTTAAAAATTGTTTCTTTTAAATGTAGAATAAGCATAAATAATGCCAAAGATAAAAAGCTTCGCAATTACTCAAATACGAACACAACACTCAAATATTGATATTTTCAAAAGTATAAAGTAGTCTTAAATTGAAAACTTTCATATACTATTCTGATAATTTAGCTTGTTAATCTATTGTCTTTACGCTTTAAAAATCGTTTGCAATGATTCATTTCAATGCTCTTATGATTTTTTACAATAAAAATTGATTCACAATTTCTCTTCAAATATTTAGTTAGTATTTTGTGATGATGTACATTTTTTTTACGAACTCTTTCTATTTATTCAGGATTGAATCTTTTTTTATGTCTCTCAAAGCAGTCTAGTCTGCGTGTATTGAAGATTTATTCGGTCAGTCCTTCAGCTAGATGCTTGGGGTGCACGTTCAATTTCTTCTTATAGCTATTGCTGTAAATCTTAATTTACCTATCTTACTGTGGCCATGTTTAACTTTTTTATATTATGTTGTTTGTCACGAGCCAAGAAATGTTGGCTATCGTAAATTCCACTTTGGACGACTGAAGCACTGGAGAGTGTCAATGTAGGAAGTCGATTATATCCTGAATGTCCGAATTAGTTTTAGGGTTGACTTTGGATAGCAGTAATTCATTCTCCAGGGACATTTCTGATTTCTCATTTTGTGCATGAGTTGTTGCCTTTAATCTTTAGATACATTTGCTATGTTAAACGTCTGTCCAAATGCACATTGATATTTTTGACTTCGTTAGGTTATGGCAGTGGCAGTCCTTAAGAAAAACGTTAGGATAGATATCTCTTTATTTACATTTATTATTTATAGAAATATATAATCCACCCGGACAGTGAGAGGCCTTCAGCTTAATCCAACTAAAAAAATAAGAATAACTCATAGTATCAAAGTAAAATGATTAAGAATTTTATTGCCATAAACGTGCTTGTGGGTTCAATTAAAAATGAGTCTTTCATAATAAAGTATTAAATGATTTAAAAGATATGAAGAGATAAAAAATCTTCTGGATCCGTCCTTAGCTAAAGAAACGTCTTTTAATATCCTTGCTTTGCATAATTTCTGACAAGAAGCGTAAAAGCTTTATTGCTCCCTAAAGTATTATGGATGTGATTTACACCTTCAATTAAATATTTAATATTTAACAAGTTGAATGCGCGGACAATTTTCCGCCATCCGTATTCTAAAAGCCTCATAATTCCGGATTTTTCATTAACGGCGTTTTAATGGCGGGAAGGCATTATATTTAAGGACATCCAGGAAGAAGCTCCTTTTTTCTGGATGTTCAACAACCCGCATCGGCAGCTGCTTTGGCCGTACAGAGGTCATTTAAGAACTTTGATCCGAATAAACCTTTCCGTTTTAGAAATTAATTATACGACTACAGTGCGGTTCGTGATTGATGGTGTTTTTATTAAACCCTCGTCAATAGGACATTTCATATGTGGAAAATTACTTCGCGCCCTGAGCCCATAGGTGTTGCAGATGTTGCCAGCCAAACTCTCCCCCCCGTCTACCCTTTTAAGGGCCTCATTATTCATCTCAATTTTCTTTGAATTACACCGTCAATTTAATACGGCCATATTATAATATGAAGTGGGGGGGTTGTTAGCCACGCCGGTCTTAGCCTAAAAGCGGGAAAATATATTAAATATACATTTATGGACGTAGATTTGCTCCCCGAGGATTTCAACATTTGAGATTGAAGGTTTAGGCACTATACTGGGAATACGCTAATTTTTTTAAGCAATCAAATAAAAATTATATCAAAAAGTATTCAAATAATATATATGCACATACACAAAATATCATAATGATATATTAAACGATACAGTTGTCATCTATAATATTTATAGGGTAAGATTTTGGGAAAATATTATTTTCAATGATATTGCAAATACATATATCGATTTTATTATTAAGTATATTTAAATTAATAATAAGAAACACTGAAGAGTAGCAGCGTTCTGAGAGTTCTCACAGATTCATTCAGTCATAATTTGCAACAAAAATGGATAAGTTTAAAGACTTGAGATGACAAATGCTCATATCGTTTTTCATTGTTCTTGTGCGGTTAGAGACAATTCACAAAGAACCCAAAATCATACTTTTCTTAATTAATCTGTACAATAAAGATGCTCTTGAATGATCACTTAAGGACGACATAGTTAGTTGACGATCTCTCAATTATTTGACGAGGGTCTGATTTCATTGATTACATCAGCATATCATCATCCAATTTGTTTTGAAATGTTAAAATGTTCTTCATCCATTATTAACTTTGTTAATACTTATGAATAACGGCTAATCAAAGCAATGATAATAAATTTACAACTCTCGTTTTCTAATGGTAATAAATTATAAGTGTTTCTTGAACCGTGTCTCGATATAAACGAATTGAATAATCAATTACCGATCCCACCATTTATTTATGATAATTAATAAACAATCCAACTTCCACCTTCCATGAAGGATTAAAAATTCTTTTATATATGCCAAATTTTGACTCTGACAGATATATAAAAAATATCAGGTAAAATACACCATGATGAAATAGGCTTGAGGTTTATTGTATGTACAAAGTGGTAGAAATCCTCCACTCAAAAAGTTGCTTTGATATAAAGCCTTCGAATGCGCCATAACTTAGTCAAACATAGCTACACATCAAATATGTAGAAGTCGTATTTCAAAGATCTGAGGTTTGTTTCAAAAGTTATCGCTTTTAATTAATAATAATCGCGTCGTCACTCAAGTGACATATTGCGTGTCAAAAACAGATTTCTTAATAAATTTGGCGAATGCCAAAAATTTTATGCATTTCAAACAACCCCCATTCTTATATAACCTCATGGAAATTTAATACACTCAATGCTTGTTTAATAAATTTAATATTAATTAGGTAGTATTATGTAATGATATCAAGTAATACGCCCTTGATTATTTAATGCCCATGGCATGACACATATTGCGGCCCTGTATATATTAACATATTTGCACATATAATAAATAGTGTTATCATGTCACAGAAGAGCAACAGGAGCCGTTAACCGTTCCTTTAGCGCCGTTTAACGAACAGGAAGCGATAAAACTTTAGCCGATAGCGATTTCGTTATGGAAGTGATCATTCTGAAATCATTCTTAAACTGTGGATCGTATTTGTATATTCTGCAAAAATATGAAATAAATCGGCCTGCGCAAAAGAATGTCCTTAAAAATAGATCTTTGCTTATTGCCGTATAACGTCTTGCTTGTCTAATAATGGCCATAAAATCTTTTCGAGACATGATGACACATTTTTTGCATGTGAACTTAATGTTTTACCAGCGAAAAAATAATCAACGCGCTTGTACAATTTCTCCAGTTTTCTATGGGGGTTGAAAAATAATTTCGAATGGTAGAAAATCATTTCTATGTACAATAGGTCCAATATTTTTGCTTTATGTGTCTGGCTGTCAACGAAATCGCTCATCGGAAAAGATAAAGTACGCTCCGGAGCCTTGAATACGCAGAATACTTCTTGATGAAGAAAGTGTAATGACATCCTGAAATAATGCCTCATCTGATATTTTTTGTCCTGAATATTTCGCCCAAAGATATTTACGAGAGAATTTTGCGTTTTCCATTGACATTTTTATCAATCCAGAATACACGCGATTGCTAATATAGCAATATTTCTTCCGCATCAAAAAAATACTTTTGTAAGCAGTATTTGCAAGTATTTTGAAAGGAGACATCCCGAATAATTTTAATGGGAAATTGTTGAATTACATAAAAATAAATGGGAATTGCATTTAAAAAAGAAAAGGGAAATTGACTAATGCATGACTCAGTTTAATAAATAGAAAATGTAAGACTTTTATTACATGGATTCGTTAAGATAAAATCTTAAGATCGTAAAAGATAGGGGTTAGGAGGGTCTTTTGCTACATTTCATACATAGTCCCTATGTTCTAAGTATCAAGGTTGTCGAAATAGAATTTTTCCCCAATTCCCATTCTGTGACACGTACGATCTCCCGACCTGACACCATTGGATTTCTTTATCTGGGGACGTGTTCTATTCCGTGGCTCGCACAGTCTCCAGACCTGACACCACTGGATTTATTTGTCTAGGGAAGTGTTTTAACTAAACTAAGTTCAAAATAATTGTTACTTTTTTGTTTAAAAAAAATAAAAGTTTGCATAAAACTATGATTTATTTAGATCAAAAATATATTGCAAAATACAAAACAGTAGCGAAAGACCCAAAAAATATTGCTTGAGAGTATTTAATATACAATCTTATAAATGCTTCTATATCACTGATGATATAGATACGACTCTACAGCTACAGAGTTCCAGTCTCATTAATGGCTAAAACAAATCTGCACCCCGTTTTTCACGTTCCATAATCCTAAGAAACTATTTAAAAAAGTAAATAAATCAGGGCAATCAATTTTTAAATGTATCATCGAAGCTACAATTTTATAATGCGACTCCCTAAGATTTGGCATATCTTGCAAAATATATAATTCTGTTTGAATATGCTGAATTCAAAAATTGACAAGTCGCTCTGGAAAGATTTGCTGAGATAGTAGATCATTAAAACCGTGCTATTTTCAGATTTGAATTTTATCTGCCACACGTGATAGAATATAAAGGAGCTTATTATTAATATATACGACACGCGCAGGAACAACGAAACCTATCCATATAATAATTTATTTTCTTAGAACAACCAGGATAGAGTTACAGCCCTTATAAAAGTTCCGTATTATTATTATAAAGCGGAGTTTATATTATTTCGATTTGCGGTTTGACGATCGACGCTTGAATTTGAATAAATTGAAGAACGCTGGGAAGCTCTTTCTATTTGCTATCCTTAATCAGGTCGTAAACGGCGAGCGGAATAAAATACCTATTAAAATTCTAATGTTAAACTTTACGTATATTTTATGCTTCTTTAAAAACTCAGAGCTTCCCTTTGAATTGATTTTAAAACCTCAAAAATATACTTATAAGCCTTTGCTATACTTAAGAGCTATTCTTGGTTGCCAGACAATATATTTTGGAATAATTTAATTTGTTGTTATAACATGTTTTACAAAGTTTCTGCCACAATCGCCGTTTCAGACAGATGCTTAATAAGATATTTGCAGGCACAAAAGATCAAATGAAATATTACTCAAACAAGATATACTAAATATAGCACCATCTTAATATTTTTGTTCAACACTTTAAAGTGCTCTTATTCAACCGCGACAGTTAGTTAGCACCTAAAGACATTAAGATTTCCATTGTTTACGGCAAGAATTGAGAAAATTTGCCAAAGTACAATCGTTAAGAGTGGATGATTAAGAGGGTGGTAGTCGTGAAGTTACACCATGAAAGACGCCCTCGCGACAATTTATCGTCATATGACATAATTATAGGGAATAAAGGTTTACTTCATGCCCTACTATTTGGTGTTCTCACTTGACGTCCATCAACCCTTCCAATGCACACCCTCTTTCTCTCAAATAACCTTTCACCGACAAAAACTGTTTCAACCCTCGGATGTCACGACATCTCTATATGTTCCAAAATCAACTCACCATTTTATCAGAGTTCTGCCACCAAATTTGAATTATTCGATATTATTGCGCGCTGAAAATAGTCTTCAACTTCAAAATAAATAAGTTTTTGTGTATTGAATTAAACATATTTGTTGCAATCTTGTGTGTATCAGAATTAAAGCAAAATTATCAAGAAATGTAGGCTTTTCATTGCAATTTTAATTCATAGTAAAGCATGAAGTTTGGGAATTTCAGTTAATTAAAGATAAACCTAGATGGAGAAAGATTCTGTACATGTCATCTTGAAATTGACAACATGGAGTATTTTATAAGGAATAAAAATCTCCAAAACCAGAACAAGGCAATTTAAGGGTTCAAAGAATTTATTGGTTCTAAAAGTGTGGACTTTTATAAAAATTAAATAAGTAATTAAGTTTTACGCTGGTAAAATACAGTATACTCAATTATTTGGGCTAATGCTGGAGCTGAACGGCACGGATAATTGAAAAACACGGATAATCTGAATCATTAAAATTCTACTTGGTTTCTAATATATTATATTTATATTACAAATTTTTGCTTTATAGTTTTAATACTCATTATTTATTAAGAAAAGCGCTCATACGAAGGAGATTCAAATGTAGCCCGGAGAAGAAAAAAAGTTCGCTGCTCCGAAAAGCAGTTTCGCACGTATTGTTCGACCACAGCGTTGTCTTGAAATCGTTGCCCTCCATATCTCTCTTTCAATGGATCAAACATATGGTAGTCAAACGGAGCCAAGTCTGAGCTGTAAGATCTCAGTATAATTGGGTGAGTTTATTACGAATCTTTGATAGCATAAATAAATTAAATACCTTTCGAGTCCCAAAATACCGTATCCATCACGTTTCCAGTAGTTTGTTTCTCGATTTTCAGACCTTTGAAATTTTTTTGGGGTCCATAAAGGGAACAATGTAGAAAAATAAAATAGTCCATTAATATTTTTATGTATCATTAATAATTTTGTACAGCAAAATTCCGGATTATATTTTAACCCCCATTGAAGTTAAGCAGATAAGTGGCTGTTAGTAGTTCGACATGAAGATTTTTAATTTTGGCTTCTTTAAATAATCGAGATTGTTTTGCTTTCCTAAACACCAAATTTTCATTTTACTAGTTTTTGATTTATTTCCGCAACAGTTTCTTTAGACGATTTATATCCAGGAGCAGACTTTTCTCTCATTGAAGTCAGGGTTTTTGTGGCAAGCACTTCCAGTACAGTCGTTTCATCTGCATTATAGATTTGATCGAGTTGCAATTTTTTCCTGAACGTGATCTTCTGAATCTACTCGACGAAGCATTAAAGTTGTCTTCTAATTCTAATTTTTCATGAAAAAACTTAGCTGTTTCCATAAACATTTGATATTATATCGCATTTTATAATCCTATAAGAAAAAAAAAAACTATTCTTCAAGCATGGATAATCAAGAGTACACTCGGATCCCAAAACCCGGGACCCCGGACAGTTTTAGGTGCTTATGAATCCCGGGATTAGTAAACGTAATCCCGAAAAATTAGAGAATGAATTTTTTTTCTAACAGAAATCGCACACCTCATCAGCACAATAAAGGCTACTAAATCGAGACATTCCCGCAAAAATCTGGACGCTTGGAAACAGTGGCGTAACTACTAATTGGCGAGCTTAAGCGACGCCTAGGGGCAATAACTGTCTAATTTATGTATAAATATTGTATATACAGTACATATATGTTATATATATGTTCAAATTGCTATATTAACTTTTCCCTACCGCTGATGTATTTACTACACCTTGACTCTAATAATAGGAATATCGATATGAAATATAATAGATACAGGGTTCAGATTTTTTACTACTATTGATTCTGACTATTGACTATTAATTCATCTCTTGTATTAAATGCGAATTTTTTGCGCGATTTTATGCAGCTTTAAATCCTTAGACATGTTTTTATTGGACGCATTTTTTAACAGATGACTATTTTTCATTGCTCCCCTTAATTTCACTTTTCTTCAGGTGAACATTTATTAGTATAATTTTGAAATAAACCGTATGTGTACGTACTTTTCTAGGTGAATCTGTATACTTTTGAACGATTTCTACTTAAGGTAAAATTTCCATTTTTGGTCTTCAATTATTTTTATGGTAGCAATGATTTCTGATTGTATAGGGACCAATAATAAATAGTGTCACATTAATAATATTTTATGTCAGCTGTAACATTTCTGATTAATGGTCATATGTCTTTTGCTCAAAATTAAGAAGTAGATACTTAAGTGGTATCTTAATTGTTATGAAACAACTCTGTGCTGAATTACTGTTGGCTATCACTCTAAAAGGGTTAACATATACATTTCCTAAGTATTCTGCTTCGTCAGCCGAATTTAGCAAGAGCAGCAGTAACAACGCAGTTACGCTCCATCGTCAAGTTGAAAAATGATCATTTAATTTCAGACAGGTATGTGGCGAAGCATTGAAAACGTGGCATTTATACACCCATCATTTATCATGTATGTACGCCGTGTGTTCAAATAAATAAACGCCAGGCAGTCTCTTCGCAGTTTCTTAACCCTCTGCAATCGATCTGTTAGATAAACCTTGCTTCTTGTACTTCATACTAGAGATTTATGAGCTTAGCCTTAGGGCTCTTAATATGCTCGCAATATTTAATCCGATAAAAAGGATCTAAGAAATTCAAATTCGTAAACAATGTTAATGCTCCACGACATTTTTTGCTCGTCAACAAAGACTTCGCTCGGGAGTCATGAGGTTTTTTTTATTGTACGATAAGATCATGGAAGACCATAATAAAAATACATATAAAACTACAAATAAGGCCAAAATGGACATCGGAATGCTGTAGGCAATATACGCACAAGAGGATAAATAAATCCCTCAAAATATTATGGATTTTCATGGGGTTTATATTTGACGTTTATGGCTCGAGCCCAAGATATTTTTCATGAAATAAATGACATTTTACTATTATTTGCAAATTCGTGTTTGAATACAATCATTTCAATCCGGATGTACTGTTACTTATTTTTAAATTTTCATCATGCTTTGATATGATTCGATAATAAATCATCCAATTAAAGCTTTCAATGTGGATACTTTCCTAATACATTTCGCTGTGTTTGAGCGTAGAATATGAATTTAACTTATTGTTTCCTGTCACAGAATATGCAATTTGTATTTAAATACAAATATGACGTGCATGCATGTGAAGTGCTATTGGGTTTCGACAGTTACACAACACAGACGAATTAATGTATGGAAAGGTCGTATGATGAACATAGCGAATATACATTATGTATTAAATACGGTTATTTCCGATATAATCATGTTTTTTTTCCCTAGATACTCAATGTTCCTGTTTGTACATTTATATTAAAAATATATAAGAATTTCATTAGTATTCCATTAATTTAAAAATAGTTGAAGTTGAAGGCAAACGGATTTTTTAAATGGTAATTCAAAATTTTAGAAGACACTTTTTTTGCAATGGAAAAAATTTGAATTCAAAAAATTATTTCAAAATATAAAACAGCTCTTTCATGCAATTATGACTACAGAAAAAAATTATGACAGTTCAAAGAAAAAAATTTAAGTATTTTTTCAAAATGTTGAAAAAAATCATTTAGGACACGACGCCTATATAGACAGTCCTCGACTTATGACGGTTCGACCTATGACTATTCGTACTTACAATCCAAAAAAAAACGTTTTTTAATTGCATTGCGGTGCGTGCGCATTATTAATAAGGAAGAAAAGAGTATGCCTGGCTCCAAGGCATTTAAGGATCTGGATTTGTATGCAATACTTTATGATTAGAACTTGGGCACTAGTCCACTGTACCAAAATTGATTAAATATAACTTAACTCTTAGCAAACGGCCTTGTTTTTCGAGACTATCGCCAGTCAGATCAACGGCATTTTAATTTAAAAATTGCACAACAAGAAAGCGTGTATAACTTCGATCTAAAGATCGATTTGATTTAGCTTTTGAACAAATTTGGCCATGTTAAAAAATTAATGAAATAAAAGATACAGAAATTTATTGGGGGTTGAAATAGGATGTATTTATATTTCCTCATAAATGTGTATATGTATTAAACGGTATACAATGTGATAGAAATTGAGAATTCATGTATTGCAAATATTTTCGGGTGAGATTTCCTTTAAATGTCCAGAATAATTGGTTAAATGATCCCTTGTGATTATATCCGAATAATATGAAATTCTACTGATATTGTTTGTATTTCAATATTCAAACATAATTTCTAACGGCATTGTGTTAATATTGAAAATTATCGAAAGAAAAACTCATTGTTTTCTTGTCGCAAATATAGCGGCATTCGTCTTTCTAATCAAATTTAATTTTGGGCTTTTATTTATAATAAATAAGTTTATCCTATATGTATAATTAGCATCGTAGATTTGAGATTAATAAGTAATTTCCTTGAACAATATTGCCAGAGTCTGACACGTCCCCGTCAGAATGATGTGCTATTCATCCATTTGCGCCATTATTCTATTTAGAACGTACATTTGTTCATCGTTCAGCGCTATAATTTTGACTTCCATTTAATTCCACAAACAAGATTTCTCCTTCTGAAATCCATTATCGCAACAATGTGGATGATGCTGCAAATTTATATACTTGGAATTTCTGCCAAAAAAAAATGGGCGTTGAAAAATTTGTTAATTATACCTTGAAGTGATAATTAAGCTTCTTAAGGCATAACACCCCATTTGGCGATTTAACGCCATTAACCCAATTTTTTTGCACCCCCCTTCGAAACATCATAATTGCCTTTTGATTTTGGTCTTACAATAAAGCGTTGGACGTCTTAATTAAAATGTAAATTAATTCGAATTTGATTGCTTCTATTTACTAATTTCTACAAAGCAGAATTGCCAAAAACGCCATGCTTAATCATTAAATATTTGTGCAAATCAATTAAGGTTGTTTTCTTTTACTAGCGCGCAAAAAATATTGGCATTTTAATATCACTTTGGAGGCTCCATCTGAATTCATTCGTCACATCTAAAACAATTCGTTGGAGGTTTCTCCCCGCTTGGTTGTGGTGATAAGGAGCCCTAAACCCATACCCTGACCATTTAGGCCTCTTGGTACAATGGCCTGAGGCCCATTGTGCCCCATGATTTACTGTCTGGTGCCACAAGCCACCTGGGCACCACCAAATCACAGAATCCACCATCTGAGGTATATCGCCCACGAGCTTAGATAACACACGAATAATCAGCTGATATACTATCCAATTTGGGTTAAGGCTTTTAAGGGAATTGGACCACTCTATTAACAATTTTGCTCGGTGGTCATATTTCACTTTGCCTTTTGCGCATAATCAAGAAATACCACTTTTACGGCACTAAAGACCGAGCTGATATTTTTTCAGCCCCCTTAAGAACGTAAACATTCATTTTTTGTATTCTTCGCCGTAACATTTTTTGCATGTTGTATCATGGAAATTTAATTATGAAATCAATCCATCATATCCGTATCCCAAGGGCGTATCAAGTCTGATACCCATCTCATGTTGTCGCCATAATCGCAACCAAACTATGAGTTATCTCAAAGCGATATTAACTTGATAACGCCTCAAACATATTTTTTATGATCTAATAACCGTCATCTTGATAAGTATAGATATTCATATTTTAAAAAAATGTAATTTTTTACTAACACATCACTCACTCAATAAGTTCGTAGGATATTTTAAAATTTAAACGTGAATGTATGATGTGTTATATGTACTGTGAAAATCATATCAAATAAAATTTTTGACAAAATTGAAGACATCGAACAATTCAAGAAACTCTTTAAATAAACTTCAGCGTATTTCAACATGCGATCTTCTTCTCCAACGACATAATAGCCAACCTTTTTTTAAGAGACTTGGTACTGGAGATGAAAGTTGGATATTCTATGAGAATATCCAATGTAAACGGTCTCGGACCAAGGGTACAGAAGCTTTAACTGTAGCTAAACCTGGCCTACATCCAAAAAAAAGTGTTGCTATGCATTTGGAGGGACTGGAAGAGGGTAGTTTATTATGAGCTACTTCAGTAAGGTGAATTCTAGACAATCTAAAGAATGCAATTGCCAGAAAACGGCCAGAATTAGCGAACAGACGAGACGTTGTTTTTTATCACGATAACGCCAGGCTTCATCTGTCTTTGTTCGTCAGAAATAAATTATTATCATTTGAATGGGATGTTTTACCTCATCCTCCATACTCTCCAGACATTGCCCCTTCAGATTATTATTTATTTCTTTCATTGAAAAATTCTTTACATGGTAAAAATTTAATTCAAAAAATGATATAAAAATATACCTTGATCAATATTTTGCCAAAAAATCTGGGAAATTTTGGCAAGAAGACATTATGAGGCTTCCGGAGAGATGGAGAATTGTAATAGAACAGAATGGATCATATATTTTTCAATAAATTTTGATGTAATACAAATTATTATTTTTTCTTAATATGAAAACGAAAAAAACTTACGGGACACCCTTAATACATAAGTTTTAAATTAAAAGAGTATTTCATAATTTTCATTTAAAAATTAAATTCGACGCTCAAAAGTCCATCGAGGGTCAAAATGAGAAGAGGTCGTTAAACTTCTTCCAACCCTATACATGCGGACTAAGCGATCCTTGACTTAATATTCGGGGTTGATTTATGGGGAAGTGCGTGAGTAAAAGTTTATGAATCACTATTGCAGTATATCAACCGCTGTCGGTTCAGCCGCCTGTGGACTCGTTCGATTATTGATTTAATTGTCTGCAACGTTGAATCGGAAAATTATATTACAAAGCCGACTGTATGAAAAGCAATTCCCTTTCGGTGAACAATTTTCATTACATCGTCATTACATCGAATTCCGGGTAAAAATAAGCGATTTAAATTCCGAGAAACAGTCCTCAAAGTATCAAGAGCGATGAATACAATACAAAAATCGCAATCTGATCGCGTTAAAAAAGTATCACATTAAAAAATATTTTGAGACAATATAATTATATTAGAAGAGGAAATATAATTTTAGATGATTAAATGTGATTAAGTTGGTGGATTTGGATATTTTTCCTTGTGTGGACTTTGCCTATATGGACTTTGATTAATTGAGTTCTAAATTCCGCCTAAAAAGTGAGCAGTCCCTGGCTCAATTAAAAAGTTAGGCACCCCACAAACATTAAAAAAGGATTTGTTGAACTAAATTTAAAATTTAATTTGATTTATAATGCATCCTAAATTTAAACCGTGGCCATAAATAACGTTAAGGTCCACCACACTCTGCAAACTTTGCTATCAGAAGCTGACTCGACCATCGATCGTATATCTCAAATGTTTCGCAGGCTCATTCGACAATGAACTGCGTTTCTAAATCAGCAAATTGGTATTAGCCTACTTGGGGTGTCGATCAGGGTGCCCAGTAGGATGTGCCACCCTCATAATGGATTTATTACGGGTATTATCACACCGGTCTCGCAGTTATGTAGCGAGTTGCCACCTTCAAGCCACCCACATGACTGGCGCTGAATCCTCAGCCCAGTTAACCCGTTCGATGAAGTCGAATATGGGATTAAGTTGTTCCGACAAGTCGGAATCCTGGAAGTGTGATAACTGCATTTGCCATGCTCAAATATGCTGATAAATAAGGCCTTTCCAATGGAAGCTCCATCCGATCGGAATAAATATCGCCAATTCTGGACGTCCAGCAGTTACAAGATATGAATATTTATTCACAAACCGCATTGCCATTAAATTGAAATTCATTAAATGCTTGAAAGCAGGAATTATTTCCGTGCAATTTAATTAGAAACAGGCGTTTAGGTATCATTATCTAATACATAAAAAATAATGTTTGTTTGTTCGTATTTAATGCGCTGCAATACCATTCTTCCGATTGCGATAAAACTTTGTCAACTTATTGTTTACACTTGCGAAAATAACATAGGCATAGTAAAAATATTGTTTATGAACGTAGTTTGCTATGCGAGACGTGGCATTGCCAACGCATGTCGCGTAATCACTAGTAAGGAATCATTTTATAGCAAACAAGCACATCTCAATTTAAATTTTAATAAAACTGGAAAATATCTTATTTTCCAATGATAATGATTAAAGTGAAATTGCAAGCAAATTTATTAGTAATTTTAAAGGAGCAGCAGGACAATCTTTGAAATATTTAGGGATTTTAACACGTTAACAGCGGGGCACGGAATTCTCGCGTTCGCAAAAACCTTGCATAAGTCGCGAGACACAAGAAAACTTATTCACAAAATTTGCTAATATTTATCATTATCGATATATATGTCACAAATAATTTGATTTATTTTTCACACACTACATATGTACATCTTTTTCGTTCTGAAATTGAGTATTGGTTTAGTTTTACGTGAACTGTCGTGTCTTTCATTTCGGTTATTTAGAATATAGAAATAAGATATGTTTTAAACTTTGAAGCTATGCATATTTTAGTGAAGATTTAAAAAAATGACAGTATTGCAAAAAATCACCTGCCGAAGTTGTGTTAAGGATTTCAAATCGATCTTTTCGATGCATATTTATCCTGATTTCTTGAATTCAAAATATAACTAATGATGCAATTACTAATAATGTGGTGGACCTGTTAAGATATCATTTAAAAATAATGATAAATTTGCTATTCAATCATAGATTCTCTCCTATTTAAAATCGCATTCAAATGATCCTATCTAGGGAATCCAATCCCGAGCCAAAATTTCGATCCCGGGATTTCGGGATTGTATTAGACCATCCCGGGATCCCAGGATCGGGATTTTCAATATTTTATAAAAATTACTAATTAGTCCATTCGTTTAATATAAAAAATAATTTGAAGGCGAAAGAATTTTATTTATTTAAGAAAAGATAAAAATGCAATTCAAAAAAAGATAAATAAAATTCAAATATTATTTTGAAAATATGCCCGAAGACATTTAACATTAAAGTATCGAGTGTTTCGTCATTTAGTTTGGATCTGATTTTGGTGTCTGGCTACCAAAACTATTTATTTCCGTCGCTGCAGATGAATATTTATGTACTATAATACTTTGAAGTGATTCGTAATTATATTACGGAGGAATACAAAAATTTTGAACTCCGTATCTGTAATATTTCATATCGATATCCCCATTATTAGGGTCGAGGTGTAGTAAATACATCACCGGTAGGGAAAGGTTAATATAAATATTTGAAAAACATATGTACTGTATATACATAGATTAGATAGTTACTGCCTCAAAGCGTCCAGATTTCCAAGCGTCCAGATTTCGGCGGAAATGTCTCGATCGTGCTGGTGAGGTGTACAATTTCTGTTAGATAAAAATTTCAATCTCGAATTTTTCGGGATTACGTTTACTAATCCCGGGATTCATGAGAACCTAAAACTGTCCGGAATCTCGGGATTGGATTCCTTATCCTATCTCAAACCACGTGTAAAAGAAAACTAGAGACCACCAATTGCAAAAAAAAGGTGGGCGAATAAAATGCCAAATGCAGGCTTTATGATTTTTTACTTATATTTTATATGGGATTTATGAACAGATTGGCGATATTTTAAATGATATAATAGAGTTTTTAACAAATTAAGCACCTAATAAAATAGCGACTCACCGGCGAGTCACTATGTTTTTTCGTAGAAAAAAAAATTCTTTTTTAATACTTAAAAATTATTATACTCGGGACACAAAAAAAATCTCCCACATTTTTAGAATCATCGACGTAAATCTCGTATTACACAATAGCCTGGCTATGGATTCACCGAGTACACTCGCAATAATGCTGAATAATTACGTAATGGAAATCTTAGTGTATCACGGAACTCATTCAGTGCATTCCCAGCAGTATAAAAGCCCAGATTTATAAATAGGTTACCGCTAATAGATTTGCAGAAAATTGACTTCAGTATCTATTATCTGTTTGAGTTTAAATTTCGCTTTCGCAACGTGTCTAGTAATTTTGCTAGGACACGTGGCCGGTACTTAATTGGGCCCCCAAGGAAACGGACGGTACCTGTAATTAGAAGCAATTAGGTGATATTAATTAATAAAGAGCTTTCTTCCTTTACTTAAAGGTCACGCAGAGGCGAAAGGTCAACTTGTGGAATATTTGCTAGATGCAATTACGTCCTCTTATTTTGCTCTAAGTAAATGTATATGAGAATTCATAGTTAAATTTTCAATGAATATTTTTAGATACGGGGGAAATTAAAAATAATTGCTTGCTCCTGCGGCGTAGGGCTATCAAAAAATAAACACGCTTAAGCTCGAAAATAGCTTATTTGCTAAAATAAAATTTAATAATGTACATTAAAGTTTTTGAGACGAAGTGGAATTGTATAAACATTCGAATGGAGTGGAGATCGTGGAATGGCTCGAGTTTAATTTTACTCGACTTCATTTATGGGTGTAGACAATTAAAGTGCTTTGATTAAATTCCATTTCTTCACCTGGAATACGGCATTACAAACATTTGCCAGGTACTCACATATTTGGGGTTTTTAGTTTAAATAGTTTATATAATTCCAAATTACACATAAATATCTAGATAAATTTATCCGGGATTGGAGGTGATGCATAAGTTTTTTGTGGAACTTATAAGATAGGAAAAATGCATTAATTAGTGTAAAAATTATCATTATAAGTCTTCTTATACCTTACTTATTTAGAAGCAGGAAATCAGGCTACACTTAATTAATATTCACGATCTCTTAATATTAGCATATTTAGCATATAATAATTTACATTGTAACAAGAATCTAGGAGGCTAACCCATCATACACTTAGAAAATTGATAATATGTTGGAATTAAGTTTAGTAAATATCTTGAATGAGGTGAAACTTTCCCATTCAAGCTCTTTGTCTCAAATATGGCCTATATTCTTGAAGTGTTTGATTTAACACACTTTCGACGGTACGCGATTAAAGCTGTAATGCGAGATAAGTAGTACTATGAGTCATATTGATTTAACGCAATATATCAGGTCAGTCCAAAAGTTCGTGCGCAGTTTTTGAGATTTTTTTTAAATAGTGTAAATAAAATACAATTTAACATTGGATTTCGTACCTTGCGAAATTAGTCGTCGCTTCACTAATGTATTAGTCAGTCCATCAGCAATTTTTGTAAACGTCGGACGCTTATTAGTACATGATGAACATACTATCAGTGTAATGACTGCCCAGACAATGGTTTAAAAAATGTTGGAGAAAGCAGCATTTATGATGAATTCCGTTCAGGACTTCTTGTTAATTTTGATAATAACGTTCATAAAAATCTTGTGGAGTCAGAACCACAATTAACAGTGGATCAGATCACAGAAATGATGGATTCATCTCAAGTAATAGTCTTTCGTCATTTCGGATCGGGAAAGTATCCAAGCTTGGAAAGTGGGTACCGCATGAGCTATCCGAATCCAATTGCCAGCAACGAATAAACATCTGCATTTCCCTTTTATCATGCTTCTAAAGAGAGTCATTCTCTGACCGTTTGGTAACTGGTAACGAAAAATGGATTATTTATCATAATGTCACAAGAAATAGACAGTGGACATATAAAGATAAGCAGCCAATTCCAACAGCAAAGGTGTCTTTAAATCCTAAAAAGAAACTTTTAAGTGTTTGGTGGAATATGTATGGTGTGATTTATTATGAACTGTTATAACGAAATCAAACCATTAATGCGTTTAAAGTGTCGTTTAAACTTAGAATTTATTAAAAAACGCCCGCAATTAGTGAATATCAAGAAAGTGTTGTTTCATCATGATAACACTAGACCGCATACGGCTCGAACAAAACTGCAAAGTAGTAGTAATTTAATTGGAAACCTTTGCCGGATTCTGCTTATACCCAGAATATTGCCCAGAGTGATTTTTACTTATTTCGTGACTCCTTTGGATTTAAATAAATCAAATATTTGGAAAAAATAAAGAAACAAATGTGTATGACCCGGTTTGGTGCACATCAAAATTTATTGCACAAACATCGTACAAAATGTTTTTTTGAGATTCCACCGAAGCCGGTGATTGTTTTTGCCATCCCGATTTACATCCTTAAGTATTCACGACAGCCTGATGATGGCAATGGGAATATGGGTCACGTCGTAAAGAGGTCTGTTGACTTTGATTAAAAGCACATATTCGCGCGCACAGCTCCGTGATGGATAACATCTCTTTTACGACAAAGGGCCTTATTTGTAACGCGTGTGCCCCGCCGGTACGGGGGATGAAACCAGTAGACAATAAGAAGAAAAGGAGTACCGCTTTTTCTTTCTTTTACGAGATGGGCTCCAGTAAATGTGGAGTCAGTACGGCGAATCAGAAACTCGCCCAGGGGGAGTTCCCCGCAAAGGATAAAACCGAAGCTTTGAAATGATACTTTCTCATTTGCCAAAAACCAATGTTCATGCTTTCGCTGCGGGAACGTGCTCTTAGGCTTCGATGCATAACTTTGACTGCTAATCCCGGACTAAAAATATAATACATGGATTATGATCCAGAACAAAACAACAACAGCATAATCTTGTTTTAAAGACAATATTATTATATGTAGAACCCTCATTGTTAAAAATTGTGATCTCCACATCCTGATACACTTAGCAAAAGAGGGATTTTATATGGTTTTTCAGTCTTCCACACATGGCATATAATTAGAATGGGTGATCTCTTAAAAGTAAGATGAAATGTATGAATGAGTATTTAGATGAAAAAATTTCACCCCATAGTATTTATTTTCTAAAATAGGAAAACATGGAAAATTATTTTATAATCATAATCTTCCAAATGTCTGATAATTTATAATCTAAATCCAGCATAGTATGTGACTAAATTTGTATTTAAGCGTGTAAAATATCTCTCGTTTTGGGATATGATTTTTACCATTAATAAACCAAATTAGTCGCATAAATCGATGAAATATTATTTTAAACGCAAAACTTGATATTATGGATTAATTTAGTATTTCTAAGACCAAGTGTTGGTATAACGGCTTAGATCCTGGACTCTATAACGTCAAGATAGGGACCGCGGTATAGAAAAACACGCTATAGGAAGTTAGGCGCCCATACAAAATTTGGGGTTAGGTTTTTTTCAATTAATATGGGCGATTTTAAAGAAATTAGCTTTTTTTTTAAATTTTAAATGACCTTGAACGTGTTTAGTTTTACAAGCGCATTGATTACGTAGTTATTTTTTTTAAATGCAAAAACATATGATGAATAAAACATAGAAATGAAAATGTAGACTAGAAAACTTTTTTGGCAATATGCGTAATTTTAGAATACATATTAACCCTTTGCGGACGTATTACATTTAGACATAGGGTGTCGTGATGGTCGGAATTTCCATTGAAAGAGCACTGATACATAACATGCAAGATTATGAAGGATAAACATTAGATGTATGTTTAGACCAGCGGTTCTTAAACTGAGTCTGAGGATCTCTGGGGATCCGCAAAAATACAAAAAAACATTTATCTACACTTGAACAAGATATTTTCGTGGAATTATTTACAGAAAACATTGTAAGAAGATCTATTTTGACCAATATTTCACCAAGATAAGTTTGTTTAGAAAAAAATTTGAGGGGGTCCGCGAAAAATTCGCTATTACGCCAGAAAGCAGTTTTTTCTATCTATGACAATTCATCGAATCGAATTTTAAATGGAAGCAGCAGCCTTCGATGGCCACGGCAAATTTTTCAGTCTGTTATGAAAACAGGAAATTAAATTTTTCCCTCTGGAAACTTTTCACTCATCGCCGGATACGGACCAATAAACAGAAATTTGTAGACCCTGAAATTTTAAATTTTATTTTAACCGAGAAAGCGCGCATCGGAGCTTCTCAGGATTTCTGCGACATTTCTTCAACACTTTTGACATTTTTTTACCGATGAAATTTAACTCCGTTCTTTGTTTTTTTGTTAATGGAAAATCGTTGGCTGATGATCAAGCTAGCAACAATTATAAGTTCGATTGGTGGATTTGGATTTAATACGGATTTCAATAATTTACACGTGGGCTAGCCAATATTGGATATTAGGATAAGTTTTGTGTCCTGAATGCTTGTTTGTAAACCTAACTTCATATAATAATTTTGAACTGTTAATATAATTTGAAATATATGCCACCTATAGTTTGAATTATTATTAGTTTGTTTGCTAGGGAGAAGTTTCTGCTAATATATTAAACGTCATTGGATTTCGTTCTAGAAACATAATTTGTAACATACTAGAAATAGAAGCTCATTGCAAATTAATATTGCCTTAAAGTTTAGGGAACCAGAAAGTAACCAACATTCCTATTATCTGCAAAACATTTATCAAAAACAATAAAAATTTTCATTTGCATCTGTGTTTCTTTTAACTCCGTTGGAACAATTTTTCAATTCATATTTAAAATAAATGCTTATATGATTCCACCAATATACTTATAATATACTCTTTCGTAATGATTATTTCGGAAATGTATTTAGAGGGTTAATCGAGCTCGAATAACGTACAGAAAACGTCACACTAATTTAGTTTAATTTTATTCATTTTTTAAGGGCTTTTAGCGATTCCTTTTATATGACCATTTTAACATGATTCTTCATGGCGTATATATATTTTTAAAAATGTGGTCGCCAATCACACTTGTAAGATTCGAACCCAAAATGATTGAGTTATGAGTCCAACCGCTTAACTACAGGACTACCTACAGGTACTATATATTTTATACATGATATATGATATTACATAAAGTTTGTATAGGGAATATGATTAATATATATATATATTTAATACTAATTGATAGTAAGAGGCATGTTCAGAAAGTAAGTGTACTGTAACTATAACAGGCTGTGTTTTTTTTTTTTTTTGAGGGTTAATAATACTAAATGATAGATGGAGATCTCCTGACAGAGCGAGCATCTCAAGAACATGGTAGTACGTAAACTCACGTTGTAGTATCCAGTTGTGTAAAAGATGTCAGTAAAACATCCTGTCGAGTGAGAGTCACGTTCTGTGATCCCTTTGACTTGAAGCGACTTGAGTTGGAAGGTAAGGATTTTCTAAGCTCTATTATGACTGGAGATAAAATGTGAAAATCTCATTAGATGCCTGAGCTAAAAAAGCAGTCGTCATACCAATTCCTCATCTGCCAAAAAAATCAAAACCACAATTTCGGGCAAAAATATCATGGCCTCAGTGTTTTGAGACCGAAAGGGTATGATTTTGGTTGAATTTCTATCTCAAGGGGAGATCATTAACCCACAACGATATTGTGAGATCATAAAAAACTCAAAAAGAGCATTCAAAACAAAAGGAGGGGTATGCCGACGATAGAAGTCTGCTTGTTGCACGGTAACGCCCGTCCTCATACAGGCTTAACCACCAAGGCGCTCTTGAACTCAATTGGTTGGGATGCTTTGAACCACCCCCCGTATTCTCCTGACTTGATACCTTCATATTATCATATTATTCTTCCTGGAGGTACATATGGATGGAATTACATTTTCAACTGGCGAACAGGTGCAGAAAGAGGTTCTGAAGTGGGGGGTGGAGCTGACGAGAGATTTCTTCGAGGAGGGCATAAATAAGCTTGTGTCAGGGCTCACCACATGCATTGAACGGGATGGCAATTATGTGAAAAAATAGTCGGCAAGTGTACCAACAATATCCTGTTTTTTTTTCAAATACACTTTTTTAAAAAAATATAAAAATCCAATACACTTACTTTCTGAATATTCATCGTAATTATATTATATTTTTGCAATATTAAACACCAGACAGAAATAATTTGTAATTTTTTTTAGTAAAACATTGAACTAATTTATATTCTCATTCCATTGTCTAATAAAACAGCAGGCAATTGCAAACATGTTTTTCGTTACTTATTAGCCTGACCTTATGAATCTCTTAATAGTATGGAAACATCATTTTATATAGATGAAATAGCATAATAACAAGAATTATTTTGGGACGCCGTTATGTCGTGCATTATTTGGCTATTGCACATTAGCAACTATTTGATATGCATAGTCCATTTTCATCGAATCTTTATTGTATGGGAACTTCTTCAGTCACATATTGCTAGAAACTACGTAAATTTAAATTTTATATGATATGTAAAATACAAAGTTCCATATGAGATGAGACTCCAAACGCCTTTCCCTACACAGACTATTTGTGTTCGGGTGCAATATGCATTATAGTGTACAGCTCTCCAGTCAAAGGTACAAAAGTCAAGTTTGTTTGTTTAGATCAACTGTGGTTCTCTCCGAATATGAGCGGCGACCTCTCTTACTCTCAGAACTGTTTGTTTTCTCGAATAGATAATATTTTACAAGCATACTCCGGGTCATGGATATTCGATGGCGATAGTGAGACGCATACAGAAAGAGGTCTTACGTACTCATTTAATCAGATATGACAATTTGTACTTCTTATGATATGTAACATGCCTTGATAGAACAATAATAAACGATATCGATTATGATTTCGAAATAAATGAGGATGAATTTGAGGCAATCTTGGATGCCAGTTTCTCAGTCAAAACGCTAATTGACCACATTCTTAGTCCTTTAATCCAATCAAATATAATTTTGATAGCTAATCTTCGATTAATTTCGGTAAACTTACATATCGTACATTGTTACATACATATCTTATAGTGAATACAATGGGTATCACGTGTGCAGAAAAAAACATTGATTAAGAAATAAAAAGTTTTCGGTACTATGCACCGTAAAATAGTTTCATTTGAGATATCAATCAACAATCATTTTTTCATGATATAACAAACACGAGGATTATCTGATGAGTTCATAATGCTAATGAAAAAAATCAATACAATAACTTGAATTTCAATATTGGTTCCAATGTATTTATTCCATCGTGTAAATTTTGATTCTTTGAACCATATCAATGGTTATAAATAATAGATTTATCCTTCATAAAATCTACATTTTACTAATTTTCTGATCAACTGTTCGACAACTATCTGTTGATCGCTTTCTCACATCAAATTATTTTATCAGAAATGTTGGCAACCATAACATTTCATATGATTTTAACCAATGGCTCAGAAGTTTCTGATTTTGTTTGGCATTTAAAAAGAATTTTAACTCCTTATAATTATAAATCAACTACTTTTTACGCCAGAAATCGATCAATCCACTTCATATTTGACATCCGCTTATACATATATATTTTTTAATACGCCATAGAACTTTTTCACATAAGCCTCACCGAGTCAAGGAATGATTATATCATCAGAGCTCATAGAAATGCCAATATAAATCATCAATACACCTTGACATTTGACCTGTTTTATTTGTAAACTATAATCCCGCATGCATCAGGGCCTGTAACTATTTGTGTTTGACGTTTGTAACCTTTAAACTATCTCCGATAATCTAATTCAAGTACACTTTTCAAATGTTATTGTTGTTATACTTGTGCGAAAATAGCAACAAGATCGCTTTAAATGAACGATTATGATCAGTATCAAAATTGAATAATATCTCGAATACATAAAATGTATTGAGATCTGCGACAATTTTTGGTAATTTATGAAATATTGCTTAATGTCTTTCAGTTAAAATATTCTAGCAAAATATCTTTAAGGGCTTTTTTAAAAATATTCTTAGAACATATGCTTTTCAAGACGTCAACAATACTAATACCTTCTCTCGACTTTTCCAGATTTATGGCTGTTTATTTATATTTTTATCCAAGAGCCCAAGTATTATTAGATAAAGCGGAAAGAAATGTCATTTTTTTATTATTTGGAGAAAAAATATCTTTAATAAAAGCTATACAATATTACTCAATTAAATAATTTTCATTATTATTTATAATCCCCTTCTACATATTAGGTAGCTTTTTAATGTCTCTTTCGTAAAATTCGACCGGTTTTCCACTAAAGTAAGAATCGAATTAATTTTTTAATTGTTCCACAGAAGTGAATTTTTTATCGCGAAGCGAATGTTCTAATACCTTGAAAAGATGATAGTCTGAAGGTGCAATGTTAGGAGAATATGATGAATGTTGTAGCACTTCCAAATCCAGCTCCCTTATTTTGTTCTGCGTAATCATTGCTGCGTGTAGTCTTGCATTATCATGCTGTAATATTCTTCTTTGCTTGTTAACTAGCACTGATCGCTTTTTGAGCATTTCCGCTTTTGACATATCTAATTGTGCAGAGTATAGCTCTGCTGTGACAGTTTGGTCAGGTTTTAATAATTCGTAATGAATTACGCCAAAAAAATCCCACCAAACACAAAGGAGGACCTTTTTCAAGAGCAATGACGGTCGAGGGGTAGAAACTGGTACTTGATTTCAAGAAAGCCACTGTTTTTCCTTCTCGAACTGTTGTAGAGGACCCACTTTTCATCACCAATAACGATCATTTTTAAAAATGGATCAATTTTATACCTAGACAATAGCGATGAGTCCGTTGTTCTAAGACCGTTGATGACAGCTCGTGCGGTACCCAAATTCCCTGTCTATGTTTTTTCCCTGAATCTTTTCAAATGGTCTTTTACTGTCGACCAGGGACAGTCGGTTTCTAGCGATAATTCCTTTATTGTTTTTCAAGGATCAGATTCTACCATAGAATTTAATTTTCATCATCCATTATTGGAAGTCGTTCTGATTTTGGTCTATTTTTCAAACTTCTGTCGCCACTTTTGAATTTTTTGAACCATCTATAGCATTTTTGAATATTCAATATGTTGCCATATGTATCACAGGTGCCCTGGGTAGCTTCTTTGGCTTTTAATCCTTTATCGAATAAAAACAGTAAACAAGATCGTTAAAAATGAGTCTCATCAATTTCTGGCTTGGGTATTTTTACTACGGGTGAAAAAATATAAAAATATTTAAAAAAGTAAGACAAACAACAGAGCTTCAAAATGACACCAACTTTGACGTATTCACTCGACAGCAACCCGAGGCAAACTGACGGCAAAGAAGCAACAAAAAAAAAGACATTTCTTTCCGCTTTATCTAATATATATGGAGTCTAAATCAAGTCTATTTCCAAGCCAAACATAGACTGACCTCTTCTTGCTCAAAAAATCAGTTACAATCCTATAATAAATCGATGGCAAGACATCCTATCCTATATGTAAATCTTAAATAAATAGTCGAATATGCATAATTCATACCTTTTCAAATAAACCACCATCAGATTACACAATTAAAACACACGAAACGCATGTTTAGGGAACTTTCGGAAATCTCTCATGTTTTGATTTAAATCTGAAATTCATGGAAATATTAACGTGTTTGTTTTAAAATGTGATATTAAATCTCCTTAGGATCAACTACAATAAGTCTTCGACGTGTTTGACAGCTACGACGCCATTATTATTTTCTTTCTGTTATTTTTTTCTTCTCCTTGGGCATGCTTGGTTCCCATCAAATCGATTGTAAGCCAGGGATAATTAAACTTTTTGCCCGTGTTTTTATCATTCAAAGCTCGAACTCCAAGAACGTCCATTGCAAGTTAACAACTTCTGCTAATAAATAAGCCCAGCAGACAATAAAAACGTTGAAGCGATATTATACAACAACGCTCATCAAATTTTTTTTGCCCAATATTTTTTCTCACCGACGATAATGATATCGAAATTAGTTGTACGAGGCGTAGCATTGAAGAAATACACGTGTAAAGACATGATTAATGGTATTATTTAGTATACCCGGATATTTTGTTTTTGGATTATTTTTTAAGGTTTTAAATTAAGGATGTTGATCCTTTCCATACGCATATATTTTTTTTTTTTTTGGGTAGGAATAGCGCTAGCTTGTAATTAATTTCGCGCGTTTTTAAGCTTTCATACTCGAAATTTAAAATAAAATAGCTTTATCAATGCCTGCTACATATGGTTAAGTTACGATAACTCTTTATTCCCCACGACAAGGAAAGATCTAGCTGCGGGAAGGACGTCGTCCCGCAGTCAAGGTTAACCGACGACTCTTCCCGAATCCCCCCTTCTGCGCATCACCACCCAATCGGCAACGGTGCACGCACAAGAAGCGAATCGGTCAGGTACAGCAGGCGCAAAATAATAACGATTCGAAGCCCTGGTTTTCAAGATATGCAGATGTGCATTAATTAAATATGCCTCATATACTATTGATTAAATAAGGATAATGAATTTTTGATTAAGCCATTTTAAATTATTACAATACAACTCTGCCATGACCGTTTCATTTAATTGAGCGATTTAAAACGGATGACACTTTACACATCCCATAAAGCACATAAAGCAACCGTTCTCCTTGGTTAAATCGTGCTTAGGGGTTGGAATATATGCGTATTATTTCGAGACAGCCACATAATTTATGTTTAAAATGATACTTTACCATAGACTTTTTATCCTTAGTCATTATTTGATAAATAAATGGATAGATCTCAATATACTTGGCCTATAAAATTGATGCGGTATACAAACATCCACTTGTTATCTTGCCATTAAATTTACTGATGAAACTATACTTACTACATTACGAAACTGACGGAAACACTTTTGTTTCAATTAGTATCATTTTATTTACGGTGAGAAAGGCTACAGCTATCAGTCCACGGGAAGGACATCTTCCCGTAGTTAAGGCTATCTGATAACTCCTCTTTCTGTGCGTTATTACAGGATGAATCTAGATAAATATCGTTAGCAAGACTCAATGTGTTCGCTGGAAGATTGAAGATATCACTGTTAATTATAAGCTATTTGTCACCATTTAAATTGATACGATAATATTTTTATCATCATGTAATTTAATATTTTCTAAGTATCTCTATTTGAGTGATACATTAATAACAATTTAAATATTTTTAATAAACAATTAATTCTGGATCGCTGTAGTGTTATTCTTCAATTAAACCACTATGAAAAATTTAACCAACGCTATAAAATTCATACTATTTGTATATGGAGTATAAAAAACATGCAGATATTCATAAAATGAAATAACAAATTTTAAATAGATAAACATTCGTATGCTATATTTTGTAATCTTCTATTTTAACTTTTTTTTATGAAAATCAATAAGAGGATTCTGTCGTATTTGTAATGGCATTCTTGTCGGATATTTATATTTTCTCGGCGTGTTTATATTTCCTTTGAGCCTTATTCTTGCCAATTTGTTCCCAGCTTCCAGTCCCTTTATCTTTATTGTCTTAAAAGTTTTCTTGATAGTCTCTTCTTTTCTCATGAACTTTAGTTTTGTAAAGTATTGCACCAACTGCTCTTCCAGCTTAAAATACAATTTAATTAGGACATCATCCGAATGTTTTCTGTGACGTTTATTAATTTTCTATCTCAAAATGTCACTTCTATGTTATTTAAATTAATGATTCCTACTTGGAAATGGAATGGAAGGAATTACATGATTACGTTCAACTACTTCTGGCCATACTGCTTCTCCAACGAGTATTTAATATTGACTTTTTAATTTATTTAATTGCTAATCTTATATATTTCATACAATTTAAGATCGTGAAATTTTTCCAGGCTTCTAAAATCGTGAGTGACGCATTTCCCTCTATTTGATTTAATATTTCTTCATATGACCGCTTTATGTGGTGTGCCTTGAAGGTTGAAATCACCCCTTGGTCTAACGGTTGGATTAGAGAAGTCGTATTTAGTGGTAAAAATATAAGAGTATATAGTGTGTATATATTAGTCTGGGTTTATTGTTTTTTACTATGCTAACAGAAATGATGTTTGTATAAAAACGAGTGTGCTTATTAACATTGGTTCGACATCTACAACGGAGGAAATCTGCATAAGAATACAAAAAATATGAAGCAAACCAAATTGTATGGCTTTTGAAACATTTTTCTGTTAATTAATTGAACAATGTAATATTTAGGTATCCCCTGTATTCCGTTTCCATTCATTCACAATTATATTTAATGAGGTTTAACCTAAATATGCATACATTGTCTGCATGCTTTCAGATTCGTGACTGCAAACATGTTAAAGTAAAGCTATCATGCAACCCCAACGAATCAATTTTAATTTTAAAAAACCCAGTGTTCAAATATAAATCAATTAAGTTGAATAATGGAGAGCGAACGGCAATCGGTTGAATATATTGGCGAAATTGAATATTCAACACGGAAAACGCTCCCCGATCGGCAGATAATTAATACATGTACCGTTTTAATTACACGCGATATCCCAATGTTGGGGAGCCATGGTCGTTAATGGCGTACTCGTCGATCTGTATGGACGTCCATTAAATGTCGAGTTTCGGCCATATCCGGACATAACAGTGCTGCCAACCGTTTTGCAAAATGAGATTCATGAGATTAATTCGCTCGGACCATTGATTTCAATGCACGCTGATACCACTAGCTCTCACCCCGGCTTTCGACTACAATCGAGCTCGGGACGAAAACGGTTAACTCATTGTTAACCCCCCAAAGGACCAGGTTAATGCTCAATAAGTTCGCGTCAAATGTTCGCCAACGTTTAGCATTCTTATAATGAATAAAAAAAATAATCTCCGCACCACGGGGGGGATCGTAATTGCCAGTATTTTACATCATACATATTTTGCGTTTACATCAAAATAAATGATGTTTTTATAGAACATTCCGGCACGGCATTTTCCGAGACGTTTATAGGCGGCTTATATTCTTAGTATATCAAAATGAATAGGTCCTAAGGGTATAAAATATAAAGCGACGACACGTGGAAAGCATTGGCGTCGTTATAAACACAAGATTCGTTTGAAGTATTTTTTTCCTCCAGCATACAATAAACATTTGTATGAAAAATGCTGTGGGAAAGTATTGTATACTTTTTACATGTAAATATATTTTAAAGGGTTTCCATAAATAAAAATTGTCTTTCGCATTATGATTTCGTATCGGAATTCCTAATAAGGACATTTGAAAGTCTAACAATAAACATTGCCACCTATTTATTCGTTCAATTAGTCTAAGATGTTCAATGAATACTATTTGAAATATCATTATTTTATATCTCTTATCGTGTGGATGTTTTTGGTGAATTGGTATTAGAAGAGTGGTCTATTTGCAATAGTAATGAATCTAAAATTCAAAGGTTTGATTGACGAGGAAATAATTGAGTCTTAGTCGAACACACCATTAGGCGAACGGGGTCAAGATAATCAGGATGAGATTGATGACAATATAAATATTGGTCCTTCACGCTCCTAAATTGTAGCTGCTAATGATTGGTTTGAATTACAAAAGGAATGAGACTTATTATAGGCTTTCACGCTCAAATAATACACTTAATTTGGCAGCTACAACGAAATTAATATTTAAGCAATTTGTGTTCTGCAAAATTTAAAGCGTAAAAAAATATACATATTTATATAATCGGAAAGGGGTGAAATTACTAAGCGATGAAAAATAGGGTGTTTGTTTTAAAAATAGTAATATGATTTTAGTTCGTATCGACTGATGGAAAATATATATTCATTAATGAAAACAAATATTTTTGGCAAACACAATAATTATAAATGATAAATAGTTTTAAATTGGGGTGTATAGTGCCAATCGACAGAATCAAAAGGTTACTTTCTTTTTTTTAATTGAAAAATCATGCCAAACCAAACCTATGTAACACATTACTCAATAAGTTCGTAGGATACAATATAAAATATTTTTTCAGTTTTTTGAGACAATTTTTTCAAAAGAAATCCCACAGTAAATATAAAATAATATTTTTGAAATCATTGTATATTTTTGATATAGATATAAGCTGTACATTTTATGGTACGGCTGTAGTATAAATATGGTCATAAATACTCTTCTTCTTAATGTGCCATATCCGATATCGGACATAGGCGATCTCCATAGGAGATTTTCTAGGGAAAGGATTTGTCATGTGGTGGTTTCACATTTACCTTTCATACGTGGTAAGTAAGGATAGAATTATTTAAAAAGGTAGAAGAGGGAATAATCTATGAGTGAGTAGGCGAAATCATCATTATACATAAATGATGATTTAATTATTGTTGCAAATTCAACCACTCACTCACGATCATCCCTACATGACTTTATTAATCGCATCAGTATTTAATTTTTTAAATCCAGGAAATTAGAACAAACCTGAATCGAGACGATCAATCAGAAATATTGATCTTCCCAATGTTTCAAATTTGTTTGTAAATGGAGACCGGGCTTTTTGATACTTGTCATACAAATAAAGTTTGTCTCCTTCCTCCCACCTGGAATTTTCTTATTGGAACATTCTAGACAATCTTTATGATTCCCCTCCGGACTGGCATACATGAAATGAGGCTTATTTTCTAGTCGTTACTCCTTATCCGTAATGGATAATCATCCTGGTTTTTTATTTGGGTCTCTAAAATAATTCCGTACGATATGTTTTGTGTTTCATCGGCTTCTTTCCTTGTTTTATGACACATTTTTGTGCAAAATGTAACCATTTATTATGGATACCTCAAATTTCCGGATGAAACAATATGATGAAACGTACTGATCCGCTACATCTACACCTCCCATGTGCTTGGTGTAATTTACTATTACACTAGGTTTCTGCACTTCTTCTTTTCTTCTCGTGGTAACTAATGGTGTAGTATCGACAATTGGGGGAGATGTATTTGATCGGAAATCTGATTCATCGCTGCTGCTGTGTATCTTGAAGGTTCGTGGTGCTCGAACAGGAACACTCATTTCTTCATCTGAATTAGAATCTAAGATGAAGGCGGATTTAATGGCCCGGAATCGGTGCTATAGCTCTTTTTATTGGTTGTTTAAACCATACTATAATTATTCTCTTCAACTTCTTAACCTATTGCTAATTCTTGCAATTCAATATCCACTTCAGGCATATTTAATCACTGTCGCCACTGCTTTCAAACTCTGTATATCCGTTAAAATTTTGTATATCTGTTAGTTTTGCACAAAAATATAACGAATACTATATGATTACGAAGAAATATCGTAAGCATAATCGGAGATGTTCACGAGAGCGTGCGTCAAGAGTCATTGTCTGTGTTTAGGATTTCCTTTGTATCTCTAGCAAGTAGGCAAAACATTTTGAAGGATCGTAAGAATCAACATTACTTTCCAAATACTGTCCCTAAAAACGATACGCAAAAAAAATCACTTAATTTTAAATCCGAGTGGAAAAAAATTTCGAGTCAGGCTCGACATAGGATGCACCAGGAATAAAATTGATGTCGAGTCAGACTCGACATAAGACCGCAAAGAGTTAATACTTGACTAAGACTTGGTCAAGTACCCTTTAAAATTTATAACAATAACTGTAGTGTGGCATAGACAAATAATTTACATTTATTGAGCTATAACTAATCAAGATGGTCTTATCAATTTTCTATTCTCTTGCTCCAAAGTATTTTTGCGGTCTATTCTTGGTCTATTGTTAAGTGATCTGATATACTTAGATCGTTTGATAACTCATAGTTTAATAGTCTATACTTCAGTAGTCTTTGAGGAAAACTTTAGATAGTAAACTTAATTGGAAAATTGTATCATCGCATACTAATGGTTTTTTAAAAAAATTCCTTTATCAAAAAGTAATTTATATACATTAATTTTCTATTTCCATCTCAACGTCCGAATCAATTTCCGGCGAACGTCCTCTGCTGATTTGCATATTTCATCACATTATAAGCTATCCATCACCTGGATCCTAATATAACGGGAACATCCATCAATTTACAATTATCTATTTGTTTGAATTCCAAACAATGAGAGTACCCGTCGTTTAAGTGTATGTATATTGAAATTTTGTGGTAGCAACGCCGCTAATTCCCCAAAATCGCTCCAATACCCGTCGGCGGTTTCAAACCCGTGTTTGTGGCACAAAACGCGGACATATTACCACCGAGCCAAACGGAACTTAATTAAGAGCCTGAAACCAGCTTCCGGTCCTGGCACAAAAATCGATGCCATCCGATAATTTAATTTAATTACATCCCGGGCAACCGTAAATATGAAAGCGCACCAGCAACGCGCCCTGCACTTGTCAGCGTTATTAAATTTTCTTCCGCTGCATATGCAACTTCCAGGATAATTAATTCCATATGGCTTCGCATTTTTTATTATCTGGGGGGTGGTTTTTTCGCGGTGAATCCTCGTAAATTCAGACGAGCCAGTGTAAAAACTCGGACCGCTTGTGGTTTTCCAGTAATAAATAAATTTATGGAGCGGTACTCCCACATAATTGTTTACAGCGGGCCTATGCGTTTAACACCCGAACACATTGTCCATTTATTATTTATGCTAATTTGCAAATAACACGATCAATGCCTTGCATAATAATAGCGAATAATGATAATCTGCTTGAAAAAATATAATGTTACTCCTTTTAAATAATACTGATAACATATTTATTGAAAGGTATGACATTTCATTGAGATTGACTGCTTCACCTTTCTTAATTTT
This sequence comes from Stenopsyche tienmushanensis, assembly GCA_008973525.1. Lineage (NCBI taxonomy): Eukaryota > Metazoa > Arthropoda > Insecta > Trichoptera > Stenopsychidae > Stenopsyche > Stenopsyche tienmushanensis. The sequence continues at coordinate 2,612,277 of WACJ01000274.1, forward strand.
AAATACAGCTAAAATATATATATTTAACCTGTATGGTAGGATGATCGCGTATTTGCGAGCGAATTCCAATGATTCAGAAAGAGCATTCTTGTGCGTTGAGCTCAGAGAGAAACAGACACGAATTTCTTAATAAAACAACACCTGGGAGAAGATGTGCCACATGTTGTCCGATACACATCCTGTGCATTATAATATCGCATTGCTATTCCTTCTATTTACGCTCCGACTGTTGTATTTTGGGCCCTGTGAGAAACAACACCGATTTACGTTGGGCGACGAGAGTGTTAAATATAAGCTTCATACGCGCTGTTGCGATCCTGACAGATAAGTGGATTTGTACGGATGATAACTGGCTGACAAGCAAATATAGCATCTAAGACTATAAATATTTTAAATTAGCTCACTACTCAAAGGGTTAATGTAAAAGCTTAACAGCATATTCTCTTGTATGTTTTTTTTTTTGGATCATGGGTTCATGGGATATTCCAGATATCAAATAATTATAAAGATCATAATTAAAATGCATTGATAAATCGTCGGTTATTGCACAATGTACAATTTTTGTATTATATTATAGCACCCTTGCCGTTTACAGTCCTATTCACTTGCGGCGTTTATGCAGTCGTCTTTGTTTTGAATAACAATTTCCTTTGTTCAAGTATTTGCGTTCACCATTGGCAGGTTCTCCTCGATTCGATCGTTGATATTAAACATAATCCTTAGTTGTGATAGGATACCACCGGATACTACCCCGGAAGGATTGCTGTTAAGGCCAAGTTACATGACAGCTGCGGTCTATTGGTACTATCTCATACACGATGCCATTCGGAACAACAAGCTGGCTTAACAGGATCTACAAGCCATCGAACGGGGGGCTTAAAATCCACCCCCGATGGTCGCCATACCACTTTGTGGCGCATAAATCCTGCCATTCCCAACCGGATATAGGTAAACGGGACCAGGAGCCTACCGGTTGCCAGAGGGTATCGTAGATTTAAGATCCGAGATTTGAATAGCATTGTATCAATGGTACAACTGTATTTATACTATTAAGATGGATATTGATGTCCAATTTCAATACTATGCCAATAGATGTGTGCATTATCGATGCCTCTGTAATTTTGCAAGACGATAAGTAAACTAAATTTAATAAATTAAATATGTATTTTGTGTTCAAAAAATAGTTTACACCTACTTTGCTCATCTTACCAAACAGATTTAAATTACTGCATGATTGTATTGTGGAATGATTTGATGCAAATTTGATTCAATAAGTGATGTCGATAAGTTTTGTCCGATTAAAACGCATCCTTCAACTTCATTTTCATTCAAGTTTGAGTTTTAAAAAGCGTAAATTTTATTCATTAGAAAATAGAAGAAGGTTTTTGAAACTGAATATAACATAGTATTGGATATAATGTTGATGAAATATGTGTGAAAACTGCATATTGTAAAAGAAATAATGAAGAAAAATCAACTTAAAGAATATACTTATTATCAAGCTAATAATAAAAATGTTATTTGATCATTCATTTTATTATCAAAATATATTGATTCTAATAATTTGAACACATCTGTATATAGTTCTAAAATAGAACATGAAATAGGACTATAAATGACATCTATAGGAGATGAATGCTATTTATCTATGAAACTTGAAACAATACACTGTAATAGTATAATCTAGTGATATACGTAAATATATTCCGAATATCAAATATCCTATTAATTTTTAGTGCTTTTGTTGTTCTACTATATCAAATGTCACTTATCAATATATTAAATATAGCATAATTGATGGTGGTCGTTTCAATGAAAAGTGATAATAGACAACGATGATTCATTTTCGATGTAAAATGAAATTGAGATAAATCTACAAATATTTTTTACCAAATCCTTTGATTATAAGTCATTAATTGAATATATTAATCGCCAATCAGTATTGCGGCACTCATTGTTTCTAAAACCTTAAATAGCTCATTCCACTATGTACAATTGGCTCACAATGTAGCTATTATGGCTTATCAAAAATGAATAGCTCCTTGGTTAATCTTACACGATGAAATATCGAGCTACACTTGTAGGACATTATTGTAGCTATTTATGGGAACAAAGTATGCTCGTAATTAGTTTTAAATATTTAATAAGAAATTCAAGTGCTTTAGAAGCCCATAATAATGTAAGAATGCTTAAAGATGCTCATTATCACTTGAAATTAATGCTTTAACTTATCCAGCGTATTAAATTTGGGGTAAATTGTATATAAATACTGATTGTTATTATTGTTATTTATTTTATATAAAAAATAAGGTAATTTGTTAGGTTGTCCATAGTTGAAGAAAACCCGCTATATACTGTTCGCGAAATAGCTAAAAAGTTGTTCGTGGAATTTTTTAGCTAAAAAGTAAAAAATTCCACGAACATCCGTCCATAATCATCTGACAAAATTAGGCTACATGCAATATTCTTCTCCAACGACATAATAGCCAAACTTTTTTGAAGAGATTTGTCACTGGAGATGAAAGTTGGATACTCTATGAGAATATCCAACGTAAACGGTCTTGGACCTTAGCTTTAACTGTAGCTAAACCAGGCTTACATCCAAAAAAAAGTTTTGCTATGCATTTGGTGGGACTGGAAGGGGGTAGTTTATTATGAGCTACTTCAGCAAGGTGAAACGATCAATTCAACAAAATATTGTTTCCAACTAGACAATCTAAAGGATGCAATTGCCAGAAAACGGCTAGAATTAGTGAGCAGACGAGGTGTTGTTTTTCATCACGATAACGCCAGGCCTCACGTGTCTTTGCTCCTCAGAAATAAATTATTATCATTTGACTGGGATGTTTTACCTCATCCTCCATACTCTCCAGGCATTGCCCTTTCAGATTATTATTTATTTCTTTCATTGAAAAAATCTTTACGTGGTAAAAAATTTAATTCAAAAAATGATATAAAAATGTACCTTGATCAATATTTTGCCAACAAACCTGGGAAATTTTGGGAAGAAGGCATTATGAGGCTTCCGGAGAGATGGAGAAAGGTAATAGAACAGAATGGATCATATATTATTCAATAAATTTTGATGTAATACAAATAATTGTTTTTTTTTTTTCTTAAAATGAAAACGAAAGAAACTTATGGGACACCCTAATATATTTTTTTTATTGTTAAGGGTAAAATTTTCAAGCCCGAAACTAACGAAGTCGGATTAACGGAATACCACAAAAGCCATTAAAACACTCAAAGATGTTTACAATGAAGTTGTAACAGTCCGCAATTGCTAATATTGGTTTCAGAAATTTAAATTGGTCAATAGAAGCTTAAGGGATGAATCGAGAACGGGACGAACTTAGAATTTTGATAACGATGGATAATCGAGGATTTATCGCAAAAACTGGGATCCCCATGGACCACTGTACAAACACATTTAAAATTAATTGGCAAAACGAATAGGATGGGTGTTATGGAGTAGGATGGATACCACACGTCTTGACTGAACACAAAAACGAGTAACGATTCAAAAATGCATCTGAGGTGCAAATCTATTTAAAACAGCTTTTTTGCTTCTAAACCGGAGAGTTTTTATAATAAATGCATCAAGAGACTGCAATAACGATGGGAAGATGTGTTAAAAATATTATTAATAAATTTGAACTTTTTTAACTAAACTTTTTCGAATACTTACTTTTTCGAATACCCCTAATATTTTAGTCTTAAATTTAAAATAAAACCATAAAAAAATCATTCTTCAAAACTATAAATGACTTTAACGTATATCTACATCAGGGTTCATGGAAGTTTAAGGAACATTTTCGTTGTTTACAGTTGTTCTTGAGTACTACCGTCATTTCCTCGATAGCACTACACCAAGACAAGTTTAACAAAGAAAAACTTTATTTTCTACTTCATGTGCATTTTCTACACTCTTTGCAGGAGTTTAATGAAACTTTTAACGATTTAAAAAGTCCCAAGAACTCGGCGTATTAATATCAAACGATGCGAAAAAATGCGATAAAATATCCCGATATAATCTTAGAGAGTTGATGCTAAGTAATGCGGTCCATTTCCACGTCAAAGATAATGTGTCAGGAAACGATGCTAATAAATTGTCTACGTCAAAAAACTTTTCTCTCGAGCTGTCGCTTATAATTTCACCTCACTTTGATCTACTGCCAAAGAAAAAATCTATCTCGTTAATTGAAAAACGTAAGCATTGGATTTTCGCTATCGGCCATTCAACCGATACTGCTTATTCACGGCTTTAAAAATAATCATGAAAAAATGTATTTTCTTAAGGTTTTTTTCTGATACAAGAGATAAAAGGATGTATCTTTTTCTTTTCAGACAATTTCATGGGAGACATTGCTATACCCAACATGAAATACGACCAAGTATGGGACAGCAGCAAGCTGAACAAGAGTCTTCAACAGGAAGTCGAGCAGCTGAAACAGGAAGTGCTGCTCGAAGGTTTACAGGTAGAGGAGGAAGGCTTAACCGATATCATAAGAAAAAGGACGAAACTGCCGGTACCAGAGGTGGACCAAAAAGCCAGAACAAATAGTTATAACGACCCCACTTTCGGAATCGAGGTACGCCCTTATTTTTTTCAATAACTCGTTATCAACATTTTCGCACGTTGAATGCTTGAATTTTGGATAAGGAGGAAATTTCGGATGTGAACTGCTAATCTCGCAGGATGTGAAAGGATCAAAACCCCAATTAGTAATCATGGGATTAACATTTCTCGCGTTTGACGTTCCCTTTGTTCCATCTCTACTTTTAACACATTTTATTTAGAAATGTGGCTTACTATACATTTTATCTATATTTCATAGAATATACATTTAAATATATAAAAATTAAATCATTCATACATACGTTTAAAATATCGAATATGCTAGACCAAGTGTAACCAATACCAAAAACATACTAACATTTTTACTTCAAAAATTTCAAACAGTGTTTCAAAATCATATTTTATGAAATCAATTACTTATTTTTTATTATGATCGTTCTTTGGCTTAAAAAATGGATGTTAATGAATATAGTGATTTTGAATGTAAATTTTCTTTTCAGAGGGTATTTTTGTAAAATCATAAATTAAATTGTATATGTTCTTGCATTAATTATGACCTGAGAAAATCCATACTATTTGATGGCCACTCGCTGACCCAAATTTATTTTGAATATTCATTTCAACTAATGACGCTTACTTATCTTTTAGCAAGCTGCTAAATCGTGAATATTTTATCATTATACGATAATTTTCGGGCGGGAAGAGTTCCACTTTTACTTAACAACAGCAATTTCTCTCGGATACCACTAAAACATAAACATTTTGTTAATTTTTAGATTCTTGAACTCGCAAAAAATTGAACTTGTAAACGATGTTATATGCTGATGCTAATCCAAAAATGATCTTCCTGTTATCAACGGCTTGATAACTACAAAGGAGCTATTTTGGTAACACTTGGTTTGGTGGATTCTATATATTTATAGGCTTGTCATATATTTAACACTTTATGTGCATGCCTTTATTCTTGAGCAACGATATTATCCCAATTTTAAATAATTTTTTACTTTTTAATCGACAATAGATGTTTAATGACGTTCAATCCGGAGCTCTTACAAGACCAAACTTACATGACCAAATTTCCAAAATCAATTATTTATCCAACCAAAGATATCTCAGAGTTTTAAAATGAATTGAATATCACAGCGTTGTAAAAAAAATGTATCTATCCGGAAGATTCTGTATTGTTCAAATTGTATTATTTTATCTATAATGTTCCCAAGAAATATATCAAAATTGTTGGATAAGACGATTTTTGATATAAATAATACCATAGAAATTCATATACAAATGAGTTCTTAATGTAAATTTTTGTATTTATATTTTATATGCATTTCAGGGACCAACAGGTGGAAGAAACTCGGGATTAAACAACTTCAAGAGCAAACAGGAATTGAATCAACACCACGTTCATTCTGATAAAATCGGCACCGAACCCATGAGCATAACACCAAAGAACGTCACCTCATCAAGCCTCAATGGAGTAGTTAACAGCCAAGAAACAGTTATCCAAAGCTTAGAGCAGGAAGGTGTCCTCATGGTGAATATATCCACTAGCAATATTCTCACGTCCGACACAATATTGGCCATCAGCAAGCCGCTAAAAAACGCCGTGGTAAGCGATTTCGAAGAGAAGCGAGGCAAGATCCAAAGCAATAGCAGAGAGATTACCGGAGTCGCAAATGGAAATATACATACAATGAAAGAGAACGTAGCCAAAGTTGGAGATGCGGAAAAGATAACGACTGTAAACGTTGAAAGCTCGTCTGCTCGGACTCAGACAAGGAGAACTGTTAAACCTACTAACGGTCGAAATAGATATAGAAAAAGACGGCATCGCAGCAAAAGGCGAAGGTAAGGCTTCTTTGAAATGTGGAACGAAAGACGACTTATAGTTCAGCTGAGCTATTTTCTTTTTAATTGTCCACCAAAGCATACGCTTTGTACGGTTGCTTAAAATCTTATGAAACCTTTATGAGAGATGTTTTCGAGCAAGCAAAGCACCATTTAATTTAAATTGCACATGCTTAACAATGCAAAATAGTTTTGAGTAGAAAATTCAATTTAATATTTTTGACTTTTATTTATTAGCAAATTTATCATATACGATAAAACGAGTATCAAAAATTGTAATACAGGAGAACCTCGACTATCCGGACTAATTGGGGATGAAAGTAGTTCGGATATTGAAAATCTGGATAGTCAAAAATAATCATAATAGACAGGGATAATATGAATAATTTTTATATGTCGATTTTGGTTTTAAGCTAATTCTTCTTTTAGAATCTGCTATATCGTGAATACTCTTAGGATATAAATTGAATTACACTCTTCTTGGTTCTCAAGCCATTTCATAGTAGCATTTAAACGCTGAAAATCAACATCTCCCCCCTTGCAAATCTCTTCTTCGTCTTTTAGATATTTTTCTTTTGAGGCAGATATTTCTTTAATTGTTTCCACATTATTCAAAATTTGAAATCTATGTTTTTTTGTATCGTAACTTAACCACTCGGTTACATCTTCTTCGTCGCGTTAAGCACATATAGAAATTTATACAATTTCTTCCGCAATGTCTTCAATATCAGGTTCTACCACGTTATTGGAACTTACTGATGGTGTTTTAGAATTTGGTTTCATTATTTTTTCGAAGTTGACACATGTAAAGAATTCCAAAAATCTGCTGCGATGTAGCAAAAATCTTTTAAAATTACTTTCTTGTGGAAGCTAGTAACTGTTTCTTCATTATTTTCGTCTGCTAGAAATAATGAAAAAACATCTGATTTCTATGTAAAAGTTTGAATGTTTCTATTACACTCTGATCCATCAGTTGTATTACCGACGTGACATTTGGTGGAAGAAATTTTACAGTTAACATTCCATCAATCTTGTTTAAACTTTCTATAGATGTGTGGGATGGTGCATTGTCTAGTAACAATAATAATGTTTTCCCTCTTTTATATATGGAGTTTTCATATTTTTTCACTTCTGAAATGAACTATTTTTCTTACCATCGCTTAAAATCTTCACCATTCATCCAGGCTTTTTTTCTGATGATCATATTCAATCGGAAGATTTTTGATATTTTTTAAGCATCTGGGGTTCTTTGATTTTTCAATGACAAGCAGTGATAGTCTGTGTCGGCCTGCTGGAATTTCACACACCATTATAGTGATATGTTCTTTACTAGTCATCTGGAAGCTGCAGCATCTGGAACCATGTCGCACGTTCGACTTATCTGCTTCCATTCTGACGGTTCTTTGTGCTGGCGTATCTTTTAAGGAATCGTCATAGGGCAGCAGAGAATCTAATAGATACTCCATGAACTCTCTCATGTCTATGATTATTCTGTTGGTTCTGGGATTTTGCCAGAAGCCAGAATCTTGATTGGCCCGTTAGTAATAGCCTTATAAGCATGCCCTCAAGGACCTTCCACGCTTTGTTCCTTTATGTAGCTCCTCCAGGATACCAATTTGGATATCCCGATTATTTTTTTTATGTGAAGCCGCTCTGAGTTTCTTCTCTGTGGTTTTCCTAATGAGTTCCTCTGTGAGATTCTATGGCACATCATCCGGTGGAGTGTTCCTAAGTTCTCTTTTTAGGTGTTGTTGATCTTTTCGGGCCTTTCTTGCCGCTCTTCTTGCGACCGTCAGTTCGTAATTCCACCAGGGTGGCACCGCCATTTTCACTCCAGTAGATCTGCCTAACCCTTGTTCGGCGGCTTTAACAATGGCCATATTAAGGAGCTTCTGCTGCATCATGATTGCTTGATGAATCCAAGATTTTTCCGATGTCCGTATCATCCATCTTAGTTGATAAGAACTCGTCTATATTGTCTATGTTGCAGTGTCTACGGAAATGAATGTGTTTGCTGAAGGTATGTCAGCAGAAAGCCTTTCCCTATGAATTTAAAGTTCCCTAATATCATGTAGTCCTATGAATTTTTCAAACTAGTAAAATTTCCATTTAATTTTGTATTAAAAAATATTGTTTTTTTCCACAAAGTAATGGACCAGATATTAGGCTGTCCAGTTGATCGTGATTATAAAAATCTACAATAATTTAATTTCTCAGAATGGAATGCATTAGTGCTAAAAATGTATGACAAATATTATATATTAAGTTATTTCCTAAATATTATAAAAGCTCTGATCAGACTTCTTGATTTTGAAAAAGTAAATATCGGATACTTTTAATAAATTCAGGCAGGGCCTTTTTTGGGTGACTAGTTTCATTCAAATATCATTTAAAATTATTCTCACAGCATTTTAAATTCAAATCATCCCTTACATCCGTTGCAGTATTTACCTTTTCAGATCGAAGAAATGGGGCAAAGAGTAATAGTTGTGTTGTAGGTTTAGACTTAAGTGAGTAATTCATTAAAAAAAATGAGTTGCAACAATTCAGATATAATGATGAAAACATCAATAATCATTAACTTTAGCACAAAAAATATCATTTGTCTGTCGGATGAGTTTCAATGGGAACATTAGTTAAATAAAATATTAACATATATAATTATGGTACTGATAGTTAGACTGCTGTAATGATTAAATAGTTTATCCAATTTGTTATATATTTAGAGTGAGCTTAATATAGATATGATTACCCATATAACATTACTTATTTATGCATCTTAAGAAAGAATTTTCTTTGATGATGAATTTATAAAAAAATCTAACTATGAGGCTCTAAGAATCGAGTTATTTGATAATGTCACATTTTTGACAGTAATCGAATCTATCACAATGTAGATGATGTCAGAATTTTCATTCAATTAATATCAGTTGATCGAGGATTTATCAAATTTGTGGATCTCCATGATTCAAATTGGATTGAAAGTGTGCTGAAGTCGAAATCGTTATAAAATTTTCGATTAATTTTCGACTATTTTAGGGTGACATTGAATGAAGCTTTCGATCTGATATCTGATGACATCCCACTCAGCCATCGAACTTTTAAGCCATGGCAATATTTCATTAGCGCCTCATTGTTCTCGAATATTACTTATTCCAACTGTATTAAAACTCACCACGAATAATTAATTTTGCCATAAATATGGCAGCGAAATGAATTTCGCTATAACGGAATTCATCCGTCAAAGGGGTTATATTAAGCTTTTTCGTACGGATTACGCTCATCGATTCCTATCGAACATTTCCTGTCTATTACGCCCTATAGAAATTCGGAGCTTCATCATGTCGAATTTTTTTTTGGTACATAAAAAATGTACATTCATGGCATCGCGCTTTTGTATCGCCCAAAAAAAAAATCGTCGGAAATAGCGAATCACAGATGAAAAATTTCAAATGTATTCCGAAAAGTGTGGCCTATTGTCTTGGTAATCCTGTCGGGTTACTTCAACAAAGTTCACAGTGTCGCCATTGTTCAATGTCGGAATGAGCATGTGTGGAATATATGGAAAAGGTTTTCCGTAGTAAAAGCCTCCAATTGTGGGCATTATCTCAGGCATTCGACTGTGACACGTTACCACCAATCTCATAAGCTTTCTATTGTACCAGCGAAGATAGCTTTATAGTGTCACTCTTCGACATTTCGCAAATATATATATTTTTAATGAGCTTGAATTATGCGTTGCGATAGTAATTTATTGATACACGATCGTAAAAATCGGCGTTAAATTAAAAAATATCTCGCTCTAAAAAAATCTGAATAATTAACAAAATGATGAAACGGAAAATTAAAAAAATATTTCACAATTAACGATCTAAATTCCCGGTCCATCTCCAAATGATATCCTGTAATAGGGAAGGCTTTCATTCATTGAACGATTAGTGTTTAAATCGGTTCTCATTTAAAAGAAATCTGCTTATTTTGTCGTCAATATAGGGTAACTGTTTAAAATTTATTCCACAGCGTGGTAATGATATATTTTCGATGAATAACATTCGCGTGTAATTTATGAGCTTTCAGCGTTTCCTTTTGAAATATGAGCTTTTTGAAATTCTTATGCATCAAAAACGTGTTTTTCAGAAATTCGTTCAAGTTAAATCGTCATCTTAAAAGATGCAGTCATATTTTCAAAGCCGCCATTCAAGTCGAAAGCTTTCTATGTTGTTTGTTGCTTATGGCAGCTTAGTGAGTCAATTTTTCTGTGACAGTCCGAATAATATTTTTTAAGCGCCAATTCGCAAATTCTATTTATTTATATATATATATATTCGATTGTATTATGCTGAAAAAAATTAAGGGTGATTTATTCGATGGTTATATAATACAACAAAAGGCTTTTCATTCGGAGCTTCGAGTGGACATGCACTTAATTAACCCTCGACTAGTCGGCTTTCAATCGACAATTGTCAGCATTGTTCGATAGGTAGATAATGAAAGACAAATTAACCCGTCGGCGAATCGCTTTGAAGTCGCTTCATCATCTCTTCGGCAACAGCGTTAATTGATGTTGAGCTTGAAAGAATCGTGCCATTAATTCAAATGAAATGTGCATGCATTTGTAGCGTTGGCTCGAATTTATTCGCTTTTAATATACAATTCACCATCGCCTAATTAACTTGAGTTGAATATACTATAATGCATATTGTATACATTTTATATATTTGCAGATTATCTAACAAAAACAATGCGACATCATCTGCTCTTGATAGTACATCAGATGAATCTGAAAATGTAAATAATACAGCATACAAATCCCAAATTAAGACGACATGGTCTTAGACATGGCAACAGGGTAGCTCCATATTATTCAAGGACTTTTAAAATTGAAAGTTGATCTGAATGAAGAAGACAGTGGCGAAAATCATCCAGTCAAAATCAAATCGACAAGAATATTTGATCTTGATACTTATAATGGAAGTGTCGCTTTAGAGAAGAAAAGCAAGAATGATTTCCGAGATGATTTAGAAGAAGAAAGATGGCAACCGACATTTAAAAAGTTGGATATCCCGATTCATGAATTTGAAGAAAGATTTGAATACAAGCCGAAGGCGAAAAAATTTAACAACACCACCACCAGAAATAAGTACTGAACCAACGCCGCTTTTCAACGGTCATCAACGCCACAAATGAAACATGGAATGTCACTCAAGACCCAAGCATACCATCAAACAGTGCACGTAAGTATCATTTTTTAAAGTCTGAAATCTAATACATAATTTGCATGACACACATTCTTTTGCAGTCCGCAGATGGATCCATACACCACCGTGTTGCCAGGGCAGCAACAGGGCGTAAAGAGCGTATCTGGGAGCATGGAGTTATACCGTATGAAATAGATGGGAATTTCAGTGGAGCTCACAAAGCTTTGTTTAAGCAAGCTATGCGACATTGGGAGAACTTCACTTGCGTGAAATTCGTTGAACGACAGCCGAATGATCATATTAATTACATCGTCTTCACGGAGCGGCAGTGTGGGTAAGGGAGATGCGCCATCCATTTTCCAGGAATTTCGCTTTGGATTTTTTACGATTAAATGGTCTTTGCCATCAGGTGTTGTTCGTTCGTCGGTAAAAGAGGCAATGGAGCGCAAGCCATATCGATTGGGAAAAATTGCGACAAGTTTGGAATTGTGGTGCACGAACTGGGACATGTGGTCGGATTCTGGCACGAACACACTAGACCGGATCGGGATAATCATGTGCAGATTATAAGGGACAATATTATGACAGGTATTTATACTATGCAGCATTTGAAATCGTAGATGTAATATTTATCAATGCATCGTTGCGTCATATCTGTCGTTGATGTGTCTTTGGGAACGCTTATTGCGAAAATAATAAATTATTATTGTTGACAATCAATAAGTTGACTACAGTAGTCGATTAGTCTTTTATACAGTTTAAAGTAAATTACTTCTGAGCTTCCAAATCACATAAAATGTGCAAACGAATGATTTTTTTATGATACAATGAAAAGCAAGTGACTAGGAAAAGATTCAGAACGTTGATCATTAGGTCAATGAGATTCATAAGGAATAATATAATACAAACTATTAAAACTAGGAAAAACGGCTCTACGATCAGACGTATCGTTTGAATGGAAAGCTTCAAGAAATCAAGCCATATTTTGTACGCATAGACAAAAGATCATACTTCCACATAATTATACAGAGATGAGAAGATTTGTTCTCTCTAAAATTGCTCAGTGAATTTAGCTCCAAACATATTCTAATCCTATCGCTTGTCAATACAGCGGTGTATATTGGATTAATAATGAAAATTAGGATAGACAATTCAAGTTGAAGGCTTAAACAGTATTAAGGATTTTAAAAACTAATAGACTTGAAAGTGTATTTTATCTTCTATGAATTTCTTTTGTGTCTGCTACGATCATTTAGTTTGGCTGAGTCTGTCATATTTGACAAATTAACTCCCACCTCCCTTTAATTAGCGCTAGAGCACAGCTCTATTCGAATCATAGGACTATAATACAATAAATTGAATGCAATTCACAAAGCGATATTTGGCATTCAAGCGTAATTGATGTGTACTTGAAACATCAATTAACTTCGCACAAAAGAATTAAAGATATAAAAAATGTTTCGCAAATGAATTGCGGCATGAATTTGAAGTCTCCGATCGTTCGCAGAAGAGAAACTCTCAATTTTCCAAATAACTTGCTCGATGTCTGTTATATTCAAAACATACAATGCTCCCATTCACCAAATATAATCGAGTTAAACATTTCTCTGAATGAAGATAGTTCGCTGACGAATAAAGGACTTCCAAGGATAATTGATTCTCGGAATGGCGGGGAGCATCCTATCATCGTCGTTAATTGTGCGATACACACGCAGAGTATCTTTCCATAATAAAAAGTCTCAGGACGAAACATCGCGTCTATGCAGATGTACGTGGCAATCTCAGTTTGCCTTGTATTGTATCGCAAATTGAAAATCACATTGAATTTGGCTCTGGCGGCTGCTATTGAGCCCTCTGCTGATAAAATGTCGCGGTGGTCTAATGGTTCGTTGTTTACCTAAGCATGACTTAGTGCGAGGACTTGAACCATGCAAATATTTGCCTATGGAAGCTCCAGCAGAGCAAAGGAAGACCCAAAGACGTATTGATTTGAGCTTAAGTCTCGATGTGTTATTCAAGTGTCTTTCGATGAACCGACATCTGTGTTTATTGATAAATAAACCAAGTTTGATTTGAGAGCGTTCTATACTGCGAAGGCAGCTTTAAAACCCGTATAATTTATGATGCTGCAGAAATCTCCTTCTTTATTGCAAATCTTCCTATGATGCCATATTTGCTATCGAACATAGACGATCTTTATAGAATTTTTTCTCGCGGATAAATGATTTTATGTAGAAGTTTTCTATTGCCATCCACTTATACAGGATGTTTTTCATATGAACCGATTTTTATTTTTTAGGAGATTAGAGGAATATTTTCTATTTGTTACTCCGAGAGCTCGTATAATATGCAGTATCATCGGCGTAAAGTGCAACGTCATATAAACTCCATTAAATCCATTTCAATTTACTATTCAGTTAAACAGGATAAATCTTAGGACACCGTATTAATTATCATTCATTGTTTTTAATCCATCAAATTGCAACTAATTGCAAGTATTTGTTAAAGTAAGTTAGGTCCTGCTACTTTTTCATAGATCCACTCTTATGAGGATAAAATTCCTATTCCAATAGTATTCATCCTAAATTAAACACATGTGTAGGTTAATAGAAAAATACGTATCAAAAACTATTTTCCTGTTGAGATCGTGTATTTGGTGATGGATATGGAACCTTAAGAGGAATAATTGAAGACGGATAACTGGGATAGTTTATGATAATTTAAACATTAGTGTGTCCCATAAGTTTCTTTCGTTTTCATATCAAGAAAAAAATAAACAATAATTTGTATTACATCAAAATATATTAAACAATATATAATCCATTATATTCTATTACCTTTCTCCATCTCTACGGAAACTTCATAATGCGCCTTCTTGCCAAAATTTCCCAGGTTTGTTGGCAAAATATTGATCAAGGTACATTTTTATATCATTTTTTGTATTAAAATTTTACCACGTAAATAATTTTTCAATGAAAGAAATAAATAATAATCTGAAGGGGCATTGTCCGGAGAGTACGGAGGATGAGGTAAAACATCCCAGTCAAATGATAATAATGTATTTCTGACGAGCAAAGACATATGAGGCCTGGCGTTATCGTGATGAAAAACAACGCCTCATCTGTTCGCTAATTCTGGCCGTTTTCTGGCAATTGCATCCTTTAGATTGTCTAGTTTGAAACAATATTTTGTTGAATTGATCGTTTCACCTTGCTGAAGTAGCTCATAATAAACTACCCCCTTCCAGTCCCACCAAATGCATAGCAAAACTTTTTTTGGATGTAGTCCAGGTTTAGCTACAGTTAAAGCTTCTATACCCTTGGTCCGAGACCGTTTACGTTGGATATTCTCATAGAGTATCCAACATTCATCTCCAGTGACAAGTCTCTTCAAAAAAGGTTGACTATTATGTCGCTGGAGAAGAAGATCGCATGTTGAAACACGCTGAAGTTTATTTGAGTCAGTCAGTTCATGAGTAAGCCATAAATCTGAATGATTGATGTAGCCCAATTTTGTCAGATGATTATGGACGGATGTTCGTGGAATTTCTATCTTGTTAGCTATTTAGTGAAGAGTATATCGCGGGTTTTCTTCAACCATGGCAATGATTAGATCTGTGTTCATTTGCGAAAGAAACTTATGGGACAACCTAATATAATGAATTTGGTCATCTGAAAAGGAATGTGCAAGGAATCATTCAATTTCATAATGATAATGCACGTTTTCACAAGAGAACATCCAGAAATTAAATTAGAATGATTTATCGCATCCTTTATCTTCAAAAAACTCCATCCAAGGCAAACGATTTCGAAATAAAAGTTAAAATTTGAAACCATCTTCCCACTTTACGCGTGAAAAATGTTATCAAAACCGTTGATCCAGCTATAGTGATGTTACATTTTGAATCTGTTTAATGATATTTCTTTGAGACACAATAGGGATATTGATTTTGCTTATATTATGTATGCCATTTGCAGAGATTGCGGGAGAGGAGCGAATGGAAAGTGAAATTAATGAATAAATGGAATGTGAAAAGAAAATCGATAGAACTTTACGATAGAGCAGGAAAAAGACGCTCAAAGCTTTCTTAAGTAAGAATGATGTGGCATTCTTCGCATTATTTCATGATAAATAACAAATGTGCTTCCATAGCGTAATTGAAAATAAACAACTCAAATCTGCGTTCTATGAGATCTCAAATCCCTCGTTAAATTTTCATTAAATTCGTCCTTTGAGGCTTATATCGATCTAATCGGCCCCTTTAAAAATTCACCAACTATTAAATGTGCTCGTTAAATGCGGCCGTGCGTGGACTATGTTTAGCACTTGTGAGGTTTAAATAAGAAGGCTTTTGAGGACTACAGACAGTACCCTTCGTCTTATCCCAAAACCATGAGCACACCACATTATCAGCAATTTCAATTTAGAAATTGGATCCAATTTCTCATCAAGGCTTGTTTATTTTTATCTCTTCGACATAAATCGCCAAAGATTCGTACGATTTATATGCTCTAAGATGATTTATGTTGCGAATAATGAAAATGCATGACCATAAAATGTACACAGCGAAAGATAACACTTCCTGCGGCTCTCAAACTGTTTAATGAATAATGCATGGCATTTGCGAACGTTGATATATTTGCTCGTTTGTATCGCGGTAAAAGTTTTTTTCCCATGCGTAAAATGCGAGCTTTACGCATTTTTGGCGTCGTGTTTTTCGACGAGTTTATAAACTGTCAACGTCAGTGAAACACGGTTTGAACGTATGTATGTCTATATTAATGGTATGTGATGAATACACAGATGCCTATATGCGACGACATAAAAGCTAAAATGTGTCATACGAATTTCGCGAGAGGAGTTGGATCGTAATTGATGGTATGAAAATATTTGGAAGATGGATATTTTTTAATGTTTAAAATACATATTCTTTTGAATTCATTACACAGGCGAGTTCCAAGAATAAACCAAACAACTTCACATCCATTGATGGAATATAATTTATCAAAAAGGCCTCATGCGAGACGGTTCATACGTTTTAACTGTGGCGCGCTGGAATGGGGTTGTATGTGTCTCGCAATTTTTATAAGAACTTGCTTGTCAAGCATAAAAATACATAATTCTCTTAATATGAACATCCACTATTATATTGGGGGAGAAGCTGTTCCCATTTCCTTTTAAATGGCGTAAATAATGATAAATGTTTCCCTGTAATTGCTATATTATCGATATATTTTATTGCCTTTTTACAGTCTCTTCAATGGAATTATTGTCTTTACGCTTTTAACATTCTGATATGTTTTTGGAAGTCTTGACTTCTGAAAAAATCTACGAGATTCATTCAGGAACATTTTATTTTTATCAGTTTTGAGTGACAAAATCAGCAATAAAATTATTTTGCGATCTTCAGCAATTAATGCATCTCAGATCTATCCTATATAATTATTTTAAGAGATTGTTGTTGTTGTTGTGTATGTTGTTTGTGTTTCCTTGGACAATGAAAAACTTAAAATATTCATACTCATTGATTTTAAAGCCATTGTTAAAATGAATATCTCTAACATCTATCTATAAGTTTTAGGCAGCCTCACTTTTTTAAATGGACATAGATTTCTGTGATATCAAATGAAATTTGAAACTCTGGAATTTGTTCCACATTTTTTTTTTAAGATAGAATTTTTGCTATTCTACCTTTTTCTAATCAGTTTAGCACTTTACAAGAATGTTCAATAGGATTTAAGTTCGGTGATCAAGCAAAACCATTCCATAATGGTCGTATCTCTATTCTTCTGAAATAGTTAAGGAGTTTTTGGGATTTATGGCACGGTGCTTTATCCCGCTGAAAGAGAAATTCTTATGAGAATTTATCCTTAAACAATTCAGCTAAAACTCCAAAACTGTCTCCATTCGTTACAGAAATGCATTTATCGTTATTTGTGCAGCCATCCCTTAAATACATTTAAATACTTGCACCTTCTAACAACATTCAGCCTCATATTATTGTGTATAATTTAAATTCCCAATTATGAAAAGGGTCTTGAAAAGGGCAGTTGCAACAAATTCACTTCAGAAAAATTAGGGAAATTAGAAAAATATTTTATTCCATAACTGTAATACTGATTCATTTAACATATATCGAAAAAATAAGCATAAAATTTGCATTGTTGGATAGTAACGACATTTTGAAAAAGACGTTTTGTATGAATCTCTAACCTCGTATAACACGAATTTGTATTACGCGACGTTTTTGTGAAACCACATGACCTGTGTATTACGAAGCCCGAGTGTATCCACAAGAGAAGGGTAGCTAATATGGGACGACACGATGTGGAATATGTATGAACAAGATGAGTAGACTCTGTCTATTCAGTTTGCCATTCACTGCATGCCATAGATATTCGTCGGGTAATTTTACTTGTGGTTAAACATTCATCAAAGCCGCTGAAGTCAGCATTTCAAATTGCAACCCTCGGCAGGAGGAATAACCGCATGTTAAAGTTACGCGCTTATAGAAAACAAAGTCTGCAACGACAAGCATGCAAATACTCCACGAGAGGCAGGGAAATAGGAAGCTTTAAACGACTGCACCCATTATTCATAAACATGTATTTTTTACTAGTTGATAAATGTCAACTTGACTATAAAATCTGCAAATGTTCATATAAACAGTTTACGAAAAAAAGTTTTTCAGTCGCTGGCTCATGCAGAGACGTGTTATGATGTCGTTTAATTAAAATGCACGCCACGTATCTAAGTTTCAATGCGTTAAATTGAAATTTCTCCGTCATTATTAAGGGTTGCACATTAAAAAATGACATCATTAAAATGAATACCTAAAGATTTATGATGCTTCTAAAGCTACCAGCTTTAGGAATACCCCGCTCCAAAAGTGGAAACATATCTATCTTTTAATTTATACGGTTTTGGTAAATTTTAAAAGATATTTCTGTCGATACTTTATCATATTTTATTGTTTTAATCAAGTCCAAGTTTAGAAATCAAAGTAATTAAGGAATATATTTAAAAATAAATGGTATTGTAAACCGCCCTTAAAATCGATTCATAAATCATTGATCCATTTGTTACAAAAATTGTTACCTAAGGGATGAATTTGTGTTTGTGTAATATATAATAAAATGCGCAAATGTCTACTGGTTGCTTTGTGCTACATATAAATACAGTACGCGTGGCGCTCCCCTTTTCCCTATCTTTCCGACCAATTGCCGGTCGGGGTTTCAATACTCTGTGAAATAACAGAAAACCAATAACCGATAAAACCTTTAATTTTCCCGCAATGTTGGGAGATATGAAATGAAAAATATAACAGGAGCTTCGGACCGGAACGAAACCAAAAACCGTTAACCGGTAAAAATATTATTTTTCCCGGACGAAACCCGTAACCGAATCGATATAAAAGTTGGGAACGTAACCGAAACCAAAACCGAAATGAAAAAATAACGGTCCGAAGCCCTAGATTTAACGTCATTTTTGAAGCGCATAACGCGTGAGCGGACTTTTATGTTATTGTGGTTTCATGCAAAAATGTTAGCACAGACGTAGAGTTAAATTATTAGCAATTTCATACAATTTTCGCTACAATTTGGTCAACGGATTCATTGACAAAACTCTCAGCAGAAATCTTTAATCTTTTATATTTTTTCTAAAAGTCCAACAAGTTCCTTTAGTAATAAATCCAAATACTATTTTTTTGAAATAATAGCGTGGACACTTTCACTATTAATGAACACAATGCATAAGAGCATGCAAACATAGATTTAGGGGAGGAACCGCATTTCTCTAGATTTCGAATAGACCGCGTTATATCGAATCAGCGTAAATCGAAGAAGCGCTAAACGAAATTTTACTGTAGTTATTATTAAAATTGTTTTTCGCGTGCAAACTATTCCTTACAATTATATATATTTCAGATAATTAATTTTAAATTTATTATATTTACCAATCCCTCAGCTGATGATATAACCTCATTATAGTTATTAAATAATGAACATAAAAGTCCTCATAACACTGTAGCGCGTAATGAAACCCGACAAACAGGAGCTAAATGTTATATCATTAGAGGCAACTTGATTACAGTTGCATACTTGGAAAATTATAATTCCTCTTTTGGCATGCCGTTTATGGTACAGAGAGTTGGCTACAAAAGTAGATACTTGTTGCAAAGGTAATTTCTGTAATTGGACAGCTCTCACGATTGTCCCATTTGTGCATTGTGAGCTTCTAAATACGTCATTTGTTATGCCAAAGCTCCAACTGTTGCACAACAACCTTACGTTTGTAAATTTTGGATCAATATTTTGTAGCGCTGGTCGATGAAGCATAGCTAATATTCTACTTTAACCCTTTCAAACCGGAGAGCATACACGCTACGCTCTAATGTACATCCACTTTTCGTCAGCTCCGCCGCAGCGTGTAACAAGCTTGATAATTAGCCAGGCTCAATAAATGAACCATAACACTGTTGATAGAACACAATATTTGTTAATTTCTTCGGAATATTCCTTAATGTTCAACTTGCATGGATATCTGCTTTCTGTTGTTCAGCTATTTTTGCGTATTAATGCGTTGTGAAAATAAAAAGACAAGGTTACCGTGCAAGCCTGCCAGTTTACTTCTGAAGGAATATATTTTGCAAAGGAGTGGTGATACTCGGCTAATGACGCCACTCCAGAACAGTCAAAGGAGAATAACAAAATTGATCAACGATAAGAATGATGCGAGTATATTAATTATCAAAACAAACGCCTACTCTCAAGACAACACGAACGAAAGATGTCTTATCTTTGTTGAAAGAGCTTAATAGCTTAACGTGTAGGGGCATTTTTACGGCACGACTTTGCCATTGATGCACGACATTGGGTGTATGATGAGACGCAAGACGTCCGTCTCTATCTCACGATTTCTGGTCCGAAAGGGTTAAGGTTTAAAATAAGAGCACCGAAAACAAAAAAAAAAAACATTTTACAATGGTAATTTTTTTTTCCTGTTTTATATATTAAATTTGAATGCAGATTTATGTTTTTGAATCATGTTAAGGCTCATAACTCAGATGATATTTCTATGAATCAAGCATATATTTTGTTTTTTAGGACAAGAATACAATTTCAACAAGCTAACTGACGAAGAAGTAAATTCTCTCGGGCAAGGATATGATTATGATTCAATCATGCACTACGCTAGAAACACATTTTCAAAGGGTACTTATCTGGATACGATACTGCCACTGGAAGTGCGAGGAAGAAAGCGTCCTGAAATTGGACAGCGAATTAAACTGAGTGAAAGCGACATTGCACAAACTAATTTATTATACAAATGTCACAGTAAGTTTAAAAGTGCATGCATGCATTTGCAATAATAATATCAAAAGTGAATTTCATAATGCAACATTATTTTTAGAGTGTGGAAGAACTCTTCAGGAAAACTTCAGGATCATTTACATCGTCATCTTATAATACCGGAACACCACCGACGGAACCAGAAAAATGTGAATGGCGTATAACAGCAACTCATGGAGAAAGAATTGTATTGAACATAACAGGTATCGTTACTTTTTATGCATGGAAAAAACTATGTATATAAATGAAATTAATTATTAATGATAAATTTTTCATTTCAGATTTAGATATTCATAAAACTGATAATTGTCAAACTGATTATTTAGAAGTGAGAGACGGATATTGGATGCGATCTCCAGTGTTGGGACGTTTTTGTGGTGCTGGAAAAGCAGTGCCGGCAGTACTATCATCTGGCCCTCGTCTTTTAGTTCATTATGTATCGACAACGCACAATTTAAATCATAGAGGATTTAACGCAGTACTATGAAGGTTTATAGAAATAAAATAATACAAAATATAACACTCAAATATATGATTTCATAACATTAATAAACACTAACAATTTTAGCTGTGTGTGGAGGTGAGCTTGAATTGGATGCGGGTGGACATTTAGAATCACCCAATTATCCTGAAGACTATCAACCGAACAAAGAATGTGTTTGGAAATTATCCGTTCCTATGAGTTTTCAGGTTTGTAATTTATGAATATTAATAGATAATACAATGTGATGATGCAATTAAAAACTAATATAAATATGTATAGGTGGCACTCAAATTCCAATCGTTTGAAGTTGAAAATCATGACAATTGTGTTTACGACTATGTAGAAGTAAGGGATGGACACACATCAGATAGTCCACTCGTTGGAGTATTTTGTGGATATAAAATACCGCCAGATATTCGGTAGGCTTAATCAATTTTAAAAGTATGCTTATTGTGAGTCTAAATTTTTAACAAATAATTTCATTTTTTATAGTTCAACGTCAAATAAACTGCTTGTTAAATTTGTATCCGATGGATCAGTACAAAAAGCAGGTTTTTCAGCAACGTTCATGAAAGAATTCGATGAATGTGCTCTGTTTGATCATGGATGTCAACATGATTGCATAAATACCCTTGGAGGATATGAATGTACCTGCAATATTGGATATGAATTACATTCTGATGGTAAAAGTTGTGAAGGTTTGTATTAAGCATACAAATAGATTTACATATTGATTATAGCTTCAGAAATATATATGTTAATTCTCTTTAAATAGACGCTTGTGGGGGAGTTTTTGATGCACCAAATGGCACAATTACAAGTCCTTCTTTCCCAGAAATGTATCCGTCTAGTAAGAGTTGTATGTGGGAAATAATTGCACCGCCTCAACATCGAATTACTATTAATTTCACGCACTTCGATCTCGAAGGAAACAATCTTCATCAACAGGTAAGGTACGATATATTTATTAAACATTAGATAGTAAATTTCTATATTTAAAATTGACGTCAAATCACTTCGCTAAGAATAGTTTTAAATAGCTCATCACATTTTAGGAATGTGAGTATGACAGTCTCACAATACATAGTAAAATAGGAGGAGAAGTACTGAGAAGACACGGTGTATATTGTGGTTCTCGTATACCAATCCCTGTTATTAGCGAAGGAAACGCACTGCGACTCATGTTCACTTCAGATAATAGCGTTCAAAAATCTGGATTTTCTGCAGTTTATTATACAGGTTTAACAATATTTAAATATTTTTCCATTTGATACAATTAAGAGGAAAATTATTAACGTATTTTGATTAAACATAAATCAGATAATGACGAGTGTGCCGTTAATAACGGAGGATGTCAGCATGATTGTCGTAACACAATGGGCTCGTATGTCTGCTCATGTCACAACGGATTCATGTTAACGGATAACAAACATGATTGTAAAGAGGGAGGTTGTAAACATGAAGTGACGCAGCCCAATGGAACTATTAATAGGTGAATAAAAATTAATCTCTACTCTACTAACTTAAAAATTAGAACATTGCAACAATATATTATATTTTTATAGCCCAAATTATCCGGATCCATATCCACCACTTAAAGATTGCGTGTGGCATTTTACTACCACACCAGGACATAGAATTAAGCTTGTATTTAATGTTTTTGATATGGAACCGCATCAGGTAAATGAGTTTTTTGAAATACGTGAAGATGGTCTAAAGCTATTAGATAATAAAAACTATTCTTGTATTTAGGAGTGCGCCTACGACCATGTGGTGATATACGACGGCGATAACCCCGAAGCAAGAACTTTGGGGAGATTCTGTGGCAGCAAGGTTCCACATCCCATCATTGCTAATTCAAATCAAATGTTCATGGTCTTTAAAAGTGATGCAAGCGTACAAAGAAAGGGATTCTTTGCTTCTCATTCAACAGGTGAATAAAAAATATATACAGTTGTATCATAATAAACATAAATATGTAACGTATGTAAAACTATCTTACTATTTAAACAGCATGTGGAGGTCGACTATTTGCAACTTCACGTGTGAAACATTTATATTCTCACGCACGTTACGGAGATGAAAATTATGAAATTCGAGCAGATTGCGATTGGACAATTGAAGCTGCTCCAGGTCGAAATGTACAGCTTACATTCCTCAAATTTCATCTTGAAAGTGAAACTAACTGTGGTTACGATTTCGTTGAAATTTTTAATGGACCAGATGCATCTAGTGGTCCAAGCTACGGAAGATTTTGTGGAGATTCTGTAAGATTATAAATATTAAATATTAATCGTGTATAAAAATAATATCAATTAAACATAATATATTTGCAATTTCAGATACCAATAGAAACAATCTCTATGAGTGAATCTTTATTGATTCGCTTCCGATCTGATGATACTATTGTGTTCAGTGGATTCTCTGCTTCTTATACAGCAGTCGATCCTGATATTATAGATGGCGAAGAAATGGCTGTTGAAGTTGTAACGGGAATAGCGACGAGACCGTTTACTCAAAGTAAATGGATCAAGCCTCGATCTTCTAAATTACATCATCCATTCATACAAAGACACGTTAAACCGTCAGAATTATATTTAAACCAAAGAGTAACAAAGCACTTATAATGTGATTTTGGAAGACTCTGTGACTCTTTTTTAACAATTAAGCCAGTGTAAGACTTTAAGGCAAAAATGTTCGGAAGAAGACAGTATTTAACTATATTGGAAACACAAACTATCGAATTGTGTGATAAAAATGAACGTGCGATTTATAGTAATTTAATATTGTAACTAGAATCAGTGGCGCTATATCGTCATTACATCCTTTTTATATAATGATTTCGTATACAAATTCATAAAAAATGGTAGGAGTCAAAAACATTAAATATTTTCCAAAGTAAATACTACGTAAAACAATAAATAATATTTATGATACGCACAAGATATACATTTCATATGCTTGCAAAATTACTTAAAAGCATGACGGTGATAATAATGAAGAAATAATTCAATCAAAATTGTGACTAAATGACAAATTTCATTCATTTGTAAAAATTCTTTACAAATATGTAACAAATTAAATGAAATTTTAATTAAGTCGAATGAAATCTGTTGTAATTTTATACATTTATAATTAAACACGTAACTTAAAGTAAGAGAGCTCAAAATACTGAATAAAAATAGCAATGATTTGATCTTGTAAATCATACCCCAACGACTCTCTTCTGATCTTATCAAACAAACATTATCAAAATAAAAAATAATCATTTTCATACATGTGGTTAATTGCAAATTTGAATGATAGATTTTTCTTCGATGCATTTTTTGCAATCAAATCCTTCCGAGTTCAAAATATATATTATTTTTTATTTGTAAATGTTTTTTTATATGGAGAATGAGTGATATTTAGGCGCAATGCTATAGATGCGTTATACAAGGTATGACTGTAATGTTAATAAAAAATGAATTCACATTAACAAGTGTCTTACTGTACTTAGAATATATGTGGTACCCATATTTAATTTGAATAACAATGGAAACAAGTTTGATTTGTAAGCGTAGCTGAAATGTCTCGATGATGTTTCGTTGTAAAACATAAATGTTGGCTTATATTCGTTGTGTAAGTGGATAAGTGATTGATGATTTGTTGTGAATTCTTTGTTTGCATATAGAACCTTGATTATTCTTGACATTTTTTAGGAACTAATCTTAGATTTAGAAAAATAATATTTTTGATATCTATGATTAAAATTGTGCTTATGCTAATGATTGGACAAACATGTATGAGCGTTTAAAATAAAAAGTATTGTTAATTAGCGATGTGAGCTGAAACTTTGTAAAAAGTGGCATAGAATCATCAAATATCTTCTTTTATACACGAGTTATTAAAAATTTTTTTTAGCATACATTGAAAAAAAATTGATATTTGTAACAGATAGTCAAGGTTCTACTGTATTTTAATAACTCATATTAATAGTGATTTAAATAACAATTATTCCCCGAATTGATTTGGTAATAATGTATTAAAATAAAGAATAATTTTTTCAGCAACTTAATGTTGAAGTTCCTGTATTTTGATTAGTTTATTTAAGTAACAATCTTACTTAATGAGAGGAACAGAAAACTCAATTTTTAACATATGTTTTATGTTTATATGTAAATAATAGACAGCGTTAGTGAAAACAATCCTTTTGTAATTAAGACTCTCATACCAAAGCATGCAAATTAGTATTTAAAATCAAATCTCATATTTTTTCAGCTACTTTCTGTATGATATATATAATATATTTATCTATTTCTATTAACGATCCATTCTGAAAATTCAAACGAAAGAAATATTCCATTAATTTGTTTTAAAATAATGAATAACAAATCTGTTGTTTGAGTGAATAGTCAGTATTTACATTAATTTTATTTAATATTTATATTATAGAATCCCCATTAACATAAAGCAGCAAAATTTTACAATGCTTATTAGTTACGTAAAAATGTACTACATTTTATCTTGTGAATAATATAGATATAAGATTTTTGTATGTGGAATGAAAATGCAGTGTTTAATTTTAAAAATCATGAATACGACAGACAATACTTATTTTATCTTAAAAGCTAGTTTAAGAATCACATTTCTTTGTTAATTTATACCCTAGTTTAGTTGATTTTTGTATGCATTTTAATCTATATCACAATAAAAAAATAGCATATTAGACGTTTACAAATTAAAAATAGATGTTAAAAATGTAACTCAGCATAGAAATAATAATGGTCGTCCGTGCCATTTTGCCAATTTAACCATTCAGTCCATAGCAGACATTATTATTCTAAAACTCCCAATTTATATACTGAACAATATGAATATTTAGTCGTAAGTCATAGTTTTCATAATTTAGATTATGAGGTTTTCACATATCGTTAAGAATTTACTGTGAAAAGCAGTAATGCCATTATTTTACTTGCCATTAAAACATTAAGATTATGAAGTCTGTTTTATTAAATAATGGAGTAAAAATATTGTATTCATAGATTCAATATTATCTAAATAAAATACATCAACTATATGAATCTGAATGTAATGAAATCATTTTAAATATAAATATACAATAGATTGCCCTTTGATACAAAAAACCTTTCATTTCATATACAACAACAATTGTTATTCCTTATCTTCTTAATTATTTTACATATGCAGCATCATCATCGTTAAGGGATGTGAATATACTCAAAACTTTTAAAAGTATCAGAATCATTCTTACATTTAACCTACACAACACTGCAATTGGAACATATCTGTCATTTTCTATTGAGGTTTGCTTAACTTTTATAATGCGAACTTTGGTCTTGACGGATATATACGTCATATCCACTTAAGGGGTTACAGCTTGTATAAAAAAGCGCTTATATAAAGAAGCATTTCTACAATGGGGTTTCACGAATATTGTTGACAGGAATATAGAAAAGCCTCAGTGTATTATATGTAAAAAAGTTCTAGGTACAGAGAGCATGAAACCTAAGCAAACTAAAAGAGCATTTTGAGAATGTTCATAAGGAGTTGGCAGGTAAAGAATTTGATTTTTTTAAGATAAAAGAGAGTATTTCTCAATTGGATTCCACAGGAAATGCATAAAAGGTAACTGAATCGTATCTTCAAGCTTCGTATCAAATTGCTTATCCCATTGCTATGAACAAAAAACGGCACAC
The DNA here is from genome assembly GCA_008973525.1 of Stenopsyche tienmushanensis. Lineage (NCBI taxonomy): Eukaryota > Metazoa > Arthropoda > Insecta > Trichoptera > Stenopsychidae > Stenopsyche > Stenopsyche tienmushanensis. The sequence goes on from WACJ01000274.1 coordinate 2,639,441, forward strand.
TATAGGAAAGTAACTCATAAAACCTTGTTTGTGTCTCTCGTATCGGTTAGCAAAGCGTGGCTAAGATTAATCAAATATAATTCTCCACTAGAACAAGTCAAAGTCGTATTTTAGAGTTGAGTAATGATATTTTGGCAACCAGTTATTTCTGAAATTAAAAAGGACTGGACTGGTCAAAGCTAATTGGCTTTTGGCGCCTTCCATGATGGGAATAAGTTCTAGGATTTTGAGCAGTCGAGAAACAATTTGCTTCTCAAGTTTTGTCTTATCACTGCATGATATGATTTGGCTGTCAAGAAGCTTCCTTCAGATTTACAAAGTGCGTTGAGTGATGTAGTAAAAATTGTGAATCATATTCGTGGAAACGCTACGAATTCCAGATTATTCAAAGCTTTGTGCGATGAAGTTGGACCCAAATTTAATTCAAAAGTTGCCACCGTCACTTTTCAAATTTCAGGATTCAAAAGTTGCCAGTCTACAATTTTCAAATGTGAAATGTCAAGATTCAAAAGTGGTCAACTGTCACAACAACACAACAATGTGAAAAAAATTGAAATATTAAAACTACCAATAATAAATATAGTGAAGAGAAAAACGCTTCCAGAAATCGTTGCCCGGCTAGCTGCTGCTGGATAGTTTTTCCATAAGAGGGATTATGAATAGTGATTCCATTTGTGAACGTGTTACACTAAAAGGGTTTTCATTACCAAAAAATCTCACATTCACAATCTCCAACTTGTATACTCTTTCAGTGCCTGTTTCTCTCCAAATTCAACGTGCAAGACACCCTTCGTCTCCATCTGTCTCCGAGCGTCAGCTCGCGAGTCAGCATGCTAACAGCAGCATGCATGCATGCATAGCATGCAGCAGCTATGCGAATAATTGCATGCTGACTGATAACGATGAATTCTACTGATTATTGTGTAAAATAGACTTTAATAAAGCAATTCTAAGATAAATATGTAATGTTTTTATTTATATGAATATTTTATTAAAAAAATTATGCGATTTTTGATACATTCACAATGATTTGATGTTATGCAATTTTTAAAAATGATGGAACCTATCCCTCAGTTTTCATATACAGTTCCAATCTTTTTTAGATGAATATTTTATATGCAACTCCCAGCGAAACATATCTATTGCATAAAAACAGACCCAAGTGTATATATTTAATCAGTTTGTTAATTTAATCTTTGTGTTTTAAGATTTTCCTTATTCTTCACAATTCTTTTAACAAATTCACTGGTTTCGTGATATTCTGCGGCTACTTGATCCATTATAGACACATTATTATTTTTTCGTAAGTATTTCACGGCATCTGTATAAAGTTCCTCTTCTAAATTTTCAAGTTTTGTTGTTAAATAAGTTCCTAAAAATTATTACTGGACATGAATAATAAAAATATAATAAATAACGAAAGAATAAACATCACTTTTAACGATATTAGTTAATTATTCATCAAAATATAAAATAATACCTAGAATATTTTCCGACCAGTTCATATCTCCATGTTTATACTCCTGTGTCAAATCAATCGGTTCTAACGACTCTTTAAATTTCAACTGTTTAATAAGACGATAAATAAAATGATGGAGCGAGTAAATGTCTTTTAAGGGGTTCAAATACATCATCTTTTCACTTCTATTATGAATAAACAATAAAAAAATATAGTGTTAATAGCTGCATGGGTATGTAATCATATTTTAACATAATTTTATTTGATACATTTTATAAACCTTGCATTTTTTAATTGCACAGAATCAATACGTGTATTTTTGCATAAAAATGAACACGATTTGTGTTATCAAAAAAAACTTACTCAGATTTTTGAATGTTTGAATTTGTATTAAGAACGATTTTAATAAAATCTATTTCTTTCATAGCTTGGCTGTTATCACCAATTTTTTTATTCATGCCAGTACTCATTCAAAATGCTTTTTAGATAGACAAGGCTTCCAAATATATTATCTGAAACATTTTACAAATATTTGGAAATTTAATATGACAAATAAAAATATTCACATAGCAAAAAATAGTTTTGTAATAACCTGATTCCAATTTAAAGGCATTGGGATTTTTTATTATCAAATTTAAGTATACATCTTGAAATTCTTTATAATCATCAAGCCATAGAATTTTATCAGCTTTGTTACATTTTTTTATAGATTGTAAAATACTTTTATTTCATTGTTGGTTTTATGAATTTTACTTCTAATTGTGAAGATATCTCCTTTAATTTACTCTCCTGAAAAATAAAAGTAAATAATTTTACACCAATTTTGTATAATTTAAAAAAATATATATAATTGGCAGATCGGGACACACAGATCCATGGAATGATAATGCAATGCATTTGGCCTTTGCTGACGACATCGACTGTCGTGGTTAAATCGAGATTTGGCGGTGCTTACGTCTATCGACAGAGCTGCTGATAGTTTCGGCATGAAAATTAACTATGCCAAAATGAAATATATGATGGTATTGAGGGTGAATGATGGGGGTTACACCTCCGTAAGTAGTAATAGTGAAATAAATATTGAAATGGTCCAAAAGTTCAATTACCTTAGATCCGTCCTCACGGAGAAGAATTTAATGACTAACGAAATATCCTCCAGGATTCAACATGGTAATCGGTGCTATCATGGCATGAAAAACATATTGGGGATTAAATCACTATCAGGCGAGAACAAAGATTAAAATTATAAAACCGTAATAAGGCCGGTAGTGGTTTACGGCAGTGAAACATGGACCATGACCATCCGCAACGCGATGCGCCTAGAGAGGTTCGAGAGATAAATATCAAGAAAAATTTTCGGACCCCTCCGAGACGAGACCTCTGGCGCTGAAGTCATGAGGTCAAATCGTGAGATCATTAACATGTATGGTGAAGCGTCAATGACAAGCTTCGTCAGAACTCGCCGGCTCCAGTGGGCGGGCCATGTGGCACGGATGCCGTCGAGTAGAGTCCCTCGAACCATTTTGAATTCGGGGCCAAACGGCCGTAGACCCGTCGGAAGACTTCGACTACGCTAGGCTGATCAGGTCAAAAAAGACGCCACACGTCTGCGCCTGAGAAATTGGAGTGAGGAGGCCCAAGACAGACGAAAATGGCGGTAAGCGTTATCAACAAAAGATTACAGAAAGAAATATCCTGACACAAAAAAATTAACACTTGTATCCTGAATATATATAATTTTAATATTTATCAATTATTTTTTTATGTAAAAATATAAATTTTCACCCTATTAATATAGCATAAATATTGAAAAAATAAAAAGACATACGGAGTTTGAGAATAGTTCCATATATTTTTCTTTAGTATTTTTCATTAAAATTTGAATATTATCCTTTTCGTTCAAACCATTTGTATTTAGAGCTTCTTGTAGTTTTGCATATATTCCTTTGCCTGCTTTCAAATTGGTCATTTCTTCTGATAAAGCAAATTGGTGTGCGGATGAACGGATGTGAGACAACTCTTGTTTGAACATATCAATTTTAAACTTATCAAGTAGTTTCTCTAATAACTCAGACTGAAATCAAAATCATTTAACTTTATTTTAACAAAAATACCAATTGGAACGAATATATCTAATTAAAAGTAAAAAGTATACTTCTATGATCAATGCAGCATTTTTGGTTTTTTCCAATTCTTTTTTATGTTGTATAGTAGCAATCACTAGCTGACAATGAAATAAACTCATTTTTAAAATGTTATCTTTTAAAGGAACACATTCTTCCGAATTAATAGCATTTTTTCTAAAAGAAAATAAGATTACTTTTAAAATGTTGATCAAAATATGGCAGTAGGTTTACTCATATAATAATTAATACTCACAAATGATCAGCATTTTTTTGTGATAAGGATACAATGTTTTGATTTAAAATATCAGGTAGCTTTGTTTGGTAATCTGTAATTAGATTACACAAATATGAGGTTTTTAATTTCTCTACAAGTAAACATTCATATTTATGTTTATCTGAAAACAATACAAAATTTAATGACAAAAACAATGATATTTAAAATTTCATATACTGTTTAATAAATTATAACAGTTATTCAAAATTACCGTCATTCATCATATCTTGGTTTATTGCTTCATTGCTCAAAGTTGATGATTTTAGTTCGCCAATTCGATTACTAATATTTAAATAAGTAGACAGCAGATTCTGAAACTGGTTTTGGTAACATTTTTATGGGTATTTTTATTTTGTATATTTATTTATTTTATTTTTTATTATGTATTTTATCTTAAAAAATAAAGATAAAATATTCAAAACAAACGTAGATAAAGCTAATCTCCTCGCTAAAAGATTTCATTTAAATGGTAAGCTTTTTGAGAACTTGAGCGATAACAAAACACACAACAGTAAATTAATAATTTAGTAGTTAGTAAATGCTTCTATGCTAAGATTCCTCGTCATCACAACGCTCCCGTATCATCCCTAGGCATTTACAGCAATGACGGCAGACATTTTAGATATGTGCACAAGATGCCCAAAGACATCTTATTTAAATATAACAGCTAATAGCTAGGTGTGAAAAATGTGTACATAAATGTCAAAAAAATATTTCAAGAGTATTTAAAAATGATACCATACGTTGATAATATATTCTTCTCCTTGGCTCAAATATATTTGTGTGAAAAAAAAAAAATCTTAAAATAGCATTATTAGATCTGTTATGATGTTTAATAGGTGTGTAGTCAATTCATAACGACTGGGATTCCCAGTTGTTATGAATCACTCTCGAGGGTCGATTACAGTCTTCCGCGCTCAATGAATGGCACGCCGTTCCTTAATCCTTGTCTCCTGCATACAAAGTGTTAATATGATTTCCAGATTAGATTTATTTCATAAGCATTTACCTTATTTATGTCACGAACTTCAGCAACAGAACTATTGACATCAAATTTATCAGATTTACATTCGGTAGAAAAATATTCTTTATACTTGTTGACGGAAATAATTTGATTTCTATAAAATTCCGTTTTCCTCTTTAACTCATTTACACCTTTTTTTATAACACATATTTCACGATCACAAGCCATTATTTCTTGCTTAATTTCATGTAAATTGTGACCTAAAGAACAAAAAATCAAAATTTATCTACTATAAAGACATTAGAATATAGGCAAAAAAATGTTTTACAACTATACATTTTTGTTTTCTGTCATTCATTTTCAATTTGTGTTCATTTCTTATACTTGCAAGTTCAATTTTAAGCAAAGCAAGCTTTTTTCTAAGATTTTCTTTTTCAATTGGAAGTCGAATTTGGGGAGGTGGCAGTACATATCCAAGTTTCTATCAGATAAAATAACAAAAAATATTTAATTCTATGATATTAAGATTTATTTTCAATATCCATTGTATAAAGAGGATTAATACTCAAGCATTTGTGAATAAGATTTTAATACTTACTGCAGCAGAAGAGTCTTTACGTTTTTCATATTCTTTAATATCCCATAATAACGTATTTTTTTTAATATGAATTATTTTTTGTTTTGATTTCAGTACATTCATAATATTTTTCCAAAATGATGGCAGTCTTCCACTACAGAGTCTGAAATATATTTTGAAATATAAAATTACAAACCAAGTTAGAAAATATTTTTTAATGACACTTTACATAAGCAACATTCCCAAAAGGCCACGAAATGAAGATCTACTGAGATGGTTTGCGGATTGTCTGAATTGTGGAAAGTGTCGAAAAAGCAAGTATTCGCACTAGGAAATTGGTTCATTAGTACTTATGGATTTTTTAACGTTTTCTTTATTTTTAGGTCCAAAGAATTGACATCGAATGCAACGAAGAATTGGGTATGAATAAAAACACAACTGTCAGATTGGAATAATCACATGTGAAAAGTTTGCGCGTTGACTACTTATATCGTCAAAGGCCAAGGCAGAAAATCGTTAGCAAAGGTTTGATCGTCGAAATTAAGGAGTTTGTTCACCAAACGTAAAAATCATGCCGGTTGAGTGCTCCCTCCGCAGACTATGCTGGGAGACGCACAAATGCTTTTTGGTCAAAGCATCCGATCGCAGTACAAAGACATCGATGGCGACAATTTTAGAAAATATTAAACCCGGTATGCTCAGGCAGTTAGTGCAGATACAAGACTAAAGAATTGCAAGAAGCTGCATTTCAAAGTGAACCATAAATATAATTTCGTCTAACCCAACTCCGCTGCTCACGACACACAGAACGTCGAGAAAATGTGAGGATTTGCAAAATGACATAATAAACGCGCACAAAATTATAGTACATCATCACTGGTTGAGTCAATTTTAAATTGTATAACAAATGTTTGGCTTCCAATATGTCATTTATATTTATATGTAAATATATCAACAAAACAAAAAAACCAAATGAATAATTATTTTATTTAAAAGTCAAAGAAACGCTCAAGGACCAAACAATACTGAAATTATTTTTTATTACATATTTTAAAGCGTTGTGGATATTGTTGAGGGCTATTTAATATCCATTGAATTAGAAATTAGATCAAAAATAAAAGATCTATATATTGCATTATACTAACGTTTTCCAATTGGTTTTGTCTGCTTCGTCCAGCGGATATCCCATTTCTATGAACCAATCCTTTAAAACGTCGTGAAACTCCGGCATTTTGAAGGATAATATGACTTTGACTGCGGTTGTTAGAAGTTATTACGAAATATTCTCGCAGCAATTCGAACCGGCAACGGCTACAAACGTCTACAATTGAAACTTGTTCTGACCGGCTACAACGTCATTTACGCTTCGCCAGTGTACAAACATGTTTGACGTTTAATATTTTTTTAAATATTTTATTTATTTGGCTTATTCTGATTCATCAATAAATTATAAAACTATGATTTATATTTAACAGTCAAACGTTTAATTATTTTTAATGACGAAATAATTGATTTAGCTTAAAATTACTCGCGTTTGGGGTTACTTTGCACCATGTTCAAAAAAAGTATTATTGCTTTATTGTTTAGGTAGTTCCGACATTATCATTATAAAAAATATAAATTCAAACCTTTTTAATAGTGCAAAAATATATTAAACTTTTATTTTAATTATAGATTAATAAAATAATAAAATGTTTTTAAACAGATGACTTATAAAATCGACAATAACTCATTTAAAAAATCGTATGCAAATACATAGTAGAGAGATAAAAATGTTCATAAGTAATTCATTCGGAATTGCTTTTCAAAATTTATACGGGTGACATAAACCTTGATAATAAACCTCAGGGAAAACCCTCAACTATTGTGATTAACGATCAATTGGGGACTATTATTAAGTTCAATGACCACAAACGACTCTTTAGAGAACTTGAAAGATTTAGTAGTTTCGACTGCAACTATATTTTTAATGAGTGGCTGTCTACGAAAGGGTGATAAAATTGAACAAATGGGAGCTGCATGCATTGATCCAACGAACTCTGGCTTTTGATTATTTTTATTAACTTTAAAGAAGCGATTGAAAAGCTAACAGTTATTCAAAATCACATAAAAAAATTATGGGAGGAGTAGATATTTCTGATCAACTGGCAACGTCATATTGTTTTATGCGTAAGTCATTAAAATGGTGGCAGGAAAACTTTGTTTTTGGGGCTAGAAACCTCAATTGTGAATGCATACATACATATGAGAGAAAAGGGAAGTATGAAACCCCAAGAGTCATATAAAATTTCGCCAAATTATCGGGAATTTTTGTGCAGCCAAAAAGACAGATACCGGGCGTAGATCGACGACCGATGACGAGGAACGATGGAATAGAGATCCCCATATATATATATATATGATTCTACAAACTACAAAGATTGCATGGTGTGTTCGCATCGTAGTATTCCAGGAAAAAGAAGACAGACATCGTTATATTGCGATACGTGCGAGAAAAAAGCCCGCCCTCCACCATGAAGATTGTTTTAAAAAATACCATTTATGTATATGTAATTTTAGGAATTATTTTTTGCAAATTAGTATTAAATATATCAACAAACATCATTCGTACTAAATACATATTTTATTTTTTTATTTTACCACGTTTCCTTAATTTTTCACCATAAACATATTTTTTTATAAATTCACTGAAAATGGCTTGGACCCTGGTGCAACACTTTTGAAAAAAACCCTTCGGACCGCTAAGGGTTAATGCATTATTATTAACACAAACTTTAGATAAAATAACTAATCTATTGTATTTTTGTGCTTGTTATAATATGTGATCTTTTCCATTCTTATGCATAATTTGTTTGATTGCATTAATCTGATAATATTGCAATCCTGGTAATCGTCCTGTTAAATCAATACTTCAGCTAATATTGTTATTATTGCTCTGAACTGTTGCTCATATATGAATAAGCTTAGTTGAATATTCCCAATATTGTTCGACAAGGATGTGAGTTCACTAATGATGCTAGCACAACATCCTCCAATTTATAAGGATTTGTCGTTCTAGGAACATTTTTGAAGTTCTATGGCTATTTTTTTTAACTTAACTATGGCACTTATTGGGGTTGTTCGTGTTCATTTCTTATTAGAAAAAAGACATTGCTTGATGACGAAAATATTCAACATTAATTGTTAATGTTGTTCATAAGAAATTATGAAAATTGATTCAAAACATAAATAATAAATTTACAACTTTCACTTATTAACCCTTATCGCAACAAAATATGCCAATTGAAAAAAGGTAATTTACAGAATTTTGATTAACTTTTAGTTCTCTTTATACAAGGTGTTTGGTACATGGATCGACAATTTTTTTTGGGAGTTAGAGGGGTATTTTGCCAGGTTTCACACATAGGCTCTTTGCCTTTTTAATCTATGGCCATAATAGCATGAAATAACTTTTTTGTATTTTGCAATATATTTCTTGAACAACATGTTTTTGCTAACCCCAAAAGCTTCAAATTCAAACCTTCGGCCTAAAGATTTTACTATCATGCGATGTGTAGACTGAGAAGATTCATTTTCAACCACGATTTCAACATACCTATGCTTCAAGTACCTAGCTAGCTTCCCCCCGCGCTTAGAGCGTAAGTGGCCATCGGTGTTGAGAAAGAGTGGGTCCTCGCAGACAGTATAATTTCAGGTTTTGCACCTTGGGTGCACTTTTGTTGAGCGGGCTGGCATGGTCCCGAATAGCGGGACCAATAAACAGCTCGGGTAAGAGGTGGGTCACTGTCATACCTATGCTTCACAACCATTTTTTGTAAATGCAATAGTGTGTTTATTGATGCTTTAACTCATGTTCATGAATTGCGTCGCTAATCTGTGTCACTTGAAATCGATTCATTTGGCTCATCATTTTTCGCATAGTGGACACGTCTGTAATTGCAGACGGATGTAATACGCAGTGGCGTAGCTACCAAGGGGCTAGGCGGGGCAGTGCCCCGGGGCCCTCAAGCTCAGGGGGCCCTCGAATCCTTACCAGAAATCTCGATCGAAATTAACTTTTTGAAATTTCTCCCATTTTCAAAATAAATTTGACAGGTTGCAACCCCACTTTAATCATGACAACTCAGTTGAGAGAAATTAACAAGTTATGCCTAGGGAATTCCCCTAAATTCTTTCTGTAGGTTGGCAGTGTTGTCAATCACAAATCGCTTTCGCGCGCGGCATCGTCATTTTAGCTCGTTTCCGTGAATCCGATTGCCGACGACATTCATGAATACATATTAGTGCTTAAGCCATCGCCAGAACACACAATGAGTCAGTTATTCTCTCTCGTATTTGCATCTTCACTTCACTAATCGTTTTTGGTGATAAAATTACAGCGATAAGACCGAACTTTTAATGCCGTCGAAACATTTATCATCAAGTAAATCGATCTACACGTTTTTTTTAATGATTTTCAACCATTGTATTTTTTTAATAATAAAACTATTTAAACCATCGCTAATACACACAATGAAAGGTCGATCATTCTATATTAGAGTAATGGGAGTCGAAAGCGCTTGTTCTCAACATTTTTATTTTTTTAACAACAATTTTATAAGTTATTAAAAAAATACAAAAAAAAAAATTTTCAAAAGAAATAGCGAGTGATATTTGGTTGTGATGCTTTATACATCTCTAGTATCGTGCCATTTTGTATATATTCTTTTTTCTTAACCATATGTGTTCTCCCTTTTTAATTTTCTTCTTTATTATTTCTACTGGATTTCCTTTTCTATTTGCACGTAATGTCCCTGTTGTATGCGTATTTTTTTCTAATAATTTAGTAGATAATGATATATTATTATAAAAATTGACCATAAAAACATGATGACCTTTGTGGAGAAACGGATTCATCAATTTAAGTACACTGGCATCAAATTTGGTTCCTCTAGGTTCGTTGTCAAATAACCTTCCTCTATGTTTTGGATCCATGTTTTGTAAATGGTTTGTTTTTGTGTCTGGGAGCGCGGTATGTCTTTATAAATCTGCCAATATAGGCAACCATTTCTATATGCGTATCTATCAACTTGCAGTAAAAATACCACCAGTATGTCCAACTCACCATCTTATTGAGGTGGCAAATTTGAACAAATTTTGTAAATAAATGTAATAAAAAAATATTAAAATATTTTCTTAACCGTGATCCTTGCAAACTGGTAACTCTTAAAGTTTAACGATTTATATCGTTGGAAAGGGTATGAACCAAATATATTTTTAATACTAAACTAAGTTCAAAAAAGGGTTAAGTTTTTTCGTTTCGTTCTCATTCGTTTGCACATTTTATTTGACTTGGAATCCTCAGAAGCATTTTTTTTAAATCAATTGCATAAAATAATTGATTTATTTAGATCAACAATATATTGTAAAATACAAAAAGTTATTTTGTGCTATTACAACTACAAATAGGCAAGTTAAGACGATTTAAGGGCGAAATTTTGGATATTTTTTAAAAATGTTAGAAAAAAATCTATTCCAACAACCTTGACACTTAAGACATAGGGTCTATGTGTGAAACGTAGCAAAATACCCCTCTAACCTCCCAAAAAAATTTTTTCGGTCCATATCCCAAATACCCTGTATATTTTTAGATCGTGTATAACATATCGTCTTTAAAATAATGAATTGATTATGTAAAACTCAATGTCACGTTCTTCACGAATTTTCGTTCCATTGTAATAATGAAATTGAAATTTATTCCTGGATATTATTGGTTTTTTGCATTGCAAGGTTTTAATTCAATGGGTGGTAATGAAAGCAGCGTTAGTTTAAGAAATAATTTTTGTATAAATGTTACAAGTATTTGATTTGCTTTCCTGGCAAATACTTGTTGGTGGGATATTTTGTCGTTGGTTGTGAATATCTCATACGTATTCGATTTCTTCAAGTGTATAAGGTAGGATTTTCTACTAAATTATTTTATTTTTATTTTGCTGTGCAAAAGCGTGAATTTCTTCACAAAAGAACCTTTGGGGCAAACGCTCTACAAATAAAATATTTGCTTGCTGTAAGTTTTGCTGCATGTTTGCCTACTCTTAGTTTTGCCAAGCATTGATCAAAGTGAAAAGAAACCTTAGTTTTCCAGTAGGATGCCTTTTTTAAATACTTGTGAAAGTACTTTAGAATAAAAAAATCAACGCGCTGAAAGAAAATAAAATACCTCATGCTTCATTTAAATTTCAAAGTTGGTTATTGAAAAAGTTTTCCTTATAAAATATGCAGTTTTCTTTAGTTCGTCGTTTGTGACACGTCTGAATATTCGGTTAGAGGGAAACTGTCGACAATTTTCAGCTGCTCAGATCCCACATACAAAATGTGCATTCAAAATATATCTTTATGAAATATTTTTGATCAAAGAGTATGTGTTGTTTGTTGCGATTTGAAAAACGCTGGAAAATATATTTATGGCGAAATTAAAATCACGAGAACGTATCTATTTCCAAGATTTTATTGTCACGTATCAAAAACAGTTTTGATTGATCACATCCAAAATTCAATTTCGAAATTTGCAGATGGGAATAAATATGACCAGGTCTGACACTCCAGTGGTAATTGATGAAATAATTGAATAAACATATGGAAAAATGCAATTTCAGTTTCCAATGGAGACATATCGATGTTCAAATTATTTGTATCGTTGAAATATTTTTTAATTTATAATTTATAAAAATAATCATCTGACAAAATTGGACTACATCAATCATTCAGATGTATGGCTTCCTCATGAACTGACTGACTCAAATAAACTTCAGCGTGTTTCAACATGCGATCTTCTTCTCCAACGACATAATAGCCAACCTTTTTTGAAGAGACTTGTCACTGGAGATGAAAGTTGGATACTCTATGAGAATATCCAACGTAAACGGTCTCGGACCAAGGGTATAGAAGCTTTAACTGTAGCTAAACCTAGCCTACATCCAAAAAAAGTTTTGTTATGCATTTGGTGGGACTGGAAGGGGGTAGTTTATTATGAGCTACTTCGGCAGGGTGAAACGATCCATTCAACAAAGTATTGTTTCCAACTAGATAATCTAAAGGATGCAATTGCCAGAAAATGGCCAGAATTAGCGAACAGACGAGGCGTTGTTTTTCATCACGATAACGCCAGGCCTCATGTGTCTTTGCTCGTCAGAAATAAATTATTATCATTTGACTGGGATGTTTAACGTCATCTTCCACACTCTCCGGATATTGCCCATTCAGATTATTATTTATTTCTTTCATTGAAAACCTCTTTACGTGGTAAAAATTTTAATTCAAAAAATGATATAAAAAGTGTACTGTATGACGCGCACTCCTCACTCATCTACTACATGATTGTCATTAAACTAACATGATATAAAACGTTAAATCCATCACTTTAAATGAGTACTATCTCATTTTTCTCGTAATAATTGTCGTTTCAAGGTGCGCATTTCAAATAAGGAAGTTTCCCTGTCGCACCCATCATCTATATATTTTCATGAAGAGAAAAATATGCATTTTTGTTAATACAACGAGAACATTTATACCTCTGAGGGTATTAAAAATATGCTAAAAATGTGATAAATTCTCAATTTTAAAAAAATAAAACGATACTGAATATTATTAAAATAAAACTTTTCGATGAAAAATGAAATATAAGGAAATTCAAAGGGGATGTTGAAAATTTACAGATGAAGGCAACAGGAATTCCGAGCATTTAACGTATTTTCAACGACGATTTCACCAGTTTTCCAGCCATTTGGGAAAAAAGGCGAAAAACATCGCTTTTATATTTTTTTTCAATTTCGGTTTCGGGTCCTTATTCGATGAATTTTTCATTGTCTTGCAATTTCATCAACGACAGCTGTAACTGAGCAAATGAAACAGCATGCATTACCAAAATCAATCACAAATTTTTGCGATTCAATTGTTCATTTCTTGCAAATCCTACAGAATAAATAAAAAAGGACGAATGTCTACAATAAGCGTATTTTTAGTACATAATATCGTCACCGAGATGGGAAACGAATGCCATGTTCCGTCTTATTTTCCGGATAACGATGTCTATCTTTGCGTATCGAAAACTGGCAATGGACATGAAATTCGTAATAAAATTTCACGATATTGAATGCGAAATATCTGGGCTGTATTGAATTTGATGATCGTTATATTCTTTTATGACATTTTTAGATTGAAATGTACGGCAAGAGTTAATATCTTCTTTTGCGTTGAGTATCGAGTACGTGTGGCATTTTATCTTCGCCCAACACATGTTGGATGAGTTGTATTTCACATATAAACTTGGAAAGATAAATACTTTTAATTTTTCATCAAAATATATGATTCAGGTCAAAGTATACGATGAGAAATGTTATATTGAGTTTGAAAACTTTAAACTTTTATATAGGTTAAAAAGTATTTTTAAGGGCATCAACGTAATGCAGCTTAAAGAACTTTTGAGTAGTTCTCAACATGAGCGTATATTCGGGGTGTGAAAACAGAAAAACACATTTTACGAAAGTATAATTGAAAAAAATATTGTTGAACTGGGTTTCAATTTTAATCCGAGCGAAAGAAAATGGCATTAAAACCGGGATGCCTCTTTTCCTAGCTTGATTTTATTTCTTTTTCGCATTTGAGGTGGCGGGGTTGAATTGCGGGGACGTCTTTTCGGTGTAATTAATCGTGGTAGTTGAGTTGAATCATATTAAAAAGGCGTTCAGCGGGCTGTTTGCTTGAGGCCCTCAATGTTAATCTCCAGAGCATTTAAAGCTACATAATTTGTCGCTAAGAATAAGTGTTCTTGAAGATTTAATTAGCACTAAGTAGCCAGGCGAGAAAATTCCACGTTTTAATTAAAATGCTGTTTTGCTAGAGATCGAATAAAAGTTTCAAAGCTATGGTTGGATGAAAATTGTTGGAGAAATTCAACCTCTTGTATGCCATTGTGTTTTCGATGTACATGTCAAATTATGAAAGCAATTTTTATAAGGGTTTCTATAAATATTTTAGCCTGTTTCTTTCCAACTGATTCAACTGGTGATATGTATTTTTGAATTCCCTTGAGGATAATTTTCTTGTTCTGTAAATAATTCATTGCCAAAGAACAAAATCTAAGTTATTCTTCTTTCATATTGTAAAGATGATGTAGATGATCTTTGTTAAAAAAAGCGTTTGCCACTATCATGAAACACGATGTGTTCCATTAAGTCGTTGCATGCTTCCAATATGGAATAAAACACACAATGGCATCCGTGATACAATGCCAAGGCAGAGGCTTAGATTGTTGAACTTTGTGGTGAGTAAACGAAGAAGTTGGATGGTAGTGTGATCAAAAATAAAGCAAGGCAATTTCATAGGTTAACTATAGTACATTTTCAACAAAGCTTCAACATTAATAAGATGGAATATCCACACAAAACATCGAGGAATTAAGTATTTTCGCCTTCAGTCAATATGTTTTTGTCGAATTCATATTTTGGACGAAATAAACTTTTAAAGCCTAAAATAGCCCTAAGGAATGAACCATTAATCTTTTATTTTTGGAACGTCATACTCAATGACAGTATCCATTTTCTACCAATTTTCCCTTCAAGTCCATTAATTCTTCATTTGACGTTATTTCAATAAAAAATAAGATACAGGAAGTAATATTGGCTTACGATTATTTAAATAAACTACTTACTATTCTTTAAATGTAAAACCAAAAAAGTGTAATTAACTTATTTTAAACAAATAGAACCTTCCAAATTAATAAAAAGGAAAACATTAATTGGTTTGTTATTAATCCTTAGCGTTGATAATTTTCCAAAAACATTAATGCTGGATGAATGGCTCTAATGCTGATAGTGACGAGTTGTGACATATTATGAACATCATTGGGATTTTAAGTATTTACGATTAAAAAGTGCAAAATTCAATTGTAATATGATCTATTTTTAAAAACAGTCCAACCGATTGCAATATATTAGGGTGTCCCATAAGTTTCTTTCGTTTTCATATTAAGAAAAAAATAAACAATAATTTGTATTACATCAAAATTTATTGATAATATGATCCATTCTATTCTATTACCTTTCTCCATCATTTTTTGAATTAAAGTTTTTACCACGTAAAGAAATTTTCAATTTTCAATTTCAAAGGAAACGCTCAAGGGATACTTTGTTCTCCATATATTGCTCTTTCTGATTACTGGTGGTTTTTAAAAGATGCAGCATAGTTTGGCAGGTCACTGGTTCACGGTACTCCTAATAATTAAAAACAACTAAATCTTAACTCTTTAACAGGGTACATAGGGAAGCCCCGAAGGCCTGGAGTGTATTACTTTTTAAAAAAGGAGACAATTCATTGCTTAAGAACTATCGTCCAATTTCGCTTCTCTCCCATATATCTATAAAGTATTCTCTAGAGTTAAAACTAATAGGCTGGCAGATCGATTTGACAAATTTCAACCTCGAGAACAGGCTGGATTTAGAAAAGGCTTTAGTATCATCGCGCATATCCACATACTAAGACAAATCATTCAGAAAACCGAAAAATCTAATCATCCACTGTCTTTCTTGGGCAGTTTTAGACTCACTACAACGCTGTAATATAAACTATCTCCCTCCCAAGCTTATCATAAACACTTTGGAAGATGTGTTTAAACTGCTATCTTGGAAAAAGTGCCGACACAGTATTGACAACTCACAAGTGGAGAAATTGTGACATAGTATCAATAGCCGAATCGTCTGAAAAGTTTCAAGACATGCTCTAAAACCTAAACGAAGTGTCAAGTAAAATTTGTCTGAAAATGAACATGGATAAAATCGAAGCCATGATAAATAGTCACAATTCTCAGACCTTCGGGGCGATATCCATTGGGGGAACACAAATTGAGGTTGAAAATGAATACACTTATCTGGGACAAGTAATACAACTAGGACGACAAAATTTCTCAACAGAAATTGACAGACGAATACCACTGGGATGGCAGCATTTAACCAACGCATCATCCCAGTGTTAACCCACGAAGACGTGGAATCTAATATCAGGCATTTTACACAGAATAAAGTTTTCCCAGCGTGCCATAGAGAGATCTATGCTCGGAGTGTCTTTATAATATAGAATCAGAAACGAGGATATCCGAAGAAGAACTCGAGTAGTAGACGCTACTGAAAGAATTGACACACTTAAGTGGCAATGGGGGGGACAAATGTGTCGAAGAAACGACGGTCGATGGGGAAGAAAAGTGTTGGAGTGGAGACCCCTGTAAGACTGACGACATCGAAAGAATAGCAGGATGAAGCTGGATGCGGAAAGCGGAGGATCGAGAGGGATGAAGACTCATGCGTTCAACGGTGGACGAACGATGATGATGATTATTATGAATCTTTCCTCAGCGGTCAGACTGCATGACGATTTGAAGATTCCGCCACGACCAGGCGCACAGCTCATCAGATACCCATTGAAACCATCCTACTGTATTCAACCATCGACATCTTATTCTGCACTCTATGTAAGAGTCTATTGTGACAATAAAATCAAAAGGTTATCGTGGCTTAAAAAAAACATAATTTATCGGCTTTAAATCCTACATCTTAAAATAGACATTAAGGACCTCCAATTTACTATAAGTCGCAGTACAAAACACTTAAAAAACTAAGAACACTTGCCTGAGTATCGATACTGCATGACGTTCAGGATAGATCCTGGAGTACGGGACGCATTCTGGAACAACACTGCACTTTATTTATTAAGATATATCCCTCTGACGATTAAGCCAAACCGTATAACCTAAGAACCGAATACGCACTGATTGTCGCCTAGCTTAATTCGACGGCTCAACCGAGCGTACGAATATAAATGTATTAATACTAAATGAAAATTATTATGAAAAAATATTGAAAGAATGCATGAGATTCTCTCTGAGATGAGCTCTTTTGATATATTCCCAAAAATATTTTTATCAAATTTGAAATTCATTAAAAAATAATATATTTATGCAACGAAAAGGATGGTGATTTTTTTTGAAATATAATATTATAGAGAATATATCGCAGCAGCTTATTTAATCCCATGATTTTAAAAAAATAGTTTTTCTTATAAATATTAATAATTTGTCATAAATGCGTTTCAATTTGTCCGTCCAGTTTAGGCGTCGAGTTTATGCTATGCAACAATATTCGGTGCAGAGCTATATTTTATTTTCAAAGGTTAGGATGTGCATGTGCGTATGTTAAGTGATATTTTTTAATACACAGAGTGTTGTGCCGTTCCGGAATGTGATCCGTGTTCCAGACTGTATCCTCATCGTCATGCAGCTAAAATATTGAGGCAAGTAGTCATAGTTTTTAAGTATATTGTAATACGATTATTAGGCTTATTATCGAAATGTTTAATGTTGAACAATTGCATTGAGATTTCAAGAACACAGATCGGAAATAATACTCATAGTGGATTGGAAAATCACGATGTCTATTTTAAGATGTAGGATTTAGGTCCGATTTTTGTATCATTTTTTTAACGTCATAAAAGTAACATTCAAATGTATATGTAAAATACGATATTCGGAAGTGATTAATTTAGCATTTCATAGCTAAAAGCTTCATTAGGCATCAATTTTTCCTTACATTAAAGAAAATACATCATATATCATTTTAAAAATATATCATCAGCTAAATAATTGGACTAAAATGTGTCAAATATTTAATTTCAGGTATGAAATCGTGTTTAATATAAAAGCAATCCGCAATTGTTTGATTACGAAATCGACCAGCCTTGATCAATCAATAGTCTTAAGTTTAGATGGACGTTGTGAAAAATTGTACAGTGTGGTTCAAAAGAACTGCTGGTGAGCCAAATTCCAAAGGTGTCCAGGACTTCAAAATTCATGCAGTAAGAGCTCTCAGGTAAGGATAATAAGATTTACAAGATAAATTTGAGCTATCATTTAATTTGTCATAAAATATACACACAAAATATTTGGTCTAATGGATGTTTAAATTCTTTGTTTTAGGTAAGTCTTTCGAATAGCGCAATATCAATCCGAAATACCGAAGCTTTCAAATACACTCATACTTTGAGTTAAATACATAATGCGTAAAAATACGTAAAACCGAAACATAAATATTCTTCAGAATATTGTCGATTATTTTTTCTGATTTTACTGGATACATTTTCTTTTGTATGAGACGTATGATGTCTAGTAATATCGTCACTACTTCTTTCGCTTGTACTCCCTGTGTCATTAATATTTTGGTCTGATTCACGATTTAGTTTGGTAATAAATTTATCCAATAAATTTATCCACAGCATGTTTATTTACTCCACTTTGAACAAACTGCGGCTGCGAGGCGTAAAATACCCAAAGTCTACGTTAAACGGTTAACATACGCGCAATTGATTTGGCTAATTCAAAATTACATTAACTCTTTCGTTGACTTTCATAATTTCGCCAACGACTTTTTCGGTTTTCACTGTTTTGCAGAATTTTTCGTTTTTACCAATTTTTTCGCGGTGCACTTGTAATAAGCTCGCGGTGCACCAGTGCACCGCGGTGCACCGGTTGAGAAACACTGTTCTAAAGATACACATTCATGCAAAGTAAATTAATAAAGCTCGCCTGCTTTATTAACGCATTCGTTGACACGTCTGCAATTGCAGTCATTTTTGTGTATGTTGCATGGGACGCGCTCTTCCGTATTCTACGAAAAACATCTAATTTCAACATGTTTTGTATAAATAATAATTGTATGCTTTGGGTGATGATTTAACTTTTTATTTTATTTTCCCTTTATTATTTTCGAGACATAAAAATGAACTCTCATTAGAGCTGTCAAAAATCGAGCCTTGTGATAATTTAATTTGCAAAACGAAATAAATTCTGCCATCAGAGGGTACTATGTATTCCAAAAGAGATTGTGAAATATCTCATTATAATTTTAACTGAAGCTGTTTAGAATCCTCATTTAGGACGCAAAACTACTCAAATTAAAATTGAAGTCTCGTTTGTGATTTATTGTCTTGTTTATTTCTGCCTTGCTGTATTTATGTCGAATTCGGTCTATTTGCATTCATGTTCAGATGCCGTTCAGACTCGTTTAAAATGTATCCAAGACTTAAAATATGTATGTGGGGAATTAGACTTTAAATCGAAATAGGTTTTTAAGTGCGATGAGTTTTCCACATTGCGGACATTCCCGGACAACATATCCAACGAATTTGCCCTTAAAATTGTGTGCGTGCTGACCGCAGCTCTTCTTTAATTTACGGTTAATTTATTTAGACCCCTTTCAAGTGGTAAAATCTCCAGTCGATGTTTCAGGAGAGGTCACATTCTTAAGCATTTTAATTGCAAATGAAAATTATGAATATTTCATGAATCAATTAATTAAATTATATGGGAAACCCATCGCCGGAAGGTGGAAACTCGTATTAAATTTAATGCCATTATAACATATTTATCATTTTGGGAAGGCAAGGGCGGCAATTAATTAAGGCTGAACTTGGATCTACAACTTCTTAAATAGCGAATAATTTTCATAAATTGTAATCTCAAATTGAAGTTCTTAAAATGACCAATTAAATTCTGGATGATAAATCTTATTAAATAATAGTAATTCCAGGAATTAATCCAGTATTTTTAGTAAATGCAAATTCTTATTTTTATAAAACCAAAATTTAAAAAAAATACACAACTGTGAATGGATGCTGACGCAAGAGCATGCAATTTTCCTCTGATTTACGCCGTACTTTTTTGCGCGGTTTCACTTTAACGCGAATTTTTTTTGTGCGTTTTGTAATCCAGGGTCATATCTAAGTCATTATTTACTGGAATCAATTATGAAGAGATTAGTTAAAATTATGGAAGACAGTAGCGAAAAAGAGGATTAACAAAGCTTCAATTTAATAAAAACAATATTTTGTTAAATATTAATATGTACCTACTACAATTTTGAAAATATAATTTTGGATAAATATTTTTAATATGACAATCTGTGTATCTTTGTTACGCAGATTTTTCGGAACAAATTTTCAAATTTAATATAAAATCAAATACTTCATTTACGCGGTTTTTTTGTATGATAGAATCTATTCCTTGTCTTTTTTACACGATATAAACCGAAAAAAAGCGAAAAAATAATGTTATTGTATTACAAACTATTTGGATTTATTTTGAGAGAGAGGAACAACTGTGAAACTTTTACTATTTTTTGGAAATTTGTTTTATGTAAAGTACATGTTCGACCGAGGGCGGTCGAAGTTAAAGGAGGAAGAGTGTAGCGTGGGCGATTTATCCCCCTCACGTATATCGCTGTTAACAGCGACATCTTTCATCTCTCTTCAGGTGTAATGTGTTATTTTAGCAACGCCATCTGCCGGAGATATTGCACCTGCTTATCGACCGATCGCTTCTTGCGCGTGCACAGTTGCCGGTTGGGTAGTAATGCGCAGGAAGCGGGACTCGGGAGAGTCGCCGGTTAGCCTTGGCTGCGGGAGGTCGTATTTTTCTTGAATTACAGTGACTCATAAAGAGTATTCTTACACATTGAGCTTAGAGAGTGTCTTGCACGTTGAGTTGGGAGAGAAACAGAGACGGAAGAGAGTATGTTGCGTATATCGTATGATTATATAGATCGTTAACCCAAATTTATCGACTAATAATGATGTATGAATGATATAATGGATCGACTTCAAGTGTATGTATTATTTATGTTTACTCGAAGAAATTACCGAATATTGTGTACTATCGACAGTGTTTATTTATTTATGTACAAGCTTCATACACGCTGCGCGGTCCTGACAGATAAGTGGACTTGTATGGATGATAAGTGGTGGACAAGCAAATGTAGCATCTAAATTTATGATGATTTTAAATTAGCTCACTACTTAAAGAGTTAATGCATTAATGCAGCGCTATAAAATAATTGATAAATTCCTGGTGTATTTGTCAATTCTACGACTCGTTCTACATCGAGATGGTAAGTTTGGTTATATGAAGTGCGAATTCAACCATGTAATACTCCAGCTGGGATACTTGGATTAAATTCGAAACCATTTCATCAGCGTATAAATAGCACTTAATAAATAATCAATTGAGCTATTTTCTTGGGTATCTCTTTTATTCATATGGCAGGTCTTGTGCGTTACTACAGCGTTTTTAAACAGTCAATTTTTTTTCAAATTCAATTTGTATGATATACAAAATTCGTTTTGGTAAGATGTCGATATTTTTCTGGTTGACTGTATAGAAAGCTCATCAACCCATTGCGTCAACAAAACGAATGAAATCGTCGTAGTACATTGCAAATTGTACTATACAAAGGATGGGAGATCACCATCTCCGTGGAACAATTTACAGCACAAAGGCTGAAGCAATTTATTACCTATTGGGAATGCTTTACTTTAGACACTTGGATTTCTGTGCTGATGCCAAGCTTAACGCTTGTACTGTAAACGCTTATTAAATAACGACTGCCGTTTGAATTATTGGACTGCATATCAAATGTGTACATATGGACAAATACAAATATAGTAATATGCTTGATAGAAAATATGTTTATCGGATGCCAAATCAGGAGAGATCCTAATTCGTCTTCAATTAAATTTAAACAGATTAACGTGAAAATATTTAAATTTACACCGTGAAAATAGCATGAAATATATCAAAAGCAAATGACTGGCGGTATCTAAGTATCTTTATATAATATTATATCGGAATGCATTATGAAAAGTGCACATGCAAAATGCAGAATCGCATCAAATGATAAGAATGCTTGGATTTTTGTAGCAATCGGTTGTTGTTGAACGTTTATTTAAAAATATATTTTTTTTTAAATAAAAAAAAAATATTAAGAATCTAAATCGGTAGTCGTCTGTGGTCAATCTGTATTCTGTCGTTTGTGTTTCTGTGCGAACGCTCTGAAACCGATATATGATGCTTCATTGATGAGTTAACTTATTTATTACTTATATGATATTCGATCATTTTACCATGTTTTAAATATATTTTTGAGGGTGCCATTAAGATGAAGAAGGCGTTAACAAAATGGTATTTTAAGGGTAGTAGACGCTTGCATATTTTATTATATATTACACAAACACATCTAAATCTTTAAGCTAACAATTTTCTTTAATAAATAGAGAAAGATAAATACATACAATCAACTTTTCATACGAGAGAAGAAGCTTAACTTTTACCGCACGAGAATTTCACGCAAATATGCAAAGTCATCATCCATCAAAGCCAAATCGTTTATTCATAGTTAAATTCAGTTTGCATATTTTTCATGCAATTCCTTAAAAATAGTTTGTTTTTATTTGTTTACGGAAGAATTTTAAATCATAAAGTTTTCAGATGAATCTCATATTCCATAGAGATTTCTTTAAAATGTATTTATATATATTCATAAATATCATTTTTTTAATGATATGTGGAACCAATCATTTATTGTCCAATCCAAATTCGCTAATTCATATTAGCCTTTTATAATAATATACAGCCTTTTATAATAATATACACGTGTTAAAAATTATTTATAATGGATCCTTTGTAGTGAGTTATCATATAATATATGACTGGGTAATGTTTTATGAAAATAGTACATAGTTTGCGTTTTCCTATTTATATGTATTCCAACACTCTGCCTTTTTATGCCACCATCCTGGAAGACTTCAATCCATTAGAAGACAATAGATTGTCTTTTTTTGTATGCCCAACGACGTGGGTACATGAATGACGCACATTGTTCACCAACACAATCACAGCATCGTGATGATTTATGCTCCGTGGACCGTATTATCGGTCCATTTTTCTTCTGCGAAAATATTTTTACAATAAAATTTATCTAAGCTCGTCCTGATCGATCGATATCCTTTGACTGGAAAACTCCTTGCCTTTTTTTATCCTTCCTGGACGGGATATTTTTAAAGGAATGAATCACCAGACACTGGATAGAACAACCTACAAACTTCTTTTTGTAGGATTTGTGGGAAAAATACGGATTTTTCGATACCTGTAAGTTGATCCTTATCAAATAATCTGCACAATGGATTCAAGCTGTTGTTGAATAACAGTAACCAATCGAAAAAGGATGCCGTGTCCCATTTGCATTAAACTACGGACAAACATATTAAGCTATACAAACGAATCTATTTGCATTGAATCTCCATATTTACCAGATAAAAATGTAGCAAACATTTAAATTTTTTCAGTGTTTTGTGGAAGATTCCGTGTAAATTATATTGCAATCAGACGATAACACTTATACAATACAAAGGATATTTACTATACAGTCGAAGATAACCTGTTCATTGGGCGCAATGACTGACAACAGTCTAATAATTACTTTAACACATCCCTAAATATTTTTTTTAGTTTTGAACATTTTGCTTCTTCGTTTGGGGTCGTTTTTCGGCAATTCCGCCCAAAAAAATCCCACGAACTTATTGAATGATGTGTTAAAGGCTTTTCAAAAGTGAGCATTAAATTATTTGAAGACTTCGAGGGTTTCGTGTTTCAAAATTGTGGCTGCATCTTCCCCGATTTAATTTCTCAAGGGAACCGTATCAATTCAATTTAATACTAAACGAAAAGGACCCTCCAGATTCGGACTCCCAAAATAGCTCCCATGTGACCAATAATGGGATTTTCATCGTTTAAATAACACTAAAAGGATTTGCCCCGCAGAATTAACAAGATTAACTGTGCAAAAATGTCAATTCGTCCTAAACTTATCTACCTGCCTGGAATGATGAAATTAAATAAAACTGCTTAATTTTTTTGAGTGAAAATGATTCTTGAGCTTTTATGATCAAGTTGAATAAAATATTGGCGATGTTTCGTACTAAAGAATCCAGGAAAAGATCGCTTCGGATGTATGTATCTCAGTCAAATTATATATACAAGTCACTTTTGGTCTGTCGCAATGCTATGGACCATATTCTTTCCCATTTCCTGCTGTAATATATTTTGAGACATTTGAGAGACAATTGAATCGCTTTGTGGAAATATACCAAGCTAAAATATTATCCTGAATATTGTGTATAGCGAATATTTGGCTGCAAATTTGAGTACTGAAACGCAAACACTATACATCATTTATGAACCCATTTCGCTACAACAAGAATGTCGACATTGTTCCAGCATTGAAGTAACAACAGAACTCATTTCGGAATTAATCAATATGAAATACGACTTTCTGTCGTATTAATTTTGAAGAAGAATCCAATGCTGGAAGTGTAGGATACTACTGTATTCCCGAATTTATAATGAACTCGAACATCCCCGAGATTTGTTTGAAATCCCTTAGTTTACTCTGAAACCCATCGTTATCATCTCGGTGAATACTATTTGAGAAGCGTTGAAATAAACACATACTTCCCATTAATTTAAAATACAATTTACACGTGCGTATAATTAGAGTCTTGGCATCTTGTTAGAATAAACTACCGAAATAATAGAAATTGTAAATGTAGTATATAACGGAAGTTTTCATAAGAAAGCCACGAATTAATCATTGAGTTAGTTTATTAGATTGAGTCATAAATAATTGCCGAATTTTTTAGATGAAAAGAAATTTTAGATAGCCTGATTTACTTCATTATTATTTTCCATTTAAGAAATTCTTTAAATAATAAAATAAGTCGATAGACGGTTGGGGCAAGTTCTGGGGAGTATGGAGGATGTGGTAAGATAGACCACTCAAGTTCCAGAATTTTTTAGCTGCCTCAACTTTGCAGTATGCGGTTTTGCATTATCGTGTAACAGTATGATATTTTTCTGATTGAAATAAGAATGGCGTTTTTTTAACACATTGTAGCTGTTAAGTGCATTTATAGACATCGATTGTTTCAATTTGATCTAAAAGTTCGTGATGGATTATGCCTCGACGATCTCAGCATACAATTTCTTTTTTACGTGAACATTGTATCTTTATCAAGTCACCAGTCTTTTGCATACAATATTAATGTACGTTACCCATTTTTCAACTCCAGTATTTATTCTGTTTAAAAATGGCTCAATTTATTGTCATTTTCTCTAAAACTATGTGGCAGACACACACCCATTTTGCTAACCTTCCCCAATTTTTCCCCAAATGTCAGCAAATGGTTGACGTATTTAGCTTATCTGATGATTTCCTTGTTGCTTGATGTGGATTTTGCTCCAATAACACCTTTAAAATATTTCTATTAAAGTTGGAATTATTTGATAGAAATGACACTTTTGATTTTTTATTTTAAGAGTAAAAAAATACTATAATATAAGATGTGACAAAGTTAACTGTTGTCAAAAGACTGTTAGGACTTATACCTATCTAATGATACCTTATACTCACCAATACGAATGGACTCATCAAGGGTAAAACCGTATAGTATAACGGCTTCTTTTAGCCGGCAACTATTTATGACTCAACCTGATATTTTATTATCATTATAGAAATTTATTTTAAAAAATTACTACATTATAACTCTTTAGAACATGTGATTTCAAAAAAATATTTTGGCAAAAACGAATAATGCTGAAAGACTTTTAAGTGAAATATAGCTGATACAGAGACTGGTTTATAAAGGATTTGGTTATTTTATTCTCTGAGTGGATGATATATAATAGTTAATTTAATACAATATAATATTTTGTATTAATATTTAGAGGAAAAATATTGAATTGTAAGAAATTCTTTATCTTTAAACGGTGGATTTAAACTATAAAGAAGATTTTCCTCAGATCAAAATTAATAATAGACTGCTTTTATACTAATGGAAATTATATCTTATATCTTGAATGTATTTATGATCTTCTTATTAAATTTTAATTGTTTAATAAGTGTTTAGGACGAGAAAGGTTGAATGGGTGGTTGTTTAATGTTACACAATATTTACTTTGGTTTGAAAATATGTAACTTCTATGCATATCTGGTCATACAGAAAGGTTATATCACCTGATGTGATGTGACTTGCATGCTTCAGGATCATAAATATAACATCTGTGGCTGGCATAAAATTTTACGATAATGTCACATACAAAACCGAAATCTATTGAAAAGTAATGCATTTTCCTTTTAAGGCCAAAGTATAATAATATTTTTATACTTAAGAACCACCCAAGAATATGTGCATAATACTAAACATAGTTTTATTTTCAACCCTCTCTTTAATAGGAGATGGAGTTTTTATCTGAATATGTTCATGAAATTTCACTGAATAAAATATGCTGATGCGAAAATAATGTCCAGACAAGAGTGGTACATAAGCTTGAAAGTTTGCATGATTATAACGACTCAACTAATGCGCACGTCGACTCGTTGCCAACTTGTGTTTTTGAAGAGACTTTCAGAATATTATTTAAAGTTTACAGATTCAAATTATTTTAAAATTAAAGTTAGTAAAAGGGCATGAAAATGCAACTTAAATTAATTCGTTTGAGCTTAAATGAGCTTTTACTTTGATCAGAAGCTCTCTCGGTTTTATATATGCTATTCAATGATGAAATGCTATAAAAGTTTCAATATCAAAGAGATTAGTTTAATAATAACTCATAGCAAATAATATAAGGTATGCTATGTATTTTCATCGTATCGACAAAATTGGGAAACCGTATGTATTATTATACTATATAATACGTAGATCATTTCAATCCATGTTTAAGTATGATTGATTCGCAGTATTTATAATCTGTTATATACTAGAATAAAAATGTAAAACGTCTTTCAAACTTATAGGTCTTTAAAAGCACTCATGCAATTAAGTGTCTAAAGGATTATTACTTATTTAGAGCAATATTTGTATTTCAAGTACTTCGAAGAGATGAAATTTATTTCATTGAAGTAATTTTACATCTAGCTTATGAAAACATTTGTATTTGAACACTGTTCTATTTCGAACGTATCATTTCTTACAATAGAGTTCGCTCTTGCGTTGTTTGATCACGTTTCTAACATTACGTTGAGAAATGAGGCAGTCTTGGAGCAATTTTCCGAAATAAATGATGCAATTAGCTGTATCATACTCTTGAAATTGAAAAGTATGACAATCGATGGCACTGCAAACACGGAAAATTAATCTGTTGCGATAATTTCAAAATTAGTTCCGGCCATTCCAAGCAGTGAATTTTCATCCGAAACGTTTGTTAGTATAAAGAGCTTAAGCGCTCTGGCAAAGTAGAATGGAAGTTAGGATAAGAAAATAAATAGAAAATTATTCGCTGTAAGTGGTTGTTGCCGTAAGTATTTATCAATCCCTTTGTACTCTTTGTGGCGGTTCACCATTGAAAATCTTTCGTGTTATATTCGCTCCTAATAATCCTAATTTTTCTATTCTCACAAAGCCCTTCAAGATTGCCTTTCATTGACGGGGGCAAAGGAAAGGCTTTTGTAGATGAAAATCTATGATCTAGGAAATTGAAAGGATATCGTATGAATTTTTATGTTTTTTTCCGTTTTGTAAGCTTTATCGATATCTTTGTATTGAAATAAAAGTAAAAACGGAAGAAGAAATATATTATGACTGTATTTAATTAAAAAAATATATTGTTGTATAAAAATGCTTATTTTTTTATTATTATGGTACTAAACGATACTAATTGCTATCCGTGCATTGAATATCTATGGAAACTAAAGCTATTTGGTTTGGTTTATAAATTTGGTTGTGAAATAGTTTTTTGATCTATATTATTAAGATTCAGGATCGAAATTGCTTAAAATATTTCAAAAAGCCTAAATCTTTTTAATTAATCATCGATTGAATCTTTTTTACCTTCAAGTTTCAGATTTTAATTATGTTATTGTAATAATGTAGCGAAATTAACAGCACATGTGCGACGTTGAAATGCAGACGCACAGCAAAGATGATGATAAACCGATAGCCTTAACCATGGAAATATATGTGACCGTATGCAAGGTCATTTATTTTGAAGTGTGCGCGTGAGATAAGGTTCCATCGCGTTACACTGGTGTCAGAAAGTGGCGAATCGAAAATCTCGGACAACAATTTGTATATTAAATAAAAATCACTGATTCTAACAGTCCTAATATAATCCTCTTATATGTGAATGACAACATGAAGTATTTTTTGAAATACAAATAATAGAGTGGTGTTTGTACTCAAATACTTGTATCTTGGTGCCATAGAACTATTACACTCAGTTTAATTGGCAATAAAGGCGATATTAATGATAAAATTATATTAAATTCCTTGTGCTCCATCTTTACGAAAACGGTGAAGTTTAAATTAAAATCAATTATTAACTTCTCAACCTTTTGAGGAGTGAGCAAATTTAAAATTGATGAAGTCATTGTTGCCATAATCGCTTTACACCGATTACTTTCTGTCAGCTCCTATCAGCGTAAGACAATCTTCAATTCGATTCAGAGTCAATTGTAAATAAACACTGTTGATAGCATACAAGAATACACAATAAATCGATTAATTTGCTCCTGCTTTAAAAGGAAATGATAATTGGACAAAGTTCAACAATATTCAGTCATTTCTTTGCGCACACAAATAACACACTTGAAATCAAAATCATTATTAGTCGATAAACTTAGGCTAACGATCTACACAATCGTGCGATTCTCTGTCTGTCTCAGAGCTCAATGTGCCAGAGTGCACTTTCTGAACAAGTAGAGGGGGGTCGCAGGCCCTGCGATAGTACTCCTTTAGGGGTAATACAATTTTTTACCTGTCAAAAACATTTCATCGTTGCAAGTATAACCTAAAATATAAAGCGCTAAATATAATCCAACACGTCTCATGCTAAGCAATTATTTTTAAAAAATTATCCATGGTGCCATCATATAAATTTTGTTGTGTATTATGTATTTGTCCATGCGGATGATAAATTCGAACTATTTTTTTAATTAATTCTTATAAACAAACTTATTTAGATTGGCGGACACTAGTGACTGACATGGTGTGCGTCATCAAGTTGTATAAGGCAGATTCAAATATAATGCGGAATTTTGTGTGTGTGCGTGTGTATATATTTTAGAGAAAGTGACTGAATCAAAAAGCCTCCCATTTGATAAAATAAATGTATTTCTAATAAATGGAACTATTTAGAAAAATAAAAAAACTCCATTTGTATTTTTATTTATCACTTACACATTTATACAGTAAAATTCCGGGTTATATTTGAATCTCCCTCGAAATATATATACATATATATTAGGGCAGTCAATCGTTAAAAATGACCCCGATAGGTGATTCGAAGTATCGGATAAAGGTACGAGTTTAAACATAATTTTACCTTTAAAAAACCTAAAAAATGCGATCGAAAACTCGTTTAACTAATGTTTTAAGTTATTAAATTCATATAAACGTGACTTGCGTAAATTTAAAAAACTCCATATATATTATTATATATATTTTAATTAGTGTTCTGATGTGAATTTGACGTAGGAACGCCATGGCAGTCATATCTCATGTTAAAATTCCGTTAACGAGTGATTGATGGTGGTTGGGTTCCTTTCCTTCGAGTCAATCATTGGCAACCACTAATGGCCGCCATGGCGTATTTATGGCATATTTGGTGCCACGACACGATACATGAAATACACATGTGGATAAAGAGGATTTTAGTCAATTTAAATAATATGTTTTCAATAAAATTTGCATTATTTTAAAATCTGTTTAACGATGGTATTTTTTATATGAATTTAATATTTTTAGCACCTGTTCCAGTATAAACTATTTAATAAGTAGTATCTATGAATTCAATAGTAACCGCCATTTTAATACACATGATGAATTATGTAAGAAAGGATGTTGGTTAACCGTGAAAGTTAATTAAACCCGTCTAGACATATAGCCCGAATTCATCATTTACTACTTCAACAAGTAGAGTCAAGTTTAAGCTTGGCGTCGAAGCCTCAAAGTACATAAATCACGATTTTAATGAAATTAAATATTATTTTTCAGCTTGAAATATACCTGAGAGATATGTGTAATCAAAGAAGAGTTTGCCTGGCCGTTTTCATTTTCAATTAATGATGTATGATAAGTTGGCTCGGAATTAACCCCCATAAATAATATGGCAGCCGACAAGTTTATGGATTATAAAACAACACGCCAATTGAATACTATTTATTTTCACATATAATATACATTTATCAATGCCTTTTTACATTATGTAATAATTAAGATATGGTAATATTTTTAAATACAAAAAATATATTAAAGCTCAATTTTACTGTACAATAGTTGATATATATATATTTTTTTACAATGGAATTTTAAATGTATGGTTATAATGAACGATTGCTTTCCCCTTTTATTTTGATATTTAATTGATTATTAAGCATTTTTTGTTAGGAATCGTAGTAAAATAATATTAATTAGATTATATTTGATCTTCTAAATAAGTGACATGTCGCCTATCGTTAGTGCAAATTGTTCCTTGTGTCGTAATTAGAGAGGCTGCTCTAGCAGGACTGCCCCTACCGATCAAAGAACCGCTCCTTTCCGGACAATTGATCCTCATGCTGGAATTATTACAGTTTCCGATGGCTGAAGAGCCTTGGGAAAATTTCCTGGAGCGGGGAAAACTATCATAGTTCAATGATTGTCCACTGCTGCTGTTTCTTCGATTTATGCAAGTGTCTGAGTTGCACGTGCCCATATTTGGAGATAGGGTGTTTGTATGGGAGTAGTAACTGCCTCTTTTGTGGTTGCATGGACTGTCGAATTGATTGCAGTTATTTTTGATCGGAGACAATGAGCTGACGTTGGAGGAACAAGTACTGCGACCGGGTGAACAAGTACTTCTTGTATGTGAACAATTGCTGCGAGCTGGTGAACAATTGCTTCTCGCTGGCGAACAAGAACATCGACCACCTCGTTTTCTGACGCTGACGTAAGAAGTACAAGTATTGACCCTTTGAAGAGTGGTTTCAGTCATACCTACACCTAAAAAAATAAATTTTGTAAATACAAATATAATTGTTAAGATTCTTTATGAAATGATGGAAGAGTATTTATAAAAGCTATTGACTCAATCAAGACTTAAACTTCTGTCCATTACCTATTTATTTTTGTCAATTCCATAAAAAGCATTAATTATTAGGACTTCGTTCGACTTAACCAATACAATATTTTATTCGCTAAACGAATGAGGTTTCCTTAAAAATATACTTCTTCTTCAAAAGACATAATTTCATGTCGATGAAAATAACCATTATTTAAGCACAATTATTATTTTAAATGAGCAAAATTTACAAATACGGTTTTATTTTATATAATATCCAATTAAGAAAATTTGAAAGCAGATTATGTACAAGGCGACCCTTGAATTTTGCAAATTGTACTTCACTAAAATTCCCTATTTCGCACATTTTTAAAAATTAAAATTTTAAAGATTTATGTCGATAATACAAAGACTGTTTGTTCCAATGTTGAATACATTATAAAGCTCATGGATTAAAAAGTGATAGCTTCGTTTAAACGATATTATACAGGGTACTTTGCACATGGACCGGCTTGGGGGTTAGGGGGTATTTTGCTACGTTTAATACATAGTCATTATGTACTATGTGTCAGGGTTGTCGAAATAGAATTTTTTTTCAACATTTATAAAAAATACCCAAAATTTACCACTTAAGAGATAGGGAATATGGGTGAAACGTATCAAAAGTTCCCCTTAATCATCAAAAAATTTTTGTTAATCCATGTGTAAAACACCCTGTATGAGGACAATAATGAATTAGGTACATTAGAGAATGAAAATTAATCAATATCATTGAAAAGCAAAAAGTAATATTGGAGTTGCTGATTTTTGTCCACAAATGAATAATTTTATGAATTCTGGAGAAATCCCGGAAACTATCACATATTATATAGTTAGGCCAATGGATGAACTAAGCTTGCATATTAATGAGTTATAGATTAAACGAACATTTAATTGACCAACTATAGTTGAATGAAATACACAATGAAAATGAGGAATATGTTGCTTATAAAAGCCTTCATACATCTTAACAATTTTTTGACTTTCACGGATCGACAAAGGCTCTCTACTTTAGAAAATTTAACAATCACACACATTTTCAGTAATCTGCATATTGATTTAAGTATTGAATGTACAATAATAAATTATTATAAGAAATATTATATGCTGTCCTTAAGATCATAGGAGGTATGAAAGCGTGTTCATGGAAATTTTCAAATATTTAGAAGTACATATTGATATGAGGGGTTAGTACAGCATTCTTGACATTCTCTGCGAACGTGGTAGAACTTATATTAATATGCTAATCAATTACCGGATACTCCATTGTGAAGATCTGCACGCGCAGCCCTTCTTACCGCCGTACTCAAGCAACCTCTAAGACATGGAAATTTGGCTGCTACCTAAGAAAAAAAAACTTTTTTTAGTGTGGAGTTTATAAATAATATTGTATAATCGACTAATACTTATTTATAATAGGGTGAGCTGCTTAGATTTTCAGCTAATAATGTGGTAAATAAAACTAAGACAAGATACTCGCTATACAGCCTAGATAAAAAGTATACAGGTTGTCCGCGACTTACGACCGAGATATGTTTCTACACTTTGGTCGCAAGTCGTATTGGTCGTAAGTCGAATTTTATACATAAATGTAACTTAAATTGTGTTAAAATGTGTATCAATTTCATTTTCTTTTTCAAATTACGAATGAGTTATATTTTCAAAATGTTTAGTTAACTTTTTCCATATTCCATAGATGCACGATGATGTGACCTTTTGCCATCCCTATTCCATATTTTTAATCGCATGGTGAATATTAATTTTTTTTTGGTCGTAAGTGCGAATAGTCGTAAGTCGAACCGTTGTAAGTCGAGGTCTACCTGTATTGGTAAATTATTTGACGCTCCTCGTACATTGGATTGAAGTTGGTTACACTTGGTCTGTCGGATGCTATAATAAGCAATCAATATTATTGAAATTTTGTATGAATATTTCTTGAATACCAATAACCAATAAAAGTATAAATATATTTTTTTTTCAGATAATGATACCAAGCACGATTCTCTGAAATATGTTATTAAAGTTAATGCCTAGATATCATGTAAAACAAATTTACCAAAAAAATAAAAAAAAACCCTATTTTAAAGCCTACTAGATAAATTTCTTCGCATGCTCTAAGATTTTATCCGAGAAAAATTGCGTTTTTCTCGACAGACACGTTTTTTATTTAGCTTATCGATGTTCTCATTGGTCAATCTACAACTCTATGTTCTTGTCGGTGGGCGCAAAAAATCTTTCTGAATTTCTCAGAGGACACATTTCAAAACTTTATGTGTCCCAGCCATCGGTTCTCTTTATTAAATTTTATAAATCACACCTCAGATGCTCACCCTCAAAATATTTTCCTAGCAAAATATTCACACACGTCGTTTTACGAGGCGATCCTCAAATTCGTTACAAACTGTGCATTGGAATAATAAACCCATCAATGTTGCGATGAGATAATTGAGTTTAAATTAGTTTCATCGTGGAAATATCCTGTCCATGGATCGAAATTATGTTGAAATATTTAATCTCAGTCTTGATGTATATTATGTTGAAATGTGTCAAAATAAAGTCGCAAGATATTTATAGCCATCATAGGATAAACGTTCTAAGCCTTCTAGATATTTGAAAAGGGTCTGATGCTATGCGCAAATATAAAAATGGCGAAGTTCCTGAAAAGCCCCGGGAAACCTTTTTTCAAATGAAAATCGATACACGCTTACAAGTTGTCACGGCTCGAATGAATCTCTGACCTCAGCTCTTATTATTTGTCGGATTTCAATGAAAATTTGTGAGCACATACACTTTTGAAAGGTCTCTCACTATCAATTGTGTGGGCTATTTTCATATTGCTTAAGTTTAATTTTGTTTAGTTGTCGAATGTAAGAACATGTTTCAATTGCGCATTTTGTACGCTTAATATTTGGGTTTCGGATTGAATGTGTATATCATTCTTTGCAGAACCATGGCAAGTCATTGTTGCTGAAGAAGGCTTTTGTTTTGATAAATGGAGCTCAATCTCTTCTTTCTTAGTTAATCAAAAATCACAAAGCGCTATCTAGATATTCAAGATTGGATTTGTGCAAAACAAAAATGAGTTCAATGGAATTCTGAGCGCGTACAAAAAGTATTCTCGCCTCATAGAGGAATAGGAAATATATATTTTCTTTCACAGTGACGTATTTCCTAGGAGTCTGCAATTTTATATCTGATTTATACTATTTTTTGCCATCGTTATTTTTCGTCTAATTAAAATTGTTCAAAAGTTGAAGAACTTTTATACTGTCCTAATTATAATCAGTACTATAGCTGACGTGGCCGTTAAATACTTTTTAGAGCTGATTTTTTATATTTAACTTTGATCCATGGTTTTGATCACATTTGAGATTTGTTTATAATGATATGGGGGAATTATTAGCAAAGCATGAATCAAATGCAAATAACTAACTGCAAATAATTAAATTATTAGTCGTCAAATTGTAAAATAATTAATGAACTAAAAATCTACTTAAAAACCATTAATACTAAATTTTTAATGAATAGACATGATTTTTCCATATTTTTAAATCCATATTTTTGGTTTTTGGAAACAATGAATATCATTTGTATTTTATTAAAATAGCATCGACAGGATATAAAATTATATTATAGAAATAGCATGACTTGGCATAACATTTAATGATCAAGGTTCAATTCAGGTTCAAAAACTGACAAGGGGTTAGATCATGCATATTCAACAATATTAATGATTTATCGCGTTATCTACAATACAATCCATCCAAAACTACATTAGAATTTGACATAATCAAAATTCATTGAACAATTTGTGTCAAAATTTTAGTACTATATGATATAGCTAATAATTAATTTTAACAAATATACAGTTTGTATGCCGATAATCGGTATTGGTAGAATTAACCTTTTGAGGAGTGAGCAAATTTAATATCGAAGAAGTCGTTGATGCCATAATCGCTTTACACCGATTACCTTCTGTCAGCTCCTATCAGCGTAAGATAATATTCAATTAGAGGCAGAGTCAATTGTAAATAAACCACTGTTGATAGCATACAAGACCACGTCATTTCTTTAAATAAATAATACACAAAAAATCGATTTTATAATCGATAAATTTGGGCTAACGATCTATACAATCGTGCGATGCATGCGAGGAAGCTCTCCGTCTCTGTCTCCCGAACTGCGCTACGTTCTCTTTCTGTCTCTCTGTCTGTCTCCGAGCTCAATTTACAAGAGTGCTATTTCAAATAAGTGGAGGAGGGGTCTCAGACCCTGGCACAGTATTCCTTTAGGGGTTAAGTTATCGGAGTCAAGCCCGGCGAAACACACCATGGTTGAAGTAACTCCGGCAGTGGAACGGTCCTAGCATCGGATTATTGTTACGGGCGGCACTCGAAAAAGTCAAGATGGGACTTCTGGTTGCCAACATCCTTGGAAGATAGAGCACATAGCGAAGAAGACGATGATGAGAAATGGATCCAATACAATAACCATACACACATATTATTGTATACACGACTATTGCACTGAATTTGAGCTATTTGAGTGGCTCAACCAACAAAACGACCACAATACTAAAAAAAAGGTGTGATAACGACGCCACTCCAGAACAGTATACAAGATATTATATACATCAACCAAGATTAAAGAAATATTACTCTTCAGAGCGACAAGGATGATGCGTATGACTTAACTACCAAAAAAAGGCCTGATTTTCTATTGTCTGTGACAAGAGAATTAGATAGACATTTGATTGTATTTATAAACTTTTGTAAAAATACAATCTACCCCTGTCAAAATTAACTTCCATAGCTATAGATGGCGTTGCTTCATGACTGGAAGAAACAAGGGCTTCGTGACATTACTACAAAAAAGGCGAAATTTTTGGTGGATCCAAAATTCACCATAAGCATTGTATTAGACATCAAGAAGTACTATACAGACACTTTAATTCTTTAAGTGACAATTTACTTCCATTTTTTCAATAAATATAGAAGCAGTACCTAATCATATGCAAATAGAAGTGATTGAAATTCAGTGTGATTCAAATTTGAAAGCAAAATTCATTGAATCAAATTTGAAAATACATGAACGTTAGCATTTGAAATAATTTCCATAATTTATAATAATTTTCATTTATAATAGGAAATAAGTCTCCAGCCAGATCCAGCATGAACGATGCTCAATTTAAGTCAGTTTTGAAAGTGATCATTGCTAGTAGTATTTCCCCTGAAGTAGAAAATATGAGAGACGCCAAGTGTCAGGATGAAAACTTGTGAAAAATTGTCTTTTTTATTTCTGTACCAGTGGCGGATTTATCTCTAAGCGCAGAATACGCTCGCTTTGGAACCGCGTAATTCAAGGGGTCTAAGAATGTGCTCAAAGTTCACAAATCGATCTTTCTCCGTATGCTCAGTTAATATTTCCACTGCATTGTGCCCCAATTTGAACTCATAGAAAAAACTAGCGATTTTTTTTGTTGACACTATTCTTTTGAAAGTCACTAAAAAATAATAGAAATAGTAAAAATGACTCAATATTTAAAGGCAATTAAAGAATATATTACCTTTTTCAATTTTAAATATTCGAACTTGTACCTCTCTCAATCACGGTCTATCTTTGACTAATTAGAAAACGCGGCACACTTCTTTACGAGAAAATCAATAAAATATTCCAATTCCACGATTTTACGAATATTTGGGACCATTACGCGTAATAGTGTAGAAGTAAATTGTAAGAGAAAACCGCGCTTATCGAGGACCGAATGGGTCCAGAGAACCTCAAATTTATAAGTGAAAATAAACCTACATTTCTACCTAAATTTTTTTTCGTGGCCCACCATACATTTTTTTTTAAATTTGACCCATTTTAACCTTTGAGTTTTAACAGCTCTACACTACACTACGGTTATTCAATGCAAAATCAACTTTAAAAAATCGACGAAAAGTGAATGCCGTGT
Source organism: Stenopsyche tienmushanensis (assembly GCA_008973525.1). Taxonomy (NCBI): domain Eukaryota; kingdom Metazoa; phylum Arthropoda; class Insecta; order Trichoptera; family Stenopsychidae; genus Stenopsyche; species Stenopsyche tienmushanensis. Next base: position 2,676,784 of record WACJ01000274.1, read on the forward strand.
TAAACGAGGGTTGGGTGTTTTATATTGCGTGATCTTGTCACAAAATAACATTTTTATCTACCTTCCGATTTACTTAACTCTATTTTAAAACAACAAAGACGTGCTGTATATCGACACGCAATAAACTACAGGGTGGAATTCAAAACTATCATCCCTCGGTTTGTTTACAAATAATTTCCTTTCAAAAGCACACATACCTTGATTTACAACCGGTGGTAGCTCGCAAACTTTCGCCGTAATAAATACAACTTCTAATGTGATTTATGGACATGAATTCGTTGCTCGATAAGTTTTTCGACGTACGCGATGTATCGAATGGCAAGTTGGCCGAATGTTTGAAACTTTCATTTCGAAACAGGAACTAATTGAAGCCATGGACGACTATTCAGGAATAATCTGACCTATCTAATGATTTACAAATTGGAGGCGAAATATTGATGTTTAATGGCAGTGTAACTATATTACAAATATAATGTTAACCCTTTGCGGTCGTTTGTCTACTCTCAGCCACCATAGATTTTTTACCGTTCCGGTCGTATGTCTGCTCTCAGTCATCACAACAAGGAACCGTACGAATTTTAATTATTTTCATTCATGTATCAGTTTATAACTTCTCTGAATGCTTTTAAATATCTAAGCGACCTTATCACGAACCAAAATATTGCCCCGTTAAATCAGAAATAATGAAACTCAATCTAAAAAATGTGATCGTTCCACACTCGCCATGCAAAACAATCAAATTGAATTATACTGAGAATGTTTTTTTACATTGTATTCAAGCCCTGTATAAAATTTATAAACAATATAGTAAATTGAAGATTAATAAAAAAAGGTGCATCGTTATCGTCGGTTTGACAGCTATATTACCATTAATTGTTATCGTTTTCTTTCAAATTCTAATATTGAGTAACTCTTTTCTTAATTTTTCGTCAGGTTTTCATGTCGTTTTTGTACTAAAAATCAAGTCTAATTATTCTTGGTGTATTATATATAACAGCATATACTTTTGGCATACTTTGACATTCATAATTCATGCTCCATAACCATATTTTATCACTATTAAAACCCATTTATCATATTATTTCTCCCTAAGACGTGATCTGAGTGCCATACTTAAGCCTCTGAGAGGCCATAATGGCATACTTTACGAAAATACGTATAAAATATACGTTTTTTAGTTCGTTAATCTTTGCTAGTTTAAAATCATACAAATATGCATATGTATAAATCTTATATCCTTTTAAAATTATTAAAAGTTAAAAGAGATTTTTAACATTTTTGTTGAAGCGTTGTTGAAATTAAATACATATAAAGGGATTCGAATGTCGTTCCATGTAGGATTTCCAGATGTCCAAGTTCATTGTTGGGTTAGACCAAACCTGCATCCTCTTAATGTTTCTATTTGTCCTGGAAGACAAAGAACATTGTTACAGGATGTTACAATTAAATCATATAGATTTTGGGTCTCTCTCTTTTTCGTGGAAAGACAACAACTGTCCGTAAATGTCTTAGATTGGTGGCAATTCCGACGACTTTTGGGTTACTCTTGTGTATTTTTCAGCTGCAAAGGAAAGTTTCTAAGCGTATTTGTCTGTTGGAATTTTCCAACAAAAGGATTGTTAGTTGTTGACAAACTGTATATAAATATAACAATTTTCTCTGATTTTAGGACTTAAGCAATATTAATAGGAAGGCTCATTGTATAAATAAGGATCCGCAAAACACACCTGAATAAATCCGTAGCGAAATCTGGCATTCATATAACAATAGATGATGGGATTGTAGCAGGAGTGTGACATGGCCAACCAGTGGAAAGCGAACCACACGTAAGGTAGAGGTTCCCACGTATCCCATGATGAATCGTCTACATTTATACTCCATAAAATCTGTGAACAAGAATACATTTATTTGAAATATTTTCCAACATCTTAATATTATGTGTGAGATATTTCTCATCTCTCTTTTTAATTTTTTATTTCAGCTTCAAAAAGATTCCAATGATTTCCCGAAGGAAGTGACTATTGAAAGAATATTCTTATTGATGGTGTCTCTATGGATACTGTGACGAATATCATCATCATCATATATATTCGAAACTTTTAGTGCGAAATATTATACTCACAATTAAAATATTCAGAGGCAGCCAGCATACTGTGAATACTATGACGACCGTCACCATCATTTTTATCATCTGAAAGCAAAATAATAAATTGTTACATTGGAAAAAAAAATCTTGATGAAATATTAAAGTGTATATTCATATTTATCCAGAAACAGGGACGGCTATTATACCTTATTCATAAAGGGATTTTTTTCATCAATAATATAATATGTTTGCCATTGACAATCCACCCTTTGAAGGGAAAAAGCTTAATAACCACCGCACAAAATGGCTTCACGATTTATCAAAAAAAGTAATATTCCAAGCCGCTTTTTAGTAATAAGATGAATGATGTAAATCCAAAAATGATAATATTCCCGAAATTCTAAACAATTTTTCAAAACTTTCTATGGACATCATTCTATTATACCGCCATCGTATACTAATTACAATATTGGATATTGTGAATACAATCAAAAGCTTTTATTATTACGCTTTTTATTAATACATTCATCACATTTTCATTTTGGATATATTGTAAATTGTACTGTTATGGATTTATATCTTAAAATCACTATAAGAAACATTATAAAAATTATAATAACCGTGTCAAATCAAGTGTGCATTTTCGTCATATAATGCTTTGGGAGTTTAAACAAAGCAACAGTAATACATCTACGACTTAAATATATGCAATCTATAATGTGAAAAATCAGTGAGTAAACGGACAGTAAGCTATCGGTTTTTAAAATTTCGCTCGGGAAATTAGACCCTGTAAAATGAACCAAGGGTGTGTTGTCCTTCCGGCTTTAATGAAGACATTTTAAAAGTGTTATTGAAGAAAAATCCACGTCAATCAGCAAGGGAATTGCCAGGGAAGCTAAATATGTCACTTCGAAAAATTGGGGAAAGTTAGCACATTGGATGTGCGGGGTGCCACATAATCTTAGTGAAGGCAATGAAGAAAATCGTATGACTATTGTCGCAATTCTCCTCTAACGGCAAAAAATTGAGCCATTTTTAAACATAATAATTACTGAAGTTGAAAAAAGGGTAACGTACGAAAATATTGTATAGAAATGACAGTGACTTGATAAAAATTAACCACTTTTACAGGATCCTAAAGTCAATATTCATGGGAAAAAAACTATGTGTATGGTGGGATCATCGGGGCATAATCCACCACGAGCTTATTAATCAAAATAAAACTATCAATACCAATAAATACACTCAACACCTACAACGTGTTCAAGAAAAACGCTCTTCTCTCCTCAATCGGAAAAATGTCATACTGTTATACGATATGCAAAACCACATACAGCAAAGTTATTCCAAACCACATATTCTGTTCGTTGCAGAATTTCTTAAATGGAAAAAATAATGAAGTAAATCAGGCTATCTAAAATTTCTCTTCATCTAAACTTGCTAAATATTATGAAGATGGTATTGATGATTTTTTTTTTGACTCAACCTGATATTATATTAAACTAATTTTTAACGTAAATGCCGTCGAGATCGAGCTATTTCTGTAGTCAGTTTTTGTATGCTAGTTTCATAGACCGTCAGCTCTTTTGGGATTGTCTTTTAGATTCTGGGATGTAGTAACACCTTGCTTCATCGAGAGTATTAGTACGGTCTTCTCTGAGCAATTTAACCCACTTCGTGATATGTTGTCGACTCATCACATCACTATCATAAACTTCCAACAGCTTGGATTGTCTGCAAAGCCAAAAAACGGAAAACGCAACGGCGGATCTCGCACGGATGGGAGGTGGCGGGAGTGCGCGATGGCATCTCCATCGGAAGAATTTACTGTGACTGAGCAAAATGATTAACAAACACGCGGGACCAAATTAACTGATCATTAGGATCCAGCCTACATTCCAGGCATGCCAACTTGGAAACAAAAATATCCACCGGCCTCAGGAGCCCTTGCAACCTTATTTTCTAGACGACATATATGTATTTATTATGTTAATCCTTCGCTATTGAATGAACAATACATTGTAATAAATTGGGAACAAAATAATCACATCCTTGTTTTTTTTTAATATCAGCTTTCTACAGTATTTTTTTAGGTCTCATCGTAACGTATGTCAATGTAGGTGTCTGTTGGACCTTTCGTTACCTTTGCCGGTTGCGGTTCAGCCGCACAGTCATCGGCGGCCGGCGAGAAAGTGGCCTCCTTCCTGCAAATTCCCGGGCGGTTACCGGTCCGTTCCTTATCGGACCCGATGAAACGCGGAAGACGGAATTTACGAGGACAATGGAGTTACGAAATCTTTATTGGCCGGGGCCACATGTCGCGGAGCCGCAAGGCAGAATTCACAAAATATACGCGCGCTCGCTCTCTCCTTGCGGAATTGGCTCTCGTTCTTCCTCGTGAGCAGAGCTCCGCTGCTGCGTTGCGCGCGCACCTTTTTTTCCTCCTTCCCGTGGTCCATGCTTCACTACCATGTATGAATTAACAATTATAATGTAAATCCTCCAATAATCTACATTATCATTTTCTTAATATGGCAAATTTATAATATCTACTAAATACTATAATCAGTTTCGCTTTAGGTTTCGATTTTCGACAGACAGTTGAAATAATTCCTAATTAAATCTTATTTTTGTAACAAATAACCTGTGGTTTATATCGTATTCAGCTATCTTATTCGTACATAATATTAGGCATTTTGGGTTCAAATCTACAGATTGCCGTCATATATTTGACCCTTTATAAAAACCAACAAAAGTCAATAAAACGCTTTTATGAGTTTATCCCAGCCCTCGTGCCTATATACCTGTCCATTAACGTCTTTGTTAATATCCATAATATATTTCATGATGTGACGTTTTATCAAAGGGTCTTGTATGAGGAAAATAAAATATTTTGCTGGAGTTTGATTTAATATTTATAGGATGTTCTATAAATAAAATGTACAACTTGTCATAGTGTCAAAGAAGAGGCGGCTTAAAAGTTGTGCAAAAAGTTCGAGTCTTCGTTGAACAATTATAATCCGAAGCTTAATAATTTTATTTATGTAAGCCTCGATAACTATAGTAAATAAACTATAAGATATAATTTTAATTAACGGTAAAGAAATTAAATTCTCATTTCACATTTAAGCATTCATACTTGCTAATGCGCTGATGATGAAAGCGCTTTAATTTTGAATTTCTTATTGAAGGGTTAAAATTACAGAGGAGGATAATTAACGCCGAGTTCCATTTCGAATCCGAAAGTTTGGTCTCAATTCCGAGTTTCGTAATTTGTTTAGGCAGTTTTGTTTCGCCCTATCCGATTTATTTGCGGATTTTTCGATTTTCTTTCAGCGCTTTCCAGGTATTCTCATTAAGTAGAAGTAAATTTAGGCGGTCTTCAGATTATTACTATGAAGGCTTCTTGATTGATGATTGGACGTCTTTGTTAATAATGTAATGGATATGGTCGTTATTATGTGAGGAAAATAATTAAATTATTAAATCGAGTAAGTCAATACATATTAGATCGGTGAACGCTTCAAGCTTAATTACTTTAATGGCGTTTATTAATATTGATTATTGACAAAATACTTTGGTTTACTTTGTATATGTACTTTGTTCGAACGACATTAAATATTTTAAATATATATCTAATATATAAAAATAAGTTGCGTTTCCCGTCTAATGCTCGGGCGAAATGGGTTGATATGCGCGTTCATCGGATTGAGACAAAACTTGGTCCACTTATTGCCAAGGGATCAGGGGGTGACATAGGCATAGTACAATTAACTTACAGTAGATTTTTAATTCAAAACTTAATGTGTGAAAGTTGTTGATTCTGACGTGTTTGAGATTATGCGTTGCTAAGGCTATAGGTATATAGTACCTACAAGTTGCAGTAGGAGGCGTCGTGTCGTCATATACGCCTGCATTCAAATAGTAAACGTCAAACGTCAATGTCATTTGCAGGTTATCCATCGGCGTGAGTCAATTATATCCAAATTATTTATCGCAAGCACTTTTAAAATGCTTCATTTCATTCATCGCTTATTCACGTACGTAACAACCGAAAAAGTACGTTTGAGTGCTATCCGATAAAAAATCAGACGACCAACGTGCAACGAGAATCGAAAGTACATGTTGATTTGAATATTGCTGCATTTCAATATGATATTCATTACGATTATAGTTTGCATCCCAGTGTAAAATGGATAAAGGTTAAATCCTGTTAACGGGGGACAAATTTATTGGTAAATTGAAAACGCCTTTGAAACCAGATTTGAATTTAAATTTAATTTAAAAAATAAAAACACGAAAGAAATGAATAATTATTTTATTTAATAACAATATGTTGACGTTGAAATCAACAATCTATGGATCTTCTTTTTCATCGAAAACATTCAAAGCTCATACCAACGTCGGATATTGTCGTGCAAATTGTACATGCAAATAGGCAGTGATATGGCAGTAGTCAGTATTGAAAGACTTGATGCGCGCAACGATCGAGTTCAAACTCAATTTCAAACAGGTAGATATATCAGCAGTGACGAGGCTCTTTGGCCTATTTTGAGCTTCCTAATTCACAGAAGCAATCCGAATGTTCTTCATCTCAGTGTTCATCTCGAAAATGGACAAAGGCAGACACTGCAAGAAATGTTGCTGCTGAACCAACACTTGCGCTGTGTGAAGAAGATGTATTTGCAGAGACATTATGGTACGCACAAGTTCCTAACTATTTTACATGAAATACTACATCCGAGAATTTTCAACGACGTAAGCAAGGGATGCGTGATGAAGGCTATCGAAATCTGTATTCATCTGATGCATTGGGCCGTATTTACACATTACATCCAAATAAAGCCGAGTGTTACTATTTAAGAATGCTTTTGGTTAATGTCAAATGTCCTACTTCATTGAGAAAGGTCGAACGGAAATTAGAACATTACTCGCCATCATTTTAACCACATGTCCGTCATCCAACCCGAAAGATTTGTGGTAAAAATTCAGAGAGGATTTGAGCGAAGGCATTTTACACACCGTTAGCAATGACAATTCAATTGAGTTTTCGGACAATATTTTCAATCAAGCTCTGATCGAAATCGAAGATATTTGCTTAACCATCAACATCAAAGAATTCATTCAACAAGAATTCGTTCTGCACTTGAACAGCAGTACAATGCTAATGATTTGAATGCATTTGTCGAAGCAAAGGAACAACTTTTGCTTGCGGAACAAAAATTGACCTACGATACAATTACAAATGATCTGTTCTTCCTTGATGCGCCTGGTGGTACTGGAAAAACGTATCTCATCACTTTACTATTGGCTCACATTCGATCTCAAAATAGAATTGCTTTAGCTCTTGCTTCATTAGGTATTGCGGCAACATTATTAGATGGTGGACGAACAGCGCATTCGGCATTCAAATTGCCATTAGATATGCATTTATTGGAAGCCCTGACATGTAACATTCCTAAAGTTTCTGACATAGCTAAAGTTTTGAAAATTTGCAAGGGGATTATCTGGGACGAATGCAATGCTTGATCGAACTCTTAAAGACTTACGATCAAATGCAAAACCGTTTGGTGGCGCTCTAATTTTATTATGTGGCGACTTTCGACAACCTCTTCCAGTGATGCTTTCATCGACACCAGCTGATTCTTGCCTCAAAGCATCGCATCTTTGGAGAGACGTGCGAAAACTGACATTAAAGACAAATATGCGCGTACATTTGTAGCGTGATGCGTCGGCAGCCACATTTTTAAAACGACTATTGAACATTGGTGAAGGAAAAGTGCATGTTGATGCTGCCAAGTTTATTTCATTTCCATCGAACTTTTGCGTTGTTGTGCCATCCATCGATTTACTCATTCAGAAAGTTTTTCCGCAGATTTTTAGTAATTATAAAAATCATTATTGGCTTTGCGAACATGCTATTTTGGCAGCAGAAAACACCGACGTCAATACAATCAACCACACAATACAATAACAAATTGCAAACGATTCTGTTACCTACAAATCGATTGATAGCGCCATGAATGCAGACCAAGTTACTAACTATCCAATCGAGTTTTTAAATTCGTCAGATCTTCCTGATGTGCCACCTTACAAATTGGAACAAGACTCACTATGAAGAAATTGATGCCGAATATCATCGAAACAACTATATATTCTTAATGGAAAGTCGAAAGGAGAAGATGTGCTCATTCCCCCCGACGTGCAATTTGATAAGAGACGACTGCAGCTCCCCGTTGGACTTGCATTCTCAATGACCATCAACAAGGCACTTCAAGTGTGCGGAAGAATCTAGAAAATCCACGTTGGACAGCCGAGAAATTTTTGTATTTGTTAAAGACGGAAAAGCCAAAACTATTCTCTACCCTAAAGCACTTAGCAGAACAATTAAGTAAGCAAAATGTATGCTTTTAATATTTTTTTCTTTATATATCATTCAATATCAATAAATGTATTAATTGTCGGAAAAAATATCATTATTTATATCATTGCTAATTAAACAAGATAACTCTTTCAAATTTCAAATGGTATTTTTAGAACTATTTCTTCTGTGGCAGCAACGCGCCGGGTACCAGCTAGTATATATATAAAAAGCTGAAAGACTGAAATTTTTTACAAAAAAAACCTTTTGAAATCGATTGAATAGCGTATTAAATTACTATTTTTCGAGTATTTTCTGCCTATTTGATAAGCTTTTGCAACTCCAACTTCAATCGGAAAGTTTTTTCAAACATATCTCCCCTTAATTCCGTATCAATAAACTAGAACAAGCCTTTGCTTTCAACTCTAATAATTGTACACACAAGCCCTTAATATCCTTTCAACGCTAAGCATTTTACTATTATATATGAAAGAATTTGTAAATACTATTTTTCAATCATAAAATATTTTTTGTAAATTCATCATAGTCAAGAAATTTGAGTTTCTTCACTTACTGAAATCCACATTCGCATACTCAAAGATTGATCCGTTGATCAACATTTTTTGATCATATGGCCTTAATAAGCATTATTAAGATTAAAATCGATTTGCATTCTTAAAAACGATGGTTACATTATGGATTATTTTATTTTAGAGTAGATTTTCAGATGTTGAAATATAAAAATACAATAGAACATAGGATTTTTACGTAATTATTTAGCACGGATTTAATAGTAACTAGTATATAAAGTAATTTTCCGATATTCAGGAAGCAACAAACGGCTTTGCAAGATTTTTGTGAGAAAATTTAAGGCTTACTTTATAGAACAAATTCAGTAGATTAAAGGTGATTCAAGATGTTCTCGGTGATAAACGAATAAAACGCGTATAAATATAGAAAATTATCACTGGATACGAAATCCATTTGCCACGATTGATACGTTGTATTGTGAATTTTCATACGCCAAAGAAGAAGAATTAGTCTCATTGTCGACTGATCGTACTCTAAATATTAAATTTTCCGAAATGACCATGAAGTACTTTTGGATTTCAGATGAAGGCACTGAAACTAAATTTATTTTCAAAATTAAGCATTTTTTATATAATTTAACCTTTTAACTGCCAGAGCGTAATGAGCGTGTACAAATGCGACTCGCCAGTTAGTCGTTGGCATTTAAAAGGTTAACTTAATAATGTAATAAAAATTATGTCCACATATTTTTTTCAACTTCTTAATTTTTCCCATGATCAAAAGTGCACCGTGACTTCAAAAAGGTTTAGAATCACTGATCTAAAGTATATAGAAACTTAATTCAGCTCATCAAGTCTATCATTGTTTTCGTATGATATTCAACAGGGATTCAGCATAAGGATTGGCAATATTGCTTAAGACTCTGTAAGCCATTGTTAAATGTTGTAATCACATGTATGGAAATAGTATTTGGGAACATAACTCTTTAAGCCCCTATCTTTTAATATCACGCGAGAAATATGGAAATAAATTCGGGATAAATATAATAATCACAAAGCTCGTGGTACATAGATTAGACCAAACGCAAACGAAACAAGACACGTTTATGGTTCAAGTGTCTCCGATGCTTTTATATTATTACTTGTTATTCTGGTTTAAGTAAATTTTCTACAAACTTTAGAATTCGTGTGATATACGCATTTTTTTAAGGGGGGCCTTTTGCTACGTTTCATACATAGGCTCTGTGTCCTAAGTATCAGGGTTGTCGAAATAGAATTATTTTTCAACATTTTGAAATAATGCCCAAAATTTCACGTTTAAATCATCTTAACTTTTAAAATTGTAGTCATAATAGCACGAAATAACTGTTTTGTATTTTGCAATATATTTTTGATCAAAATAAATCATTATTTTGTGCAAATGGCCTAATGAAAATTACTTTAACTACTAAGTCCTTTAACTTGAAGAGGTATCAGCATGCTAGCATCAGGCCTAAGAAAATACTGTTTACGATATTTTTATTAAATATATTATAGTAAAATTGGACACCTCTACTTTGTATACACCCACTACATTTTTTTTTTAATCTCAATTGTAGTTGTCTGAAGTAGCATTTCCTCTTTCATTTTTGCAAAGGCGGCGATCATTCTTTCAATTAGGATTTCTTTTGTGGGCACCTCTGTCGTGTAAATTCATTGTTGTCGGTCCATGAACAAAACACTTTGTATATTATATGCAAGAAGGCGTTTGAAATTACTATGTGTTAAGCAATTCATAAGCTCCATAAAAATGATATGACATATTATCTATTATCAAGAAGTATATAAATCTAAACTATTGTTTAAATTCTTTTAAAAGTATATTATAAAGATTTGGGCACTAAAATCATATTAAAAAATATCCGTCGGATCAAACTTGGAAGATTATATTTATCAACATTCCTAATCGATCATTTCTGTATCTAAATTATATATAAATATAAATTTATTTTAAGTAAATCATCGTTAAGCGTCTGTTTCATTATTCAAATGTAAAAATATTTTGAATAATTCAAAGCGACGTAGTTACTTGAACATGTTTATATAAGGTGATTGATGGAGTGTTTATATTATAGAGTTGCCTACATCTAGGATATTCCTATTTATAAAACATCCAAATTTATATAATGTTATGATTTCAGTACAAGATTCATCAGAATAATTGTGGATAAAATTGACTTCAATTCGAGATGTTTAATTATGGAGAATATTTGACAAGTGATGAGAAGTCAATGATGTCTCTGGCAAATTAAATTTGCATATATTTGAGGGATAGATAACTTTATTGCTTTACGTGAATTTGATCTTTGCTCAAAAATGTTACAAATATCAAGGCAAATGGAATGTCGCTTTGTACATTAGAATTTTGAATGCTTTTGTACTTTGAGCGTATGTAGTAATTATGTTAATTAATAATAACAATGCGAAAATAACTTCCGTATTTTAAATGTGAAGTACTCTATGGGTCTAATGGGCTCAAGAAATTTTAGTTTAAAGTTCATTCGAGGAACGAATAGTGGTTAGAAATAATGTACGAGACTATCAATTATGTGTTTAATTGAATATTTTAATTCAAATTACACGTTTTATTCTATGCTTTCATGTAAAAATTAACATTTAGCTACGAAATATAATATTTCGCAAAGAAAATTTTCGTAGAAATTTCATTTCGTTTATCGCTCAAACAAAGGCTTTTATATCTATTACCTTAAATTTCAATGTTATTCAACCTTAGCTCGAAAAAAAATTGTACACAAATAGTTATGCCTAAATTTCATCATTTGAGATTTTGTAACTTCAAAAATTTATTTCACACTCCGCTTATAAATGTATAGGAAATATTGCAATTTATTCACCGATATGCTAAATAAGCTTAACATGAAGAGAATATGTGTGGTGCTAAAATGGAAATTTAAGGGTATTTTTAAGGCGAAATTGAATATTTTGACATCGATACGATGAAAAATAAATAAAAAATGGGATAATATTTCAGAATGATGGTTTTTAAACGCAAATGATATTTATAGAATTTAGTTATTTGTCATAATGATAAATATTATAATAAGGTCAATTATACCCAATGGGGTTAACCTCTTATTATCTATTATGGGATAATTTTCAACTAAACATTCAGAATTTATGGAAGCTCTCGTCCATTACATATGATAGTCCAATTAGTCAGATAAACTACCCGTGCGATCATAATTTTATTCGTGGCTTGGTTGTCAAAATTGGATATCAATATAACTATTAATGGACCCCAAATCCGATGCTTGATTCACAATTATTCCATAGTTTCAGCGAGCATTTAAGTCTGAAATTACGGGTGCAAATTTGTGTTTAAATGTAAATATGTGATGTTCAATCAAGGTTAACATGATTAAACAGACACGGATCGTTTCATCCTGATTGAGGTTCGTAAAAAACGGTTTCAACCGATATTAATATCAATGTTTGAATTAAAATATTAAGTAAATAGGGGGGATAACAATTTTATTCTTCTTTTAAGCTTTTAGTCTGTGAGCAAACTGCCGATTTGTATGCCTGGGGTGGTTCGGAAACAGCCTTGACACAAAGCCGATTGAGAGGTTTTGCGTTGCTTAAGAACTCTCAATTCAAAATTAAAAAGCAAAAAATAATTGAAAAAGTGTGAGGTGAGGAAATCACCAAAGACAAGATGAAAATTTTGATTTCTTCTACATCAGATGGAACGCCGTAATTACGTCGAGAAAGGGAACAACGAAATTAAATTTCTTATAAAGCATGCAAGTACTGTGCGAAAATGAGATGGTTCTTTCATGTTTTTATTAAGGGATGAATATATTTGAATGTATGAAATATTTTTTTATGCTGATACTTCCATGTAAATATGTAATATATTCATTATCGATAAAAAAAATATGTATCAATTTCATACATATATTTTTATCAAGATAATATCAATTCATATTTATACCAAATCATGAATAGGTTTTTTATATTTTTGTATAGGAAAAATATAAGTTTTCTGAAAATTGACCATCTATTCAACGCCAGATCTTAATTCAAATCAGAATAATCTAATTTATTCAACAGATAGAGAGTAATTCTTCATCAAAGAACTGAAAAACGTCTTCAATCGCAAGATATTATTCCTTTTAAATATTATCTTTTTAGGTCAATTAAATCATTTTGAAAGCTACAAATCAGTCCAAATTTAAGCAATAGGTTATTATTGAATTGATCAATGAAAATATATTTAAAAATTTACATGAACATGCTCATTTGGAATAGAATAATGTGATTTAAGCAATAAAGTAAATAAGTAAATAGTAAGACTGAATAAAACTCAAAGTATAATATGTATTCTGTTATAGTTTATTTTGAAATGTTTGTTTTACACTTCTGTAATGTAATTGATTTACGATCAATATTCAATACAAGTATTCAATAGTACAAGATTTTCTCTATATCTCAGTTTATTTAAGAAATTTCTTAGAAATCAAACCTCAATGAGATTTATTCAGGTGATATTTAATCGTAAAATCAACATCTCTAAGACCCAAAGAGTCAACAGTGTAAAGACACGCCTGCAGAAGTTCGATCCAATATGTACATAAAAATTAATTATTGAAGCAGAATGAAAGCTTTGAAATTAAGATCAAGTCTAAATTACGCTACCATTATGGAATAATTATACTCATTTGGTAGCGAGAAAGCTATATTAAATAATGTAATCCTCATATTTTGAGATTAAGCATATTAGGAGGCTTCTCCGCAGTTTTGTATGTTGTTATCTCTCTGTAAGACTTGTAATAATTCTTCGGTAGAAGAATTTCGCTAAAACTCTTAACTGCGACCGAAAAAATATCCCAATAAAATGGAATTATTTCGCTTCATTTCAACATAAAAATGTTCCATCAAAGTAATGATGATAGATAAATTTCCACCCTAAACGGTTATTCTTGTCGCGATAAAAATTTGTACTTGAGGCGTTTAAAATGATGAAATTAAATATTTTTGGCTCGTAATAAACTCACAGCTTTATATCATTTTAAGCAATATTATCCAATTTTAGCACTTATTAAGAGCATTTATTACTAATGTAAATCATTTTCTTTAATTATTTTCAAACGTACAACGCTATAAAAGGATGTTAAGATAACAAATTCACCAAAACGAAACAAAATTAACCAGATCCTGTGCAATTTGTGGAAGCAACTTCTAAAGATATGCACCAGAAAATAGATCTCTTGATTTTTACATATATATTTTACAAATGAAGTTGTCCTGAATAAAAATTGTAGAAGAATTTCAGTAGGAAAACTATGAAATTATTATAAAAAATTATGCATATCTAGTGTTAATAATGCAAGATGAGTCTAAAAAAGAGTGATTTCATTAAAAAATAAAATTTAAAAATATTTACCATAAAAGATGAGAAGCCAAATGATATGCTTGGAACTTTGAAGGAGTTTGTTTACGAGTCTTGTTTTATTCTTTATTACCATTAATCTAAATTTTTAAGTTAACAATTTAAGTAGCGAAGATAATCGATTGAATGTGTGCCAAAATGTGCACCGCTTTATTTTGGCGGATTTAAAAATCATACATCATCATGTCCAAGAGTAGTAGAAAATATAAAAAAGTAATTATTTTAATGAGTGGCTGCTTTTAAGCTTAGGTAGATCAATTATCGAATGGTTATACATTGAAATTGTCCCGATCCTCATCATACCCAGTGATTTTATGTTAAAATATTCGCAAAAATAAGCCCGGAGCTTTCAATCTATTCTGATTTAAATAAGGTTGTTTTCAATTACTCTATACCTGTACTATCGAGCGATTGATACAAAACGAAAAACTGAGTGTATTCACAAGTTTTAGGGGTTGGTTTTATTTTTAATATGCCCATTTTAAAAAAGCTAATGAAGATTTATGTTTTTTTATTACATTTGCGTATTGAAGAGATTTTTTTCTTTTAAATAGTGCTTCGCGGACATCTCATAAATCACGGGGAGCTCCTGTCAGACGTTCCACCATTATCGGAGGATCTGAGACTTTTAATTTATTTCCTTTGGAAGCACTTTTTTTTAGAAATTAGAATGTATTTTAAGCAGAACAACGATGTAGATAATCTGCTTTTAAATTTTTCGTTTTTGAACGGTTTTTTGCAGATTTGCTTAGCAAATACAAGTACAAGTATAATGCGTCCATGGCATTTAACAAGAAAGGTTTGCTTCGAATATTTTTATTTGAAAAACAGCTATATTTTTTGTTGTTTAAAATCCTTTGAGTAGCAAAAAGGGTAACGGGAATGCGTCAAAATGCGAATCGGTTGTTTGTCAAACACAAGTTTGATTTTTATGGTTGACTGTTCGTAAGCAGATTTTAATTCAGTGACTCGATATAAAATAAACCCTAAACGTGTAATTTTCAGGCTTTAAATCTTTGCTCTAAATAGAGAATGTGATTTCCTTTGAAAAGAGACTTATTTCATTAAAAGTGGCTTAAAGGCTTTAAACTTATTTCGAGGACAAACATTAAACAAAATTAAGTGCACATCTTCCCTTCCTTTTTGGGATTTGCTCGTAGCTAATATTAACACAACTCATCCAATTACGTCTTCAATTTTTTGTTGTTGCGAATTTCATAATAAGGACAATCATAATATGTTTGAATTGCGAACCATTTGTACATAGCTATATTAGATTAATATTATGTAGGAATGTTCTACAGCCTCGATTAACATGAAAAACTACAGAAATTACTCTTGTATTATGACATATTGGTTATAGAATATGAACAATAATATGATTTTGTATTGTTAGTCAACATTATCATGCTTAATTTGCGCTTAATATGAAAATGATTTAAATTAATACATTTTGAAGAATTTATTCCGTGAAATCACATATGTTAAATTTCGCTCGAATTTTTTAAAAATCATATTAACAAGTTTGTCTTACAATATAATTCATGGCAAGTTATATTATTACACCCTCATCCTATAAGCGTTTAATGTGTGATGACAGAATAGAATAGTAATTTATATTATCTCTTAAGCTGAGCTAAATAAATTTTTAAAAAGGAACTTTTCAAGGATATAAAGATGTATTTTATGAAAGTTTATGATTTGTTTAATCAAATATATATTATCTTGTTTTCATAAAAAAATCTACCTTTTGGAATAAGTTTTCATCTGAAATTTCTTCTTTTGAAGTGTGCAAAAAGCATGAAGACATAATTCTAAAGATCCTCAATACTAAATAAATTTTTCTTATTACATAATACAGTAAAAAGGAAGAGATATTTTACCATTGCATCATCCAGATGAATTATTTCGAATAAGATGATTTCAACAGATTTTTTTTGTAGAATGGAATTTATAAGTGAGAACAAAAACGATTACTATTTTTGTAATGATATTCATTATTGTTGCAGATCTAGTCCATTTTAGGCAGCTCTGCATGGCATCATTAATCGCATCTGTATTTAGTTTTTAGTAATACTTAGTTGTTTTTTTTCATTCCTTCCACATATGGTTTAACTAAGTTTTCAGGTCGAAAAACAAGACGATCGTTCTTAGGTCGAATTTCACAGTGGATCCTTTTTTTGGTTCTGGCTTTCTAAATTCTTTAAAATAGTTAAAATCTCCTTTGTG
Source organism: Stenopsyche tienmushanensis (assembly GCA_008973525.1). Classification (NCBI taxonomy): domain Eukaryota; kingdom Metazoa; phylum Arthropoda; class Insecta; order Trichoptera; family Stenopsychidae; genus Stenopsyche; species Stenopsyche tienmushanensis. The sequence continues at coordinate 2,693,442 of WACJ01000274.1, forward strand.
TTTTACAATATAATATTTTCGATTATCGATTATGTGTCCTATTTTGTCCTCTACGTGGGTTAGTGTCATACGTTCACAATCCCTGATCTATACCATTATATAAAGATGATTTTAAATTGTATTACTAACAATGTTATTAGACAAATCGTTGTGATCATACAAGATCGATATGTAACCGGAATCTTCATATTTTGCGTGTGTAACAATTACATAATTGTCAGTCTTGTGATACAAAAATAATTTCATTAAAACTTTTAATGAGTTTCAGCGCTCGGAGTTTACACTAAGGCAAATGTAAATTGTTGTTCAAAATCATTTATCTTGAATACACTAGATTGTATCGTTTTATATACTTCCTGGGATTGATGATAAAATTACCACATTTTATGCCTAACATAACCACATTTCTTAGGGCGATTTTAATTAGATTCCGCATCTCACCATGCCCCCCCCCCCCCTCCTGCAACGCTTTCAAGCAATGCAATTAAATTGTTGTTATCATCTCGCTTATGAAGATGGGATCTTTTCAGATGGAAAAAATACAGATTTGCCGGAAAGAAAACAAATATTTCTAAAATTACTGACTCGTTTCTGTCCTCCCGTGACGCAAATTAAAAAGTACACCCGTTTGCATATTTTACGATCCTATCTGAAAGCATTAGGTCCTATGTAATGAGGGTCGCTTATCTTGCAAAATATGAAAAGAAGAAATATGAAAAGAAGAGGAATTTGAGTGTTGCTAGACAAATGCCGCTTATGTAAATATTGCGAATTATATTATACTTTTTTAAATGCAAAATTTGACCACAGAAAGTATTTCATGGAAATTTTAATAATAATTTTTCAAATAGGGGAGGATTCATTGGAATATGTTAAATAAACCAAGTATTTTAACAATTTACTTTTCAATGATAAAGAGAATTTCTCCGAAAATGGGATTTTCTTAACCCTCTTAACGCCGATATTTCGTAGTTTTTAATACTTGCGAAAAGTGCCAACGTCGATTTAACGTCGTGTAGACATCGACGTCGTAGCTAGGAGTACCAAATTTTCTTGGTTACTTGCAAATACGTCAAAAAATGTTCTGCTTTTTACAATGGTTTTCAATTATATTACCTGAATGATTTCCAACAAATATTAGAATACTATTGACATTACCTTATTCCGTCTTGCATTTGCATCCGTCTTAATTTGCAAAATTTTGCATTAATGCTGAAGTATAGCTAGGAAGGATGGATGAATATTCTAAGTATGTGAATAAATATTTATCAGAAGCTTAATTAAAGCTTGGGTTTATACGTATTTTGTATTTTTAAAATGAATATTTTTCATCAAAAGTGCATTTAATGAGCTATTTTAAGACGCTCAAATAACAATATTCCTCTCATGCAATAAATTAATAATAAATAGATTTATCTTCCAGTGCACTCATTGATGTATTTTTGCAAGTAATTTTAAAATATACTTATTAAAATCCAGAACAATCAAAATTAATCTTACTTTCGTGGGCATAAATATAATAATTTCCTGGGCTAGAACAACAGTGTACATAATGGTAACCATAGTTAAATTAAAATATTTTTAATATGATTTTAAGCATCTAAAAATGATTAAAAAAACATACAAAAGAAAATGGTCACAAAAGAAATCTTTTGTTAAAATGTTTACAACAAGCCTTTTATCTTGTATTAAGGTTTTACTCCATACATTTTGACGCTCTTGATTTTGCGTTAGCAATTTTTTTCCTCATCCGTTTAAGAACTTCAGCATTCGACATTTCGGTGGTATCCAAAGTCTAATTTTAAAGTCGATTTTTTTTTAATCAAAATCGCGATCAATAGTTCCAGCCATCTGGCATGTTTTATTGCCGAGCAATCATTTGAAAGAGGCTTCCGAAAAATGTATGCAAAGCTACTCTAATTTATGGCTTCAATCGAAAACTCGTTAACCTGAACAACATTTCACTTTCAATGTTTTTCGTCATTTGAATCTTTGAACCTCCGCTTTTATGCAACGTGTCACAATGTTTATCCAATGAAAGAATTCCCATTTTGATCAAAAAATACTCCTGCTTGTGTCTCCTGAAATATCCACGCCGTTGCGTTACATTATTATGCAATCATTTTTTTCGACGTGCGCAATTTGAATGCTGCTTAAAGCACTTTTAAAGCCATGAAAAAATAATTACTTTCCAGGAAAATTTTTGCATTACAGTTTTGCAATTTTTGTATTCCGTAATTTTAATATATTTATTTTTTTAATCGGCATTTTATACATCATCAAAAAGGTTAATTTAACTGATTTTCCAGTTATAATTTTGGTAGACACCAACGATTAGAGCAAGAAATTTATAAAAAAAAAATATTTTAAGAATATGAAGTACATATCAGTCTGCTCATAGGATCTTATATATGATATAAAATACTTTTTTATACGTTAGACTATTTTATAACTAAACTTTCCTATTAAACAGTGGTAATTATACTTAAAATTCCTAGGAGGATTCGTCATTAAACCATTATTGTTCATTTCAGGATAAAAGCTTTTGAAACTTCCGACTGTCCTAATATGATTTGAAACATCATGTCTCATGCTAATTTACATTAATCCTGTTTTCCTCCTTAAAATAAAATAAATATATTAGAGAGTTTCGAGTAATCTAAATATACGATGATCTAAGGTAAACTGGATAATTTTTTTTTTAAATATTAGTTTCCATTTACAGAAGGTTTTGCACATGGATTGAAATCTTTTTTTTTTTTTTTGGGAATATGGGGATAATTTTTTACATTTCACACATATACCCGTGTACCACATAAGTGTCAGTGTTATCGAAATATAGTAGATTTTTTTTAAATTGTGAAAAATATCCAAAATTTTGCCATTTAAAACGTCATAGCTTTTTTATGTGCAGTCGTAATAGCACGAAATAACAGTTTTTGTATTTTACTATATATTTTTGATCTAAATTAATCATTACTTTATGCGATCGGCTTGAAAAAAAATAGTTCTGAGCTTCCAAAGCCCCAAAAAATTTGCGAACGAATGAAATTCTCTAAACAAAAAACTAACAATTATTTTGAACTTAGTTTAATTTTAAACATATCTTTAGTTTATATTCCTTCCAACAATATGCTACATGTCATACAAATCATTCAATAAGTTGTTAAACTTGAAGAGTTACCAGTTTGCTATTTTAACAACCCTCATCATACCTCATACGAACATAGAGCCTATATGTGAAATATAGCAAATTACCCTCTTAACTCCCAAAAAAAAAAAAAAATGTCGGTCCATGTGCAAAACACCCTGTATACGAAATATGATCTTATCATTATCTTAGCTTCAGAACTTCATTATTATTTGCCTTAAATGGATTAAAAAGATTATCTTATTTGAAAAAAATATGGTTGTTGATCTTATTATTTTATATCTTGGTTGTAGAATTTTTCTCGGAATGCAGGATATTTTTATTAAATTGTTGTATATCTTGAAAACTCTTTTTTTACTTTAAGCAATTGATGAACTCAATTTAGCCTTTTATGAATATTTTAAAAGTTGAATCCGCCGAAAATGAAATAATCAAGGCTGAAAACCTTTTAATGAGAGCATTAGCTAAAAATAACGAAATGCGTCGTATTATGGAACATATTTTTGTTGCTTTAAGGTTATGTTTTAATAAAGTTGAACAAAAGCTCCGGGTCTAAACCCGGACTTAAAAAAACAGATTTGCTCCAGAAGGTAACGGGCTTTTTTGGGTAAATAATCAGTGTTATGGAAAAAAATACGAAGTGAAATTACTTGCCTTTCGCTTGGATTTAGCCATTCTTTTGTCTCTTGAATTTTCTGCTTCGCCTGGTGGTTTGCCACCCCAAACGGCGAGTGCGATCCTTGCATATGTAAAGACCAAAACTGCCAATGGGACTGCAAATTGCAACGTCATCAGGGCCATCGAGTAGTAATAGGACTGCTCTGGTAAGGGCCACTCCTCCCTACAGATACTTCTGTAATGGAAAAGCGAGTTCAAATTAAATCGACGGGATTTGTATGTCATAAAGAATGTCACAATGGAAGTTGAAAAACGTAATTTTCCACAAAATAGCCTCTCGAAAATGTCAAAATGCTCATAGACTTATACTCAACGATACAATGCCTATTCGACCTCACTTGATATATTGTCCTGGAAATAACGAGGGTCTTATGATGATGATGATAAAGGAAGAAAAATGTGTATCAGTCGCTAGTTATAGTTAAATCAAAAGTATTGAGAAGAAACGTATAGAATTATCGTGTAAAAATAAAAAGGATAAACGGAAGTTCCAATTAAAATAATGATAGATTGCTACAACATAATACGAAATAGATTATTAGGGCAAAACATTTTCAAATATTTCCTTTCCATTCTCGACCATTTTTCCATATAAAATATAATAATAACACAAATACATCATGTTCCATTTTTTCTATCCTATAAAGTATAGTTTTAGATTAAACATTTTTTACTTAAAAGCAACAACGTTGTATATGTTGCTATTTTTGTCATCGAGCCAAAGTCCCAAATTATCAAGTGATATTTTCATTTCTATAAAATGTACTTTTAGGATCGCTCAAGAATGCTTACATATGTTGCAATTAAAAGTTTAGAAAATCGTATTTTCACCATAGCTTCCCTTGTGGCTAAGCAATTATTTTTAAAAAGCAAAGATGCGCACAGTTTTAACTAGATTTTTTAATTGTGTCGAGTTATAAAGACAATGATATCGTTTTTTAATTTCTCTTTATATCGACATGAAAGAACCCCATGAAAAATGTTTGCCAAACGAATTCGTCATCGCTTCTATCACTTCTTCATGTTTCTAATGACACCATTAAATCATTAAACAAAAAATAATCCAATGGAATTAGATCTGAGTTGTATGAAGGATGATTTTACAAATTTAAGGGTTTTTTTTTATGTGTTATCAAACGCAGACATTGGAAGTTAATTTAGTATTTTCTCATTGTCTTCCGTGCATAGCTGAAGTTATTTGAGTAGGAGATTGTATACATAGGAGAGGATTTTAAATTAAATTTAATTATAATCAAAAATCAAGAATATCTATTTTGAACTGGAATAGCATGCAGAAAGACTCACTACTTCACTACAGTCAACCCTCCTCCCCTTCCTCCCATTTCCAAATTATTTCCTGCGGGTACGTATTGAGATGGAGCCCTGCCATGCTCCTCACTTCAAATTCAGTCATTAGCAAGAGCACGAGCTTTTTGTTTCCCCAATTATACCTACTTATTTCGACTTATCATTGTGTCCATAAGCAGTGACGAGAGTTTATTAATTAAAAATAAAGCCAATATTTGGCTTATCAACCAATCAACACCAAATCTGCATCAGTCAAAGTTACCTTCTATTACCTTTATGTTTTAACACTACAGCTGTAAACACTGGGTTGATAAATGGAGCTTGTGTTCTTCTGGAGCAAAAAAAGGGGAAAAAAATTAATGCTTTTCTTAGCTTGACGCTATTATATAATGGTAATTAAAACTTCAAGTGAGAAGAGTTTCGCTCAAAAATAACTTCAAGTGATCAACCTTGAGATGACTATTAAGGGACGTTTCTACCTTCTTGGACCTAAAAGTGATTGGTTTTTTAACATTTTTTTGTGCGAAAAGTATTAAATATAGATTTTTAATATTTAGTGTGTTATCTAGGCGATCTTTATTGAATATAAAAATATTTTTTAAAGTTTGACAAAGTGTGGAAGTGGAAAGAGTCACGTATGTCGATGTTCGAACGATGACATTCTTCACCATGGAAGTCCAAAAAAATTAAACAGATTTTTACTTTGTTTAATATTATGTATAGCTTAGACTACAATTGAGAAGAATTCTTGAAAAATAAAAAAAATAGTGAGCGATCGAAATAAGTTTGTGTTTTTACCAAAATTTTTTGTAGTTTCTTGTTCATTTAATAAACACTTTTGAACAAGGTAGAAACGTCCCTTAGGAGTTACTGAATCTATCCATCATCTCTCCATCATTTACTTTGGAGGAATTCTATAGGGAGGAAAAAAGGAGTTTCATTTAGGAGGCCTGCTGATCTTTACTGTTCTAAATGGATGGCTTAAGCTAGGTGTTACTTGAAATATTTTTTATTTAAACATTAGTTTAAACTGACGAAAAAGGAAGAGAAAGCATTGAAATATACTTGTCTTCTTTCCTTTGAAAATATAAACCTAACAATGGTCAATGTTGCCATGAAAAATATACTGGGCCATTTATGGTACTTGACGGAAGAGTTGATGTTTCTTGCATTTTTTGACGATGAACTTTCAGTTAAAGATATATTAATAAATACAAGTTTGTCATTAAAACAGTATTTTATTTTTTTTAATGAAAATTTAAACCTTGGTAAAGCGACCCCTAAATATTATTTAAAAAATACTCAAATAGTTTTTCGGGGTGGTAAAAAATGAGATGTTGACCAGTCGAATATTCGAAAAAAAAAATGTTTTTGACCCTAATAAGGACCACCTTAATATACATATATTAAATATATGATAGGACATAATGAGTACTGATTAAATTCGAGTCTTAAAGATTGAACCATGGCAGTATATATATATGTAGAAAATTTACATTATAATAATATACTTCAGTTTAGCGTCAATAACAGAGCTTATTAAGCCTGTCATAAATCCATTTTAAAATGCTTTTAAGCCATTTTATGATATCAACACTTTTCTCTCCAAGGATCCGTAAATGCCAACACAATGTATAATACTTTTTAACGACGTCGTTTGGTCTAATGAAATAACCCATCAAACAAATGGGCAAACATATTTATTCTAATAATATTGGATATCACTTGAAGACGACTTTATGTATTAATTATATTATATATCAGTATTTTTATATAAATTACTTGAGTAATTATTTTGAAAGGATCCTTTCGATCCCTTACAGTTCTGATTGGGTATTCAGTATTAATTTCAAAGGTAGTCATTAAATCGTCTTTCAAGAATACGCTCATCGGGTTACTGTACTATAATATGATTTCTTATTTTTATAATGTTGTATCTTATGAATCGACCCTCTTAGATTCGATGAACATTGATATGTGAATACGTTTTCACTGAAAATCAAATATAAATGGATTGATTCGCAGCTCTACACTTGAATGGAAAAAAATGAAGTGGTTGAAATGAGATATGTTTAACAAATAAAGTCATCTTCTATTCCACTAGTGTGGGGCTTACGAATTAATTCAATTAAAGTTGGAGAATTATGCAAGGCTAATGGAGTATGAAGAGGCACTGCTGGCCACTGGAGACTGACTAAATCGAATTTCAAGGCATTAGAGCACTATGCTTTTAGAAGCCATTTTTATCACAGATTCAATTACAAATATGATAAAATATTCACCATATTTCGCAGTGGTGAATTTATGAGAATTAACTGCTGAAGCTGAGATTTTTACGGGTCTTATTGCTTTGTACTTTTGAAATGATTATCGTACTACCTGCGATTTAAAAGCAAGATATGAAGAAATTACAGCAATGTAATTGATACAATGGAGTTTGTTTTGATTTATGACTTGAAAAAGGATATGTGATTTTTATAAAAAACTAGCTGGTACCCGGCGCGTTGCTGCCACAGAAGAAATAGTTCTAAAAATACCATTTGAAATTTGAAAGAGTTATCTTGTTTAATTAGCAATGATATAAATAATGATATTTTTTCCGACAATTAATACATTTATTGATATTGAATGATATATAAAGAAAAAAATATTAAAAGCATACATTTTGCTTACTCAATTGTTCTGCTAAGTGCTTTAGGGTAGAGAATAGTTTTGGCTTTTCCGTCTTTAACAAATACAAAAAAAGTTCTCGGCTGTCCAACGTGGATTTTCTAGATTCTTCCGCACACTTGAAGTGCCTTGTTGATGGTCATTGAGAATGCAAGTCCAACGGGGAGCTGCAGTCGTCTCTTATCAAATTGCACGTCGGTGGGAATGAGCACATCTTCTCCTTTCGACTTTCCATTAAGAATATATAGTTGTTTCGATGATATTCGGCATCAATTTCTTCATAGTGAGTCTTGTTCCAATTTGTAAGGTGGCACATCAGGAAGATCTGACGAATTTAAAAACTCGATTGGATAGTTAGTAACTTGGTCTGCATTCATGGCGCTATCAATCGATTTGTAGGTAACAGAATCATTTGCAATTTGTTATTGTATTGTGTGGTTGATTGTATTGACGTCGGTGTTTTCTGCTGCCAAAATAGCATGTTCGCAAAGCCAATAATGATTTTTATAATTACTAAAAATCTGCGGAAAAACTTTCTGAATGAGTAAATCGATGGATGGCACAACAACGCAAAAGTTCGATGGAAATGAAATAAACTTGGTAGCATCAACATGCACTTTTCCTTCACCAATGTTCAATAGTCGTTTTAAAAATGTGGCTGCCGACGCATCACGCTACAAATGTACGCGCATATTTGTCTTTAATGTCAGTTTTCGCACGTCTCTCCAAAGATGCGATGCTTAGAGGCAAGAATCAGCTGGTGTCGATGAAAGCATCACTGGAAGAGGTTGTCGAAAGTCGCCACATAATAAAATTAGAGCGCCACCAAACGGTTTTGGTAAGTCTTTAAGAGTTCGATCAAGCATTGCATTCGTCCCAGATAATCCCCTTGCAAATTTTCAAAACTTTAGCTATGTCAGAAACTTTAGGAATGTTACATGTCAGAGCTTCCAATAAATGCATATCTAATGGCAATTTGAATGCCGAATGCGCTGTTCGTCCACCATCTAATAATGTTGCCGCAATACCTAATGAAGCAAGAGCTAAAGCAATTCTATTTTGAGATCGAATGTGAGCAAATAGTAAAGTGATGAGATACGTTTTTCCAGTACCGCCAGGCGCATCAAGGAAGAACAGATCATTTGTAATTGTATCGTAGGTCAATTTTTGTTCCGCAAGCAAAAGTTGTTCCTTTGCTTCGACAAATGCATCCAAATCATTAGCATTGTACTGCTGTTCAAGTGCAGAACGAATTCTTGTTGAATGAATTCTTTGATGTTGATGGTTAAGCAAATGTCTTCGATTTCGATCAGAGCTTGATTGAAAATATTGTCCGAAAACTCAATTGAATTGTCATTGCTAACGGTGTGTAAAATATCTTCGCTCAAATCCTCTCTGAATTTTTACCACAAATCTTTCGGGCTGGGTGACGGACATGTGGTTAAAATGATGGCGAGTAATGTTCTAATTTCCGTTCGACCTTTCTCAATGAAGTATGACATTTGACATTAACCAAAAGCATTCTTAAATAGTAACACTCGGCTTTATTTGGATGTAATGTGTAAATAGGGCCCAATGCATCAGATGAATACAGATTTCGATAGCCTTCATCACGCATCCCTTGCTTACGTCGTTGAAAATTCTCGGATGTAGTATTTCATGTAAAATAGTTAGGAACTTGTGCGTACCATAATGTCTCTGCAAATACATCTTCTTCACACAGCGCAAGTGTTGGTTCAGCAGCAACATTTCTTGCAGTGTCTGCCTTTGTCCATTTTCGAGATGAACACTGAGATGAACAACATTCGGATTGCTTCTGTGAATTAGGAAGCTCAAAATAGGCCAAAGAGCCTCGTCACTGCTGATATATCTACCTGTTTGAAATTGAGTTTGAACTCGATCGTTGCGCGCATCAAGTCTTTCAATACTGACTACTGCCATATCACTGCCTATTTGCATGTACAATTTGCACGACAATATCCGACGTTGGTATGAGCTTTGAATGTTTTCGATGAAAAAGAAGATCCATATATTGTTGATTTCAACGTCAACATATTGTTATTAAATAAAAGAATTATTCATTTGTTTCTTGTTTTTATTTTTTAAATTAAATTTAAATTCAAATCTGGTTAGGTTAGGTTTGTTTGTTTTCATTGTGTCGAAATGAAGGCGTTTTCAATTTACCAATAAATTTGTCCCCCGTTAACAGGATTTAACCTTTATCCATTTTACACTGGGATGCAAACTGTAATCGTAATGAATATCATATTGAAATGCAGCAATATTCAAATCAACATGTACTTTCGATTCTCGTTGCACGTTGGTCGTCTGATTTTGATCGGATAACACTCGAACGTATTTTTTCGATTGTTACGTACGTGAATAAGCGATGAATGAAATGAAGCATTTTAAAAGTGCTTGCGATAAATAATTTGGATATAATTGACTCACGCCGATGGTTAACCTGCAAATGACATTGACGTTTGACGTATGTGTTGTATGTGACGACGACACGACGCCTCCTACTGCAACTTGTAGGTACTATATACCTATAGCCTTAGCAACGCATAATCTCAAACACGTCAGAATCAACAACTTTCACACATTAAGTTTTGAATTAAAAATCTACTGTAAGTTAATTGTACTATGCCTATGTCACCCCCTGATCCCTTGGCAATAAGTGGACCAAGTTTTGTCTCAATCCGATGAACGCGCATATCAACCCATTTCGCCCGAGCATTAGACGGGAAACGCAACTTATTTTTATATATTAGACTAGCTGGTACCCGGCGCGTTGCTGCCACAGAAGAAATAGTTCTAAAAATACCATTTGAAATTTGAAAGAGTTATCTTGTTTAATTAGCAATGATATAAATAATGACATATTTCCGACAATGAATACATTTATTGATATTGAATGATATATAAAGAAAATATTATTAAAAGCATACATTTTGCTTACTTAATTGTTCTGCTAAGTGCTTTAGGGTAGAGAATAGTTTTGGCTTTTTCGTCTCGGCTGTCCAACGTGGATTTTCTAGATTCTTCCGCACACTTGAAGTGCCTTGTTGATGGTCATTGAGAATGCAAGTCCAACGGGGAGCTGCAGTCGTCTCTTATCAAATTGCACGTCGGTGGGAATGAGCACATCTTCTCCTTTCGACTTTCCATTAAGAATATATAGTTGTTTCGATGATATTCGGCATCAATTTCTTCATAGTGAGTCTTGTTCCAACTTGTAAGGTGGCACATCAGGAAGATCTGACGAATTTAAAAACTCGATTGGATAGTTAGTAACTTGGTCTGCATTCATGGCGCTATCAATCGATTTGTAGGTAACAGAATCATTTGCAATTTGTTATTGTATTGTGTGGTTGATCGTATTGACGTCGGTGTTTTCTGCTGCCAAAATAGCATGTTCGCGAAGCCAATAATGATTTTTATAATTACTAAAAATCTGCGGAAAAACTTTCTGAATGAGTAAATCGATGGATGGCACAACAACGCAAAAGTTCGATGGAAATGAAATAAACTTGGTAGCATCAACATGCACTTTTCCTTCACCAATGTTCAATAGTCGTTTTAAAAATGTGGCTGCCGACGCATCACGCTACAAATGTACGCGCATATTTGTCTTTAACCTTTTAACTGCCAATGACTCATCAGCGCATACAAATTCGACGCGCCGGTGCGTCGTTGGCAGTTAAAGGATTAATGTCAGTTTTCGCACGTCTCTCCAAAGATGCGATGCTTTGGGGCAAGAATCAGCTGGTGTCGATTTGTCGTTTTGCATTTGATCGTAAGTCTTTAAGAGTTCGATCATTGCATTCGTCCCAGATAATCCCCTTGCAAATTTTCAAAACTTTAGCTATGTCAGAAACTTTAGGAATTTTACATGTCAGAGCTTCCAATAAATGCATATCTAATGGCAATTTGAATGCCGAATGCGCTGTTCGTCCACCATCTAATAATGTTGCCGCAATACCTAATGAAGCAAGAGCTAAAGCAATTCTATTTTGAGATCGAATGTGAGCCAATAGTAAAGTGATGAGATACGTTTTTCCAGTACCGCCAGGCGCATCAAGGAAGAACAGATCATTTGTAATTGTATCGTAGGTCAATTTTTGTTCCGCAAGCAAAAGTTGTTCGTTTGCTTCGACAAATGCATCCAAATCATTAGCATTGTACTGCTGTTCAAGTGCAGAACGAATTCTTGTTGAATGAATTCTTTGATGTTGATGGTTAAGCACATGTCTTCGATTTCGATCAGAGCTTGATTGAAAATATTGTCCGAAAACTCAATTGAATTGTCATTGCTAACGGTGTGTAAAATGTCTTCGCTCAAATCCTCTCTGAATTTTTACCACAAATCTTTCGGGTTGGGTGACGGACATGTGGTTAAAATGATGGCGAGTAATGTTCTAATTTCCGTTCGACCTTTCTCAATGAAGTATGACATTTGACATTAACCAAAAGCATTCTTAAATAGTAACACTCGGCTTTATTTGGATGTAATGTGTAAATACGGCCCAATGCATCAGATGAATACAGATTTCGATAGCCTTCATCACGCATCCCTTGCTTACGTCGTTGAAAATTCTCGGATGTAGTATTTCATGTAAAATAGTTAGGAACTTGTGCGTACCATAATGTCTCTGCAAATACATCTTCTTCACACAGCGCAAGTGTTGGTTCAGCAGCAACATTTCTTGCAGTGTCTGCCTTTGTCCATTTTCGAGATGAACACTGAGATGAACAACATTCGGATTGCTTCTGTGAATTAGGAAGCTCAAAATAGGCCAAAGAGCCTCGTCACTGCTGATATATCTACCTGTTTGAAATTGAGTTTGAACTCAATCGTTGCGCGCATCGAGTCTTTCAATACTGACTACTGCCATATCACTGCCTATTTGCATGTACAATTTGCACGACAATATCCGACGTTGGTATGAGCTTTGAATGTTTTCGATGAAAAAGAAGATCCATATATTGTTGATTTCAACGTCAACATATTGTTATTAAATAAAATAATTATTCATTTGTTTCTTGTTTTTATTTTTTAAATTAAATTTAAATTCAAATCTGGTTAGGTTAGGTTTGTTTGTTTTCATTGTGTCGAAATGAAGGCGTTTTCAATTTACCAATAAATTTGCCCCTCGTTAACAGGATTTAACCTTTATCCATTTTACACTGGGATGCAATCTGTAATCGTAATGAATATCATATTGAAATGCAGCAATATTCAAATCAACATGTACTTTCGATTCTCGTTGCACGTTGGTCGTCTGATTTTTTATCGGATAGCACTCAAACGTACTTTTTCGGTTGTTACGTACGTGAATAAGCGATGAATGAAATGAAGCATTTTAAAAGTGCTTGCGATAAATAATTTGGATATAATTGACTCACGCCGATGGATAACCTGCAAATGACATTGACGTTTGACGTATGTGTTGTATGTGACGACGACACGACGCCTCCTACTGCAACTTGTAGGTACTATATACCTATAGCCTTAGCAACGCGTAATCTCAAACACGTCAGAATCAACAACTTTCACACATTAAGTTTTGAATTAAAAATCTACTGTAAGTTAATTGTACTATGCCTATGTCACCCCCTGATCCCTTGGCAATAAGTGGACCAAGTTTTGTCTCAATCCGATGAACGCGCATATCAACCCATTTCGCCCGAGCATTAGACGGGAAACGCAACTTATTTTTATATATTAGATAACAAATAAACATGAATCAAACTAGACATGGATGAAAATCAACTCTTGTCATATGTGACGTGTATATTTGAAAATGTCACAAAACCCACATATGATTCATTTCTTGACTAATTGATTTTATTTATGGAGAGATAAATTATAGTTATCAGCCAGCGGGAAGAACATCTTCCCGCAGCTAAGGCTCCCATCTCCTGCTCGGATGGAAACCGGTGCCCGGGCAAGAAGCGATTGATGTCATTATTGTAGATGCAATGTATCAGCAGGAGGACAGAAAATGTCACTATTAATCTCCCGATTTGAATCTACACAGATCAACAGTGTTATTACGTAGAGTTGCCATTTTACCCACGCTACAATTTAAAAAGTGAAAAACTCCTCAAAAACAATATACTTATTTAGATACTCTATTTTTTTACAAAAAAAATGATTTTCGAATGTTCACTTTTGACTGATGGGTAAAATATGAAATTAAGAACTTATTAAGTGCTCTTAGTTTAGAGTAATTAGTGTATTTAGCCTATAAATACGCATACAAACGCCTTAAATTTAAAATTTGGGATTGTATCAAACCAAATTTTCTTAATTAATTTCTTCTTCCATTTTGATCATCGTCAATCTTCATATGATTGAAGCATTTTCCTATTAAAGAGAAATTTTCATGATTAAATCCACTATCTAGTAATAGCATGTATTCAATGATGGATAAAATTTTGAGGTAAATACACTTCAAAATCGTTCTTGTTTTTAAAGTTTTAAACTTTGATTTATTTACAAATTGACGTTTGGATGATTTGGCATATTATCACTGATTTTGCTTTATTTTTTCTTTCACAAAGTGTAATTTTCCAAAATGTTTCATCGATCAAAATCACAATCCACCCCATAATTGACGTTAGGTGTTTCATACACTGTGGCACACATTAAATTTTGGAACTTACTCGAAAGTTTGGATTAATCATTGTCTTCCATTACTGTGAATAATGAACTATTGAAGCATATTAAGATATCTAACTGTAATAATGTTTGATTAATCTTCCACCATTTACTCTTTACGTTAAATGACTTATGGAAGCCATCGCCAAATGTATTCCCATTGCCAATATAAAAATATTTTTTTCATATTCCATTTATATTATCGCCAATTTAAATGCAGTTTGTGCCGTCAAATACATCCTAATATTCGCAAAATGGACGCATCAGCTGTGTAAAGCACCGTTATTTGATATCGTTACTCACTCAACGTAATTTTTATAGAAATGTTCCCTTTTATTGCAATGTTATCGTTTATTTTAGAAGATTTTTATGTTAATACTATCTAAAAATTACAATACATGGCTTTGATAGATTGCTTTAAAATAACGAAATGCTGTAAAATTTGTGATTTGATTTTTTAATGAAACTCTGCGGCTTCCATTAACGCTATATATAAATTTATTATAACCTCTCTTACTCTGAATCAGATGAACATTAATAATACTAAAATTATTTTCGTATAAATTCATGGTGTGGTTTCAATGAATATCAGCAAATTTGTGGTTTACATCAATGTTTCTCATGTTCGAACTGATATTGTAGTTGACAGTCCTGCAAATTATATGTCAGAATTTATAATGGTTTTATTTGGATAATGAGATATATTTATTAATTACAGCTTAATATACATTTTAAATTTTTGATCATACTATATATTAATTATTTTTTATATAAAATACAACTTTGTATACATGCATGATATACTGTTCGCGAAATAGCTAACAAGTTAGAAATTCCACAAACATCCATCCATAATCATCTGACAAAATTGGGCTACATCAATCGTTCAGATGTGTGTCTTCCTCATGAACTGACTGACTCAAATAAACTTCAGCGTATTTCAACATGCAATCTTCTTCTCCAACGACATAATAGCCAACCTTTTTTGAAGAGACCTGTCATTGGAGATGAAAGTTGGATATGGTAAGGAGTATATCTCACCCTTATATAAAATATAGACTTGAATATGAAGCAAAATGCGTAAGATTCAAACAAAAAAATGAAGTAAAATTATTTCGCATTGATTTTTAGTTTCAGCATTAAATTAATTTTATTTTCGTTGTCGATTGTTCTTATAAAGCTCCCTTGACGAGAGAAAACAAGTCAAACAATATTTTATTCTTATTTGAAGATCTTTCTCTTTCGACGACATGCATTTTATAAATGGTTGTTCAAGGATCAGAGATCACTGTGGTTACAAACTTTGTAATGAAATGAACCCCAGTTGATAATAAAATTTAAAAAGTTTTAAATGCACCTTGGGGAAATAATGTGTTATGTTTGAAGAAGACAATCCCCTTGAAACTATTCTACTGAGACTCGCTTTTTATCATGTCACTAAAAGCTCTGACCGCTATAATATGACATCAATAACCTGAGACATACAGGTGAGACTACTAAAAATATTCCTGTTTTATATAGATACACTTTTTATCAACTTTTCAACGTCAATGCCTAAAGGTAATTGAACCATGATTTATTTAGAGAGCCCAAATGAAAAAAAATATTGAACATAGATGTACACTTTGAATTGCTTAAAACTTTGCAAAAACTTTCATTATATTTATTGAATTCATTCATAATTAATATTCTTAGCAAATAATCTTTAGACACTCAACAAACATCAATCGACTGAATTTTACTATTTAAAAATGTATGAATAAATAGCAAAGTTGTCTAAGTGGAAAGTTTTACCTGTGGTGCATAATTAAAACCATTGCTTCGGTGAAATACATTTGATCTGCATAGAATTGACCAATTCTATTATACTGAGCAGCAATCCCAAATCAAATTTAATTGATTTTACATAAAGTTAGCTCTCTACTTAAAACGTAGTTCTGTTTAGTCACTTTGGACGTATGTCGAAATGATCGTTAGTCGAATGTTGTATGTTAATACTTATTTAATTTCTGATTGCTAATTATTAACTATATTCTTTAAAATCCTTATGCCACCCATCGAAAAATGATGTGTCATATCCGATGTCGGATATAGGGGATCTCCATAGGAGATCTTACTAACTAACTAGTTCTTCTTCAATCTCAATCAAGTCATGGTGTATGAGTTCCTTACCATAGTTTTCTAAAATTGAATTACATCTTCTGATCTGAATGACAATGCGCCAAGAACCAATAATATTTAAAATGTTTCACTTTTTACTCCATTGCATCTCGATTGTATTATCTTGTTTAAGTTGTAACACACAGAATTTTTTTTTTAAAAACTGGAAACAACGATTTTTACGGGGTTTCTATTCGTCGTGTGTGCGAATCGACATAAATTTAATTTGAACTTTTGGTATTATTATATGCATATTTTGAAGCTTTTGGTACAAGCTCATGCATACACGTGTGTATGAAATAACCATACGCTAAAATGAAATTCCAATTAATTAAAAAATACATCCTTTGAACGTTGTTATTTTTCATTGGCAGATTTGTTTCGAAGTATGTCAACATATTGAGTTGTAATAAACACTAAACTGGAATTTTTCATTGCTTTGTTTTGCGAGAAGTGTACATACAATATCCGCTTTCAAAAGCAAACGCAGGCGCAGGCAACAAAGGCAGGCGTATTGCATTAAAATTATTAGTGATTTATAAGAATCGAAGAGGTTGGAAACTATTGAATTGAATTCGTTTATGGCGGAAACTCTCTCTCGGATAATTTAAAAATAATACCAGAGAGGTGAAATTATAGCGCATGAAAAATTTTATTTTTCACCCTCTTGAATTTGAATTTTAAATTTACTTTTTTGCGGCCTAAGTAAGAATTGCAATATATATGCAGAATTCCAAGCATTTCGATTGTTTGAACTTTCAGCGCTACCATTGTATTAAATGAATGGCCATAAAAGTACACATTAATTATTTTATAGTCCATTATTATATCTTGTATTGCTGTTTTGCTTGTTCGTTAATGTGCTATCATAAATTAATACATTTATCTCAGTATGAACATTATTTGGTCATGTTATCATATTTTGATACAAGTTTCACTAAGCTAATTACCGTTTTTTAAAATGTAGTTGATAAATATTTTGCTTGCTATACAAATATCAGGCCAGTCCAAAAGTTTGCGCACATTTTTGGGATTTTTTTAAATTGGGTAAATAAAACGCAATTTAACATTAGATTTTGAGTCTTTCGAAAATTGTCGTCGTTTGACTAATGTATTAGTCAGTTTGTCACCAATTTTCGTAAACGTCGGACGCATATTAATACCCATAGAAAATTAATATTAATAATCAATATAAACTAAAATGTATACTTTTACGTTTATATCTCAAATTTTTTTCCGCATTTTATTAATCAATATTTTTCCATTTGAGAAGTAGAAAGGCATGATGTTATTAATAATATATATGATGCAATGGCAATAATTTACTAATTATTGGACTGATACTTATTCTAATGATCTAAATATACCCCTCGTCTTTTGATCAGTTGATAGATTACACTGATTTTTTTAAAAATAATTTGATTTTTGCTAATTAAATGATAACAGCATTTTTTTTATATACAAGGCATATCCCGAAAGTAAGTGTACTGTGAAAATAATGGGGTGTGGTTTTATTTTGATTTTTAAAGGTTGCCCATACTGAGCGGTAGAAAAGAATCTCCAGACAAAATGAGCACAACAAGAACACGGTAATATGTAAATTCACGATGTAGAGTCCAGTTACGTGAAAGATATCGGTAAGAAATTTTGGCAAGTGCGAGCGAGTTGAATAGGAAGGTGAGGATTTTCTGAGCTCTATTGTGACCAGTGATAGAAATTGGATGGCTCATTACACGTCTAAGCCAAAAACAGTGGTGTCATACCAATTTCCTATCTGCCAAAAAATTCAAAACCACAATTTCGGGCAAAAAAAAATCATGACCTCTTTGCTTTTGGTCAAATTTTTACATCAGGAAAAGACCATCAATGCACAACGATATTGTGAGACCCTAAAATATCCCAAAAGATGCATTCAAAACAAAAGGAGGAGTATGCTGACGAGAGGAATGTGCTTGTTGCAACGACAACGCCCGTTCTCACACAGGCTTAGCCACCAAGGCGCTCTTGGACTTGTTTGTTTGAGATTTTTTGAATCACCCCCCATATTCCTCTGACGTGGCGCCATTAGATTACCATATTTTCCCCTCCCTGAAAGAGCACATTGGTAAAATTAAATTTTCAATCGATGAGCAGGTGCAGAAAGAGGTTCTGAAGTGGGGGAAGGACCTAGCGGGAAAGTTTTCCGAGGAGCGCTTGAAAAAGCTTGTGTCACGGCTCACCAGATGCATTGAACAAGTGTATCAAAATATCCTGTATTTTTTTCAAATACACTTTTTAAATACACTAAAAAAATATTTAAAAAATAGTACACTTACTTTCGGGATATGCCTCATAAATAAAATTTTAAGAGATATTTTTTTAGCGTAATCTTCTTTTACAAAATTATTAAGTCTTGTTGCGTTTGACCCTTCGTCGTCTCCAGGGGCCTGCAATCGTCGTTACGGTTGCCTCACGTAACCCATCACTATGGACATTAGGAGTCACGGGGTAGTCCGGAGGCTGGACGCGCCCGTACGCCTCTTATCTTGGCCTGAAGAGCCTCGATGCGAAACGACGGGGCTCCTCTTTCAGTAGCGATGGGACTCCGCAGTTTCGAGATGAACTCGCAGCATATACGACGAAAATCCGTATTTTATCTCCGTAGAGGGGGCGATTCTTTATCTTCGACCGCTCATTTGACAACACCGAAAAGGAAGAATCATCAAAAAGAGAAGGAAATAATTAAAACATTATGAATTTTCAATACTCAAATTTATTTACCATTTGTGATACGACGAAGATCACGAGACAAAGGCTTCCAGATTATGAGAATATAGCGCGAAATTTAAAACATGGCGGCAAATTAAGTTATTAGATAATCAATGGCAAAAATTATACATTATTAAAATTATTCAAAAATAATTTTGCGCTCACGCTACACATTATTTTCCAATTATATTATGTAGCATAAATTTGTAAATTTACAAGCATACCCTTTCAGTTAATTCTCAGTCAAGTCTTTTCATAAACCAACATCTTGGATAAATTCGTTTGTGGATACAGTTTCAAAACTCCCATTCTATACAAAATCGACGTCATCTAGAGCTTTGGACTCAGCTTGTGACTGCATAATAGCTTTCATAGACAAACAATCATAGTTAAAGTTCCTTAAGTGCGATATTTTGCATCATGGCATACGTCCCATATGTGTTATATTATTTAGCAATATATCAAACATAATTTTATTGAAAAAACTATTGAGAAAATTTAAATTTAGAGCTTCAATATTTACGTATGACAAGCTTAAAAATCAACAGTTAATTATACTAATGGTACAGCTTGAATGCCGTGTTTATCATTAGATGTTCGTACAGATTCGGAATAAAATAAGATTTAATAAATATTCATTTTCTTATATTTTGCCATACTCGCTCTTAGTTTAAGCCGGGATATTATATAATTAGAACATGCTATATTATATTATTAATGCTGATAATCCCGAGTACTGAAAGCTCTAATCTCATACATTTTTTAAAGTACAGTCCAAATGTGATTAACCTTATCATCTGGATCATTAACCGTTAAACGAGCTCATTTGCTTTTTTTCGACCTAATTCCCTGCAAAATATTCATTCCACGTACTTTTTATATTCCTCTGAAGCTAGATTATTTATTCGTCCGCTGTACATCTTTGCTGTGAATAAAACAGACCCTGTACGGTCATTCCTTTTTTTTTCAAATAACAAGAATAACAATAAGACTTAACAGCGAATAAATTTCATTGTCGGCTTAATAAAAGCCCGGTTCATAAAGGATTCGCAAATTTGTGATCGTTGCGCTTTTGAATAAATTCTACAGCATAATACAACACCAAAATTAAATCCATTCTTCCGTTATATTGCTTTGTGTTGGTAAATCAAAATTTATTTTTGGCACAAAAACACAGTTGATGGAGGGAAAATGTTGGAAATTGCTCTGGACCAATTTTTCAAAGAGTTAGTCCCTTTGTGATGAACATTTAAATTTAGGGATGTGAATGCTTTTGACGTTTATTAAATAAAAATCCTATTTTTTCACTGGAAATTTTGATTTTAAAAATATTATTGTGACCGATCTGAGCTTTGTAAGCTAGTAGAGTTTCTTCCATTCTATTTTATTAACATGAAGTTTTCAAATTTCACCAGAACGTAGATGGTCGTTTCGTTCAAGTTTTACGAGATTTTATATACAATATATATATATATGTACCGACAAGATTGCTTTTATTTTAACAAATGTGATCATATAAATATTTTGGAAGCAGCGGTATACTTTTTCAACAACAAAAATGACGTACAGTACAATTTTACTTACGTGCTTTAAGATTTGAACAATTTACGAACAAATCTGTATCTCTCAATAACAAGTAAAATATATTTTGGGTTGCTAAACAAATAATAATACTAAAATCCCTTATTTTTTCTATTATATCTAACAAAACCTTTTAAAAGTTTGCTGCTCGATTTTTTTTCGAATAGCGACATATGTTAAGGGATAATGATAAAGTTTAAGTCCCAAACTTATAACCGGGAAAAAATCTACTCCCTATTCTTTTATTCCGACCCAGCTCCAACTGCTCTTAAATGAACTCTTCTGTTTGGATGAAAGTTAACACGAAGATAATTCTGCACATCTGCGATTGGTATGATTTCATTTAATATCTTATTAATTTTGGAACAAAAAGACTCGAATAACATTACATATTATGTTGTAACCGTCACATTTCCTCATTTTTATTCTATTTGACTCCTTCTTCGATAACAAGATTTTTACGGATTCTATTCACGTTTGTGGTATTTATCTAAATCATAATATTTTTCGAAAATTTCTAACCCTACGGTGATTTGTGAACAAGTTTGACATTCTGAGCCATGTTTCGGGATAGCGGTCCTATTCAAATATGAAGATTATCCGAGCATAAATTGACAAGTCAATTTAAAGACAACTTCGCACCTTAAACTTTGTCCAAACATTTATCTATTAAACTCAAATCGCACTTTAGATATTCATATTGATCACAATGGTTTGCTCAAAACTTTGAGAGGAATATTAATTTCACCATAATTTTCGCTATAACAGCTTAACTAGTTTTTTTTATTATTTCATCAGGAAAACCGTATTATTCAAGTATATGCCACATTTCATCGAACATGTTAAACAAGAACCGATAATATTTTGCATTTTGGAATGTAAAATAATATTTTTTAAATCTTGACGCACATATAAAAAGGTTAGCTTTAAATAGCCCATAGATAACATATTGATTTATTTGCCCTATTAATGCACACTAATTTTTGAAGAAAAATCTTTAGAAAAATCTCTTTTTTGGATTGCCTTCTTTTGATAATACATAAAGAAAAGATTTTTTAAAGAAATACTTATACATATCTTCATAATATTTCTTGAGCAAAAATACAGTGTTCAATTAATTAATTTAGCAATTGTATCATTAGGTAGAAAAATATATGGTTTAAGCAGAACGTGATTAACTCCAGATATGATTTATTTTTCAACAAGGTTAATCCTACAATACAACATATCATTGTTTTCGCACATTTTTCTTAAATTATATATGTTCTGAAATGTACAAGCTCGAGTTAATACAGTAATATAGCTGTCAGCGTTTATTTTATGTGGAAAATAACTACTATGGAACGCTTGCTGAAACACATTCGCAAAAAAGCTAAAAAAAACATCCCCGCGTGAAAATTAGGCGTCTTAAATTATATAAATAATGCATGAGCCTATATAAACACAAATATAATGCTTTGTTCAAATTAAATTGTAAGGAAAGAGTTTATGGGGTGGTCGTAAATAGCACTTAAGAACCACAAGTGTAGCTTAACTATTCTCTCTCATACCTGTCTTCTTTTTAGCTTTATATTCTTAAGGGCATCGAGGTAGAACCAAAGTAAAGACAGGATTTGGGAGGTTTGAATTATATCGGGTTAAAGTCAAAGCCTACACTCTTTCTTTTATTCATTATTAAATAGACAGTTTTGAGAAGAAGTGTCAACTCGAGAGCTCGATTAGAGCGATCTTTGAAAAGCGAAAAAAGGTAGATAAAAAGCCATTAGCTAAACGTTGAATGCTTCTTACTTTTTAAGATCGATTTTTTGGTAAGCATAAGCACAAAATCGTATGAATTTATTTGGCATTGGATACTTTAGTGTTTATTGTGCGAATAAAATGGCTCAAAATGGAACAGGATAAATTTTTTGATATTTTTATAAAATAAAAACTTGCAGTAAAATATATAGATCCTGGACGCTTACTATAATGATTGTAGTTACAAACAAATTTAGGAGATCGGGGTTATTAATATTTTCAACCAAATGTCTCAATCTAAGTCTCCCCTGATTTCGTAGATCTGAACATGAAAATACTGAGGGGATTAAATTTATAATTGATACTCTCATCACTCATTCATAGATCCTTTCTTACATAAAATCCTACTCAAATAATATTATCTTAATGAACCATATAGAAAAGGTTATCCTTAGAAAAATTTAATATGTAGATAGTCTATGTTAGATAAAAAATATGTCAATTTGGCATTAGATAGATGAACTTTTAAACAAATTTAAAAAATACTACTACGTTTTTTTATTAAAGTTTGATTAAAAACCTAAGCAAATTTAGCTCTTTGTTTGCTAATGTTTACACAACGTTACGGTTCAAGCTTTGTTAACATTAACAAAGCATCTATAGGATATGCTACTATAAAAGCTTTTCACTTTAAAAAAAATGCAATAGCATAAGGGAAATATTGTGTCATTAGAATATGGTACAAAAATAATTCCGTTCTAGTTTATGACAATAGATAAAATAAGCACATGTGCTGCAACTAATATTTAACAACTTTAATTATTCAGTTATTATAAAGCAGTGTTATCAAGAAATTGATGGAATATTTTGTGCAAAAATCTACTATATTGATGAAAAACAAGCAAAATTTTAACTTTAACAAGGCCATTAAAATCATGGAAAACGTATTTGATAAAACATTAACTGTAGACAGATGTCAATGGTTTTAGAAAATTTAATTCAACAATAGAGATATAAAGGAGGCATTTAGGTCAAGATAATACAATAACTAATTGAATCAATTTTCGCGTCTTGCATTTATATCACAATTCTTGCAAATCCTAATGAATTTAATAATCTCATTAAACTTCCCAAGTCACTTTTGAGGAATGGAAAATATTTTGCGATGGATTTTTTTTTCAATTCAAATATACTGACTTGGATATTTCGCATTGATAGTAAATAATTTTACAAAAATATCGAAAACCAAATTTATAAAAGCAATATAAATTCAGAGTATTAAATGCAAATTTGGCTTTGATGCTAGCCTGAAGATATTAATACATTGGTCTGTTCGTACTCAATCTTGTTGTAAGTATAATATATGGATTCTAATGCGTTGTCACATTGTTCTCATCCCCCAATTTATTCGCCCTGGATTGTCTTTTTGTGTCTGTTTGTACCTCTGAGAAAATATCATGAAGATAATAAATCAAATACTGATGTGAGGTTGACAATAACCAAAAGTTTTTTTTAGGGGAGGAAAGAAAAAAAAACATTGCGATATTAATACTCTCATAATGGACAGAGCACTCAAATATTGTTTTACGCTGTAATTAGATATTTAACAAAATGTTTGATATCAATTAACCGCCATCATAAACATTATCATGCATAGAAATAAATACATTTTTTTGCAAGATTGTAAATACAATAAAAAAATACAAAAAAAAATTAAACACAATTCATATATTGATGTCTTGATTGCGAATTGACGATTAAAGCTTGCATTGCACCCTTAGGTATTTTTTATTATCGACGTGCAGTCCTTTTTAATTGAACTTATCATCGAATTCCTTCACAAGCTTGTGAACCATTTCTTGAGAATGCTTTTTAATACTTCTCGCATTTTCTCATCCCTTTTTAAGAAACGTGCAATGATAAATATCATGCTTTATATCCGTAAACAACTACTATTTTCAGACAATCGAATGAATTTATATAGACGAAGCCATTTTACTTGATATATTTTATATTATTAGGGGAGCCCATAAGTAATCAATTATTTCGAGAGCGTGTCGTTATATGTCAGTTATCACTGAAGCATCGACTAGAGAGGTTGTGCATTTGGTTGTATCTTATTGAGTAGATTCTAAACATCATTTATTCAACAACAGATAAAAGTAAGCTCGTTATCTACACGAAGAGAGATAGAAATTTTGCCTGAAAGATGGCAAAGAGTTGTAAATAATAATGGAAATTATATAATTAATTGAATAATTAAAATAAAATCGTAACATTTTTTTTCCGTTTTAATTCGAAATTATTGATTACTTATGGGTCTCCCTAATATTAGGCCTTCGCTGTATTTAAAATATTAACTTGTATTGTATTATATTATAGTGTTAAAAATATGATGAAAGATTCAGAGATCTATCGAATAAATAATAAATATCTATGTAATCAATCATAAGGAAAATATTTTATGGTCATGGCATTTATATGATTGTAAAAGCCAATAAATTTGATGATCAACAGCTTATCATTAAATGCAGAATGAGATTGATCACCAAAATACAGCATATACTTATTTAATGTTTTCTCAATCCTAATACATTGAGGTAACTAAGCAAAAATTAAATAGAAAATGCTACTTCAGATACTACAGTTGAAATAAGAAAAATGTGTAGTGTATGTATTCATACGAAGCAGAAATGGCGAATTTGAACAGATTTTATAAATACATTTAGTAAAAATATCTTAAACATAAAAAACGTATTTTCTTAACCGTGTCCCTGTATATAATAATTCAAAATAATGCTTTCCAAGGCTTGGATAAAAATATAAGCGCATGAAAAAGGCAAATTTGGGAGATATAGAGAAAACACATAAGACGTACATCAAAGATTTTTTTTTCAGATCATGAAAGGAATGGAGAAAAGAAAAAAATAAGCAGGGGACAAAGAAAAACAGATTTTATAGAATAAGCGTATGCATGATTTTGTTATGCTCAAACCAATGATCATTTAGAGCTTATTTCCAAATATGGTACCCTTAAATATATATATTTTGAGCTCATTTAATTTTAAAACAACTAATGATGAGTTTGCGATACTGAATCATGCAAAAACGGTTGTCACAATAGATGCAAAAATTAAACAACAAAATTCGATAAAAAAAATCTACAAATGTTTAACTACATTTAATTTCAGTTTTAAGTTCTTATAAGGTCTGTTATATTATTTTACCATATTAAATTTATTGTAGCTGTCAAAAATCTGATGGCAGTGTGCATATATTTCTTTAAATGTCAATTTACTCCAATTTTTAAGTTGGCAAACGCATTTTAATATTATTTAATCTCATTTCATAAAAATATAAATAGTTAATCATAATGGATTGTGTTTTAAAGCGTCTTCTCACTTGACAAATTTAAAAAAAAATGATTTTTATTTTTTTTAAAATTTTGAAAGTACATATCTTCAAAAATGTAATATCGAAATTTCATAAAGATCGGACAAGTCTAACTACATTTTTGGGCGACCGTTAGGTGACTACCTGAGAGCACCCGGCTGCATACGTATTGTTCAGACTCATGGTGCAAGTACAAGAAAGTGGTAAAAAACAATCAGATAGAAACTTTTAAACATCCTCCTGCTCTAGCTGAAGATTTTCACGAGGTTTTGAAACCAATTTATGAAGATATTCGGAGGAAATACCCAAAATAATAACGAGTGTTTCAACAGCTGTGTCTGGGAAATTTTTCTGCAACCAAAACTTTAAACGCGTTTATCTCAAAACAAGGTTTTTCGGTGGCTTGTTGATGAAATTTCGGAAACTATCCAGCCGATTATCATGAAGTTTGAATGACATATTCTTCATAGTTATGGATATAGCGCATATCATCAGATTTTTGAAATTTTGATTTTAAGTATTTTTTTTTTACAAAAAACTGCAAAAAAAACGCGTTTTTTTTTTACTTTTTCGAAAAACGTGCGCCATTTTGTTATTTTCGCGAATATCAAAAATCTGATGATATGCGCTATAGCCACTGATATACTAAATCAAAAACTGTTTTATTTTTTTGTTTCAAATAACCCATCATAACATTTCTACACGGGTTTTTCGATGCTACTGTTTTATTATAATAATTGTTCAAAAATATAAAAATATTTTTTTTTCATGTACTTGAAAGATGTGTTTATTACTTAAGATCCATTTTATCCCATAATTTTTAGTGAAAATCTTCGAAAAAAAATCCCGAAAATAGTCTATTTTTGAGGCGCCTAAAGTAAGAAGACGCCTTAAATCGTTATTACTGAAGAAGTCTGTCGATAATTGTAAGTAGTGAGTGACCATAAAATAGCATAGATTTTCTTTGGCCATAATATGTGCTGCAGTAGATTCAAAAGGTTTCACCCATGTTTTAAAATAAGGACAGAATAATGAATGTCTAAATATAAATCCAAAGGGTGTTAAATCCTATACTTGTACTATGGGCACTTGAACAATATGAAGATGAAGGCGCGTTTTAGAGGGTCACGTTCAAATACCGTGCGATGTATACAATAAAAGGTTCAACGCCATTATCCAGGCAAAAAAGGCTATATCAATCATTAAACATACATTCAGAATATTTTGTAATATCGTTTTTATAAATATAAAATAACAATATTCAACGTGACAAATCTATGAAAACGTTGGCGGAAATTGTTCCTATAACCACAGTTGAAAAAGTACCAGAATTTTCATTCATAAAATATTTAGAATTTTTCTACAAAGGTTTAGCGCTATTATGAAAAATGTTGGATATTATTTTAGGGGAAAAGCCTTCAGTTCATAAAAAATGCGTGAACATTTCAACTCTCAACATTTCATCTCGTCGGATTTTAAATTCCTATATATATATATATATATATTCAGCATTTACTAACATTCTGTTGTTAATGCCATATTAATAAATTTCGATGCATATTTAGCTATTCAGCTTTAATATTGCAGCTGAAAAAGTGTATATATTTCAAATTATTTTTCCGCCCTTGTGAATGATTGCTGAGGCGAGTGAATTTCAAACATACTAAAACGATGTGTAGGATGATGCGTCCATGTTTCAAGATTCAATGTCGGATTAACTCTGTATTGGTTCGCCAAATTTAAGTGCCGATGGCAAGTTATATGTTTTTGCCTTAAAGATAAAACAAGTGGACGAGGCAGTAGATTATTGCTCCTAAAAGTGGAGCGAGATAATTCATGAGAATTATCCCTATAGAAGCACTTAAGTCTCGAAAAGAAGATGAACGAAATCAAATCAACCGATCTGAAGCAGGAGGAGATATTTGAAATTAATATTTGAGTCGTATATGTTGCTAAAAATAATTTCATTTCATTTTCAGTACAACAGACTTTATGGGGAAACGTTTATCAGATAAAGACATGTCATGTGATTTATTTGACATGATAAGGGGAAACGTTGAAATAAAGTTTCCAGGAAACAGTTTTGTGTTTCATTTTAATATTTTTACTACCACCAATGACGATAAATTTAAAAGCATTCATTGATTGATTATAATACAAAAGTCAATAAACAAATTTTTTGTAGATTTTTTTAAATCACTATTGTAGGTTTTTATTGTATTTTCATTGCATCAATAGAATTATCAATTCTAATTAAGATGCAATAGCCATTATCAAATGAAGGCAATCTCTATACGAGACTATTCTAGGGAAAGTATTTTCTATTTGGTGTGTCCCATTTGCTTTCCAGAAGTGTTAAAATTGGAATTTGTCTATTTAAATACTTTCTCCGTATAGAAAAAATGACTAATAGTCGGAATTATTATTTTAAATTTAGTCATATGCAAATGCACAATTTTATTAATTGTTTCAGTATTTCCTTTTTCAGATCCAGGAATCCCAAATTTCTTGACAGGATTATTTTTTTCTCACTATCTGGATTTGAAGCAGGATCAAAACCACCATACCGACACTTGATCAATTGGGTAATGGCAAAGTCTAAAACTGATGAATTTTATGTTGAACATCATATTCTTGTTTTTTTTTATCTTAACATGATGATAAGTAAATTATACAAAATGATCAATGAGCTTTATAAAATAGTCTTAATACGCAAAATATGTTAAAACTTAATTTAAAAACATGAATAAAGAAATTGGATCTTAATGAATGCCTTAACCTCGGAAAAGGCTTGATCATTTCAGCAATAAACACCGAATTTTGGCATTCCAAAAAATAGTACAAGACCACAGACATCAAACAGCGACCAACTGGATTGAAGGTTCATTTTAATAGAACCCATTTCCTGCGCTGCTGTATATTTCCAGGCGCTCACCCATTTTGCTCCACGCCTTCCAGAGGAGGCGAGGTTTCCGCGGGAAAGACCAGCTTTAGACCATGTCACCCAAAAGGTGTGATGGAGGAGGAAAGGACTAAGGTTCAAGCTAAATTCAAGGGATTTATATCCAACCTCAGTTTGAAGGGGGCTGCAGCAGATGACGAACTGCAGGGGCCACTCCTTTCCCATGGTACTTGTATCGGTTTGATCATTAATAGTACCTAGTCACGGAGACGAGTTGTCGTTTGAACAGCCTAAAACTGTTCTCTCCTGTTTGCCTAGACTGTTGAGGATAATAGTGAGCCGTTGACACAGTCTCCACCAACTACTGTAATGCGATTAGGATAAAATTGAAAACGACCATTTTTTTATAAATTTCATACCAAAGACAACGTTAGCCTGCAGCTCTTGATTTTTTAAAAATTGTATTCTTCTGATACTATATTAAAGAAAAGTTTCACCACATCCACATGATATTGTTATGTAATTTACATAATCGATCCAAAAATTGTTTATATAATAAGGGTAAATACATTGTTTGGATGCCCCATGAGGTATTCTTGCATAATTTGACTTTATCAAGTATTACAATATCAAACTACGGTTGCCAACTTAATTATATTCTGAGGCAATGCTAGGGGTGGTTTTAGATTTGTTGTTTATTAGGTTTCAAATTTTAATCGATTAAATAATCTTGTGCGTGGTTTTAAAATTTGCCATTTTGTAATCAAACTCTATTTCAATATTAGTTTGAATTAGAGGAGGCTTTTGTTACAAATCAAATTTTAGGACCCACAAAATTGTCGATTCATATCAGCGTCATGAGGTACTTTCGAAGTCTCTCTATATCGATCCAAATTTTGGGAGGAGTTATCTTAGTACTTCGTGCAATCTTCCGAATGATACGCGCAGAAAAGAGATGATAAAAACTTATAGAAATGGGTGACTGCTAGATATTGGTTCTATATAGGTGCTTCAGAATAAATTTTTCAAGGATAACTTTTCAATATAATAAAAAGCTTACATTTCTTCTTTAAAATATGTTAGTTTTGTTTTATGTTCATTATAAGAAAATTGTAGATGGCTTACTACGAATCAATTTAAGTTACAGAACAATCATTTGCTTATGTGTAAAAGTGCTATGAATAATAAAAAAAACTTGTACTTTTTATTTGAAGATAATTTTCTTTCGTCTTAACAGAATTTAAGTCGTCAACATAAATAGCAAGTAATTATTTCGTCTAGGTATCATACAAGTCTTTTAATATTTAGCGATTATAATAGAAGATCATAGTCTTAAAGCAGGGAAGGATCTATCGTGGAGATGAGAAAGTGTCATTATTAAAAAAATATATTAAAATATTGCAAATCAGTTATATATAAGTGGCCCTGCCCTACTTTATTTTCATATCCATATCAACAATTTACTTATTTATTTTTTTAAAATTGAAATTGAATAGAATTAGGCAAAACTGTTATAATATTAAAATGATTACGTTAAATAGAAGAGGGACTTTTTTTAAAATTAACATTCAGAGGTTTCTTTTCTAATATTTCAATCCAAACTCCCAGCAAAAATATTTTAGCAAAAACTAGGAGTTGGAACTGGAGGATTTACTTTATTTGTCAAATTCAGTGGACGTTGCAGCATCTGATCGTCGTTTATGAAAGAGAAAGTTCTCTAAGGTGTGATCTGATCAGATTTGACCATTGATTTAATTAATTTGCCTCCCTCATACGTTAAATTATAGCTAATACGTCATTAAATAAGTGATATACGAGAAAAGCCAAATATATCGGAATATAAAATTAAAATCGTATTTAACTTTTTAACTACCAGAGCGCAATGAGCGCGTACAAATGCGACTCGCCGGTAAGTCGTTGGCATTTAAAAGGTTAAGGCTTTAAATATGAGAAATAGGTTTCTCAAACTATATTATTATAGACTCTCATTTATGTATGATTCATAGAAAACCCCGATGAATGTTTTGTTCTTTATTTTCTCAATTACATCACCTTAACAAGAAATAAGTTTTTAAGCTGACAAAGCTTTTCCCCGGTGGAGATGTACAATAGTTTTGTGAATATAAAAAAGAGTTTTGATTTGCGTCGTATAAGTATGATATTGACGGAATGACAGTATAAATTTGGAGGATTTTAACGATGCGCGTGCCTTAAACGAGTCTCCTGTCAGATTTGATCGCTGAAATTTGATAAAATGAGATCCTTGATTTGAAATTGAATATTTTCCAGTGTAACACTTGCGAAGAAAATTTATTATAATCATCCATATTTATCTCCCAGATCCAGTTTTAGTATGGAGACAAATGTTTCACGCCCATTTCTGCTGTAATTTATTCGTATATGTGATGTCATTTAATATTTCTTAGAAAATATGACTTGATCGTTTGAGACATCTTCGTATCGTTATTTGAAGACAATTTTAGTATGTTAAAATATAATGTACTCTGTCATTGCCAATTCGTATATCACCACGTAAATAAATTCGGTGGAATTTGCAACAGGAATATGGTAAAAGAAAAAGAGATCGTGTTTACTATTTTTAAGATAAATTTGCTCAGACGACGAATATCAAATTTGTGGTTTTCAATACATATATATATCGATTTTAAACAATTTGTCAGAAATGTCACTGTAGGACTGTACGTGTATTGGAAATAGCTGGAGCATTAAAGCAAATTGTATACATGCTTTCGACTTCCGACGAAGCATCCCATCAAATGCCAAATCCAAATCACAAAAACCTTTCAAGAAAGTTTACCTTGTGATGTTAGTAGATGTTAATTTGTGATGGAAAAAGTATTGCGTTGACGGCTATTGATTTTTAATAAGACATACGAATGCTATACATATATTTTTTCGCACAATCTCATCATGGTCACACTTTAAAAAAAATTAAAAAAATAACAACATATTTCTTGTAAATGTAATCAAATCGTTTCTGTATTCTGCAAAGGCATTAAGCGAAAGCCGAAGAGAGATTCAAACGTTGATAATGTCAAGCTCCAAAGCCTTTAAGACGCAACAATGTTGGACGATGTCATTTCAAGAATCCAAGCTTACGAAGATTCACATTCTATTTATATCGGTTTATAAGACAATGCAATTGAAAATAGGTTCGAAGTAGTACAAATCTAAATAATAACTGAATCGTTCAATCGATCAACAAAATTGGATTCAATTTTCCGAGCGAGACTGGTTAAATTTGAATAAGTACATATTAACTAGACCGAGGGTTGGCAAGCTTTCTGTTAAGGAGAATTTAAAATTTTATTTTTGCAAAACTATAGATCAAACAAAATGTAAAATACCAAATCATTGAATTCATTTTTAATAAAATGCTTAATGTTTTTTTTAACAATTTTTCCACTTCTCTGAAAGTGTCAAAAGCGTTGGTAATACAGGATACAATATGTTTTTAAAAACTGATTTGAGATAAATCTCCATTAATCTTTAAAGTCAGATTTGCAAGTTTGCACATTTAAATACCAATAGATTCAATTTCTACCAAGAGTGAATAATTATAATTTGATCACGGCCTTAACGAGCAACAAAGCTGGATGAAAAAATTATTATCGATTAAAATATTTTAAATATCAAAAGAGCACATTAAGGGGGGAAAACCACATTAGACGGTTTGATTTTTTTTTTTAAATTTCACAAATTACTAGTAAAACTATTCAAGAATATGTTATGAAAGTTTCACAACAAAATTTCGATTTTTCCGATGTTATGAGCACTAAAGTGAACATCCGTCGGTCCAGTTTCTCGGAGTTCGCGACGAGTAGTACGAAGTAACCGTTCAGTGGTCCCTTATTCACTTACTTGACTCTATACCCCTGTACTACGGGAAGAAAAAGGATGTGAAGTTTCAAGAAATTGGAATTTGTGGTCTCGGTTTCAAGCTCATTTTCAATTGCAAGTGTGGATTCAGGTGTGGCCAATTCAGGTCCATTCGTTGATACTAGATTTGAGATAAATCGTAGAATTATGTTTATCATGCGACTCTTAGGTGTTGGCAGATAAGGACTAAACTTATTCTGCAATTACATGGACATCAGCAATGGCACATTGTACTAAAGCAGAAAACTAAAAAACTGTATTTCAAAATATTATCAAAGTTTAAACATATTCTAATTATTCTTTCCCTGTTCCTCTTTTTCCAATACAAAAAACGCTAAAAATCAGCCTCCTAATGTGGTTTCCCCCCTTAAGATGTTGATAATAATCAATTTTTAGCATAATAGGAAGCATTTTTAGTTCATTATTCAGTTTATTATATTCTTAATGATGCTCCTGTTTGCATAAATATGTATCTTCATTGAAGTTTTTGCATAAATTCTTCGAAAAGCTTTTCCTTGTATAGTATTAATTTTTTTGCGAGAGCTTCATAACAAAATTGAAATATCTGCTGCTGTTTTAAACTGCAATGATGCGACGATTCTAGAATAAAAATATATTCAATGCCTGTTAATGTCGAAAATCTCATCATACCTTACAATGTAATATTGTAAAATGTTCTTTGAAATTTCAACAAAGGTTTTGTTGATTAGTCAATTTATTAACCAATCAGGTCGTCAATAGGCAATCATTTAACGATTTACCAGAACTTATAGTACCTTATAAATTCACTGTTTATAGACCATTTTCATTAGAATAAAATTAGCGCCGTGATTAAACCATTAACTCATGGTTTTTCATGCTGCATTTTGCGTTCAATCCTTTCAAAAATCTCTCAAATTTATGCGTGAATATATAAGTTTGACTGGGAATTCAAATTTAATATTGACCCAATATCAAATCTAGTTATTGTGAAGCCTCGCACATAAGAATTTGTATGTAAAAGTTCATCCTTTGTAAACACTCCGAGAAGATTAGTTCCCGAAAACGCATGGCATTGAAAAGGGTGTGAATATATGATTTTTTTTCAAGACAAAGAGTCTTAGATTACCATATTTTGAGCAATCGTTAGTCTTTGTCATCGTTCGGATGAAAAGCTGCAGATAATAATTTATTTTTCATAATTTGATACGGCGATGGGAAGCAAAAAAATCCTATTGAGGGTGGCGCCTTTGGACCTTTCTTCACATTTTCAATAAAATTCGCATTTTACCAAAGTGATTTTAGTCACTTAATTGAAGCCACCACAATAGAAATGAGCATCATGTGCTCTCGACGTGATATATTTAGGTTCAATACTGAATATTTTATATTGAAGCTTCACCACAAAGTCCATAGAAACTGGTGGTTTATTTGAACCGCAGTTGATCTCCATTATGAATATATTTCTTAATGAATGGAATACATTTTGAAAAAGCATTAAAACGACTTTTGAAGCATGCGGTATTTCTTCTTCGCCCTTTTTTACATAGAATACATGCCAAAATGTGGATGCGAACATCAAACCGCCGCTCAAAAGTTCTCATGGATTAATTTTAAACTAAGCAGACATCAATAATTGACCTAAAATTAAAGCATTTTAATATTAATACCTTATCTGTGCTTTATTCAAAAAGTTCTCACGCAAACATCCGATGAAAAACTTTCGAAATTTCAATAAGAATTTCAAAAGCTTCCAACACAATAATAAGTATAGCTTCTTAATAATAGGCCGTGTTTTAAACTTGATGTTCCATTTTCTAATTGAAAGCAAGAAAAGATATTGAAAATATGATTTTTTAGATATTGGTCTGCATATCAAGTTTTTTTTTAAACGTTACATTTAGCAGATAAAATATAATATTTTTACTAGCATCTCAATATCGCCTATAAAGGCAATATATAATACTTATATGACATACAATAATTTACGATCGTACTCTGACCCGCATTCGCTATTGATTTAGGCCCTAAAAGAAATAATACATAGCATATACAATAAATAAAATATGGATTCCATCCAATTAGTTCTTGGAAAACAGCCGATTCAGCGAAATATTAGTCCTAAGCAGTCAATATTACAAGCTGAGATGACTTTAATCATTTGATTACTGCAAAATATTCTTAGAATGATGGAACTGATTTAGTAAAGCCTTATATGTCGATCATTCAGATCACGATTGTCTTGAGAAGGATTGAATTCGTTGATTGAAAACGTTTTACGCAAATATTTACCGGTAATAAAAATGATAAGATTATATAGCTTTTTGAATGATCTAGTTTTTATCTAACAGTGAAAAAACTTTGACCAAAACTAATCGATCAACTGTTGATCTTTTGAAATACAAATATATTGATTTTTAAACTTTATCTTGTATTAGTTTTATTATGAAATAAATCACATATTTAAATTGCTTTCATAAAGATTATGATGAAATGCACGACAATCATAAAATCGAAAATCATACTTGGTACTTCAATTTAGTTGTTTGGCTTTGGTTGATTAATTTTTATTTTACGAGTAGTTAAAAATAGAAGTTGGATGCCAGGAAGTTCGAGAAATTCTGAAAAATAAATTAGTTCAAACATAAGCGGATTTCAACTCTTTCCACCAGATTTTTTTGGTAGAGGTAACGCCAGTTCGTAATTAATTAGCGCATATTTTTAGGTTTCATACATACAAGGATTTAATTTTTTTTGGATTTGATAAATGACAAATAAATATACAAAAACCTTTTAACCAACAGTACCATAAGAGCCTCAGAGTGACTTAAGGCGTCTTCTCACTTTAGGCGCCTCAAAAATAGGCTATTTTCACGATTTTTTTTCGAAGATTTTGGCTAAAAATTATGAGATAAAATGGATTTTATGTAATAAACACATCTTTCAAGTACATGAAAAAATTTTTTTTTTATTTTTTTGAACAATTATTATAATAAAACAGTAGCATCGAAAAACCAGTGTAGAAATGTTATGTTCGTGGCTTGTTGATGGTATCTCCGTGATGGGTCATTTGAAACAAAAAAATAAAACAGTTTTAGATTCAGTATATCAATGGCTATAGCGCATATCATCAGATTTTTGATATTCGCGAAAACAACAAAATGGCGCACGTTTTTCGAAAAAGTAAAAAAAAACGCGGTTTTTTTTTGCAGTTTTTTGTAAAAAAAAAATACTTAAAAACAAAATTTCAAAAATCTGATAATATGCGCTATAGCCATAACTATGAAAAATATGTCATTTAAATTTCATGACAATCGTCCAGATAGTTTCTGAAATTTCATCAACAAGCCACCGAAAAACCTTGTTTTGAGATAAACGCGTTTAAAGTTTTGGTTGCAGAAAAATTGCCCAGACACAACTATTGAAACACTCGTTGTTATTTTGGGTATTTCCTCCAAAGATCTTCATAAATTGGTTTCAAAATCTCGTGAACATCCTCAACTAGAGCAGGAGGATGTTTAAAAGTTTCTATTTGATTGTTTTTCACCACTTTCTTGTACTTGCACCATGAGTCTGAACAATACGTATGCAGCCGGGTGCTCTCAGGTAGTCACCTAACGGTCGTCAAAAAATGTAGTTAGACTCATCTGTTCTTTATGAAATTTCGATATAACATTTTTGAAGATATGTACTTTTAAAATTTAAAAAAAATAAAAATCGATTTTTTTAAATTTGTTAAGTGAGAAGACGCCTTAAGTATTAATTATTTAAAGATGTACTCTTATGATTTTTTATATCACCAATATTATTATAATTTTTATTTTATACTTAATGTCCCAATTACATAAACATTATTTTCATGAGAACATTCAAAATAAGTTTTTTTTTTATCTCATTTTAATTTAAAAAATAATTAATAATGATTTAAATATAGAAGCAATAAATTAGATCGTTATCAAGCATTCGGAGTGATTCCTATGCGAAAATAATTTTATCTTGGATTAGGTACAGGACTAGTGGTCAAAAAAGATAAGATTTAGGTGTTTCAGTAACATTAATAAGCGTCTTGCATTACATTCTAATTCCCTAATATATTGCAAAGATCGAATTGGTCCTGATCATCTGAAGAAATATATTTTTTATAGGATTTAAATTATCTCTTTGAGAAACTACAATTTTCAATAATTCAATCCTTCTTCCACCTTTAATTAATATAAGAATCCGCACCGTAGATATTTCAATTATCTTTTTCAATTTCAAATCATCGATAATGGGAATAAATGAACCGGAACCAATAAAACGCCAATCTTTGTCTGCCTGAAATTCTACAATAAATTGGTTGGAATACTTCATCTTTTATCTATCAACAAGTATTAAATTTTTACCCAAATTGTCCTTAAAACCCTTCCCGAAGTATCTAACAAATATATAATTTTATTTATCAATTTCGAAGATTTTTTTAAGGAAAAAAATTATGGCTTGTATATGTACATATTTTTATCCTTTTTTACATCTAAATTGATGATCTTGAAATACCTTTCACTTCCTCATATTAAAACATGTGTATAAAAATGATAATTTAATCATAATAAGGCAAAACACGTTGTTTTAATTCGCTTTGTACGTCTATTATCTATATACATAATTTAAATGCATAGTTAGTGAAAGAATGTTGTTAATTTGCTATCCTTTCATGCATTAATTGGTACCTTGTCAGTTAACGTCACAATAAATTCACGTTTTTCATGATGGACGTAATTGTTAACGTATTCTATATTTTACCGATTTAATAATACTTTATGTCACAAACTTTGGAATTTAGTATTATAATGGCTTTAAAGAAGGTTACTGGGTGTTTCAGATATGATAGTATTCCATTGTCATAAAAATACTGTAAATATCATCATGTTAATATTAACCCTTAGCGGTCGTTTGTCTACTTTAGGCGTACTTTACTTTACGAATTTTAAGGCCCGATACAATACAAGGAACGGAGTAGCATTTCAAATCAACAATAAGTTTTAAATGATACTAATTTAGTAGAAATAAGCTTAAAATTATCCAGCTATGTAAATACTATCCTGATATTCTCCATATCTCCGGAAGCCTCATAATGTCTTCTTGCCAAAATATCCCAGGTTTGTTGGCAAAATATTGATCAAGGTACATTTTCATATCATTTTTTGAATTAAATTTTTTACCACGTACAGAATTTTTCAATGAAATAAATAAATAATAATCTGATCGGGCAATGTCTGGAGAGTATGAAGGATGAGGTAAAACACGCCAGTCAAATGATAATAATTTATTTCTGACGAGCAAAGACACATGAGACCTGGGGTTATCGTGATGAAAAACAACGCCTCATCTGTTCGCTAATTCTGGCCGTTTTCTGGCAATTGCATCCTTTAGATTGTCTAGTTGGAAACAATATTTTGTTGAATTGATCGTTTCACCTTGCTGAAGTAGTCCATAATAAACTGGCCCCTTCAAGTCCGACCAAATGCATAGCAAAACTTTTTTTGGATGTAAGCCAGGTTTAGCTACAGTTAAAGCTTCTGTACCCTTGGTCCAAGACCGTTTACGTTGTATATTCTCATAGAGTATCCCAACTTTCATCTCCAGTGACAAGTCTCTTCAAAAAAGGTTGGCTATTAAGTCGTTGGAGAAGAAGATCGCATGTTGAAATACGCTGAAGTTTATTTGAATTAGTCAGTTCATGAGGAAGCCACACATCTGAACGATTGATGTAGCCCAATTTTGTCAGATGATTATGGACGGATGTTCTTGGAATTTCTAACTTGTTAGCTATTTCGGGAACAGTATATCGCGGGTTTTCTTCAACCATGGCTATGATTAGATCTGTGTTAATTTGCGAAAGAAACTTATGGGACAACCTAATATTATGGGAATATTTTTTAGCAGCAATTTTTTTGTTTGAAGGATTGATGTATTTATTTTAATTTTAGTTATAGTTTCTGTAATTAATATGATTAAAAATATGAATTTCTATAATAGTCTTGAATATTAATTTCTATGAAAATTGTAAGAACGTTTCTAATTCGTCATTCATACTAATTGGTAGACGATTTATAATACTTAGCTTACTGCCACCATACTTCCGTGCAATATCATAGTGCGTCTATATTAAATTGAAATGCTTTAAGCATCGATTTTTATCTCCGTTTTAGAAGGTCTTTATCAAAGTGATCTAAAAACGAAACGCAAGTCTTCTGGCAGTCCAGAATTTCTACTCTACTCCAATATTTATTCGAACTTCGCAGCGGATTATAGCATCCATATTGATAGTAAACAGAAATGGCGATAGTGGCATTCCATTGGTGTATATTTATTTCGAAAACTCGTCGTATTTTTGCTCTTACACGGCATTTGCATCCTGTAAAAGAGGCTTTCATCGCGAGCTTCTGGATTCGACGAAATAATATTCTGTAATGACTATCATCTAATATAAGACAATATGCAAATTGAAATAAATTTTTCTTCCGCACGTATTTTATTGAAATATTATCATTTACGCAGCACAATGAAATAGTATTTCATGTGTATATGAAATATGAGTTTATATCAAACAGAAAACGCTCGTAGAAATGTCAATTTGTCAAAATTCCAGGAGATATGCTGAAAAATTGAAATTTAGAATATATTTCATTCTCTTAATAAATTGTAAATAATACATACGTATGATTTAGTTTAAATTTTTCAAGGATATGTAGAAGAAATATTTTAATAATATTCAATGGAATAGTTATAAATTATGTCTGAAGATATTCAATGATCCGAATATGAAACATTAAGGTAGATTCGACGTGCATTTAGAATCTCATGGATTTTCAATTACGATTGAAACTGTAAAAAAGGCTTACAGACCGTCGCAATATACTTTAGTTAAAAATTATATACCACCGAGGTAACAATTTATCGTAGTCTCGTGACATTCTATACATAAAGGGATTCAACAACATGTCGTTGAGTAGAACATGAGCTAAAGCCCAAGGCTCTTATTGCCAGTGTGCGCCACATAACAGAAAAAAGCTCGACAGCAATAAAAGCTCTTCGTACTGTACAATAAAAAAGCTCAATTGTAGTCCATGCCAAGTGTTGGTGTTATTTAATATTTTCCATGGGTATTCCATATTAAAGCTCTCCCCTTAAACGTTTCATGATAAATCTTTTGCTCTTATCGGTAAATATGAAAACGTATATTTAAGGTAGATTTTTGGTTATTTATTTGATTTATAGAATTTAAAAGTGTCTCGAATACGTTTTCAATGTATTGCTGTTGTCGCCAAAGAAATTGATTCAGATATGAGTTAAAATGATGACGTTAGTGTATTACCGCCTCACGGTGTAGTCCACAGAAGACCAAACACTTGGCAAATACATAACAAATCGACGGTTGAAGTGCTTTAATTCCCTTAGCAACCACCAGATCAATATGCACCAACATAGTGCATACGCTAAACGTCTCGTATAACAAATTGCATACATAATAAATATTTTTACTATACTTATGTTAAATCCGCAAGTATAAATAATCTGAAAAAGTTTTATTGCAATCAGATGAACGATATGACAGCGCATTAAATGCGAACAAACAAAGATTAACTTTTATACAATGGCTATCCACAGAAAACATAATTCCATAAAGAAGTTATATGTAGTTGCAACAATACATTCGGTAAGTTTGTATGAGTATTTGGGCTTAGGAATCTAGAACAAGTTTATAATAAAGCTTAACCATATGCTTTTTTCAATATATAATCACTTGAAGATTCCAACTTTGTATTTAAAAAATATGCTTATTAGTGACATTTCTACTTAACAAAGTGCTATTCCCATTGTCGTATTTAGGCAATCTCTGTAGAAGAGTTCTCTTATTAGCTCCTACATATAGTTAATTTAAGATTTAAAAAAATAATTGGAATCTGTTGGTAAGAGAAGAAGTACATGGGCTATGTAATACCTGATTATATGAATCATGTCATAATTTATTCATTTTAAAACAGGAAATTCTGCTAAATCTGAAGTGAGACGCTTGATTAAAAATAATGATATTTCAAAACTTTAGAATTTGTTGGTACGATGATTTTCCCCCAATCTGGATCCGATCTCTCTGGTTCACAATCAAATCTGTCATCTTTCGTACCGACTCAGTTTTCCGCATATATATTTGATTTATTCATTACCTTGGAGCGTTTAACTTTATTTTATAATACTCTTATCTAAAGGCATTAATAAAGTAATATTTATGTAGACAAACTATCAATCATGTACAAAGGCGGCGAAAGCGAAAATTAATACCTTTCAAACGTGTATTTTTTTAGAAAATTCTATGCAACCTTGCCTTTAGTGCCCTTTTCGTGGTGTTTTCAACAGTGAAAATATTGGAAATTTAAATAGATATTTACAATTATGAAAAAAATTATTTAATTATCCTTGTAATGTTTTCTCCCTCGAGTGAAAAAAATACGATCATAATTTTTAATACCCAACCCCTTTATAAATCATGCGCAATATTATGTGAATGTGTCATATTTAATTA
This sequence comes from Stenopsyche tienmushanensis, assembly GCA_008973525.1. Lineage (NCBI taxonomy): Eukaryota > Metazoa > Arthropoda > Insecta > Trichoptera > Stenopsychidae > Stenopsyche > Stenopsyche tienmushanensis. The sequence goes on from WACJ01000274.1 coordinate 2,734,879, forward strand.
TTAATATGCACATACGTTTTCATTTGGCTGTAAATATACATCATTTAGTATGGCAAACGCCCTTTTTTGACAAAAATAAATGTCCTAAAATAAACGGGAGTATGATTAGCCAATTTCTCGCCATTATATCCGTATGAACACAAATGGCGTTTTCCAAACTATTTACTTGACCCAGCTGAAATTTATGTATAATTTGTTATATTATAAAACCTATTCAGCTGTGATGGTTGACAGATTTATCAGCTGATATATATCGCCATGTTATGAACTACAATGACATGCATGATTGATAGTCATTGTGCAAAGTTATAATTAATCATGGAAAAGAGCGTATTGGTCTTTTAAAAACTATTATGTAACAAAATCTGCATTAATTTATGAGAACCTGTGATATCCCTTTAGATCTTATCAAGGCCGCAATAATGTTATTTCTATATAACCATGCTTGCGTGTCTGTAAGCGTATTTTAGCGATTTCATGGATTGTTGTCATTGAAGCGGTAATTTTCTTCATTCAAGTAAAATATTTCATCATTTTCCCATGAAATTTAATCTATTGTTGCGTTTCAACCTCTCGCCGTCGCCAGAAGCCCGCAATCTTCGTCGTGGCTGCCTTAAAAGCTGCCCATCATGAAGGGCGTCTCGAATTGCGGGGCTCTCCGGAGGTCGGACACGCCCGTGTGCCTCTCATCTTAGCGTGAAGGGCCTCGACGAGAAGCGACGGTGCTCTGCCCTTCGGCACCGATGGGGCTCCGCAGCCTCGAGACGAACTCGCAGCATATGCGACGGAAATTCGTATTTAACCTCCGCAGAGGGGGTGATTCTTTATCTCCGACCGCTCATTCGACAACACCGAAAAGGAGGAAACCTCAAAAAAGAGGGAACAAATTAAACATTATTGAACTTTAATAATCAACTTTATTTACCATTTTGTGATACGTGGACGATCATAAGGTTGAGACTTCGGATGATAAGAACGTAGTGTGAAATTAACACATGGTGGAAAATGAGGTTTGCATGCCAACAATTAATACGACCAGTTCGCAAGGCACCCCAGAAAGAATAGGCAGTCCGTTCACCCTGCAACCCTTAGGATCGATTTTAAGGTCCGAACAGCATATAAAAACGGCCCACTTTGACGACCAAAAAATCGATAATTAATTTTTATATTATTATAATGATTCAAAAATAATCGTGAATTATTCCCACGCTACACCATATTTTTCGAAAAGTCCTGTAATTGACATGCTCAAGATTTTAAGTATGAATTTATAACATGACAGGGTTGCCTTTCTTTTCCAAATACAATGAGGCACAAAAGAATCATTGTTTTACATCTAGCCGCCTTTCTAGCTCGGAAAAACACCATAAACTCGATGGAAGATGGTTTTACGGGAGAGATTTTGAAACAAAGCAGTTGATTCACAATGGAAATTTATAGTCCCCATATTCGAAGAGAGCCAAACAGCCTAGAAAATAATTTTCATCATCACTCTATTTGATATTTATTTATTTAAGATAAAGTCTTCCTATACAAAATAGGTATAAATCTCCAGAAACTTTTTAATATCATTGTATATTTAATTGATCTGCTATATCTATCAAAAGACTTATAATCCTAATTAATCGATTATTATATGTTTAGTTATAAAAATATTAATGTAATATCATGATTTGTTTGCCATTTTTATTCGCATTTACGTCTCCCTTCTAATTTCAAAAGTCTTAAATAATTCTTGAATAAGAAAGTTTTGCGTATTTTAATTACTTAAACAAAATATTGCTAAATTCTTCAGAGATTCTTAATGGTCAATCACTGCTTTATCATTGCTTCATTATATTATTTAAAAATATGATTTACATAAAAGTGGGTGAAAAATATTTCAACGAGTTAATCGTTTAAGATAATATTAAGAATAATTTTGCATTAAGTTTAAGCATGTCAATGTTTTAACTTCTCAATAAGCAGTAATTGTAGTTTAAAATTATTCCAATCAGGCTCTTTATAGAGGCAAATGCATCACATCACTACTGACTATGATATCTACTTCATGGAATTAATAAGCATATAGTAAAATATTGATAATATTCTATGCCTTCGTACTTCATGTAATGAATATAATTATAGTATTGAATCAACACACAAACTAATATTACACATTAATAATGGCTGCTTCAGAGCAAAACTAAAAGCGAAATTATGATGAAAATATCGATCTAGCTAATGTGAAATATGCTTTTATGATTCCATTATTCAAGCGAATATTAATTTAGCTTATATATTAATACTGCAATTTGCACTGAATATATTTTATAAAATAAAAATTATATAAGTAATTGATTTATAATTTGCGAATTAAGTTCACTAGAAATTCTATAGAAAATCCATGTATTTTCATATTTTTTTGTGAGAAACGTTTTGTTTATATCTTGGTTTTAAATTGAATATTTTGAAGCTCTAAAGAAATATATTTTTATAATTTCAAAAGCTGAATGAATTACTTCAAGCATGATTCAAAGCAATTATTCAATTAAACGGAGATCTAACCACCTTGAAGACAGTTTAATTAATGTTCTTCGATGGATGCTGTAAAGCTTTGCCATTATACAGATTCAGATATACACTTCCAAAATCATAAGTTTTCAAGGCAAAATTGAAATTTTACTCAATAAAATATTGTTTCAATTATCAAAAAAGTCAATAAAGAAATATTTATCCTATAGGGTATTGGTATAAAAATTCAATGAGTAATCATTAGAAACAACGCTCATTTTACTCATATACGGGTGCAAAATTCACTAATGTAAATAATACAGGGGTCCCGTGTGCCTTTATGTCAAAAATACTTTGGGAAACTTTAAACATAATACACGAAATTCTTTCTTATTCCAAAATTCCTCCAAAAAGCTATGAGGCGGAAAGTATTGGAAAAGTTTATTTAAAACTTGACTTTAAGTGCTTTCGGAAGTCTAAGCGACGCCTTTTAGCAAGAGCAGACGTATTGTTTGACGAGATAAAAACTTTTTTATATTAAAAAGGTATAAGCAGAAAAAATGGTGGTCAAGGGTCTCCCATTAAAAATCGTCTATTTGTAAAATTTCCAATATATAATCGCCTCATTTTGGCTTCACAGCTTGTCTTTATTTTCAATGTTTGCCTAAAAGTTTTACATTTAAGCTCCAATTCTCTCCAGACTTTTGTTTAATGTCAATTTTTTTTCGTGTCTAACTAAACTTTAAGCAAATTTTGTTCAATATTTTAGAAACTCGTGCTCTGCAGAATATTCATTAACACTTGGTAAATATGGATACATTCAAATAAATCTGAAGGGATTTTAAACCATCGATATGGTCTTAATTATGACCAAATGTAATATTCACTTGCTCAAAGCTATTTATTATTACAAATATTAATTAAGGTCTCTTGTTTGTTTTGCTTGAAAATGCAGTGTGATTAATGGCTCCTTTGTAATCTGCTTCGAATAAAAGTTGCAGTTGGACTACTATTATTGCATTTTGCAATTGAATAAGTCTGCATTTGCTGCTCTTTTTTTCACAATGTATACACCCAAACAATGACATGTATTGAGCTTTTTGTATACTGATAAATAAAGCTTATTTATCAGGAAAACACGCTTTAAATTAGTTGTTAACTCTCTTTCATATCTGGCTCGATTATTTGGTTAATTGATAAAATGGGTATATAGTTATTATAGCCAAAAAGAGACATGGATAGATATTTTTGAAGATTGTTTCAAAATGAAATGGGTTTCCGAGGTGCAAGCTTTTTAAAAAAAATAAAGGATTGCCACAAAAACAATACACTCATCCCTCAATTAACGCGGTAGATACGTTCCAAGAGAAAACTTGTAAATGGAAATCACCTAAATCGAGACTTCAAGTTCATAAAAAACCGAAGATAGGTTCCAGAAAATAAAAATCCGCGTAAATCGAGACTTCATGTTCATATAAAGTGGGGGATAGTTTCCAGAAAACCGCGTAAAAAGAGTATATACACATATAACTGCAAAAAAAGGGAATTTTATTAAGAAAAATATTTAATAGCTCGTCATAAATTTGTAACATGTTTATAATTAAAAGCATAATTATATAATGATAATTTTATTATTCCACCTCCTCAGTAATGTATTCTAATTTAACCATTTTTTTTCTTTATGGCTGACTTGAAATTAATACTATCATCGGTTTCAAATCTAGCAATAGGCTCTTCTTCTCGTCTTATTAAATAATCCGTAACTAATTTTTATGTTGTGTTTTTTTTTAAATCTTTGTAAATTTCACTGTATTATCACTACCGTCGCTACTTTCAACTTTTTCTTTTTCGTTGGTTGGCACCACATAAATCAATTCTTCTTAGTCTCTTTCCTGATCAACAAACAATTCATCAATGTCACTGAATTCTAAATTCTCCAACCCTTGTCCCAACACTTTTGTTATATTTAAAATGCTGTTAAATATTTCATTTCTTGTTGGAATTACATGATTACGTTCAACTAATTCTGGACATACTGTTCTCCAACAAGCATTTAGTGTTGACTTTTTAATTTCTTTGATTGCTAATGCTTTATATTTCACAGAATTTAAGATTGTGAGATTATTCCAAGCTTCTAAAATCGTGAATGACGCATTTCCCTCTATTTGATTTAATATTTCTTCATATGACCGCTTTATGTGGTATGCCTTGAATGTTGAAATCATCCCTTGGTCTAACGCTTGACCAAGGGATGAGTGTATTTATACATATATGCAAAATTGGAGCTAAATTTTTACCTTTATCTGAAATTTCGAACCTCCTGTCGGGTTTGTGTTGTTTGTGATTTGTGTTCATTTGCGAAAGAAACTTATGGAACAACGTAATACTTTATTGTTATGTCGGACTATAGGGGGCGTCGGTTTAGACTGGAGCCCGATTACCTCAGGCTTACTATATCTGAAATATGTGAATTATTGGAGAATTTAAAATGTTTTAAAAATGTGAATCGAAGAGTGGTTCGATCATGATTTAAATGGTTCAAGTTTGAAGCGCATGGATTATTCAAGTTTTTCCGATTCGGTTATCCATGTTTTTCAATTAACCGTACACTTTCTCCCCAGCACTAGCCCGGATAATCGTGAGTATATGCCAATTTATTATATTGCTATAATGAATTTAATTTTAATTTAAGGCCAAATTTTTTTTTAGGGAGCTCAAATTATAATATTACAAATAATTCGATCAAATATTTACATATTAAAATTTATTAAAAACACAGAATGGTGTATTATCTGGAGCGTTATCACATTTGTACTGAGATGAATGGGAGCTAGAAGAACTCCTTTGGACATGAACATTAATTATCCACGAAATGTAATTCATTTCTCATGCTTGCTTTTTACCACTTCCTAGATTTCCTTCTTGGTAAAGCAATTATTTTTTAAGTAAATACATTTTCTTGAGCATAACTATTATGGCGAAGAATCATTCAACCGTTCATAGCTCTAACTAATCACTTGCTATTTTGAAAACAAATTAAGTCTTAATTACTATTTCAACAATGAACATGGAATTATATTAACATAAAAACTTATCAAGTAACTTATGAGTTGTACACAGTTCATATTAAAGCAAATTAATAGTTCGTCTGTATATTTATTTATTTTCATTTATCTCAAATCACAAGCAATTATTTCTCAACCAAAAAGCAATGAATCGAAAAAGTAATGATACCTTAGATCTAATTAAAAGTAACCTTTTACCCGGTAATCGATTAATCAAAACTGGATTTAATTGGAAACTGGGAAACACTGCGATTCAATTTGCTTTAAAATGTTTACACCAATTGACTCCAGCAGATTTTTCTATATAAAGCAAATATTTATTTATAGAAATTCAATTAGAACAATTTGAATCGGGCTAAAATAAATATGTCGACATGAAGATGGATCATCCAATTAATGTTTATAAAGCTTCTGCGATACTCGACTAAGCTGTACATTTCAACAAAAAATCTTTAAGCATATTGCTTTTAATTTTTTTAATTATTTTAAATAGTCCCTAAACCTTGATCTATTCGACGTCTCTTTTAATATCGGGATCAACCCGTTCGGGTTCTAAGTAAATTGTGCGCAATGGTCGATGAAGTGATATATGATCTTTTCTTATCCGCAGCAACACAGGGGAGCTTCGGTCAATTCATTCTTACACATCATTGCACCCTCTGGACCAAATGTTACGAAAAGGGTAAATCGAATAGTTTTAGACTTTAAAAATTCAAACCTTGTACCGGGTGCTCATTGGAGTGAATCACAGGAAAAGTGTGGAAATTTAAGATAAATTTAATTCCAGGGAATGTTGCCGGTTGTCTTTCTCCTCTTGAAATACATTATTTATATGCTGAGGATGGTGCGAAGGGTCTTTTAATATCCACCTGGAATTTCTAAAAAAGCGTCTTAGATTCTTTTTCAGCGTCGCAAATCGTCGAAATGCTAATTTTAAAGCCCTTTTTTAAGCAACGGGATCGTATTCATAAAACTCGATTAGATTAAATCCGAGCTATAAAAAATCTTAAGGAAACGAAGAAAAATCATTATTTTACGACTTTAAAACTATTTGTATAGAGCATATAGTACTTTCAAATTATGGAATTCAATATTCATATTCAATTTATGGAAACGGCAAAAACATTCATTCTTATTATCGACCGTGTTTTTACACAAACATCGCATGGTTTAAAGAATTTAGAATTTGACATTACTCATTCGTTTGCACATTTTATGTAACTTTGGAAGCTAAGAAATAATTTTATTCAAATCAATTAAAAAAAAAAGATTTATATAGATTAAACATGCATTGCAAATTACAAAAACAGTTATTTTGTGCTATTACAACCAGAAATTGAGATTTTTTTTCAAAATGTTGAAAAAATAAATTATTTCGACAACCCTGACATTTAGGTCATAGGACCTATGTGTAAAACGTAGTAAACGACACCCTTAACTCTCAAAAAAAAATTGACGGTCCATGTACAAAACATCCTTAAATGGTGTATTCCAATCGTTGGACAAACTTATAAACGAATGGTCATGTGCTGGCCATATGAAAATCACTATGTGTAAGCGATGGCAATGCAAATATTTTTCTCTTTAAGTTCCTATAAAATGTTTTATATATTATATATTCAATAAATTTACATAAAAATAATCAGTTTATTATTAGGAAAATTTCCCATGAAATCATGCAAACACGCAATGGATAATTTGTGAATCAAAACCATAATAATCATACATAAAAAAATATATTTTGGTATTGAGGAATCTTTTAGATCCAGTAAAACATGTTTTTTTTTAACTTTTGAATGTTCAGTTCTGCTTTATAAAATCACATAACAATAGATTCAGTTTTGCATTTTCCAATCCAAGCGAGTTAATTAAGGAACAATGGATGTGATATATGAGTATAGGAATATTTACTATGGAAAATCTTTTTATCTACTGTACAATGAAGTGAAATGCAAACAATTACATACTATCCGATAAAATGGATGAAGGATTTTCAGAGAATTAAATCCAATTTCCCGTACTATTATATCGTTATAGACATGTGCCTTCATCTGTAACATGTAACTACAATATATTTTCGTACAGGCTGAGTGTGCTTTTATTCACACAATAAAGCTGAGAAAATCTGTGAACACTCGAAAATGTGAGTCTCATTGTCTTAAAACAAAGATGTTGAGTTCAATTCATAGCTTCAAATTTTGCATATTCATTCATGATCGTTATCCTCCACTTTGATATATCTGGATTTAGAACCCCTATTTTCATGCATGGGGGAAAATTAATGTACGTGCATGACCAAGCATAAAATCCACAAAGATGTTCAAGTTTACGAATAAAATATAAATTGGATATTTGAATGGTGCGCAACAGAATGATGTAACGATGAATGAAGCTCGGCTAAAATAATTTTCATTATGAAATATCTTTACGTGATTATTAATAAACAACAAGCACACCTAATATTTTTACGACGGGAATAAAAACCTTAATGGCCATTAAGTCTCTTTAGAGGAAGTTTGATCATGATACAGGGGTATACTTTTGGCCGCTTTGTGATGGTTAAAATTATCGCATTTCCTCCTTATTATAAATTAACTTTAACATAAACAAGTTCAAATTTAAAATTTTACAAAGGAAGGCGTCTTTTTAAAGGCTTTATTATTATTTTTGCTCGGTATATTTTAAAAAGAGATACCATCAATGGATAGTTCCCGTGATGAAATTTTGGGCAATATTATCTATTATAAGAAAAATATCGTACACGAGCTCTAAAAATATCTTAGAGAGAAAAAGAAAATCATGATTGAACCACTGCTGTATATTTTTAATGCAAACACCCTAAAAAATAGTTATTTCTTCCTTAAATATATTTTTTATCTTATCAGACTCCACGAAGCCCATCCATAAAACCCCAGGGGGTGAGGGGGAGTCAACTCTACGCCCGTGGTCAACAATGATCTGGGACAAGTAATACATCTCAACAGAAATCGACAGACGAATACCACTGGGATGGCAGCATTTAACCAACGCATCATCCCAGTATTAACCTACGAAGACGTGGAATCTAATATCAGGCAATTTACACAGAATAAAGTTTTCCCAGCGTGCCATAGACAGATCTATGCTCGGAGTGTCTTTATAATATAGAATCAGAAACGAGGATATCCGAAGAAGAACTCGAATAGTAGACGCTACTAAAAGAATTGACACACTTAAGTGGCAATGGGGGAGACAAATGTGTCGAAGAAACGACGGCCGATGGGGAAGAAAAGTGTTGGAGTGAAGACCCATGTAAGACTGACGACATCGAAAGAATAGCAAGATAAAGCTGGATGCGGAAAGCGGAGAATCGAGAGGGATGAAGACTCATGCGTTCAACGGTGGACGAACACAGACTGATGATGATGATGATGATTATGAATCTTTCCTCAGCGGTCAGACTGCATGACGATTTGAAAATTCCGCCACGACCAGGCGCACAGCTCATCAGATACCCATTGAAACCATCCTACTGTATTCAACCATCGAAATCTTATTCCGCACTCTATGTAAGAGTCTATTGTGATAATAAAATCAAAAGGTTATCGTGGCTTAAAAAAAACATAATTTATCGGCTTTAAATCCTACATCTTAAAATAGACATCAAGGACCTCCAATTTACTATAAGTCGCAGTACAAAACACTTAAAAAACTAAGAACACTTGCCTGAGTATCGACGCTGCATGACGTTCAGAATAGATCCTGGAGTACGGGACGCATTCTGGAACAACACTGCACTTTATTTATATCATAAATGCGTTTCAATTTGTCCGTCCAGTTTAGGCGTCGAGTTTATGCTATGCAACAATATTCGGTGCAGAGCTATATTTTATTTTCACAGGTTAGGATGTGCATGTGCGTATGTTAAGTAATATTTTTTAATACACAGAGTGTTGTGCCGTTCCGGAATGTGATCCATGTTCCAGACTGTATCCTGATCGTCATGCAGCTAAAATATTGAGGCAAGTAGTCATAGTTTTTAAGTATATTGTAATACGATTATTAGGCTTATTATCGAAATGTTAAATGTTGAACAATTGCATTGAGATTTCAAGAACACAGATCGGAAATAATACTCATAGTGGATTGGAAAATCAAGATGTCTATTTTAAGATGTAGGATTTAGGTCCGATTTTTGTATCATTTTATTAAAGTCACGACTCACATTCAAATGTATATGTAAAATACGATATTCGGAAGTGATTCATTTAGCATTTCATAGCTAAAAGCTTCATTAAGCATCAATTTTTCTTAGATTAAAGAAAATACATTATATATCATTTTAAAAATATATCATCAGCTAAATAATTGGACTAAAATGTGTCAAATATTTAATTTCAGGTGTGAAATCGTGTTTAATATAAAAGCAATCCGCAATTGTTTGATTACGAAATCGACCAGCCTTGATCAATCAATAGTCTTAAGTTTAGATGGACGTTGTGAAAAATTGTACAGTGTGGTTCAAAAGAACTGCTGGTGAGCCAAATTCCAAAGGTGTCCAGGACTTAAAAATTCATGCAGTAAGAGCTCTCAGGTAAGGATAATAAGATTTACAAGATAAATTTGAGCTATCATTTAATTTGTCATCTAAAATATACACACAAAATATTTGGTCTAATGGATGTTTAAATTCTTTGTTTTAGGTAAGTCTTTCGAATAGCGCAATATCAATCCGAAATACCGAAGTTTTCAAATACACTCATACTTTGAGTTAAATACATAATGCGTAAAAATACGTAAAACCGAAACATAAATATTCTTCAGAATATTGTCGATTGTTTTTTCTGATTTTACTGGATACATTTTCTTTTGTATGAGGCGTATGATGTCTAGTAATATCATTACTACTTCTTTCACTTGTACTCCCTGTGTCATTAATATTTTGGTCTGATTCACAATTTCGTTTGGTAATAAATTTATCCACTGTAACGTAAGCGAGAACTATCAGCTGAATACCGGGGCCCAGTTATGTTCGTATTGCTTCTGTCGACTAGTCCCAGTTACCTCCGTTCATAGAGCTTCTGACGGCCTGTGACTGCCGCGTCTCCCGTAACGTTGACGAGAAGGATTCCACAGGGTGATGGTGCTGGATTTCAAAGACGATTGTTTCTCCACAGCATGTTTATTTACTCTACTTTGAACAAACTGCGGCTGCAAGGCGTAGAATACCCAAAGTATTTTTTTGTTTTTACCATTTTTTTCGTGGTGCACCGGTTGAGAAACACTGATCTAGATATTTGAGTGCTCTCAATCTTATATATATCGAATTTTCAGTTTATGGGATCTATGGGTTTGAACATTTATTCGTATTCTAATTTATATGATATCAATAGCAATTATTGTTGTATCAGCAAGCTGTTGTATAATCTTAATTGCTTCATTATCAACTTCGATTTATTTTTGTCCCTGGAGTGTTTTTTTTAATTATGGTGTTATGAGAAAGGTATGAGATTTGATTATTCTCTTTATTGATTTCTCATTTTTGTCTAATCTTATTAAAGCTGATTGAACCGATTAATAAGAGCTAATCGTTCATGTCAATCGTCTAACCCTATCAAATATAATTTCTCCTAGAAATTAAGATTACAACGTAATCAAAGCAATTTTCAAGCAAGTCTATTAAGCCTTCTCAGACAGATTTTGTTATTATTGTGGTTAATTGTGTTAAATATTCTTATGTATCCATAAGAATATTCCTCATAAATTTAAATTTGACTTCAAATATTTACAAATAACATATATTTGTGAACTCTGTTTTATAAATTTTTTGACGAAAAGAAAATTCTTAATGAAACCCTAAAAGGTTTATTCTATTTTATTTTATTTCTTCTTTAAATACATCTAAAGTGATTGATTTACCGTTTCTGTAATTATTATCGTGGTTTCTACTTCGCTTATCAACAAGTGCTTTAAAAGGATTTATCTTTAGCTTATATTTATGAAACCATGTGGTTAGGATTCAAATCAAAATTGTGTGTAAAAGCAATTACTTTTTCATATAGAAAGAATTCATATTTCCGTTTAATCGGCAGACTTGATAAATTTATATATAATATTAAGGTTAATAATAATTTCTGGCAATATCACCTATATGTAGGGAATCCAGGTGCTTAAGAATCCCGGAATTAGTAAACGTAATCCCGAAAGATCTAAATAAATGTAATCAAATTTGGTAGAATGTTCTTAAATTTTCAATGTTTGATTCACGTTTCCAATTTAATTTCATAAGATCTTTAAAGTTTTGAATGAAAGAATAGACGTTTGTTGTAAGATTCAAATTACTTTGAATCTTATTAACTTTACAGTTAACTATAGTTTTTAATTAACATTGAGCTCGATGGTGCAAATGTAGATTAACTTAGCTCATCTAAGATAAACTCAGGAGTTCCTGCTTTCATTTGATGCAATAGCATTCTATATTGCCAGAAGCTCCATAAAGTCACTGCAGAAACACAAGTTTTAGTCCCGTAGACAAAATAAAATAAGGAAGAGAAGATTTTCATTCTAAGAAACCGCTTATTAATAATGCTTATATAAGCTCTGGGGATATATTTCTATGCTATTGACTCGAGTAAATTTTCTTTTATAGAAGATTGGAGAAAATTTCGCACTAGAAAAGCAAACTATGGCTTTACATGTAACACTATGCTCAGGGCACTTTTCGTGAGATTCGAATTTTTTCACAAAAGACTGAATATCCACGCAAAAAAACGGAACATTTCCGATCTAAATAAAATATTTTTAGACACTACATAATATCGAAAACAACATCTTTCTACTATTAAAATTTTTGTACCTGTACAAAATTAATTTCGTTATAATATTAATATTATATTCGAGTGAATAGCCATTTGTTATTAAATCCCTTATCGTCTTTCTTTTGAAGCCCCAAACTGATGTTGTGAATTTGCAAGTGCGGGGTCAATTATTGATAATTTAAGTGATATTAAAATTTCCCTGTTAATAATTGCTTTTAAATTACATTCTTAAAAATGCAACGAAGTGGGGCAAATTGAAACTATTTATTACATTTTTCTATGGCTTTTTGCGTATTTTTTTCTGAAAACTCGAGATCATTGTTAAAATTTCAATGGCGAATTCGTGTGAATTATTAATTTTTCGAAGGATGAAAAGACATTTTGACAGTTGAAAGCGGGGTGGTTCGTCTTATTTTTACATTATTCGACTTTGAGTTGTCTACCTATAATTTGAAGAGATGTAATATGTATGCTTGTTTTTGCGTCAAATTTGGCAAATATTCTTGACGTTTGAATTTTGAATGGGAAAAAATGAAGATTTTATAACATCTTTATGAAAAACAAGAAGGTCGCAATACAGGGAAAAACGTATATTTCGACTGAAATGTTAACATAACAAAGAAAATATTTCTGTCTTAAAGTTTCCATAAATACTGAAATTTCCATGATAAAATCCTAGGTGTTAAAATGAAATGTCAAATATATTCAAAAACAGAATGCTTAGAACATTAAACAGATCTTTATTAATTTGATTTCATTTTGAAAGCCTTTACAATAAACCCTTTAATTGAGATCACGAACAAAACCAATTTTATTTCATAAATCTATTTGAGCACAATGAATCCATCAAATTGTGTTTGACATATTAAAACGTAATTGTATGCCGAAAGTATATTTGGGGAGACGAATGAAATATGTAGCTTTGATAAACAACCCTAAATTATGTGATGAAATTACATTAATTTGTCTAGACGCACATTTTAATGGCATTGAAGACATATTTACCTTAAAGTTCACACAACGCTTTACGAGCAATGCGGCCGTTAAAATTTTCTCCTGACGGCAAATAAAATTTTTAGGGATTAATATCCAACCCATTAATTTCCTTATCGTCTAATTTTCCCAAATCATTAATTTTTCACCCTGTCTAATTATTTGGATATCCCAAATCGCTTATTCCGTTAATTATCGTTGAACAAACAAGAAATTACACATTATAAAATATGAACGGACCCAAATTTCTGATGTTTCATCAAATTAGTACGAGTATAATTTATTCCCTTTCAAATAGTCTTAATTGGAAATGTACTTCATTATTATCTTTAATGAGATCTTTCATATTCCTTTTTTAAAATATGTAATTGGAAATTATATTCCTTAGTATAACATGATCATTTTAGAATTAATTTTTTGAACAAGTCGACAAAGTTCTCTTTGGATTCATCCAAATATTGTATCGACACAAAAAAAATCATACATATTTATAGAACTTAGCTCTTACAATTACTTCTTTGTATTTATAGTTCTAAATCTTACCGAATAATCAAAAAAAAGACCTCTGGTAATAAATTATCGTTAATGGAAATGCATAAACAAGCTCAGGGTGCTAAACTATATAAATCTTTTAAGATTGATATCACTACCCACTTTCGAATGAAAACTAGACTTCAACTCCGGAAAAGGGCAATCTTTCTTCCTTGTACAATCTTCTACTGGAACTATAAGGAACTATTTATCGTTGTATATTGATACGACAACTATAATTAATCCTATATACTTGTTAGCTTTCATATACAAGAACATTTTAAATCTATGTCGCAGATATAATACATTAATAAAAAAATCTGAATTCCTTCAAACAATATTTTTTCCACTATGCTTATTTAGATGTATTTATAAGTAAATATTCCATCGTTTATCGTTCAAATAAATTTGCAATTTATATCAAATGGCTTATTAAAATTATTTTACCAATGCACTAAAATTCATCAATTATCCAAAATAAAAGTCTTGCGTGGAAATCGTCGTTGTTTGAATAAGGATATAGCAGTTTAAGATGAAATTTCTTATAATTATTTTTGAAGGAATTTCGAAAAACTGTTTTATTTGGTATTAGATTGTCCAGTAAAAAATAAGTTTTTTTTCATACTTACTTTTTGACCATTGGTTGTGTCTCAGCTATCCCTTTGTATATTTTGTTAGTGGACTAACATCTGGAGAACGTTATTTTCTACAAAAAAGCTTTTTTTTCAAATCCCGTTTCAAGATGATGGATTTTGTACCAAACAAACAATTTACGCGAAACTACATACTGTACGAATATCTTCAAACAATAAGGCAACAACTGCAACTAAAAAAAATATAATACACTCGGAGAATCTCTAACTATTTGTAAATGCTATAGATGTTTTAAACGATTTATACAATACGACGAAATATACATTTCTGATGAGATCAAGGGTCAAGCGCGAGTGCGTCTCATAATTTAATCGATAAAAAGAAGAAACAACAATTTTTATACTATATTGTGACTGGAGATGAAAAGTGAGTATTGTACTCAAATCAAAAACGCAAAAGACAATGGCTTTCAAAGGGGCAGGTAAAGAAATCAACCCCTCGACCGGGTCTAACAGTAAAAATAGCTCTTTTAAATGTATAGTGGGGCTCCAAAGAGATAATCTATCATGAAGTCTTTCCATATGGCCAAACCATGACGAAGGAGATTTAGGCCCGATCCACACTATGGTGCCGTTGACGGTTCGATCTCGCTCCGATCCCGGTCCGATCAAATATTCTTACACAAGAAACAATCACAACAAGAGTATTCACACTATCGGATCGTTTCAATCCCGTTTTTTGTATGAGAATATTTGACCGGACCGAGACCGAGAGCGAGATCGAACCGTTACCGGCACCATAGTGTGGATCGGGCTTTATTGTTTACAATTAGAATGTTAGAGTACAAAAAGGCCAGGTGTAGTCAACCGTCGCCAAATACTTAAGCAACATGATAGGGCTCGACCCCATAAATCAAAGATGACCGAAAACAAATTAAAGGAACTCGATTGGCATACGATTCCCTATCCACCTTATTCTCCTGGCCTTGTTCTTTCTGGCTATGCGGGGGGGGGGGATCTAAACGAAGTGAAATGAGGAATAGAAAAATATTTTGTATCAAAACTCGTTGAATTTTATTCTCCCAGAATTTAAAAAAATAATTGATGGGAAAAGTTGGTATCTCCTAAAAGAGAATACATTGTATCGATGAAATTAATTGCTAATTATTTTGTTTGAATTTAACTGTTTCATTTAAAAAACGACATTCCTAACTGGACGATCTATTATTAAGGGCGTATCTTTGTGAAAATTAAGTTACTTGAACAAATCTGCCACAAAATATTGCCGAAAAAGGGACAGAAGAAGAGGCCATAGTTGTAGGAAAATGGTTTCATTCTTCGTCAGCAAAACGCACCAACTCACTCAATGCTCTCAATAAAGTTTCCGAATGAAAAGCATTACAGGGCTAGAACACCCTTTTTACCCACCAAAAATAACCCTAACATATGTGTATTTTATTAATATAATCCGAGTCTATTCTGCCCACGATGTAATGTATTTTTTTCGCGAAGAAAAAAGGAGAAAATTACCGTGATATTGAGACAGATGATTGAATAAAATCAACTTTATTAGGAAAAAAATTAGAATGCAGCAACGCTCAAATGCAAAAAATAATTATATTTTAAAAAAAGTTAAATAATCGAATCGTGTAAACGCTTGAATATTTCATAAGTTATAAAACTTAAAATTTAAAGTTTATCTACTTTCAATTAGATTGGTGTTTTTGAAAGATTTTCGTCTTTAAATGGTATTTATATGACTATAAATTTCATAAAAATGATGCATTTTAATTTATTAAAATTAAGCATAGTTATTGATGATCCAATTGGAAAATATGAACATGCAAAAGATACAATGCAAATTTTTGTATTAAGGAATTCATTAATTATAATTATGTTTTTAGGTCGAACTTGTGTCATTTTTAAGTTACGGACGTTTCAAATTTGTTAGCATAAATAAATGTGTATTTATTTTTCAATATTTATTTAATTAAAATTGGCAACGATTCTTTCGAGGATCGTTTTCGTCCGTAAAACAGAGAATTGGATAGAATATTTTTTTAATATCTATTTTTCATACAAAAATGCGTAATTGAATAAAGAATAAAGTATCGTTGGTGGAGTTAAATAAAAATGTATAATTTGTTAAAAATATAAACTTCCATCTTGTTATTTCAGACCTTAACTTTGTCTATTTGAATTTCGTCCCATACTCAACCTTCGACCCTTTGCAAATTTATGTAAATATAGCGCTTACTCGCCCACATTTGGGGTGTTGTTCCACGACCCTTAAACAATTCAGACCTTCACTTATATCAATGAAATTGGTGGTAATTATACTATTGTCGGGTTAATTTAAAATACTTGGTTATGTAGAGTGGAGGGCGATCGGGCTGCAAACCCCCCGAATTGTTCCTTGCTCCGCAGGTGCGCTGCAAAATATACAAACTTACACATGGGTCCGTTCGCTATCAGCTCGCTGAATTCAAGTGGTAACACAAAGACCCTCATCTTACCTTAGATCATTATTATGCTTGGAAAATAATTCACTACGAGGCTACTGGCTTAACAGCGGGAGGAACGCATCATCCCGCAATTAAGGCTTGACTCCCTGTTCTTCATTTCTGGACATCCGTATTCCAACCTTACGCATGTGCATGCTCACGCGCAGGAGAATAAGTTGAAGTCGTCGTTAATCAATGCAAGAGAAACTAGCATAACTAAAGAAGCAAATATAAATAATTTCTCACCTTTCACAGAGTTCATGCCATTTGGTCGGAGATGAAAGCGCAGAGACTAAAGACGTCGGCAAAGCAGTTGCCAATGCACCAACCCAAACTGCAGCTATAGCCGCCTTTGCAGCCGGCTTTGATAACCTCGGTCTCAACGGACTGGTAATAGCCCGATATCGATCTGCAGCCAAAGCCACCAACGTATAAGCACTAACTAACACTGAAACCACTTGGGAATAGTTTACTAATCGACATAGCAAACTTCCAAAAGGCCAATGATTCAACACCAACAAGGACACAAATGAAAACGGCACACAAAACAGCGACATCAGGATATCACCCAGTGCTAAATTGGCAATGAAATAATTCGTCACCGTCCGCATCCTCGGGAATGCTCTCACTATAAAACACACTGCACCATTCCCAATCAGAGCCACAAAAAATATGGCCGAATACATTATAGTGACGATGGCTTGAAAATATGGACTGCTCAATGGTCCAGGACCGGCAAATTGATCAGAACAATCCACTTCAAAGTCCGATATATTCGTCGATGCTATTGTTGAACAACCGATACATTCATCCAATCTTGTCATTAATTCCTCGTCCTCCATTTTCGATGCTATTACGTAGCTCTGCTACCACATTTTAAGGTTGGATGATCAGAAATAAATCCTTTTTAATGCTTCCCACGCGCACCCTTGTATTAGACCGGGAACAGGAACTCCAGTCGGTTTACATTTCACAGTTTCTTAAAATATTTCGTTCTGAATTAACCAGGCTGACGTACTTCAATTGAGACATTTTTAAATCAGCACGCCATTGATTCTGCAAAAGAAAGAAAGCAATTTACATATTTTAATTACATTTCACCTAATCTCTTAAGCACAATGGATAAGAAAAATATTCGTGAAGAAACATTTGGGAAAAGAAACATTAACGACGAATATCCACTCCGTTTACGACTAAAAACCTTAAACAAAAATTTACCATTGTTATGTGCTAAAATATTAAATTATATTTTAAAACACATTTCAACAACAATGACATCATAAATTGTTTTTACTCTTTTGAAGTGCTTATTTGAAGTGTTATTTTGAGGTTCTTATAAATTGGTGAATTTGTTTTAAACCCATTGCAGTCCGTTCCCTTGAAAAAGGCATGTTTCTCGCGGCGCTTATGTAGAAAACATTTTAAGTATTTTATTCGTCAACATTTTGCACAAATTAAATGCAAATAATATTGAAAACTAACTTATTGCAATAATGCTTATGTTTCATATTTGATGATAATGCTAAATGCCATACATTTGCGTTAATTTTTATAAAATAAAGTGTATTCCAAACGCCGTTGAAACACTGAGATATTTTGTTTAAAATTTGCCTTTATTTTAATTTGGGTGAATGCTATATTTTATGTTATATATAATACATGTAAGTCTGATTTTAAGTTTATTCGGTGATTTTCGCACATGGCTCAGAATATCTTGATCTCTTTGAATGGAAATATCCGGGGAAAAGGTTTTCATTATGGTTGTATCCCGTTAAAGGCAAAGGATGATAGTGTCCTTTTTCAAAAAAGACGAATTACATTACTTACATAAGCTGTAAAGGATTAGTAATAATTTGTTATATTTATATAAATTAAAACGTAAATAGATTATAACGTTGTAAACTCAAAGTTAAATATATTTTTTTAATCAAGATAAAAATGATTTCTTTGATTTCGGCCATAAATACGTTCGTAAATTTGTACTTGTTAGCACTCCTTTATTGACGTTAATATAATTACTATTATATTGCCATAATTTCGAAAGCTGTATTTTAAATATTCTAAAGTTTTCTGCTTATCAATGTATTTTTTTTTGTAAATATAAAGAAAAATACCCCAATATGGTAGCCTTGGAGTCTATCTTTAATATGATTTTTCGTTGGATGTAGAAAATAAGATATCTATTGAGGCTCTGGCAATGTGAGCTGAAAATGAACCTCCTTGACTTCTTCTTCAAGGTTCGGTATGTGTGAAAATGTTCATTCATATCGTGATATTGAATCGCATTCATGGTTGTCGTACCGCCACTTTACTTTAAAATAACAACAGATTATTTTTTTAGCAAGAAAATACACCACAATGTATTGGGACAGTCCAAAACATCATGCGCATTTTTGAGATTTTTTTAAATAGTGTAAATAAAATACAATTTAGTAGAGATAGTTTCATAAATCTTTCCTCGAAATTTTGCGCAATGATGATTGAAACCCAAATGATTAAAACGCTTTCTGCATAATGACTTTAACGTTGTCAATGTTGCTTGAAAAACTTCTTAATTGAAACTTCCGGAATCAACCATTGTTCCAACTTCTATAAGATTTAGCATTGAAGGCATTCATTTAGTCATAAATAATGTTACATGTTGTCATCGACTTACGACCGAGATACGTTCTAGGACTTTGATCGCAAGTTGAATTGATTGTAAGTCGAATTTCATACACAATATGTAACTTAAATTGTGTTAAAATAAAATATGGGTATTTATTTATATTTTTTATTGTTAAATTTGTATTTATTTATTAATATAAAATATTTACTTAATTAATATTTAAAATCTTTCGTCATGTCTACTTATATAAGTACAATCTATTGGCTCATCATCAGTAGTGGAAGAAGAAGCAATAGTAGTCTTTTTAAAAAACATATTCAACTTTAGTTGAGTTGTTTGTTTTTTTCCCCCTGTATATTTATTTATAACAAGCAAGATCTTCTTGAATACGACGGTTTATAGTCAAAAATCTTTCGTTATCCGAATCCGTTTTTGCAAATTTTTGCATTCCTTGGTCAATTTGAAGGAACGCTGCATCCATTTCTTTCAATATAATTTTTTTGGAGATTCCAATACCATCTTTTTTCTAGTCTCTTCTTCAACCCTTTGATTTTCGATGCATAATAATTATTCATTTGTAAGATCTTCCAAATCATTTTCTATAAGTTGGTTTATGTCTTCATGATCAATATTAATATCAAGTTTCTGGCAAAGTTCTACAATGAGATTTATAGTGTGTCCAATTTAATTTTTTTTTTCAAATTGCGAATGAGTTATATTTTCAAAATATTTAGTTAACTTGCAATAGCTCCCTGGTCCATGGGTTGCAAAATACTGGTGGTATTAGAGGGTTAAATTCACGATTTTTAGGTTATGATGTAAATTTTTGGTGTGTGGTGGATGTCCTGGTGCATTGTGTATTAAAAGTATATAGAATGGAATTCCTTTCTGTTTACAATGTTGTTCTACTTCTGGAATAAATACATTTAAAAACCAGTCTTCAAAAATAAATTGTGTCATCCACCCTTTTTGTTTAAGCTGTAATATAGTGGTAAGATATCAATATTGATACGTTTGAGAGTTCTCGTCTTTTTAGAGTGATAAATCATTAATGGTTTCAATTTATATCCATCAATATTGCCACCCAATAAGAGTGTGAAACGATCCTTAAATGCATTGAACCCAGGCATACTCTTTTCTTCCTTATTAATAATGCGCGAGCACCGCAATTTATTGTAATTAAAAATACGTTTTTTTGGGTCGTAAGTCGAACCGTCGTAAGTCGAGGACTACCTGTATTTAGGAACTATCATATGTAAAAAAAAGTTCCTTTTGAATATCAATAATATTGTCATTTTTTATTTAATTAAAATATGACTTTTAAGCCATCTTGTGTTTGGTGAAAGTGGAAAATTTACAATATACGTTCTCAAACCAATTTACGATAACCTTATATATGATATTATGAAATGAATTTATCTATGTAATACTTAAGCTTAAAACTGAAAACAGCAAAAAGATGATTGAAGAGATTTTATTCATCACAACATACATGCTGTCGGTTGTGTATCCTGCACAAAAAATGGGATGGCTTAAATGGAATTTCATCCTAGTAAAATTGCGATTTAAATCCGCAGGATTTCTTGCTGGGAAAATTATGAAATTAAATTTATTTAATTTTGTTTAATATTATCAATATATTTTGTGAGTATTTTATGTCAATTTAATATAATTTGGCATTAAAAATACTGCTAAGATAAAATAATAATCTGTATCAAGTTCGCCATCTTATTTTCTAAAAAATATCTTCTATCAAAATAAAAATAACGTTCAAAGAGTTTCTTGGCAGTAATTTACACTTGATTCATCACGCACAATTGATAAAAAGCTTATTTCTCAAGAAAAGGACAAGTTAGGGGCTGTATTTCTTATCACAAATATAAAGAGTGATATTTAGGTCCCTTCTTAATAATGAGGAAGGAAGCAATCGTCGTCATATTTTTCAGGCGAATAATTTTTACAAAGACAAACCTTTGAAAGTACATTATTACTATGTATACTTTTGCTACGAATTTTTCTATTAGAAAGCGAATATCATTATAACGATGTCTAAGAATAGTTTTGCTGATATTATGTATCGTCAGAATGAGCCCGATTGTATTATGAGCAGCCGAATTTTATATTCGCACGCGATATTCAAAAAATAAAATTTTATAGACAAAAGACTACCATTCAAAAATATTTTGCAATATTTCTTCTTAGATTTACCTCTTGTCCTTTATAATTAAAATTCGGACTGAAGATTTATTAATGGTAGTCGTGTCCGTCTTTGATCTTTGAACAATACATATTTGGGTATGATTTTATTAATTTTCTTAATGAGGAGCTTTGATCTTGGACATTATTTCAAAATTTCGGCATAGATAAACAACTCTTCGGGTTTGAATTTTTAAGTAATGCAAAATTTTCAAAGGCGCAAAAGCTTCAAATGAATTCAGTACGCCGTAAAGCTCAGTCGTTGACTATTCGCAATAGAGAGCTTTCGTCCCAATGAGAAAATCACAGCAGAACTCACACTTGCAATATCCAAAAAACGAGTCTCTCGGGTGTAACACACCCCAAGAGGAACTCATCCACGAAATTTACACTCGTTATAGTTTCTGAAACATGTGCAAAAGCTCAGCGAAATCCTCCTATCGCTAACAAGCTTCCCGTCAAGCGCATTGATACGTATGTTTGGCGATATATCCTCTAAAATATAATAAAAGTATCAAGATCTGATTAAATGCTTATTTTATAACACGCTGAAAGATTTACTTATCTGTAATGTTGTAATATATTTATAACAATTTCTTCATTCAACACAGGAAAATTGTTATTAAGATTCAACCTAGATGTATGGATTGTAAAATTGATTAACAATATATTCATTATATTTCTACATGAGTTTGTGTAAATTTAGAAGCAATGCTTATAAAATATCAAATAATTGAACTCAATCTTTTAAAAATTTGATTCAACCCTATGTTTATGGTAAAGTTCAATATATCTTTTTATACAATTTCAGTAGATCTACCAAAGAAAAATGATCGATCTAAAATATGTTTTAACTTGCCATCAATAAAAAGTGTCATTCAATTGAATCAACAATCTGTAAAAATATTTCGAAAGTTATTCAAATCGAAATATTGGGAACTAATCCCTCTAAATAATTGATTTTACATAATATCTATAATTTAATAACTTCTTATAATTTTCATATGATTTTTCTTTTATATAGTGTTTTTCCACATCGTAATCCGGTATCACAGAAAACAAATCTAACATTTGTATATTCCTTTGATATTGCGAATCCCTGGCTGGAAGGGATTCCCAAAGCTCAATGATTAAAGCATCGGTTCTCAATTCATGGGTCGTAATTCCCATAGGGTAAAATATTTTCCAGAAGGTCGTCAATTACTTAATAGTAAACTAATAAAAATACTGACTATCGTTCAAATTTAACTTTCATTTTAAGGGGGGAAATCACATTAGACGATTCGAAAACTTGATTTTTTTAATTTCACAAATTATTAGTAAAACTATTCAAGAATATGTTTTGAAAGTTTCACAACAAAATTTCGGTTTTTTACCGATGTTTTGAGAACTAAAGTGAACGCCCGTCGGTTCAGTTTCTCGGAGTTTGCGATGGGTAGTACCAAGTAACCGTTCAGTGGACCCTTTTTCACTTACTTGACTCTATAGCTCTGTACTACGGGAAAAATAAGGATGTTAAATTTCAAGAAATTGGAATTCATGATCTCGGTTTCAAGCTCATTGTCAATTGCAAGTGTGAATCATGACAAACCAATTCAGGTCCATTTTTTGACACTAGATTTGAGTTAAATCATAGAATTATGTTTGTCATGCGACTCTTAGGTGGTTGGCAGATAAGGGCTAAACTTATTCTGTAATTACATGTGGCAGAAAGTTAAAGCCCTTGGAACTGAACTTGAAGCCTGAATTCTACACCCCGACCTTCAAAAATAAATTCTTCCGATATATGAAGATTTGTCGAAAGATGAATTACTAAGAGATGTTTAGGTGGTCACACACATCTGCCTTCTAATGTGGTTTCCCCCCTTAAATAAGTAATATTTGAAAAATATACGTATTTCAAAATATTTCCATATTTGACAAAATAAAGTGCAGTTTGTTAGTTTATGAATATGAATTTATTGAGCATCTAAAAGAGAATATTGCTGTGCATCTGGAATCGTTTGAAAATACATTTAAGCGATAGTTTTATGATTTTAAATATCAATAAATAGTAATGGTATGATAACTATTCCTTGTTTTCTTGAATATAGTCACCGTTCCCGATAAAGCACAGGATAAATTCTCGAATACGTGAAACCATATTTATCTACAGATTTGTATTTTCCTCTATATATTTCTATGAGAATGGATTTAAACCAAAATAATGGCAATAGAGTGAATGCTATACAAGCAGAATCGCGAAAAAAATATTTTGCACGTTGAATTACTCATAATATATTTTTTTAACTTAAGTGATTTTACTCTAAAATTATACAGATGTTGGTGCTAGCATTACAAATATATTAATGGGAATTTCAATTCTTCTTCTGTCATTGTATTTAATTTTGAAACAAATTGACTGATTGCCACTTATGTTAAAATTTTATTGGCAATTTGATCGTTCGTATTTATAATGTTGATTTAAAATATCGATTAACTTGAAGTATGTAGGTTTAGTCTTATTAGTGATGAACAGGAAGAAGCTTTAATTTCCGGAACAGCTTAATGCCCAACGCTATGTGATGCATTTTCGACACCATTAATATAATTTGAAACACCATAGAATCGCATGGCAAATAAAGCCATATATTATCGTTATGCGGTTTTAAAAAATACGATCGTTTCTAAAAGCTTCTGCTTCTTTACTGTGTTAATCTTCATCGGCTAATCTATTCAAATCTGATCTCTAAAAGCTTTTCATTGCTTTATTGACTGAAACTAGTTAGAGTTATTTGGTTCATGGAGCTTCTATTTACGTGATAGTATCTGCATCGGGATGAGCTTTCAGGACGTCTATTTAATTTATAATAGGCATAATTTTAATATTTTAATGTGTCCTAATGCATATTTATGAAACATATAAAATTTCTTCGCAACAAAAATTTGTTCTTTTAAATTCCGTTAATTATGTAACATCAACAAACATATATATTTCCATGAATTGAAATTTTACTATAACTTTATTTTTTGATAAATTAGAAATAACAATACGAAAAAGACCGAGTTGAGATCGTTTTATCCCCCCTTGAAAAAACATTGTTTTTCAATTTAGATCTGAAAAAATGTTCTGAAAGAAATGTTTCAGTCGTGCCTGGCAAATTGATAGATGAATGCGAATAAAAACAAATATATCGTCCTCGGTCGCCTTAAGGTGGTTAACGTTCTCAGATTTACTTGGGGATATTTTCGCACAACGAATATAAATTAGCTATTTATTTAAAAAAATCGTCATAGTGCATCAAAATGATTCTAAAAAAAATCAGGGTAAAACGACAACTATATTTAAGGGTGGTCTAAATATAAGTTCAGTTCACCTCTTATATAAAATAAAGGCTATTATTATTTACATACGAAATCATATTTAGCGATACTTTTCAGTGGATATAACATAATACACTCAAACCTCTTTTTGTGCAACATTTTTTTCCAATTTCAAAGTTATGCGAATAAAAATATAATTTGGGACTGTGTAAATCATATTGCATCTGCTATCGTTGAATCAAGACCACACCCTTTATTCTGGTTTAGATTTTTGAAAAATATAATTTCGTTTTTTGGCATTTTTCAAATGTTTCGACTTTTAAAAATACATTCTCCAGAGGAATTTCAACTACCTCAATTGTTAATTGCCATATTTTTTTCCGTGATTTATTAACTTTTTTTATGCAATTGATTTAAAAAAATACTTCTGAGCTGATGTATCAACTTCTAAATTCTTGAAACCAAAAGCTAACAACTATTATGGACTACGTTTAGCTTTAAAAAGCTCTCTAGTTTATACCTTCTCTAACGATATGTTACATGTCATAAGTCATTAAACTTGAAGAGGTACCAGTTTGCCAGGGCAGGGTTTAGAAATTACTTTTTATTCTTATAACGTTTTTATTTTTAAAAAAATCCAAACTTATTCATATTGGCCACTTATGCTTCATATGAAAACACGACATCTATTCCTTATTTCAACTGTAGTTATCTGAAGTAGAATTTCCTCTTTAATTTTTGTAAAGGCGGCGCTTATTCCTTCAATTATTTCGGCGGCTCTATTCCGTGGCTCGTACGGTCTCCAGATCTGACACCAGTGAATTTATTTGCCTGGAGACGTGCCCTATTCTGTGGCTCGCATAGTCTCCAGATCTGACACCACTGGATTTCTTTGCTTAATAATATAATTAATTTGCCAAATGAAAAGTCGATCAATAATTTAAAATAACGAGTAGCTGCGAGTAAGCGAGGACTTACTCAGATTATTTGGGTTGCTGTGGGTGAGTAAATAATTTTGACTGCATACTTTGAACATTCCTCCAGGAATTATCGCCAAAATGTCCATATTAGGAATCTCCTTTGTCGTCTTACTTACTTTAGGTAGAAATTTTATAACTATATTTTGCTCTAATTAGCTCACGTGGTCCTTACACAATCTTTAGCCTCAATCAAATAAGACCGTGTAACATGTCAAAATATTAAATAGTGTTGCGAAGAAAAACGTACTCAGAACTTATGATCCTCTTATGCTTTTAAATCTTACTTTGTAAGAAATTCGCTCAAAGTTAAGAAGTTCTTAAAATACCATTGGTGGATATCGATATTTGCCCGCAAATAAATTATTTTGAATCCAATTATATTCGAAAGGGAACTTCAAATTAAATTGTCTGAAAAGAGGTTTGTTTGGTGAAATATAGAATTAAGAGAACTTGATACATTGACGTAGCGATTTTGGAAAACAGTCATGCAAGAAAGTAATTTCCCATTCAGTTTCTTTGGGTGCTTTTTATGAAAATTCGCAAACGTTTCTTCCGATTTTCTTCAGTCAGAACGCATTCAACCCTTTTGTGATAAAATACAAGGTCGCTGTAAGGGCGTGAATGTAATTTAATGGAATTTATTTTACTTTGACAATTGAATACTTTCTGATTTATACAAAATGATTGAGATAAAGTTTAAAATGGCATTTACAGTTCAGCAAATTGAGTTGACGATATTAGCATGGTATTGATTTCGTATTGTACATACGAATCAGCAGTAATTGTCATTGCTTAGTAGATAGAGCAAGCTTATAGACAATGAGGAGCAATAGATTTGTATCTAAATAGAAATGATATTATTCACTATTATTAATTCACAAAAAATTATTACTTCGATAATTCAGACGAGGAAACTCATATTATTTGAGCAGTTGTAAGATTACTCAAATTTATTGAGGGAAAAGTGTAAATACTTTGAGATTAAAATATTTTAGGAGGTAAGTTTTTATAGATTATACCGACCTTAAAAACTTTCACAATAAAAAATATTAAATTATTTTACAACCCTTCAAAAATTTAATGAATTTTCTTGGTATCTCTTGCAGATATCAACAGTCATTATGTAATATTAAATTGTTAGAATTTAATATTTTAATTCCATTTTATTAGCCACAAATTATGTTTAATGCTAATACTTCGAATTTATCAGAAATATTTATATAATTAAATCGGAATTTGCCAAGATATTCCCGTTGACTTGATGTAAAACGTTTTATTTGTTGGTGTTATTAATGTGTAATTAAACTGTAAAAAGTATTTAGAGGTAATAGAATTTAGTTATGCATAAAATTAAGCAAGCATTTAATGCTGACTTTTTAATTTCTTTAATTGCTAATGCTTTAAATTTCATACAATTTAAGATCGAATGGGATGATGAAGTTTTCGATAAAGGTGGCGTACAAGGAACTGAATATGAAATATAAACTATATTACTTTGACTATTTCCCACGAATGTCTATTAAAGTCTTGCATTTGAATGTATTGGACTATAATGATGATGATATATTATTAATCAAAAGGGTTTCGTATGTATTCACAGTTAAATGGTCGTGGATATCAAGTATGTTATTAGTTAATGAAAGGCAGTCAATAAACTCATTATAGCAAGTGAAATTTTCTGTATATTTCCTATTAAAATTCAAATATTATTTAATGATGATAACAAGTTTGTTTTATATTTATATTCCAAAATATTTGGTGGGTATTTTGACTTCCAGTGCTGACATTTACAAATAACGAGAGACTACTTCCAAGTTACCCTAATATCTTGATAACCATTATTTTCAACAACCACTTCAAAATAATAAAAATAGATTATGCTTTAAAGTTTTCATGTTCGTGTATCACATTAATGATAATTTAATTCAAAAGGCTCTCAAAACACAACATTTTCTGAAACTGGTTTAATAATTTTTTGAAGTATTAAGTAAATGAATATATAATTTTTCATGATATATTCATTTACAATTAATTCAAGTAATGTAGAAATATAATATTTTAAGATAGAAAAGATCTATAAATTGTTCAAAATTGCATTTATTCAGTGAAGCTAAACTTAAAAGCCAAATATTTACGATCTCTAATTTTAATCAATGACTATTGTATTAATTTCTGAGTTGAAATGTACATAACATATGTTTACTATATGATAAATAATTTTAAACAGATTCATATTCTATTTCTATGGGGGTGAATACATCTTCAAGAATTTTTTTCATTCAAATTGGATCCAAAATATGATTGCAAAAGTTAAACGAAAAATGGCACATACTCAGAAGTGAGAAAATTTCACTTTGCAATGAAACTTGAAATCGAATTTCCTGAAAATTTGTAGGGAATCACCAACAGTTTCATTTACGGCGAAAGTATCGCGTGTCTTATGATAAATTTTATATTACTTTTTGCGTCTCACAAATATAAACATAAAAGTTAGCCCACTGTCATTATTATAATATAAGGAGGGCCTCGAAAATGAAAAAAATATTTGCATCAAGCCTTATAATTTCAGGGCGAGGGCTTTCATCAAAAATGCTTTCATTGTTATCCGATAGTCATATTGCCTTGCATAATCGGACATTCAGTGATCGTTTCATAATTAAAAATGGAAAAGGGTCGTACTCGAATGAGCAGTTGACATGTGGCGTTAAAATGATATGTTCAACATGTTGACATTGAATTTATATTGTACCGAAAAATGGCACGTTAAAAGTTCAGACATTTATCATAAAGTTCGAGGTAAACTTTCGAGGAACACGTGAACTCGACAACATTGTACGAAGTTTATTTTTTATTTTTTGTTAAAGGATGACGCAAAACTTTCACCATACAAGCGCTTTTATATGTTGAAATATTGCGAAAGCATCAAGTCATAAAATTATTTGTGACTTAGTGCGACCGAAATGGGCTTAATATTTCAGCAGGTTCTTGAAACAAAGCGTCCCTTTTGTTCCAAAATGTATTTTTTATGTCCGGAAAGATGTATTTATGAAAACATTGCCTAATTAAATTGATTGAAGTGTCGTTTCTTGTTTATATTTATCAATTTTCATGTATTTTCTTATTGATATCCTTTTAAAATTTGCTCTAAATTATTATCGCCCATAGAAATACAGCGTTAAATTTATAATGGATTCCCTTATTAAAAAGAAGTATCTGTATATGAAACCTAAAAAGAGTCTGTATATGAAAACTAGCAAAACATTCCCGTGACTCCTTAAATAATTTGATTGATTCATGTGCAAAACAATCTGTATTATATCAAACATGATATGTGGCAGCCCGAGCACATGATGCATCATCAGTCAGATTTGAATTGTAAACTTTGTGCATTTAAAACCTCTTTAAGTAAATATTCCATGTGAATTAAAAAGAATTTTAAAAACCTTTGTACCATTTATATATTTTTTGCACGATAATCTTTGGAGCGTATCTTTAGTGCAAAAAGATGATCGGGTGTATTTATTAATATAATATAACAAAACTGACATATCAAATTAAGATGTCTGATGAAGGCCTTATCATATCTCAAGGGAGATTTAAGACTCATTACTAAGATCTATACGTGCTGCGTAATATTTCTGATAAGTGTCAAATAATTAATTTGTATCATCAATATCAATTTTCTCTTCAATGTATAGAGTCTATTGTTTAAGTTTATTCATTCTGAAAAGTCACAAACTCTCTAAAGCTTCCAAAATTAAATATCGACTACATTCTATTAAATCCTTTTAAAGTTTTCTATATTTTTTGCAGCAAACATAATAGTATAATTTGGTTCTTAGTTTATTAAAAATGTGAGCTTCTTCATGGATTATTTGTTAGCTTAAGGCGTCTTCTCACTTTGCAAATTTGAAAAAATCGATTTCTATTTTTTTTTTAAATTTTGAAAGTACATATCTTCAAAAATGTTATATCGAAATTTCATAGAGATCTAACGGACGAGTCTAACTACATTTTTGGGCGACCGTTAGGTGACTACCTGAGAGCACCCGGCTGCATACGTATTGTTCAGACTCATGGTACAAGTACAAGAAAGTGGTGAAAAACAATCAGATTGAAACTTTTAAACATCCTCCTGCTCTAGCTGAGGATATTCACGAGGTTTTGAAACCGATTTATGAAGATCTTCGGAGGAAATACCCAAAATAACAACGAGTGTTTCAACAGCTGTGTCTGGGCAATTTTTCTGCAACCAAAACTTTAAACGCGTTTATCTCAAAACAAGGTTTTTCGGTGGCTTGTTGATGAAATTTAGGAAACTATTCAGCCGATTATCATGATATTTGAATGACATATTCTTCATAGTTATGGCTATTGCGCATATTATCAGATTTTTGAAATTTTGATTTTAAGTAATTTTTTTATACAAAAAACTGCAATAAAAACGCGTTTTTTTTTACTTTTTCGTAAAACGTGCGCCATTTTGTTATTTTCGCAAATATCAAAAATCTGATGATATGCGCTATAGCCACTGATATATTGAATCTAAAACTGTTTTATTTTTTTGTTTCAAATGATCCATCTCGGAGATACCATCAACAAACCACGAACATAACATTTCTACACAGGTTTTTCGATGCTACTGTTTTATTATAATAATTGTTCAAAAATATAAAAATATTTTTTTTTCATGTACTTGAAAGATGTTTATTACATAAGATCCATTTTATCTCATAATTTTTAGCGAAAATCCTCGAAAAAAAATCGCGAAAATAGCCTATTTTTGAGGCGCCTAAAGTGAGAAGACGCCTTAATTTAATAGATAAACTAATATCGTTTTTTTTTAATCCAATATCTACGTATCAAACCAACCATAAAATTTTTGGTATTATATTGTAGATATATATATGTATATCTAAATTTTAGGATTCCAGAATTGATGAAGGTTTGGCATTTAATTTGTTGTTCGCATTCAACACAACACCATCTTGATATATTGCGATCACATTCAATTTCGTTTTAATTTTTTTTATTATTTAATTCAATCAATGCGAAAGCTCCGCTTTTACACACAAACACGAGTGCTGTAAAGGGTAAAATCATTTTCGACACCATTAGTTAAATTCCAAAATGAACTACTGCCGATATTCCAATCCTGTGGTGTGTGTATTTCGTTAATTAATGTTGAACTCTGACAGCTCAGCAGCTCTATTGAATTTAAGCGTTCACATGTGAGAACAAAGACAGATTGTAATGTCACCAATGTTAGTCCTGATCCCGTGGCTTTAATTTGCAATAATAATTTCGCATAGAAAACGATCACCAATATCGGAAATGAAGGCGTCAAATCTCTTTCTTCATTAGTAGATTTATGACCCTTTCGCTGTATCCACAGGGAATATCAGCTAACACCGTGACGCCAAAACTTTCATGGCATCCCCTAGAGATAAGGGCGGCAAAATTAGGATTTCCTCTGCAAATACTACTATATAGCATAAAATACAGCCTAATTTATCCAAGGGCATATGAGAGTTTCCGCCGTAAGATATAGTTGTATGGATATGTTTCTTGATAAATTTTCTTGGAACGATTTAAAATGAATAAACCCAATTTGTGGGTTTTGTCCTTGGTGTTGAAAACTTTTGCCTGTATTGCCGGCAAATCCGCAAGATCAAACAAACCAATTGAATGACAAAAGCATTCCATCCGGTCGTAGCGAAATAACATGAAATTTTGAGGCAACCCAATCAAACAAGAGATCTGAAAGCATTGTTTTCGATCCAACCCCAACGGGAAGATATTTACATACCACCAATGATCTCACATGACGACATTTTTCTTTTTCCTTATTGTGTTTTATATGCGATCCGAGGGCTTTATGACCGCTCTTGTTATTTGCGCAAATACAGAATATTTATTTGCACTCCCAATACCATTCTATAACACATATTAGTACATTTAGCCAATCAATGTTTTTATTTAATTTAATTCTATCAGTCTTATGAGAAAGATCATGACCTCTTGACGTATAATTTATTATATGTTTATCTAAATTTAATAAGGGCATTTTATCAAATTACATTTTAAAAAATCAATAAACCTGATAAGAAGCGTTCCCACAGATACATTTGATTGAAATGTAACGAAGCATTCATGTCTTTGTTATAATAATAAATGTTATCTATATATTATATAAAAAAATTAACTTAGGTAAATCTATGTTTATCTTAAGATGATTTTCGTTAAGCAAATGTAAGTATTTTCACTATAGCTTATTTATTTCTGTTAATTAATATGTATATCAATATGCTCTTCTCATTAATCAATTAAATAACTAATAAGGCTTCAGATTTGCCTTTGAAATGTACCATATATGAAATATCAGTTTCTCAAACAGTGTCTTGCTCCATTTATACATTTGTTCATTTAATAATTGATCTATCAAGCCAATAAAGACTTTCTTTATTTTTAAGTCTATATTGAAATGTGAAAGAAAAATTGCATGTTATTCGCTCAGTAAATTTATATAAAAAGATTTCAACGAATGAAATAAATTATTTGGTTACCAATCATTTATAACATCAAGAATAAGAGAGCTATGGCCAACTTAGATCATAGGCTACAGATGTCACGTAAAAAATAGTTCAAGCTCTAAAGACTTATGGAATACAATAACAATCAATTTGA
Source organism: Stenopsyche tienmushanensis (assembly GCA_008973525.1). Taxonomy (NCBI): domain Eukaryota; kingdom Metazoa; phylum Arthropoda; class Insecta; order Trichoptera; family Stenopsychidae; genus Stenopsyche; species Stenopsyche tienmushanensis. The sequence goes on from WACJ01000274.1 coordinate 2,767,629, forward strand.
GAAATTGAAATATTAGAAATTGAAGAAACTGAATAATTATTTTAATCCAAGTTCAGCCCGAATTCCTGTATTAAAAAGTAAATAGTTGAGTTGGACTACCTTTATGTAATTGATTTGCAATAATTGTCAAAATATTATTTTTATTAACTTTTTATTGATTTTATTTTAACGCTTAAGTCATATTTAAATCATTTTATAATATTTTAATTTGGGTATAAATTAAAGTCAATGGAAAACCACTTCATAGAAAAATCTTTATTCCTAGAAATCTCATGTGAAATTCGATGGAAGTCTATGTCTGATAATGAATATGGAGCTTCATGAAAAATGTATGTAAAAACGGATTGTAAATTTTAAGTACTTTTGCCCATTTATGATCTTGGGATGTTGAAATTTACTGTTGTTTTAATAAAAATTTCTATGCTTAAAATTCATATTTCGTCCAAAAATCCCAAAATGAGGTGGTTTGAATTATATAGATAATGTATATGTTATAATATGCGACCCATGAGGAAGCAGCCTCGTAACACGAGATGAAAGTTCATCACAAAACCGCAGCAGCTGCAGATTATACAGGTATTAGGCCCTAAAGGATATTTCGTACACCATATTCGAAATTGATATAAGGACCTTATCGTGCTTTATTTTACCTAGACAACGGATAATATTGCCATCGAAAGTCTTTGAATTAATAACCATCGCGTGTTTTAAATGAGGGGTCTGCTAATGATCCGATCGTGTTAATGTCGAAATACAAATATTTTCTGACGTGTAATTACTGGTGGGTTTTCACTTTATTGGCCGTGGATCGAATTCGCCATTTCGAGGTGTTGGGGAAAAAGGAAGCCTATTCTTACAAGTCATGAGTTTTCGTATGTGTTTCCCTTTGTACCTTTACTATATTGTTGTTCTCGATGATAGGGTTCGGGGGGTTACGGTCGAAAGCCATCATTAAAATATGCTCAATTACATCGAGTCGACCTTCGACTATATTTATACACTTTTACTTTCTATGTTCTTGACATAATCTGTATACGTTTTCCCTATCAAATATTTACTGTATCTCGATTATTATGTGTTTTTGCATTTAGTTCAAGAGTTGGTGATCAACTTTCTGAACAAAGCTGAATGAATTACTGTTGTTTATTGTAGTTGCGAAATTCAATATAAGCTTGACGTATTTCCAGATTATTATTGTAAAAGGTGGGGTGGGATTACATACTACATAGGGAGGTTTGTATTTGACAGTCGTATTCTCTTTTCGCTCGACTGCATCCCAGAAGTACTCAAGCCATCTATATGGTATATAAACCATGGAATGTATTATAAAACTTATTTTATACAAAAATCAAGCAAATAGTGATGGTAATTTTAATCCTTATGTACGTTTGTTGAATTATAAATTTTACATTTGAGAACTTAATTTGAGTATTTAATTTTTTTTTTTAAAAAAAAAGTATCGCCCAAGTTGCTGCATCACTAAAATAGCTATAACTCTTAGAATTTTGGAAATTCCTTTAGTGAATTTATTTTTAAAAGTTGAAACAATGGAAAAATGTGAAAAAACGAAATCAATTTATTCAAAAATCTTCATTAGGAAATTTCATAAAGGGCGTGGTCGTAATTCAACGAAAGCAGATGCAATATGATTTACACAGTACAAATTATAATTTTTTTCTGAAATTCTGGTTAGTTTTTATAATTTATTTCGTATTTTATCCAAAATATCTCGATATGTACGATTTATGGAATTTAAAAAAAAAATTAAAAAACTCTTTAAAAAAATCCGCATAACTTCGAAGTCGCACAAAAAGAGATTTGAGTGCACACTATTAATTTTTACCGCTGTATTGATTATCGATATTCTTTTACAATGGGCAGGGCCGTAACTAGGGCGTGGCAAAGCAGGCGCCTGCCACGAGCGCAACTGGGCTTGGGGAGCAAAACGCAGGATTCCGACCCGATTTGTGAGCCATCTGAGCACGTGGTTTTTATTTTACTTGAACGTTCTACTCTAAATGCATTAACGCGTTAATTGACATAGCAGTATTATCACTTTGACGTACACAGCCGTCAAATTCCGTCATGCGTCAGTAGATAATACTTTTTGCGCCGGATAAGTCTATGCATACCGTCTTCATGGACACTTTTGGACACAAATTTTATCTCAAATCGACGAAACTCATCAAAATGAAAACAAACTTAAGCGGCTAAGTCTGCGAAGACAGTATGCATGGATTTATCTGCCGCAACAAGCATGTATTATCTGCTGACGGATGACGGTATTTGACGGTAAATGTGTGTCAATGGGTTAAATGAGATTATCTCGAAACTGCATTTTCAAAAACGACCTAAGTTGGGACATAAAAATTTTTGATCGACCAGTCTGAATTTTTGAGAGGTTTTTCACTATAGTATTGTTGATTGGATATACCTAAAGCTTTAAGGTTTTTGCGTAAATAAATTACTTTTTTAGGATATGAAAGTTTAACAAAAATAAAAAAAAATATTTTCAGATCAATAGAAAAAATCCGACAAATGAACAACTTCTTGATATCACGAAAAAATGGGGGGGGGGGGGGTGCAATTTAGATTCTTGCCACGGGCGCATCATACCCTAGTTACGGCCCTGACAATGGTTACTAATATGCGTCCGATGTTTACGAAAATTGGTAACAGACTGATTAATAAATTAGTCAAGCGACGAAAAATTTCGACAAGTTTAATATCTAATGTAAAATTGTGTTGTATTTACACATTTTAAAAATGTCTCAAAAATTCGCACGTTATTTTGGACATACCTGATACATGAAAAAATCTAAATAGGTCAGTCATTCAATTATCTTGGATTTATCCTTGATTTCTTAGAAAATATATATTTGATATGAAGTTGTAATATGTTGAAGCTTTCAAAAATTGTATATTTATTAAATACATATCATTTTAATTGTGATACGCTTATGGATATTTATATTTTATTCAAATATACTTTTGCATAAATACATCGATAATTTTACTAAGATATACATATTCAGAATTATCGATTGACATTTTTTCATTTGCTGATCATTTATAACCCTCGATCCAGGCTCTTCCCGGATTGGAAAATGTTGAGTCAATTAATAAAGTCGGACAAATCCATTTATGATGGACTGATTTACAGCGACAATTAAAATCCCTTTTACTGAGACTCCTTTATAAAAATCTAGGTTAATCCTTACTTATCCATATGTGGAAACCATAACATTGAAATCCTCTTTTTATAGATAAGTCTCCTATGGATCTTTTACTCCTAAGGATTTTTTTAAGTTAATGAAGATATATTTGTGCGATAAATAATTATTTCACGCAAAAAGATTTAAATATCTTAACAGAAGAAGCAAAGTCTAAATTCTGCCCAACTTTTGAAACTAAAAACCTAAGAAAAAAATTTAAAATGCCATCTTACCTTTAAACTCTTATCGACATACACAAATGTATTACGTTTACCTTATTATAAACATTTGAAATACTCATAAAAAACATAGTCTTTTCAATTATTTTGAAATCATCACTCTGTATAAATTTTTAAGCAACGCCAACTGCCAACTTCTGTCTTAGGAGTCAAAAGTTCTATGTTGCTAAACTCGTGTACCAACGAGATAGCTATCAAATACGTCAAAATTGAAAAGTATCCTAAGGAACATATGACTTAGAGAGCGAAAAGTTTTTTTTAAATCTGTCAAACGTTAAAAAAATAATATTATTGCTGGCTGTATGAGTACTAGAGCTGACTAAATCAATATTTCATATATTAACTGACATACTTATATGGAATATTGATTGAAGATTTAAACACACTTCGTCTATTTATTACATCTTCAATATGAAATTAAATTGTTTGTAATGTTTTATATAATAAATTCTAAGCCCATTTAGTCGCGTTAACTATAAACAAGTTCTCGATTTAACTTTGAACATGTATGTTATGTATTGATGGGCTAAGTATGATGGATAAACTTGGCCTAACTTTATTATTGAGCATGCGACGTCCCTTATCACGCCATTGATATCATCATCGTTAGTTTGAAGCATCAATGTCAAACAAATTTACCATGTATTTGTTTATAATTCATAACGAATTACCAAAGCACAAGATCTATTACGATTTGGACATTAAATTTATACGAGCCAGCTCTCCAAAATTACAACAAAGCGTAATGTTGATATCCAAACAGCTGTGAATTCACGAAAAGTCTACAATTTACGACTGACCCCATAAGAAAGGTAATAAAAAAATTCAAGTCATCAAGAATGAATGGGCTGCGTATTTATGATCTGGGGACAATATTCTGGGCAACAGCCGTAAAAAGTTGTTTGCCTGTAAAATAAACGATATGCATATTTAGGCTTTTGAAAAAATAATTCAGCATGTCATTGTGTATATATTTTATCAATATTATTGGGGAAAAAGTTTTTCATAAATGATTCAAGAAGTTATTTCATGGCTCATCTTTTTTCAGGCTCGACCGATAAATCGAATTTCCAAGCGAACCTCTTATTATCTTCGCATTCACATATTCGACCCTCATTCCAATCTAACAATGAAATCGACAGACACGTTTCCAGAATAAGTATCCTGTGAAAAATTCGTGTAGAAATGGCATGGTATATAAAAGGCATTATAGAACTTCTATTTTTTAAACAATACAACTACCAATCTAAAATACGTCTACATCAAGCCATCCATCAGAGCGAATAGGCGTACTGTTATTATTTCATGACAGGTATAATTATTAAAAGTTTTGATTATTATTTGCAGCTTTGTTCGCTTTTAATATTAGATGTTCCAAAATAATTCAGAAAAATGTTATGTTACCCAAGGATAATGTAACTCGTGCAAATATCATGCATCACAATACAGTGAATATTAAATTTGTTTTGATTAAAAGTATAATTTAGTAGTATTTAGGGATATAAGATTCAACCCCGAAACTGATGTCAATGTTAGATATATGCTTTTTATTATTAACTTTGGTAAGACGACAACTGAAATATCCAAAATCAAAATCATAATCAGTAGTGAATTGTATTTGAAATTCCACAAACATTCGTCCATAATCATCTGACAAAATTGGGCTACATCAATCGTTCAGATGTGTGGCTTCCTCATGAACTGACTGACTCAAATAAACTTCAGCGTATTTCAACATGCGATCTTCTTCTCCGACGACATAAAACCCAACCTTTTTTGAAGAGACATGTCACTGAAGATGAAAATTGGATACTCTGTGAGAATATCCAACATAAACGGTCTTGGACCAAGGGTACAGAAGCTTTAACTGTAGCTAAACCTGGCCTACATCCAAAAAAAGTGTTTCTATGCATTTGGTGGGACAGGAAGGGAATAGTTTATTATGAGCTACTTCAGCAAGGTGAAACGATCAATTCTACAAAATATTGTTTCCAACTAGACAATCTAAAGGATGCAATTGCCTGAAAACGGCCAGAATTAGCGAACATGCGAGGCTTTGTTTTTCATAATGATAACGCCAGAACTCATGTGTCTTTGCTCGTCAGAAATAAATGATTATCATTTGACTGAGATGTTTTACCTCATCCTCCATACTCTCCAGATATTGCCCCTTCAGATTTTTTTTTTCATTGAAAAATTATTTACGTGGTAAAAACTTTAATTCAAAAAATGATATAAAAATGTACCTTGATCAATATTTTGCCAACAAACCTGGAAAATTTTGGCGTGTTAAAATATACTTCAATATGATAACACTTGATCTCATTCTACAAAATTAACATTAAAAAAATAATAGACTTTTTAAGATCTTCTAGCTTGTCCAAAAAATATATTTTTTAAAGGACATTTAACTCTACATTTCTTCTCTTCAATGTCGATAAAAATAATGAGTACTACATTATATTAATAAGACGCAATCATAACATAGTCCATATCCTAATTCTAAATTTATCTCGTAAACTAAAATAATTTCCCCGACGAAATTCACCATGTAATCATAATATTCCGCAAAACTGCTTCGATTCACGCAGCTTTCCAGAACATTGAGTTTGATTCGCCTCTGGAGCTTATTTTATCGATTATAAAATTACATACCCATAAATATTCAATAAGGATGAATCAAGGCTTGTCTAAATGATTGATACATTTCAGCTTTTGTGTGTAAATTGTATAATTTTACAACACACAATATATAATATTTTAGAAGCATAGTATTGGTTGTTTTTTTTTTATATTACTTGCGTTTGAAATACACGTTTCAAACATCAAGCGGGTCTTATTTTATAGTCTACGTGATTTTTATTTAAATAATTCAACCTTAGTCACATTTATGTAATGGCCGAATCGCACAATATCCCCTATAAGAATCGATTTGTAATAGAATTCTGTATATCATAATTTAATTTAGAGTGAATCCATTACATTCAGCAGAGGCCTTGGAGAAAAAACCGAGACAATTTTACATTTCTTTCAATCTGTGGAAATGTTTTGTCTGCATATTTACATTTGAATAGAATAGAATAAAGAATTTATATATGTTCAGTTGGTTGTTTAGCACCACGAATAGGAACTCTTCGGAATAACTCTTATATCTCATTGAAAATTGATCAAAGTTTTCCTTCAAAATATTTTCCACAACCTAAGTGCACGTTGAAAATAATTCTTTGAGGATAATCTATTGAGGGCTGTCTTTGAATATTTAATACAAAATAAAAGTGATTATGCCATACTCCGATTATAGACAAAATTTATCAATATATTTCAATTTAGCATATCAAATAAAACATATTTTTCCTACAAAATAATTCATGGATAAGTTCAATAGATGATGATAGATTTGACCATTTACTTAATGTAAAATGTGAATACATTCAAAAACATCTTTCCCTGTTAGGCTGATGAACCATGAAAATATATCATCGAGGAAAAACTTCAAACATCTTACATTTACTGATCGCATCCGACAAATTGTAGTCCTATTTATTCATATATAAAATTGAATCCTTGAATGTCAACATCATTATGTTCGTTGAAGGATTACACAAAAAGAAACGTATGTTTAAATTTCAATTCCACTATTTATTTTTGGATCAAAGAGCTATACGCACAAATGATCAGCTCTTCCCAATACATTTTTGTGGAATAATATGCAAGTCCAAACGTTAAAATCTATACAATTCTTTAGTATTTTTTTGGTTATTAGCTCGTGATTTCTTTCTTTTGCAAGGATTTATAATTAAATCCATGATTATAATATAAATATACGCTTAAAATCAATTTATGCAAGCACAAAATAATAATGCTTTTAAGCTACTTATATTGCTGTCCTCAATGTTCACTATCTAGTAAAAATTTGCAATATTAAAGAATATTAAGTCCATAGTCAACAAATCATTATAAAATAATTTAAGGAATTTTAGCGTCGATTGTAAAGAGTTATTGATATTTTATGTAGTATTGGAATAGTTATAGAGCATAATAATCAAAGCGATTAGTGATAAGGAACTCCTTCGATCAAAGGATATCCACTATTTATTTTTCGATTATATATAGCAAATTAACCAAAATTTTCAGTTTCCGTTTTCTAAGATGTGGGAAATATTTAACTAAGATGTTGTGTATCCAAATAGATTTAATTGATGTTTTCAGTTATTTGGCACTACGTGGATGTTTATCTACAACATCATCTTCCAGTGCTAAAGTTTCATTTGAGTCTCAAATCAGAAACGTTCTCAGTTCACTCAAAATCTAAAATCGTTGACGAAGCATAATATTGAATGCAAATTTTTCCTATACATACGACCATATATAACTCATTAATAAGGACGACCTTCATTGCGATCTCCGGCAGATTCTCAAATAGTTTTTTTGTTCCTATAAGCCCTCTAATATGCAAATTTTATGACTGGCATCGATTATATGTTTGAGCTCAAGCTCAAAAATATTTTTGAGGCGAAAAAATCTTCTTTAGGAGAGATTTTGGATTTAATGATCTTATAATTTTCAAATATATAATACATTGTTAGAGATCAAATCAGAAAAAATTTGAATACAAATCAACACAATATGAAAAGAAGGCAAATCCATTGGTACAAATTTGAGCAATTGTTAAATCGAATGTACGTATTTATTAAATATAAACAGTGCAAATAATCAATAGAATGTTATAATGCTTAACAGTAAAGTTTTTTGTTATAAAAACATGAACTTTTCATAAATGATAGATACATTTAATACAGATTTTTTAATTCATATTATATAATTCGAAACTACAACTCTAAATTTTCTCTATTTTTGCAAGTTTATTTTAGAGAGATTGTATGATAGATAACAATTTTTGTAGAAAAACCTTAGAGGATCATCAGAAACGATGAATGTGTATGTGAAAGTTAATGACAAAAAATTGAATAAGGGATGATAAAAAGGGACCCTTTAAAGTAGGCTGATATGTTATTGGATAAGAGTTATTTCTGTAGAAAAACGTGTGAACAAATTTTAAGGTGTTATTTTGTCTCAAAGAAAAGATTTTTTTGTGCAAGTTTTGATATTTTAGAACTAATTAATATTTTTTGTTTTAATAATACAATTGGGCCTCGTATAACACGGTTTTATACAACACGGTTTAATAAATGGTGGCATATTTTTTTTTACGTTTAAGAAATAAAACAATCCACTTTAAATTCTTCCTGAAAAAAGCTGTGGCCACAAGTAGTTTCTGGAGAAAATGTTTTATCACCAATAGAAGATGAATACCAAAGGACAATAAACATTTGTCGTGGACGTGGTATTTGTGACATGGATATTCATGACATCCAAGAAATATTGGAGGATCGTACGTTGAACGAAGAAGATTTAGTCAAACCTTGGAATTAATGACCCTGAAAGCAGTTACAGTGAAGTAGCCACATGTTTCACAATAAAGATAATAAATTATGGCTTGGAATAGGTTATTAAATTAGAAAAAAGACCTCCGATGATAAAAACATACGACCGATCTCGAAAAAGAGTAAAATATGTAGAATTCTAAGTGATAGCGATGATGAATGAATGCTATATTATGTTATTAAAGTTTCTTTCAATACATATGTAAATATATATTTGTTTATATAAAAAATACACATTTATATAAACTATCTTCAAATTTTTTTTGGAACGCAAACCCTAATTTTGTACGAGCTTCAAACCTTGTATAACACGGCTTTGTATTACACGACGTTTTTGTGGAATAATATTGGTGATATCTCTATACTACAACATACTGAATTGATACTATAAATATCGAGACTATGAAACGCACAGATATATGAGCACGGTATTTATTGGGTTAATGCAGTCCTCGCTACAAAAAAACTACAATAAAGTAAACTTTGATATGAAACAAAATGAAAATAACAATGAGTTTTTCTCACTAGTATTTACGTTACAATAGTTTTTTTCCAGAACAAAATCCCCACGTCCCTCAAAAGCTATTGCTTATCAAAGTATCTGTGTCATGTTTTGTAAGTTTTCAGTCCAATAACCAAACGTTCAAACTATGTGTATGTGTATCAATTTTTTCAATCTTCAGACATTCCCAACTTTATCATATAAATGTTCTGGATAAAGCATTCACGTCTAAATATTTCAACATTAAATATTTAGCAAAATTTTCCAAATTTTGGAGAGCTTAATCTCATCTTAAAAATTACATAAACATAATTACCAGAACAAATGTGAATATTTTTAGAGATATATTCTAATGTAGTCACCATAATAAGTATATTTGTTTTATTATGATGGATCAATACCAAAAAATTCGTAATTTCAATATATTAAACAGCTATTGAATACGAACCTAAACATCAAATGGTTTATTTCTTTTAGGTCTGCATTTTGAGCTTAAAGCACATCAAAGAAGGGCATATTAGAAAACGTTGATTAAATTTCGATGGCTCTCAGTTTCCACTCATGGAATAATTGTCACTTAATCAATATGCGAAAATTCAAAACGCGGTTCCGATTATAATATCCTGGAGATTAAAAGGGCGATTAAATAGAAAGAGGAAATTTTCACGGCAAACAATCAAAATATTTCCGCGAAATTTCATCCGGATCGAAAGCAGATATTGCGTAAATATTTGCGTGTATATTAATAAATATTTAATTTGTTTACAAGTATCTGAAAGTATCGATTAAACATATTTAAATTCGTTATTATGATAATTAATGTATTTACAATTTCAAGATCTAAACAAATATTATCAGATTTACAATTTATAAAATACTAGCACTAAGTACCCGGTATAAGTTGCAATTAGGGATCCCAAATATTCGCAAAAACAATTATTCGAATTATGAATATGAATTTGGTAAAGTATTTGAATATTTTATATATTTAATCGAAAGATCGACCGTGATTGAGAGAGATATAAATTCGACTATTTGAAATTGAAAAAGATAATATATTTTTCAAGAAATTGATACGACAGTTTCTCCACGAGTCTCCGATGACTAGTTTGAAAACAAAAATGCATCCAAGATTTGAAAGAAGTTATATTTATTTGGGAATTATATCGAATAAACTTTCTAATCACTAACGAATAATATCCGATTAATTTTATAAATATTCGAATTTACGAATATTAAAAAGAGGGCAAATATATTCAGATATAGAATACTCAATTGAGACTCCTAGTTGCAATGCTAAACAAAGAAAGAAAGTGTTTTAATTATGTTTATTGAAGTGCTTTTAGTACATATCGTATGCTAATCAATAAGAAGCTTTTTTAACGCATCAGTAGCCCACAGATACCACATAACAAAATATTTGAGATTATTGGTGTATTAAAAATATTTTAGATACTAAATGACATACATTTATCTTCACTTCGAGATAAGACTGAACGTCTTTGAAGAAAAATAAGACCTCTCTACGACATCGGTCGGCAATCAGTAGCCCGCGGGAAAATTTTGGTGGTCCGCAAAGAAATCTGGCTTTATTTTGTAACGTAGAATGAAAATTTATTGCGAAAATAATACTGATTGATGATACTCGGCTGAATGATTTCTTTTAGAGCTGTCCACTGGTCAAAGATATAAACAAAATTCTTCAGCAACAATAAGGACGATGTGATGGAGCTGGCTCTTATAGATCCAGTCGCCAGATTATAACTCCCATATCCATATTGGCTTTGACTTTTCTAACTTTCTTCTCTTTTTTAAACTTTGGATTCAAATATATTAAACCGATAATAGATAAAAAGAAGCAAAGTAATATTTTGCATTTCTTTAGTTCTACAAAAGATGATGGAAACGATAACAGTAATACTAATACGGTATCTAAGAGTAAACTGAATAATAAATCGGATCGTCCACAGTCTTCATTAGAAATAACGTTGAACCGTTGAATGAGTCAAGATATTAAAAATCAGATTATAAAAATGGCGAAAACCTTATTGTTTTATCCAATTTAACTTGACGAATCTACTGATATTACAAACAAATCAGTTTTACTCTTTTTTGTCAGGGGTGAGTATCAAGAACTACTTTTTTTGGTTAATTTTCCGTGTAGAATAATCAGCTCGGAGATTTTTCGAAAATGAATGGTGCCACAAATATGACTGGACATCTTTCAGGAATAGTTGTAAATGTGAAGAAAGTTGGTCACCCACACTTTTTATCCACCCACTGCATTTTTCAACGTGAGCAACTTTCGTTGAAAATAATGTTCAAAGAACTCACCATTGAAATTATAAATGAAATTCGATACAGAGTGTTCAATTCTCGAATATTTGAGGCACTTTACGAAGAAATGGGTTCAGAGTATAGTAATCTTCTTCGTCATATTCAGGTGAGATGGCTGAATAATCCTAAACTTCAAAAAATGTTATGGGACGTTGAATAGCTTGCAGATATTTTTCTCTGTTAAATTATCTAAATATATCTTTACGTGGAGAATTTAAAAATATGTTCACGTTATGAAGTAATGTGGATGCTTCCCAAAAAAATACTGTGGCAAACGCGATTGATTGATTGTGGATTATCTGCAAATGTTTATAATTTTTGAAGAATTTATGAGGGAGACATGTATTTGATCACTTTTATTTCAATTCATAATATATATTTAACATAAGGATGCCCAACCGGTCGATCGCAATCGACTGGTCGATATCAAAGCAAAATTTGGTCGATCCCGAAAAATTTCGCGAATTTTGATAAATATATATTATTTTAGATAAATATATTTATAGTCGACGATGAATAATAAGATCTGTTGGATTATAATTGTGAATTTAGTAATCCATGAGCACAAAAAGGTTGCCGACGGCTGCTCCACGGTGTATAGAACATTCAATTTCATCTACACGCTTTACAGCTTTTGACATATCACTGCAATCACAAAAAATATCTCGTAAATAAATATAATTCCAAGTCGGAGAACAAAGCAATATTTACAGTATGATCCCAACAAAGCAGAGACAATGTGTATCCAAGTTCACGCAGTCTATTACGACGATATAGCCTCTTCATAAATAACACTCAACTTGCATTGTAGAATGGTGTCTGAAATATTTTCTATTTCAATATAAATACAAATAATATTTTCGACGTGTCTCTAAATAAATTCTGAAGATGAAGAGAGCAATCCCAGGTTTCGGAAGGTTGACGAAACTCTTTGAAAAGAGCGTCGCAATGGTGTCGAGCTTCGATTTAATTAAGTGAATTTGTCAAGGGAGAAGCAGAATCCGAGCTAAACGATCATAGTCTCAAGGAAACTACTCAAAGGATTACAATGCTCTTTAATTAAGTAAAGCTTGTGGTCGTCGAATAAAAATATATCAGGTAGATGCTTTTTGAATTGCCAATCCAATTTATCGAATCTCTCAAATATCCTACAAAAAAGGCACTGAAAAATCTACATCAATTTGAAGTCGAAATTCTCATTACAAGTGATTTACGTGCTTTTCAAATTAGTGTTTTCATAATAAGTCAATTCTTGCACCAGTATTATATATTTTACATAGTAATCTTCAATATCTCGAATATTCTCTTAAAAATATTGCAATCGATCTATGACTAAGCAATGATATGGTAAAATGTTCAAGAACGACTAAGTCGATGATTGAAGTATCCAAATGACTATTGATCATTACTCTAAAGTATTAACATCAAACAGATATCCAAACTTAAATTTTTATAATGAATTACATACATTGCTAGACAAACCAGATCCATGCCAAATCTTCAGATAAAGAGCTCATTAAGTCGAACAGGATCACAGTATAATAATACTTTAAATAAGATTGAATTTTATTAGCAAGATTAATAAAATGGGTGTTTGAATTGAAGTCCACAGCCAAAAAACAACAGCTGAAGAATGCATGCAATTCATTCAATATCATGACAGAAATCAATATATTTTTATTCAACGGACCGTATCCGGGGACAGATTTGAATAGTTTATGGTAATTTTAATCGTAAAAAACAGGAGCTGTCTCAGAAGGATACCCAATCTCCAAATTCAACTTAACTCTGAAAAGGGTTTCTTTGTGCTCTTGATGGAAATGTGCAGGATATCGTCCACTTTAACGTACTCAAACTAATTGGAACAATTACGGCAGAATTGTATTGTAAACAGTTGAAATCCTTAATCAGAAAAACATCAATGAATATGTACTAGTTTTAATCATGATAATGCACGTTTCCGTATCGTAAGAACATCCAGGCTTTAGGAATCATATTGAGGTTCATTAGTATGATATTATATATCATACTTAATTATGAATTTTGTGTTGAAAACAGCAAGCATCCTGTACTTAGCTGCCGTTTTAAATAATTACATTGATAACAGAGAGAGCATCGAACGACTAAGTTCATTTAATACAGCAATTAAGGGGTGGCTTAAATAATCGATTTACCATAATGCTAGTAGAGTTAACATCCGTCCACTGTTCCGATCGAGTAATTTATTTGCTACAAGAAAACTTCATATAATATCTATAGATGGATGAAAAAGTAATTTAAAACATCATTTTATTAAAACATAACATTAATATAGATTTCGTGAAAATCTGTGATAAATCTCCATTTATAACTTTTTTTAGCGGTCGTACAACTTTATTTTACCTTTAAAGTGGTGGTTTCGGTTGAAAACTTTTTTATAATGGCTTCGGCCTTTATCAACTTTAAACATGTGTCATATATACACAACGTTAGTATTCTCAAATTTTATATATTTTAATTTGAAGCTGATTTACAAATATTAAGTATATTCCTACTTTATCAAAATATATAATGAAGTTGCCTAAACTGTATTTATACATTAAAAAAAAAATTATTAGTCGATATACAGATTTATTAGCAACGAATAACAAATAAATTAACACTTAAGATCTACTTAATAACTTTTGAACTTTTCAGAATTATGAATAAAGATTACTATAGATATTATCATCATCATCATAGTGCAGCGACAAATAGTCGACTGCAGAACTATGGCCCTCTTCAATATTCATTCACAGGAAGGGGTTACAATCATCTCGTCTGTATCAGATATTCACCTCCTCATTTACTCAATATTGAAGATGCATTTTAGATATAATTTCAAAGCATGAAAATATTAGTTCCTGGTTGAATAAATTTAAAATATTGTAGCGCAATCACATAGTTGAATATAAATTCAAATAAGGCATAGTAATGTTGATAAACATAAGATGTACTATAGCAAGTTTCGCAATATTCTAAAATGTTAGTCTCACTGTAAGCATTAATCCTGCAGGATATTGCTCAGCCGATAAGAAAATATTGTGGGTCGGACGGCAGCCTTCCTTCTATGGTACATTATGCGACCCTTATACTCTCACCCTTATGCCACAAGTAGAAAAATATATAGCATCCGTGTATAATATTACATCAAGATTTTCACGTTGGATATTGCGAGTATTCTTAGAGAAACTTCATAAAGAACATCGTCATAAAAAAATAATAATATAGAGTTTACAGCCTGTATCAAAATAGCAAGAAAAATGATAATATTTTGTGGATCTTTGAACCTGACTCAAATATTGTATAATCCTATATTTGAGGTTAAAGTGATTTCATATCAATATTTTGTGTATAAGAGTAAAAAATCTTAATCATCTTAAAGCTAATTAGAAGGACTTTATCGGTACAATATTAAATATCCCCATGAAAATATTAGATAAAATCAGTACATTTCACTCAGATTAGTTGGCCAATATTTGTGTACATTTTATGAATCTAGTATTAAAAACATTCTAATGTTTACTTTTTATTAAATTATGATGTCTATATGAGTTTAAACATGGTTGCTGAAATCCTAAAGCAATATTTTAACTTATTAAAGGCTTTTTCTCTTCATATACATATAACTTTCATTAAATGCGATCCTGAATTATCAACATCATAAATCATTGCTCATTTAAGTTTGTGCTTTATATGACCAGTTATAAAATATAAATTCTATTTATAAAGCCTAAAAAATATCTGCAGCTAATTTGCTAGCTTAAATGTTGTAATTTGTAATAGCAAGGATATGAAAACAATAGACAAAAGCTCAAAATTAATGACGGTCTTTTAATCCCATGAAATGATGAAAAACTCGTGTGCAAAATTACAGGGTGAAAATATGCTTAATAATATTAATATGCTCATAGGGTATTCGATCTAAAACCGACTTAATATATATTTTTATATGTTCTAATTTACATACTTTTTAATGTTGATCTTTATTAAACCTCCATAATGTAATCAACGTTAATTGATTTTACAGAAACTCGTCAATGAAAAGTCGCGTCAGATTATTCAATACATCGCATCCAATTTTCATTATGAATTTTAATCCATCAAAAATTGAATTGCCTTTTAAGCATTCTCTAACCATGGTTTTTATATACAGGGTCAAACGCATCATTAATTTAAATTTATCACAAATATCAAACTGTTGATAAAAACCCTATTGGTTAATAATACCTTTTTGAAACTTTACAAATCTCAAACATGAACGAAAATGGAGTTTCTTAATTGTTGTTTTCTGGGATAAATAAAACAATCTGCTGAGAGAAATTCGTCCAATCACTTGGAACAGTGAGTGGTTAAAAGACAATGAAAATCGACTGGGATCATAATTATTAAAACCGTTGAAAGATGCGATCATACTCGCACCATGATGAATGAAATGTTGGTTATTTTGTATAAAATGGTAACATCTGGTATACCGGATCCCTTATGCTTAAACGTGTTCCATTTATTCATTCCGTAACACTCTTTAAAATACGAGTATGTAAATGAACCTGCATATTTACGCGTAAATATCCGGAAGTATTGCAAATTAAACTCGCTCTGGAATACCTAGAGGAAATTAAACAATATGCTAATTAGGGAGTCGCAGTTTGCGTTGGAGATGAAACCGTTTATTGCACGAGGTTGAAATATATGCCATCTTATGTAAAATTTGGTCTGGGGTGTTTAACGAAGACATAAATGTGGACCGAAAGAGCTGCTTAGTTTTGACATCTTTACAGCTAGATTATTACAATTGTGTGTGTAATTTACGTGAACTGAAAATATATGCGAGGCCTTGCCAAAATTGTAATTATCATGGAAAAGCAAGAAAATATTAAACTATTAATGCACACGGTCTTAAAATGTTCAGTTTGGATGACATATGAGTTGCATGTGTCAGATTTGTGAGCTGGCATAATGCTTGAAGCTTTTACCAAGAGTTAAGCTTGATTAACTGACAAACTATAACATACATGCAATTTTAACTTAAATTGTAGCTGCAATTAATTTTACCTTATTTTGAAAAATGATGAAAATAATACTGCATAAAAATATATTACATATCAGATGTACCCATGATTATTTTCGCCTTTTTAAAATTATTTTTAACATATTATTACAAAATGTAATTTCCATCTTCAGATATAAACTGTTTTCACCTATCTGATATCATTCAGATCTGTCATAAAATATCACAGGCTTTGAACGAAAATATTCTAAAAGTCCATTTTTTATCTCGTTTTGTATTTTTTCCTGTCCAAATAATGCTCCGATCTCCTCTATTCTCTAGAAATTCGACGAAACAGTATCTAGAGAATAAGAAGGATGTTGAATTGTCTTCCATCCAGGGCTGTTTATTTTTCCCGCGTTATTTTCGGCGTATGAGGGACGACCATTATCATGCTATAAAAATACTAATCTTCGATACACGGTTCGGTTTTGCTACCTGGCTCTTCGATAGCCATTGATTATTGCGTCCATAATTAGAAAAACGAACTCATTTCTCATCTCCAGTTACTAAGTTGCTGATTTTTTCAGTGAAATTAACAATCTGATAACAAGGAAATAGGACGAATATCTTGACAGCACAGGATAAAGTTGCAAGCTTTCTGCATAAATTGGAACTTTACTAACGCAAAGTTGAAGTTGACGATATATTGATGCTTACACAACTGTGTGAGCAATTCGTAGATGACAAATCTGAAAAAATCACGTTTGAAATTCTGAAAATTAAACAAGATAACTCTTTCAAATTTCAAATGGTATTTTTAGAACTATTTATTCTGTATCAGCAACGCGCCGGGTATCAGCTAGCTAAATATATTTTTATAGTACTATTTTAATTAGTAATTGAGAGTAATAAGCTCCCTAAAATATTATTACTCTAACAAAATTTAATCAAATACACACTATTCAAATGAAAATGAAGAAGCGAGAATAGGGCAGAACTTTGCTTACAAGAAATGTGTGCTGTCAAAGCAAAGCATCACGATGATTTATTAGGCTCGTGGTGTAAACTTATGATAATATCTCATTATTACGTCAGCATCAAAATTACTACCCCATCCATAGCGATTTATTTTGCAAATAATAAAAAAACGATGGCCTCGGACCGAATTAGGGGCAAATTCGAATTTTAAACGTTTTGGTGAAAATGCCTTATTAATTCTAGACCATCAGCAGGAATTAGTTTGGTAATCTTTGGCGTATTTCCTAAGATACACAAGTGATATTGTATGGGCGTGCCATCGCATAAGTAGATTGCTAATGGGAAACTGACATAATTTGTTTTATATTCGTGTTCCATTATTTTACCGGAGGAGATGAGCAGATTGAAGCCTCGTTAATTACTGAAATGATTTTTACATCTAGATAGACAAGCTTAGGCAGAGCTTTCAGTCATTCGTTTTTGTGCAAACAAAGCACTCAACCGAATGAAATTTTGCATTTTACAATGTTATTTTAAAGCTTAAAATTTTGCAACACTATTTAAGTTGATAATATAAAATTATTAAGTAAATTTCAGAAGAAATTGACTTTAATTCTGCGTTGAGCGGTAATATAAATTTCTCTTCTTTTAAATACAAATATCCTATTGAAATTTACCATGTGTTCTGAAAGACATCATCTACATTTACCCTTGTTTCTGTCGCGTGTTTCTGATAAACACGATATCATTTTTGACAGAAGTCTTTTGTTCAACAATTCCGTCAGTTCACGTGGACCTGACAAAAATGAAAACGATTCAAGCTTTTATTTATTCAAACGTGAAGCGATATCGCTTAGGATGTAATCAATCAACTCCATTTGTGCGAAATCCCCAAAAATTTGTGCGACGATTTTAATCCGAGATAACAGAATTGAAAGCATTTCAATCCTCGGAATCCACAGTCAACCCTTCAAAAAAAGAACAAGCCCCACTTTAATCTCATCAAGCAAACGCCAAGCGAAATTATATTCAGAAAACTTAACCGCAATTTAGTAACTCATTAATTCAAGAATTATTTATTTAAATTTCCATTCATTGAACAGATCCTGGAGTATTATAACTTCGGGAGCGTCTCCAAGCTTGAGATCAATTATCCTCATCAGTATTATCTTTTAATTTTTCTGTTTCGAAACGAAATTACAAATGGAATTAAATTGCAAAATTTGACTCCTTTAACTCAAATGTCAAGTATTCGCAGTGTGCAAGGAAATATTTTTTTTTGCATAGATTCAAGCGTAATTAGCATTCTTGTTCTTGGGACTGAAAATCAAGGATTGAATCTGGAGTCTATCACCGTTGAGAAATTTCCGTTTTCCTCATTAGCATTTCTAATTGTATGTAGATGAAGTAGTCATATAAATAACTCTTAATATATGAGAATAAAGTATCAATTCCCATGTTGGAATTATCATTATTTTTATATGTATTCCTGTTTTTATGAATGAGTTTATTTTTACGGGATTAGCATTTGGTATCCTTAATATTGCGGTCTTTGCATCAAAATAATTATTGTATTTATCCAACTACCTTTATAAACTATAGTTAACATAATAATTTAATTTGTGATAATAATATTTACACTTTGTTTTGGCTTATTAATTCAATTCGTAATTATTTTATTACATGCGGTAGAATAGAGTGAATTTATATAGCCCTGAATGGCTTTATGAGACTTTTCATATGTGAAAAATATGGGTGAAAATTTAAACTACAGTCTGTCCAGAGCAGAAGATAAATTCTCCTGCAAAATACTCCCCTTAAATAAATCAGTAAACTAAAAAGAATGCGAGATAAGCCTAGAAATATTCTATATTAAAAATAAAATGCGAATTATACAACCAGAAGCATCGATATAATAAATAAATCCAGTACCACCATTGGAAATTATTTTCATAAAAATAATCTGTTAGTCAGGTTCAAACGCAAAAATGTATGCTAATTTAATATTTTTGAAATCATATTTTTCTTATTCCGACAGGAAATGTACAAAAATCGTACCAAAAGATATTTTGTATTTATTATATTGATGATTAAACTAACTGATCTAGAAAGGATCTATTTCTATCTGGTATTCTATAATAAACTAAATAAATAATAGTTTTATTAAAATTAAGATTTCATAAATGCGCATACATTTTGCCATAAATACACCATGCCATAAATTTGTTTAAAAACGTAAGCATTTAAGCTACGTTTTACACATAGATTCTATGTCCTAAGTAGTTTTTTTTTAACATTTTGGAAAAATATCTAAAATTTCACATCAAATCATCATACATTTTCAAGAAAAATACCACATAATAACTGTTTTTATATTTTGCAATACATTTTTGATTTTTATAAATGATTAATTTATTCAATTAGTTTAAATAAAACTACTTCTGAGCTTTCAAAGTCACATAAAATCTGCGAACGAATGAAAAATATCAACTTCTAAATTCTTTAAACAAAAAACCAACCATTGTTTTTTTTTAAATTCAAGATTGAATAAAAAAACCTACTTCTTATCACCAGTCACTAAATCACAAAAAAATAGGCTTAATAGTTCTTTTTATTGCAAAAATCCGTTGATGTTGAATTTGTGTCGGTAAATGTACGTGGGACAGAAATACCCTATTTTTTGATCATACCCAACTTCTTTAGGATCCTTTGAGTATTGGATCAAGATATGTCGATCATTTTTGATATTTTTAGATGGTCAGTATTGAATTGTTCTCAGACAAGATTGATTCATTTCCCTAGACAAGTCGTCCACTTTGAAGCTCGTCTTCCAAACTCAAATCAACGGTTTTTTTTAAATCATTGTTAGCATTTCTTGACACCATATATCTCACGAATATTTTTTGTGGCCTCAGTTGCTTTTTTTTTTCAATTTGGTGTTCAAAAAGGTTGGAAAAGCATACAGCTTCACACGATGAACACGTCTCTCATTATCGTTAGAGGGATAAGAGAGTCGTTTTTTTGTCTCATACCGACGAATAGGCCTTACACGAGGAACTTCAAAACACGTCCTAACTTCTCCACAGTCTGAAGGAAACTATTTTAAAGATGGTGCATCGAAAAAGCGACATTATTTGTGAGTACCACTAAAACTATGCATTTAAATAATGCCTAAATAGATGTAAATAATGCATGAGCCCGTGTTACATCACATTTGCATCACTGAAGAGTAATTGTTCGAGCATTACACAAGGTAGGGATGTTTTACCACTCAAAAACTTTATCAAATACCACTGCACAAAGACTTACTAACAGAATAAATGAGCTGAATATTTAACAGTTTAGCAGTTTGAAATAGCCTATAGGGAGACTACATAAAGTCACTGGAACATAAGCTACTCGAATATGAAATTTGCTTGACGTCTGTTTGAACGTGCGGAATTCCATGGCACAAAAGCATTTGTTGACATAATAATGGATAGCAGCATTTCCAAAACAAAGTACTTTAAAAGCAACAAATATACCCTCGTTAAAAAAAATAGCCGATTCTAAAAGTAAAAGAGCATGCTTACGTGCTGACAACATATCCGTTGGATAATATGTTTTGACTAAATGTCAAAGACAAGATATGCAGAATATCTACATATAAAATAGATCATTATTTAACCATACGTCTCCATGATTTATAAATGGCCAAAGGTCACTTATATAATACATGAATACACAAATGTATGTTTGCCTCCCAAAATAAAATACATATACTGACCAAATAAATTACCCTGGGGAAAAAATATTGTTTAGATATCTTAAAAATAAACATACTTAAAAAAGTTTTTTTAGTTTCATTTTATTGAAAATGTTAAGTGCAAAATATATTATAGATCGATGTAAATCAGATTTATTGTCTGTCATTTTATATCGCCGCAAATAGAAATATATATACGGTGAAATTTCTATAAATTATATTAAATTGATAAAAATATTAAGAGTGAAGATCCAGATAAAAGCCTAGTTAATTGATGATTTTCGACATATTGTTTGGAAGCATGAAAAAATATTGCTAAAAATGAATATTCATCCACCAAATTAAGCACTGACATAATATTATGAGAAAAGAAGCATCCATTTAAATGATGTTTACCAAAAAAGATTGCAAAAATCGATTAAAAGCGTAATGTTAATTTATTCTCTCTGCTGAATAATCACACGGAATCGTATGCAAATTTAATACTGTTTTGTATACAGAAATGTTTGATAAATCTGTGTTGTTTTGAGTAATGTTAATGGAAATGGACTGTATGAACTGTTGAATGATGTTAAATAATTTTATTGCTTGTGAGTATAATATTTTTTAAAAACATGATTTTTGTGCAAAACATGTGCTAAAGTGAATCTGAACAGCATCCAAATTTCGCTATAAAATATGCCTTTTGATATAAAACGTCATTATCAATTATTTTGGATCCGTTTACACCTTCATAAAGCTTCAGCTTTAATCCCTATTCTTCACATTGCAGACAAATTTCATGATTAATTTTGTTCCTCTTCATTAACGCGGAAGGGATGAAAAACATTTTCGATAGGGTCTTTATTGTTTCATTTTGATTACGTTTTTGTAATACGCAACTGAAATCTATTCAATGTGGGATAATTTTTAACCATGGAAATATTTTGAATGAGCAACAAAAGTCGCTTCTTTTAATTAAAATATTTTATTTATTAATTTACGAAAATATGATTTTATACTTACTGATTACAAATGACTTTCAATGAAATCACATCAATAAAAGCACTATTTGTGAATAACACTTTGAATTCATAACTTCAACAAAATGCATTTCATTGTACTCATTTTCTTAAAATTATATGATAAGATTGCTAAATGATTTGTAATGATTTTTAAAATGTTTGCATTGTTTAATGCAAGTTTTTCCGAAATACGATGCTACATAGTAGAGAATTTCTGCTCGGTCAGGATTGACGTTCGACCGCGAAGCCTACGCCGTAGCGACTGACTCTCGTAGCCTTCCCTTAACCTTATCTACATTTAGCCCTGGACAAAACGATTCTATACATCAACATTTAGCACCATATGTCTATTATGCCTCACTAAATCATAATCCACATGCAAGATATGCCATACTGTTAAACTTAATGAGTGAGAACATCACGTGATTAATTACTCATACGCATTGTCGCTAGGGCGCATTTAGCTTAACTAAATTATAATTTAAGATCCTATCTCTTCATATTCTCTTCATTTAATTTGCCATCAAATTTCTCTGACAAGATGCTAAATTGAATTTTAAACATACCTTTACTGCGAAAAAATAAACATCAACTCAAAGCCGATGTGTGAAAATATATACATGACCAAACGGCTATTGGTTATGTTTGCCAATCGTTTTGATGAGTGAATTTTTGTGATGATTACAGCTTTAGTTCATTCAATTGGAAAATCAAAAATATATCGCATACGGCTAAAAATGTCGATTACTGAATTTGAATCCAATCATACACCTTCCATAAATATTATTTGAAAACCAACAATTCTTTAATATAAGCATAATGATAATATCGCTTATTTTTAAGATGTGAGTCTCTAAGTACGTATGAAAATTTTCAAGTAAATTGCATAATTTCAAGACATAAAGTATGATTGATTCTCTCGCATTTATGTGGCAATCTATCGTAGAATACATTAGGGATTATCATCGGGGGTGTCTGCTTCCTTCCCCGCATTCAATTATTGATCTTAACAGCTATTAGTCATATCATTTTGGCTCTCGCATTCACCATAATTCATCTTATATTGTTTTTAATTCATCAAAATCCGAAGCAACGCATAGTATTTTTTAAATTTATTTGATAGTTTCGATCCCTTTTCGACAAATAGAAGGGCATTTTAAAAGCAGAGATATTCAACAATAATTCAAAACAATGAGTAACCACAAGGAAGCAAGAAATAGCTCAGGTCACGATTTTTTCCGCATTTCTGAAGATTTAATGCTTTTTATACATTATTTTAACAGAATAATCAATTTTTTAAAGTGTTTAACCTATTTGAATATTATCTGCTAATAAATCTTTGGCATTTATTACACAATATATTTGCTTTAAAATGAAGTTCATCAAAACTATCAATCTATTATATAATACTTAGGTTATGATTATGTTTTCGATGACCTTACTCAAACTATGATAAAGTATTCTAATAATACATCATCTGGTAGATACAATAAATATTTAATTACATTATATAAGTTTGTTTAAATTTCATACTCACTTGAAAATTGCAACTTCTTTGTAACTAAGATTCTGATTAGACTTCTAATAAGAAATTTTACTAATATAGTATCATACCAAAAGTTCTACAGTTATTATTAATATTTTGAATATACTGAAATTTCATCAATAATATTTAAATCAAAGAGTGTCCAAATAACTCGATTTCCTGCCATTTTCTGCATACTTGACCAAACGAAAGAAAAAATCGGCACATTTCGACGTGAAATCTTATATATAAAGGACCTTCGCATTTTCTGCGAATTTTTCTCAGCTTAAGCATCGCTTAATGAGTTTTTGATACATGAGAAAGCATGTATTTGCACGGCGAATGGAATCTTATACTAAGTAATCCTACTTGGGATGAAAGTCAAAGCTCGTTTCTTTATGCTGCATATTGTTGTAATGAAGAGCTTAGGGTATTATAAATCCTTTTAATTGCAAAATAACTGGTATTCTTTTTGTAACATAGTATGTCTGCTAAAAATGTTATCCTATATTTTTACTAACGTATTTTTTTGGGGGATAAAAATTTGACAAGAACACATAAAATTGACACCCTTTCTGGCAGATTGAACAGCGTATGTAGCTTCATATATCTGGAAGATATAAAATCAAATGCTCAATGATAGGATTGATAGATGTATTAGAGAGATTGTCAAGTAATAAATGCTATTTTTAATTTGCGTAATATTTTTGTCTTTATTCGATGTTTTTAAAAATCCTTATTATAAAATACAACGCCAATTATAGTATCGTTCCTGAGGTTTTAACGCCGTTTTTATTATTCTTATCCAATCATGATACTTGTTTGGGTTTAATAATTTTCATACATTCATATTGTCGAATAAAAAAGCATTCAATGGCACAAATGATCTTAATCGATTATTGGCCTTAATACTGTTTATAAATAACGATAAAAATAGTTCGTGAAAAAAGCAATAAAGGCACAGTTCTCATTTTCTAATCGAGTTCGAAATAAACGATGATACAATAGACAAGAAAGATTTTAATCAAGATTTTGACAAAGTTGGTGAGAATGAAGATGGAGAAACCAGTGAGAATGAAGACAAAGAAGCCACTGAGAATAAAATATTCACATCAACGTATGGACATGAATAGAACTCATTACATATTGTAAACACAATAAGGAAAATGTTTGCTTTATTTATAACTGCAGATATGTTAAGAGAAATATGCAAAGAAACAACCCGTTAAATGAATCGTTTACCTGAAAATAAAATGAAGCTGCTTTCTAAGGAAGAATTATATGCTTTCTTCAGAATAATGGGATGAACGTTTGCTCACATTTAGGGGCAATTATCCATTTCGGGTTTACATGGAATAAAAACCTGAAAGATATGGAATAAAAATGTGCGTAACAGCTGATTTTTCCACGGCATATATATTAAATTTACAAATATACTCCGGACTGGTTGATAATTGTAGGGGAATCGGTTAGGGAAATCGAGTGGTCATGGACATGGTTCAACCACAATACATTGATTCCATTATCAGCTCAAATATTGGAAAAAAATTAACTCTTACCGTTAGAAAAGTTTAGAGAAATATATCAAAAGAGTTTTTGCCATGTAAACAACGTAAGATACATAGTGGCATTTTTGGTTTCACATCGACTATAACCCTTGTGTCATACGTGCCACAGCAAAAAAGACGGTGTTGATGAAAAATCCGAAATCATTTTACATTACAATAAAACTAAAAGTGCGGTAGACACAGAGGACAAGTTTACTATAGAGTCAACGAGAAGATGGTCTTTTCGCATCTTCATGAAGATTATAGTTATGCCACTTTCCAAAATGTGTACCAAATACACATCGTCGAAACGCGCGGATGCTTTTAGCACAGTAATGAAAAGGCTAAGAGAACAAATCAAACATTTTGATTTCTTTCCGGTTCTCTTAATGGAATGATCGATCGATTGACACATTTACTTTATATATGAAATGTATAGTGCTTATTGGATTAAAGAACACATACCTTTGGGTTCTTAGTTATGTTATACAAATCCAAGAGTTTTCTTCAAACGAAATAACTTGATGAAATATGCGAAGAATCCTTTGCCCGGAAAATAGTTAGACTTGAATAGTGAATGGAAATCCTTTTAACACCGTAAATACGAACGAAAGGATGTGAGACGTTCGATTATACCATACAAATCGTTGAGCAACCTAATCTGATATTATTTCATTTTAGAAATTACTTGAGTATACCGCTGCCTTCATTGATTGTATTAATGTACCTCAAAATCTTCTATATTATATATATTATAATTATATTCATGATGATATTAATTATCTAATTAGTTGTAACATAAATTGATGTTGACTAAGATCCTATTTATCTCCAACAATCTCAATAAATAGAGTCTTTCAATCAAAATTGTCCCAAATTCAAAACATTTTTATTTGTTGAATATTTTTTCCAAGACTAATTAGAAAACTTTTCGAATTATTTGTATGTCTGTCTTTGAAATTTCTCTCACGTAGATGCGTATTACGAAATTTAGTTTCGAAGGAATTCTCGGCACCGTTTCTAAAATGTCATCTTGAATACGTGTTATGTCCTTAATAAAACTAAGCCAACTTATTTTTTACTCTAATATTCTCTCTGGAACCCTCGAGGCTTAACTTTCAAAATTATAATCTCATCCCATGAAGATAAAAGGGTATTGCCTTCGATTAAGCCGAACGTATTCCGAATGTAATTTGCATGTATGACTATTCTATTTACGTCCCAGTATTGACTTAATCCTTAAAATAATCAAAAGCCTTGAATGGATTAAACTACGCTAAATATAATATGCTGTAAAGAAAGCAAGAAACAGCGCAAAATAAGAAATTTAAGCCAAAATAGGATACTGAAATCTTGATAAGATTATTTCGACCATTCAAAGAAACTGTTTAAGTTCTGTAGAGGGTTCTTATAAAGCTAAATGAATGTAAGTGTATATGTACTTTAATGAATTAGATAAAAATACTGTTTTGCGTATTTTCTGATTAACATTTAGTATTAACTAAGTCTTCAGTATCACATTTTTTGTATTTGAAGATTAATTTAATGTTTAATTATAATCCAGCTGAAAACAGAATGGATAATAGAATATAATGGAACCTACCAAGAGATATATAAGACAGGAACGTTTGAATTACTGGTAAAAGAAGATGTTAATAAAGCAAATTTGGAGGAAATGGCTTATAAAAACTCAAAATTCTTAGGATGAAAGTATAAATGTATATGATAGTTATTAAACATTTTTTCACCAAAAAACACAAAAGTAAGATCTAGGCTTGAGCGAAAGATTTATGTCATATGTTTTAAATGAAGATCCTTCTACTTCTACTACTCTATGAATATCCCAATGTGCGTTTATAAATAAATTTACGCGTTAAATGAATACTACGCGTAAATTTATGCGTATCTACGAATTATTTTGAAGATCAATATTTTATTTTTATAATAGTCATCAAATTTACTTTTAAACATAAATAAAGTCATTTCTCTCAATGGTTTGCATATTTTATATGCTTCGTATTGCTTATAGTTTAATGGAATGTAAAAATAGTTCGAATATAAAGGATATAAAGTACCGATACCAAAAGTACTTTCAGCGCATGTTATAATACATCAAAGCGAGTTTTAAAAGGGTAATATTATGCATAAAAAATATTTTTTTTGCAATGAATATAGGGGATATATGTGCCATTCTATATTTTTGGGACTTATTCGAAATTCAAAGAGGTGGAAATAGCTGATGTGAACTGCCTTCGCCTTTAGGAATTTTAAACGAAACAATAAGTGATCTTCGTTCAGTAATTTATCGATGTCATTGGTTTCGATTTTCTATTGAACTATTTTGACCCCAAATGGACATGGGGGAGGATTTAGGAATCGCTAATGAAATGGTCCCTCAATAACAAGAAATTACGGAGATGAAAGTGAAATTCTAGCAAAAACTTGCCTTTATAAAATTGCTACATGATCAAATTAAATTATAGCTCAGTTTCTGTAAAATAATTATTTTTAATACAAAATATGCTATGTTCTTTCCGCTTTGTCTTATCATTTATTAAGGTAAAATAAAGCGAATTTTGTATTTACAATTTTAAAATGATTTTTTGCATTTGGCGAATAATAAAGTATCAGGTGTATCGTACTTTGGTAATCAAATTTGTTTGCTAATTTGACATGGGCTATATTTTGACTCAACGTAGTTCCTTGTAAAATATATCTAAAATAATGTTATCCGAGGAATGTCTTATGGATCAATTCTCATAGGAAATCATTTTAATATATCTATTTACATAAATTTTCCCTGTATTGAAAGCTCATAAACAAGGATTTCATATGTGATTTATTCCGATGATAAGTAGATATAAGATCTTCATATTTAAGACCACCCTATCCAAGCATACAAAGCTTCCATTCACTTTTCATGGAATGAAATAGTAATAAAAAATAGTTCCACATGTGATGGACATAAAACGGAATGAACTATTGCTATCTTAAAAAGGGTATGCTCGAAAAAGTTGTAAATAAAAGATCGTCTATTCTATATACAGTTGAAAAGCTTAAGCCCCATAAATAAAGGAGACATATGGTTTTGAAATTTTAGTATAAAAAATAATATTAAAACGAAATTTTCTGTCGAAATATATTTCTTTACGCGTTGGCCATAACTATAGTATTAAATCATCAATCAGATGTCTTATTTATTGCACTGTTCTTTTTTAGGCTCTTGAGATTGCCAGGGTATTAATCAAATAAATCATGCTATCGATTCATACTCACCGTGTAATTTAGAATGAAAACCCGTATATACGTTTTTCTAGTGGTAGAGTATAATTATGATATATTGCCTTAACTCAAAATTTAACACTTGCCGACTGTAATTTCTATCGAAACACTGAATTAATTTTATCGGTGATTAATTAAATATGGAATTTTGCGTTGAAATTCCTGCGCGAAATGGTTGAGGCTGATAAGCTCCTTGATGAAGTTTCAGACGTATATTTATTTTCCACAAGATTACATTAAAGTTCCGGTGTTTAATTATCGATTGGAACATATATTATATTGAGTTGGATCTAATATAAATCCATATGTGATCAATGAAACAGTATCTAAATCACAAATTATATTATCAAATAATTAATGAACAAATAAGGCATTTTATCACTTTAAAACCTCAGCAAATTCATTGGATGGATAAGCATTTTTGATTAGTCATAAAAATTCTTCGTTGTTCGATATAAGTCTTTTCTTATGGATGACATGATTATGTTCCGTGGATTTTACAAACTTTTAGTACACAATGAAATACCATTGAAAGAAAACGTTCTTAATGTTTTATGGTTATAATTTAAGAACCGTCAAAAGTTGAACATATGTTAAACACAAATCGAAAGAATATCAACAATTCAATAATATAATCAAATTCTTCTTCATAGAACATGATTTTTAAAGCTTTTTCACATGTAAAAATACTCCAAGAATCTTTAAAGGCTTAATATGATTGGAAGCTCTTTTATACGCAAGGAAATTACCTCTTTTGCCTCTTTATCCAATTTTGATGCGAACACCGAAATGAACGAATTTATACTTTCATCATTATTTTGTATTTCAACAACCAAACGCCCTGTCAATAAGTCGATTTTTGTGCGGTAAATGCCTTCCGTGGAAAATCGCACAAAAAAAAAACTAAGACTTATTAGATTGTCCAATAAGTTTCTTTCGCAAATGAATACAGATCTAATCATAGCCATGGTTGAAGAAAACCCGCGATATACTGTTCGCGAAATAGTTGACAAGTTAGAAATTCCACGAACATCCGTCCATAATCATCTGACAAAATTGAGCTACATCAATCGTTCAGATCTGTGGCTTCCTCGTGAGCTGACTGACTCAAATAAACTTTAGCGTATTTCAACATGCGATCTTCTTCTCCAACGTCATAATAGCCAACCTTTTTTGAAGAGACTTGTCACTGGAGATGAAAGTTGGATACTCGATGAGAATATCCAACATAAACGGTCTTGAACCAAGGGTACAGAAGCTTTAACTGTAGTTAAACCTGGCCTACATCCAAAAAAAAGTTTTGCTATGCATTTGGTGGGACTGGAAGGGGGTAATTTATTATGATCTACTTCAGCAAGGTGAAACGATCAATTCAACAAAATGTTGTTTCAAACTAGACAATCTAAAGGATGCAATTGCCAGATAGCAGCCAGAATTAGCAAACAGACGAGGCGTTGTTTTTCATCACGACAACGCCAGGCCTCATGTGTCTTTGCTCGTCAGAAATAAATGATTATCATTTGTCTAGGATATTTTACCTCATCCTCCATACTTTCTGGACATTGCCCCTTCAGAGTATTATTTATTTTTCGTTGAAAACTCCTTTTCGTGGTAAAAATTTTAATTAAAAAAATGATATAAAAATGTACCTTGATCAATATTTTGCCAACAAATCTGGGAAATTTTGGCAAGAAGGCATTATGAGGCTTCCGGAGAAATGTAGAAAGGTAATAGAACAGAATGGATCATATATTACTCAATAAATTTTGATGTAACACAAATTATTGTTTCTTTTTTTCTTAAAATAAAAACGAAAGAAACTTATGGGACACCCTAATACATAAAAAAGTGAAGATGCGTTTAAAGTGGAAAATACTTATTATTTTAATTACAACCTATCATCTCTGTATGATAATTTTCGTTGCGATTTTTTATATGACTCAAAATCGCTCTCTTCTTCGAAAGAAATAGTATACCCAGTACCAATGTCATCATTGTTCTTTGTAGATTTTCTCTTTCCAACAATATAATTCATAATTTGCAAAGATGTCACTATAGTGCCTGACTCAAAAAAAAAAAAAAACCACAAAATGGCGACTGTTTAAAAAAAAATCAATCAAGTCATTATTTGGCCTTATTTTGTTAGTTTTATTTTTTTTTTAAATAGTCAAAAAATAAATTTTGGCATAAATCTGGTAGGAATAAAAGAGGGTTTTTCTATATAAAATTTGAAAAAATTGCTTTAAAAAAACCGCATAACTTTGAAACCGCACAAAAAAAAGTCGCACAAAAAGAGGTTTGTGTATATATTGATACATAATTTTTAGGACTAATAGTTGATTCCTTAGGATGACAATTGTCTAATATATCTCTAACCTGGCGAAATTTCTATCAATTGTCGATATCAAAATTATGCAAATGTCAAACAAACAATGTCAAAAAATTCATACAATGCAATAATGATTGTGATTGATTTCAGTGTGGCTATTAAATAACGAGACTGTATATATGTGCATAGAACAACGTCACGTATCTCATCAAAATTGAATGGGAGGCATTGATTTTGGCTAAAATATGCAAGCACTGCAAATTTCAATCGTATTATGTTATTAGTACATCCTAAAAATTATATGTTTAAAAATCGAACATCGTATGAAATTAAAATGTTTGTAGATGCGAACAAAAGAGCTAACGAACTTTTCGGATACTAACTGAAATTTCAGCGGTAGAATTCCCGTCACGTACGAGTACATTTGAGAAGCATGAAAGATTTTGTAAGATCGAATAAATATGAAGGACGATGAACGTTCTGTCAGAAATCCGGAAAAAAATCGCTCAAAATGTTATATGCACATGTATGTAAAGAAAAACATTGCAAACCA
Source organism: Stenopsyche tienmushanensis (assembly GCA_008973525.1). Lineage (NCBI taxonomy): Eukaryota > Metazoa > Arthropoda > Insecta > Trichoptera > Stenopsychidae > Stenopsyche > Stenopsyche tienmushanensis. Next base: position 2,799,340 of record WACJ01000274.1, read on the forward strand.
ACGTGTTCGTATTGTGATCCCAGTTAGAAGACCGAAACTTTGAAAAAATCATAATTTGTAAAAGATCAAAATGTAGTCCATAGATAAAATGCGTCAAAAACACCACCGTTATCGAAGCTGAAGAAAACACGATGAATCGAATGCAAACTCAATATCAATGAATATTGCAATTTCAGTTGAAGCAACTAAGCACAAAACTCCTTACTCGCCAAATCTATGTGACTTTTTCTTTTTTATAAAATCAAATTTACTCTCAAGAAATCATATTATCAGTCAACTCCTGAAGCGTTTATACAGAAAAGAAATAAACTAAATATACTCGTAAAAATGATATACAGAGTGTTTAGCACATGGAGCGATTTTTTTTTTTTGACAATAATACGTTAAAATATATAGAGCAATATTTCTTCAATAGATTATGCTTCTTAATCCATATATTTGCATGCAAAGTCTTCCAATTGATTTTGTACAATCTACTAATGATTATTACATAATACCACATAAAGATACGTAATTTCAGTTAGTCGAAGATCGACTGTGATTGAAGAGGGTTCTGTTCAATATTTTACAACTTCGACTATTTGAAATTGACAAAGGTACCCAAGTCTACTATTGTCTTTAAATACGGAATCATGCTTGCTATTTCTATTCCTTTCTTTAACTTCACACAGGATAGCGCCAAATTATCGGATAGAATTGATCGATCCGAAATGAGAATAACTCAAACATAATGGCGTATGTAAATTAAAGTTTGTTCATTAGCCTCGTTATTTAATAGACAAATTTTTTAACATATCTCATCACTCGTACGTGCTTAAAAATATAGATTAAGCTGGATAATCTGCATAGTCCGCTGTTTTAAATATATATTAATAGATGTTTGGAAACTCGTATAGCATGATCGTGCGGTTATTTGATAGTATTCGACCGTCCTACATAAAAGGGTTCATCATAACTAAACCGTTCACAAATCTGGCTATAATTTTACCCAAATGACTAACAAGGTACTAAGGTAGAGGAGTGTGTTGGAGGAAGATAATATAAATAAGTACCGTGAATGAATATTGAAGAGGAAGAGTTGTTTGCAGCAGATTACGTCAGGTGTTTTATGTGAAAAACTTGTGTAAAAAAAATAGAATACAAATTGCATATAATATGTCTTCATAAGACGTAAATTTAAACATAAAGACGAACAAATATCCCGGGATAATGAACTAAAAATTGAGACATCATTTGGAAATGTCCCACGGGATCGTTTGAAAACTTTCATAAATATTGTATCGAGGCAAAACGAAAGCCTCTTTACGTTCTATTCTTTTTTTAGGTATCCCGTTATCAAAATGGAACTGTTCCCGACCGCAAGCATGGTGATGTTTATGTAGCTTCAGGTATGTAATAAGCGGATTAAGCCACCAGAAATAAATATTACGACGAACTTTGAAAGCTTACAAATTGAAATAGTCTCTTTTTATCATCTTAACTGGAATTGAAAACCAAGCTTAATTTTTAAAAGGGTATCTACATTTTGGGGATCCGAATCCGTCCAGACATCCGGGTATTTTTGCCAAATATGGCGCTTATACTCAGTCGTCTCTTGCGAAGCAGACTATTTTTTAGCCCATTTGTGGAACAAAGATGTATCAATCTTATTTGCTCCCATAAAATGCGGGTTCATATGGAAAATCGATAGATTTACCTTCGGGATAAATTTAGACATTTTCACACCAAGCCTTTTCAAACGTTCTTGTAATAATTGTGAAGAAATACACAATAGGATTTATCGCAAAAGACGTCAAATTGATTGATCATTTCTTCGAACAATGCTGTTTTTACATCAATGGAAACGTGAAAAATATAAACGCTTGTTGAAATCCATCGAATGCATCCATTTTTCTCCACTTTGTAGAAGTTTAACTATATCATAACGTATTCCGCATTAAAACCAAATATTTATCAGAAAGCCTCGGAAACTTTGAACACTGTCATCTTTTATTTAAACGAGTTGTAAGATTAGACAATGACATCGTGTTGGCTAAGAATTTTAATGCATATCAAATGAGCTTGGTCATTTCGGTCTCAACTTCATTAGTGATGCATAAGAACTAGACAATGGGGTATGTAAGCCATCCACTTATGCGAGAAGTTTAGAATTAATTATGCATTACACTTGATGCGCAAATATACGGTAAATCTGAATGCCTTTTGGTATAATACAAGACCTGCACGTATAATATTTGTGAATGATGATTCAAATTTATAATTGTGGAAAATGGTCATATTTCCACAGGTTGTTGATTGATATTATATAGAAAAAATATAACACGATTTGCAAACAAAACCTCGAGAACTTTCGAAAAATATTTTATTTATTGTATTTGTAGAAGTTTATTTTATGCGTATTTAGAAATATCGATCCAATTGCGAGACTTCAACGACGATCCACTTTTTTAAAACTATTTCAATGATAGCAGATATAAAAAGAATATTTGGGTTAGCAGGATTGAATTACATACTAGAAAGACAGGACTACGGTTTGAAGCCACATTATTTAGTTATTTTAAGCTTGATTACCTACCATCTCATCAAATATCAATTAAAGAGCCAATTATTTTACCATCACTTTATAACGATTATTTGCGCAATAAAATTTTTACTGTTTAATTAATGTAGAAAACAAAAATAACTATATTTTAAAATAAAAAGCTGGTAATAAAGAGCCCTGTATTGGCGTTAACTTCAATCTCTTTCTGACGATTATCAATAGATGTCTATTTATTTAAAAACAAATACTAAAATTGAATATTGCGTATCTAATATTCAAACCAAAGTTAAACAGATTTAATTTTCAATTACACTATCATACTAATCTTATAGTGGCATTGTATATATTTATATAAATGTTTTTAAACAAACGAGTAATGCATTTATTTTTTTTAGTATCGGAAATATATATTTTTCAAATAACCATCTCAAAGCATCCGAATAAATATTTTAATATTTTAGCTTGTGCACAAATTTTTTATTTAAAAAGTGGCATCTGTGGCTTTTCAATAAAAAAATTGTCAAAGCTGATTTAAAAAATTATAAAACAAATATAGAGATGTCACTATACAACCTAAATTATTATAGTAAAATTTAAATTTAAAGAAATATAATAATTCAATTTTAATTGGCATAATTAAACAATGAATTCATTTTATTTAAATGGCATCAACGAAGCTTAAAAACAATGTATTTAACGTTACCTTTTTTATCTTTCATGACACACTATAAGTAAATATACATATATATATATATATTAGGTTTTTTTTAGATTAACGCGAGTCATATTTAAATTATCAAAAAATTGAAAGAATAACCGGGTGTTCGATCACGTTTATTTTTTTTTTAGGCAAAAAATTAAAAACGATTTTTTTTTACCTTATCCGATATTTCGTCCCCGCAGCCCAAACTTCATTTCACCGGACCAATATGCGCCAACATCCATACAATATTTTTACAATGCCTATGTTATTCCCGCAAGTGTAAACAGTAAATTGACAAAGTTTTATCGCAATCGGATGAACGGTGTGGAAGCGCATTAAATACGTACAAACAAACATTGATTTTTATATATACGATTACGCAAATACAGCTTAATCTTATATTTTTACATATTTATCAGCATATGTCATACTAAGCATGTCTATTTCTATCGGTTTTACTAAATCCTCTCCTGTGTCCAGCCGTGACTTGTTGGACAGAATACACAGATTTCCAGTATCGATACTCAACTTTATTATTTACTTTCTTCAGCAATAGCAATTATTGTAACCAGCCGTTTTCATAATTGCTTGTAAAATACCTAGCTTAAAACACTGCTGGAATAGAACCTTGACAGAATTTTATATTTGAGTTTTGTACCTTTTCTTTGTTAAAATTCTTAAATATATTCCAGAAACTCCTTGAACGCTCATTTTGATACGAGGAAATCGCAATTCATATGCAAAATTTAGAAGGTCAATAGTTTACATTCATAAAATTATTCGATCTGATTCTGTTTGCAAACTTTTATAGCGTCGAAAGTCTTCTCAATTTTTAGGATAATACCAGAAAACGTTGAGTATTGTCGCCACTCAAAGTGATAACCGCAAATATATTTATTCGGGCGAAGGCACTGCAAGACGACCAAGTGTGGCATTATTCAAATGGGTCACCAAACAATAATTCCTTCTGAAGTTCTCTTCCAGGTCGAACTTTTGTAAACTTCACACATTTAATTTAACTTTATCCCAACTCGGCACAGTGAGACTTCCTTGAAAAATTGCATTAAGGCTCCGTTTTTTCGCCTCGTTCAAATAACGCCAGTTACACTTTTACAGCATTACAAACGTAGGCTTATTAAAGTTACTATAATATTTATTTTCTTTCACATTGCAACTATTTTAGCGTAAAATAATCATATTTACAAGTCGCATGGACAGTCGGTTAAACATTTTCCGTTCTTGGCGGAAGGGATGATTCCGGTAGGTGTTCGTGGAAAACGGAAGACTTACTAAGAATATCGTACTAATAATATGCTTTATCAGAATAATTCGGATAATCGGGTGTTTGTTATCGCTGACGTAAATTGCACGATATCGTTAGCCAGTTCACGTCGCCGCCGCGCAAGATAACCATGACCTCAAATCGCTCGTGCAGAATGTCCATTGTGACATGCACTGTGTAGCACGTAGCACCATCCTGTTGAAACCACATGTTCTCAGTATCCATACCATCAAGTTTAGGCCACAAGGAGTTGCTTATCATCGATCTGTAGCGCTCGCAGGTTATGATGACCAGAGCCGTAACGAGGGTATGAAGCACCCGTGGCAAATATCTAACTTGATACTTGATCTTAACCCTAATCTAACTTGAACCTACACCCCCCTCTCAATCAAAAAAGTTTCGACTTGAAAGAGCTTCCGCGGTCATACAGATCGTAGAAGATGCCGCAAAAAATCCTAAAGGAGGACGAAGTGGCCACAAGGTCTATGTGTGCAACCGGTCCGCTTTTCCGACCGCTGACATAACATGACAAATGAGCGCCTTTGATTACGAGCTCTCATTACAAAACGAAGTATATATTATAAAAACGAACAGTCAATCAGTGTTGATTCGTGTAAAGGTAATGGTCAAGTAAAATAAATAATAAATATGCAGCTCTCGACCCGGTCGGTATTTTGCGCTTTGCGCCCCAAGCTCAGTTGCGCCCGTGGCGGGCGCCTGCTTTGCCACCATTTTGTTACGGCCCTGGTTATGGCAATGATTGTTTCGTTTTGGAAAAAGTACGGACGGATGATTCTGCCAGACCAAAATACGCACATAGCAGGGATTTCCTCGGGATGAATTAGGTACTGGAAAATCTCATGTAGATTGGTATTGTACCAAATCCGAGAATGTTGCTTTGTTTGCACGTTTTTCAACGCTATAATCTTCCATGAAGATTTGCCATATACTACTTAATAATTCATAGTAAATTTTGCTTTAACAACATATCCGCTATTACCTAATAAATTTCGAGCGTTCTCCTTTAAATGTATTAAATTAAAAACTTTTATTGATGATATTGAAGAATAATTGTTTGTGATATCAATTTGTCAGGAGTAAATATATATTTTTTCTTATAATAAAAAGGCTAAAACCAACTGCTAGGAATTTCATAAAGATTTTTCTTACGATTTTGAAGATGAAACACTCATAAATGGCTTTATTTTAAGCGTTTAGAAGGCAAATCTGCCAAATTTTATAACGTCAATTCAAATTATGAATAAAATCTTCGGCGATCATCAGTGAGATGTTCAAGGCGTTATTTCAAAAAAGGGGAAGAAAAGATAATTTTCTCGAGAAAAACAGACCCTAAACCTTTTATAGATTTCAATAAAGCCTTACGGATCAAGAAGAGCTTCCATCATAATGCGTATTACGTTGCACTTTTGCAACCCTCTGGGGAAAAAATGCTTTTAATCCAAACGATTAGAGGGTCTTCTTGTAATCATTTTTATGACACCCCTGTAAGATAATACACATAAAAAAACATCGTGATATTAAAAAAGAATCAATTCATTTCAATTTGAAAATCTTTCCTTTTATTCATTTACTTTACACATATGTAGATTAATAAAACAGTTACAATTTCTCATATCATTTTCTTCAAATTGTAATTTAACCCAATCCAGTTACAAAGCTTAAATTAACAACTATAATTACAAATATTACATCAATATAAACTACATAACATTTTTGTATTTTATATGTATATTATACACAATCATACAATATGAATAATATAAAAATAATTACATTATACGTATCAAGGACTCATTCCACAACATAAACAATTCTTAAAAATTCATCCCTTATGAATAAGTTGACGTTTTGTATCATTTTTTCTAACTCATTCAAATGAGGACACGTGGTAGAAATTTAAAAAAAGCAGGTTCTTATAAAAAAATAGTTAATCGACGCGACATCTGTTGACGAGCGCGAAAATTGATTCGTCAAATAAAAATCTCATAATAAATTTCATACATAATCTAATAATAAATTCTCCTAATTTATTTAAATATATATATATATTATATAATTATATTCTCTTCAATGATTTGAGATTATGGTTTGTAAAAATGTGTTTTACAGTATATTTTTAAAAAAATTAAATTCATAAAATAAATACAAGGGTTTATTGATTTTTTGTTGAATGAAAAAATAAAATATTAATTTAAATTTGTTTCATCAAAATTCTGTTCTAATCAGTGTACCTATTTGTATTTTGCATTAATTTTATCGCGATCTATACAATTAATTTGGTTGAATGTTGTCGATGAAAAATATATTTAAGTACACTGTCAAAACGGGAGTATTTTAGGAAGATTTAATTACAACATACATCAATAAAGAATGTAATTAATAATAACAATGTAACACAGATTCATTACGATTTTTCTTACGAATGCTTTAAAATTATATCAATAATTCCAATATATACATGTGTTTAACTCTCATGACTTATGGGTTTAAATAATAAAAAAAAATCTAGTTAACTTTTCACCATACACTCTAGCCAAGCAAACGGGCACTCCTCCTTTTTACATAAGAGCTTCCTTAATTATTACAATATATCATAGAACTTTAAACATTAATTGTGCAAAATAAAAATTCTTTATCAAAATATGGAACACTTTAAGATTCTGGTATCGACCACTTCTCTTAAATTATACGTTTTTTTTTTAATTTATCGCAGAATAAAAAAGATCAGGTTCCTTTTGCGTCGAACCCCGGACTGTAGGGGTGCAAATGTCGCGTCAATCGATTGACAGAGTACTCGATTTACAACAAGGCCGGACCCCTGGATGTAATGAAAACCAGAAGTGTAAAGCTATTGTATAATTATACACTGCTCAAATTGACTTGATCGAATTCAAATACTTTTTCGTATCGCTTCAAAATCAAAGCTATCTAATTGCACCAAAAATTAGCTATCAATATGCGATTACCTCAACAATGAAACACATATGCGGTTACTTTAACAATGCAAGGCGTGTGGAAGTCGTATGTACCATTGGAGCAAATGATATAATTAACTACTTAACTAGTAATTGTTTTAAATATATATCTTTAATAATTAACTATATGTCAAATAAGACGTTTATATTCCTCTCGATAGATATAAGCACCTGCGCTTATAGCAAATAATAAAATTTGCAATTTTATTTTGAATCAAATAAATATTTACATTAGGAGGGGTGACAAAATTGTGTTCATCTCCAACAAGATCGATCTGATCGATGTCGAATTACATGTAATAAAATAAGTGACACTGAGTGTTTCACTCCATTAAATCAACATTTAATGGCTATATATATATATTTATAAGAAAAATTAATTTCAACTTAATGTATTATCTCTATGGCACATTCATGGTATGAACTATTACAAATTGACCCGATTTAAGCTTATGAAAAAGTAATCAAAAACCCCAGCATCCGAACCAGTCTAAATCCCATCTCAGAAGGCGTTCAATATTATCATAGATCAAAATGTAAATTCATCCAGTACGGATCGTCGAGGGTTTTCATCAAGCGATTATCATTATAGGGCGCAGAATCTTAATATAATTGGCAAAATGGACGACGTTCGACTACATTATTAGTTCTAAACTTATTTCATATAATGTCAATTGATTTATTTTTGCGAAATCATACGACGAAACCGAATAACAATGATCGTCCGCACATACGAAATATTACCTACAAACTGTTATCTATCCGAAATGAATATATGGCAAATACTTCTTTGATGATCTTCGTTGTCTGTCGTTCGACAATTCAAAATGATTAAATTGCGAATTTCGTTGTATACATGGCGCAATCGAAACAAACGCGAAAAATCAAGAATGATAAGAACCTTCAATAAAGTAAGAACAAATCAAAGATTACATTAAAACTATACACGTACGATATATTTTTTTAAATATTTTTTAAGCAAAAAATTAGTCTATTGAGATCTTTTGCATGAACTGTAACAACGTAGTGGCCACAACACATCTGCTCGATTTCATATTTAATTCATAGCATTTCACACTGCGATGTAATAAGGCGCTTCAAAATCACCTTTCCGCGAAATATCATTACGCCATACCGAAAAAAAATATGTAAAGTTCATTATTAATAATACCCGCTATCGTTTGTCTAGAACCTAATTAGAGCTGATGTATACAGTAATTGACTTAAGATCATTTGTGTTATTATAATTACTTGTATTTTTTTGTTTTTTCATATAAAAATGCTTAAATTTGAGCGATTTTAAATTTAAATTTAAAAAAATATATATAGGTTACACTTTAAAATAATGGTGAAATTGTTTTCAAGCATCCAACAATGGTGGTACAAAAGTCGAAATTGCGATGTGAAAGTAAGAGAACGTAGCGAATTTATTTTGCATTCATGGACTGCAGCCATTCCGCCATCTGAAACAATAAAGGAAAAAAATATATTAATATTATTTTTATCAAAATTATCAAAAAAAAAAACATAATTTAAATGCTAAATTTAGATTAAATTCTTAATTTATTAATTTTTCCTGAATTGAATTGTCTTTTAAATTGTTTCCGCCCGCGTCCACCGATGATATGTATTTGGTACACCACTATTACTTTTATTGACTATATTTGAGGTTGAAGTGTAACAATGTAAAGTTATAAAATTGTACGAAATACATCACCGGCAGGAAAAGTTTAACCCATTCCATACTGAAAATTCGGAAACAGAGATGGGTGTCATTATTTGAAATCATTGTGTAAAATCAAAATAAAACTTGTATGATAGTAAATACACAAAAACATGTCACATTTTTACGAAAAAGGTGTAAGAACAGAATGTGTCTTGAGAACCCTTTGAGTAGTGAGCTAATCTTAAATCATCATAAACTTAAATGCTATATTTGTATGTCCGCCACTTATCATCCGTACAAATCCAGTTATCTGTCAGGACGTCGCAGCGTGTATGAAACTTGTACATAAATAAATAAACACTGTCGATAGAACACAATATTCGGTCATTTCTTCGAGTAAACATAAACAATACACTCGAAATCGATTCATTATATCATTCCCACGTCATTATTAGTCGATAAATTTGGATTAAAGATCTATACAATCGTATGATGTATACAAGATAATCTCATTATTCTTATCGCTGACGAATTTTGTTTTTCCCCCTTGACTGTTCTGGAATGGCGTTATTAGCCGAGTATCACCATTCCTTTGCAAAATCTACTTCTTCAGAAGTAAACTGGCAGATTTGCACGGTAACCCGAACGAATATTGTGTGATATCAACAGTGTTAAGGTTCATTTATTGATCTTGGTTCATTATCAAGCTTTTTACATGTTACGGCGGAGCTGATAGGAAAGTGGGTTCATATGGTGGACTCGCTAGGCGTGTTCTCAGTATGGTAAGGGCTAAGCAAGGTTGGGAGGGCTCAAATCCCATTAGTGGAAAAAAGTTTCACCGTACCGACAAAATTGTAAGATTGGAAGTATTCATATTTTCAATCGATCTAGGTTTAACCGGAGCCTGAATTAGGTAAAAATAAAACAAGACCTATATCAGTTTCACTGGATAAAGTCGTCATTTTAAGCTTATTAATGATTATAAATATTATTTATTATTGTGTTTACTCAAAAATCTAATCATTTTCATAACAATTTCTGTAGTTATTTGCATACAAACATAAAGGTGTTAATTTGGCCAAATTTATGGCACAAAAATTCTAGCATACATTTAAAAAAGAAAACCATTCGAATGTAATAACTTAAATATTATATATATATATTAATAAGAAATGACAAAAATCGTTCTGAAATTTAAAAGGCTTTGTTTAATTAGGTGTCTAACGGGTGCGATTTGTAAGAGATTTTTCAAGGGACTTTTCCCTCGGAAAAATCTTTTCCGTTAGCAGGTTGACAGGACCGCATTTAAATAATTACTTCACATAAAGGGTCCACCAGAGCGGTAAATTTAACCGCTTAGAAAACAATTAGAGTGGATAAAAATCTGCAAACTGTGTAAAAATAACCCATTTTTTAACTTTTTTGGCAACTTAAAAAGCTTCTTTTAATTTGATTTTCCCCGGGGATAATTTTAAATTTGCTTCGCGCTTCGGTTAAATTGTCTCCGAGGAAAATCACTATTTTCATCTCGTGGAGTTATTTGGAAAGGACGAATATGAAAGAAATCATGATTTAAGATTTAGACTGAACATGGTCCATTTACGCTCAAGCTATAAAACTACAATAATATACATACATTAGAGAAATTTAAAAAAATAAAATAATTCCATCAATGGCGAAAAGTACGTTGCCAATGAACTGAAACAAAATTAGGTCTACATTTTTTGACCTCTTACATAATACCGGTTAGCTCGCAGTTGTCTTACATTTGAATTGAAAGTTCCCCTCCTATTCAGAGCCCAGAATAGAGACATTAGGTCCAGAGAACCAAATTTCTCAGCCTCTCTACTACACGGTATTTATAAGAAACTATTATTTGATTCGACCAATATTTTAAATTAATTTAATCTTGCAATATATACGATGTGAAGCAAATAAAATTAGAGATTCCACTGTATTCATTATTGATATTTGTGTCAATTAATTTGGATCAATTATTGAATCTTCGTTCTTCTTATATACAAAGCAATTTAAACGTTTCTTTCAAGAGCACATAACATTAACACATTATCTACGGGTGACGTGAAATCCGCATCCTTAGAGGTGCGACGCTTTACATACTCATAGAAAAATACGTTTTTTTAGATTATCAATTATGATGATTATCACGATCTTTTTTCAAATGTCTCATACATGAAATAGAGTTGTTTATTTTCTAGATGATTTATGATCCCACATCTGAACACGTTCTTTAAAATTTACACCTTTATAAAGATCATAAAAATATATATGTACCAAATTAACTGCCTTTAGACTCACATAAACTCGCATACATAAACATTTCATCACAATAATCTTATTTTTCGGATCAATGTTTTTAGTTCAATTATCAATATAAGACCGATAGTCGAATAAGTTCACAAGTTTTCTGATTTAAATTACGATTACTAATAGTTAGTTTATTGCATTTTGCAAGAATTACGAATGCATGTCTCTTGGATGAAAATACTTGTATGACAAAAAATCGATGTGTTAGAAAGATTCAAATAAAGAAGTTTGAAGAAGGTGATAATTGAATTTGGCCTCTCAAGGTTCCAAGAATAGTTCTAATAGATATGTTATCCCATAAACACCCGGTAGCGAAACTCACTCGGAGATATCGCATACGAGAGCAGCACATTTCAATGGGAAATGTTTCAGTCGACGAATCTTCACCGCGGCGCCGGGGTTTTCCCCACAGACGCTCGGCACCCCTTTCCCAGACCATAAGAACCCTCGGAAACTCCTCGCGAATTTCCCCAAGTCGGCCGACAACCTCCCCCTGAGGAATTTTCACCGACCGCCCGTCAGGGCCACCCCCCAGATTCGGCGGCGCCGCGTCGGTCAGCCGTTGAGGCCATCTATCTCCCAATACTTTAAGAGCTACCCGTTATCTGCGGACCGCGCGAACGCTCGGAGACCAGGAAGTGAAGAGAGTCGAATCGTAAAATTTGATAGAATTAATAATAATAAAATAAACTGTCAGGGGATGACGTCAAGAGCCGAAACTGGGTCGAAACGACAAAGGCATTTCCAGCGGTAAAAAAGTTCCCTTTCGCCGAAACTCAGGCAATTAAGCCTTTAACGTCGAATCTATGCGGAATAGGTGCAATTATCATCAGAAGCATAAAATTCTACTGCATCCATTCTAAAAAGGACCGAAGCATAAATTATTTGGCGGCGAAAACAGCAGTTGTCCCGGGGGAGGGAAAAATTGGAAAGATCCGAAAGGGCGATCTGGCTTTTAATGTGACAATCGCGTTTCGAGGCGTTCCGAAGGCTGCCGTCGATGTTTATCCGATATCTATCGTTTTGCATTAAAATGCAGTTGCACTCTGAAAATGTACTGGAATAGCATTAAATATAATCTCGATGTTTATCGGGGTAATCACGACGATATAATAAATATGCGCCGGCCACGAACTCGATAAACTCGCGCGAAATGTATGCACCGATCAATTACTACCGGCGTTATCAATCCTACTTTTGCCTTTAACACAGTGCACACGGGCGACACTGTAAAATTACTGGATAGAGCGAATGATAAGGGATATTAGGGGGAATTCATACAACGAAGAGATTATTAGAGGACGAGGCGAGGCTATTATAAACATGTTGTCAATTCAATCCTCAACATCCAAAATCATTTATTTGTGTATTTTTTAAATCTGAATTGAGATACATTCACAATATTCACAATATTAACAGATTCAGTAGAGTCCAGTCATAAAAGATCAGAATTTAGATTTATATTTAAATTAAATTAATATCTGGAAGATTTTTATGGAAAATTTTCAAAATATATTTTTATTGAAGACGCTGTCGCACATCGTTATATCGTTTTCTTTGTGGGGGAAAATTCCGTATCGAAGGAAAGCCTTCGCCACAAAGTTGAGCGTCATCTCTGAGGCTGCTCTGTTCGTTGTATAATGACGCCTCTACAAAGGATGTCGTCTTGTCGGCGTCGCCATGACGACCATTCACCAGATGAAAATGTTCAGAAACTTATCTCGGATGCGTAATGATGACTGCCGCGAGAGAAAGGAGGAAATACTATCCTCCAAGAAGTCTTCAACCATTTCCAAAGCTCTATACGGATCGTGTCGATAAAACATTGTATATTTTCGAGTACGTATAAACCGCCTCTTATGAAATTATTTTTATCCTCCCGTATCAACCAGAGATTTATAAATCGCTATACATGGCTAATAATATATTACTCTTAAGACGATTTCATATATTCAACGATTTAAAATATCAATAATTTTGATCTGTTCTCAATGGGATGCCTCGGTTGAAGACGAAAGCCTTGTGTATTTGATGGTACTTGTCGTTCGATATCATCAAAGATATTATGCGCGAAGGGTGATTTCCATGGGACGAGGGGGCAAGTAACACACGTCGGGTTTGGAGTATTTCGTAAATACTCGGGTTATTACTCGTTTATGTTTGCATAGTAAAGTTGGCGAGCAGCTTGTTGATCCCGCGGTACATCTCGACACCGAGCCGTAAACAAGCCAAATACGACCACTTGTTGCCTTGTACCCCGAAAACCCACTCCAAGTACGTACCGCATACAACAAACCCACAACAATACCCCGCCAATATACAAAAAGATAAACGCGGTCTTCCATCAAATAATATTGGCGAAAAACGCAAACAAGTACGCGTCCTTCGGTGATATTTCATATGTGTAATGTTGCAGTCTGGTAAAACTGGCGACCTTCGATCTTAATTTGATCTCTAGTCTACTTGTAAGGCTTTTTTTAAATTACCTTACTGTGCCATATCCGTAGATAGGACATGGCCAATTTTCATAGCGATTTTTTTCGGGAATGGAGAATTTGACATGGTTTTATTAATGTTGCCTTTTAATTTTCGAAACTTGAATAACTGAGCATACCAAATTAAAATCCACAAAACTTATTTTTTTAGGTTTTCGGTTTTAGGCTAGGTTTTCGGTAGATGTGGCTAAACTTCTAGGGCGGGAAATTGATTGAAATATTGCAACTTTCAAAGTATTGCAATATTTAGTATTTATAATATTTATAACAGCTACAACATACTTTGCCTTATAGGTCAGGGTAGGTAAAATCAGTTTTGTAGAAACAATTACACAAATAAAGTCGCTAGTTCCCATATTATAACTAGGATGAAAAAGAGAAGAATCTCACAAATTTATTGGCACTATAAAATATTTTGCCTACAGGCTAAATTGAAACCACAATCATCACTAAAAACCAAAACCTAGCCCACTATGCCAACACTTGAGGAATGGATCGACATTTATCACAGAATATTATCACAAATAAGATAATGAATCTCATGCTTATAATCAATTTAAATGTATTCGAGTGTTCTTAGAATATATATACACAAATCTCTATACTAAATATCAGCTTGACATGGATTTATTGAAAATTTACTCGTCTTTTACAAGTATTGAAATGTTTCGATTACACAATATCAGGGAAGAAGTTATTTTGGGCTCAAATTAAGATATCGAAATAAATGAGTATGACTTTAAAGCAACTTTGGAAATCTTTTAAAATATAAGCTTATGCATATTATAAGGCCTTATGTTTTTTGGTCCATCTATTTCAAACATATATGTTTTTGATAAGTAATCATCGGATAGTTTAATACCAACATTGATAAGGCATATTTTATACAATAGCAACGAATACCACTAAATAGTAGTTAAAGAAGCTTTCCTTAAATCTTGAATGCATGCAATCATAGAGCATCATTTAAATAAAGTCGTATCCCTGCATTTAAAGATATTAAAACGAGTTTACTCCCAGCATTCGATGATAAAATATTACAACCACTACGTATTGAATATAGCTTAAATATTGTAAGGATGAAAATTCTAAAAATTGAATTCAATAGATACATTTCAATATAAAAAGGTTTGAGCAGAAATTATACGTCTATAGAAAACGTATACAAATTCTTTTAATTTGCTTCAGCCAATACTAAAAATCGCTTTGCTTGAAGACAGTTTCCGAAGTCATATAAAAGGAAAAGTTTCAACTACTTAACGACGTGTAGGCGATTAAATGCTTCCAAGAACTTTATTTTATTATAAGGCGGGCCTCTGTGTTGTGGCGAAATTAAAATGAAAGACCTAATAAATCCAGACAAAGGGAGAAGGAGAATAAAAAAAAGCGAAAAAGTCACAGAGAAAAGTTGGACACGGAGTTCGTTAGCTGAATTGCAAAAGTTTAAAGTTTTCAGCGGCCGTTGTATACGAGCCGACATTGCGCCAATGAAGATGAGTGAAACGAGGGAGGAAACCGAATTACGTCCTATGGAATTGACATCCTCCATGGGGGTGGCATGGGGGGTCCATAAATGAAAATATTTGGCAGACTCTGCGAATTGATCGCAAACGAAAAAATGGAAACTGCGTAATTTTGCGCCGCCCGAAACGAGCCTAAAAACTAGAAAGAACTCAATCAACCATTTTCATCAATCGATTCCTAGTATAATATTGTATATTGGATTTAACAAATTAAGATTGTATGATGGAGCGAAGCCTAATATCATTTTTACGGAGGAATGTCATTTACCAGGAAGTATTAGTCTTGTAGCCGTCGAAATTCCGAAAAGAAATCGAGAATTTCAGATTGCCCCCGAGCTTTTGCCTTTTTTTTCTTTTTATAAGTTTAATAAAGTGAAGAGCCCAGAGACAAGACGTGTCAACTTTATAGGAAGATGATGGGGTTGGGCTGACTATAAAGAGAAATAAGGGTGAGATGCATATATTTACAAGGCTCCGCCATCGCCAACTTTGCTGTATTAATAAACCGGATGCCGTTTCATCACTAAAAGGCACAAAAAATCCGGTCTACTTTTCTCGTGTGCCACTATGAAATGACACATACTGAGTTGATGTTCTGAGAAGAAAAAAAAAATGTTTTATTGTATAGTTCTGAAGCGCGATGACTATGTTTGATACTTTTATTTAAATGAAATTTTATTTTTTACCCTAATAATTTCACATTTAACACTTTAATGTGAATTTGAATTTATGCAGTGATATAAAAATATGGCTAGAATGCTAAATACTTCAACAAAATAACAATAATTAACATCTCATTATCTTATAATTATCCCTCATAACATATAAGAGATGATAAAATGTAATGCATTTTAATTATTAAAAAATATTTCTAATGTATTTTATTCAAAACAGTTTTTCTTAAAACCATATGTAGTTCTTGTTTGGAGTGTAAATATAATATTAGAGATCTATGTGAAATTTTAGTACTATGGTAAATATACTAGTACTACAAAATACTATCGAATTAATAATGCTGAAGATGTAGAAGAAATTTAACGATGTTAGAAAAACCACAATTCATAAGGGTGACGTTGAAGGCTGAAGGGTGGGCAAAATATGGTCAGTTCGTTCTATTGATTTGAAGTTTGAGTTGGCTAAATTCCATGTTTTATAAAATGCACTTTATTTATGTTAAAGTGGAAAAACATGAGTAATTAAAAAATAACGTATGAAAGCTCTAACGAGCTCCATGTCATATATTTTAATTAATACGCAATACAAATATATATTAAATTTATGCACTTGTTAAAATAGCTTTTTTTATATACATATATATTTCAATTTCGGTTTTGGCTAGGGGATTTTACAACAATGAAAGTGGATTCCATGAAATCACTAATTAATATAATAATCACTCGTATTCCTGTAGGGAGAACATATTCATTCGGGCGCAATCACATTATTAAATTATATTGAAATGAAGTTCAAAATTATGGGTTGAATTTTATATTTATCAAAGAAATATCCGTAAAAGAGAAGGTCATGATTAGATGTAATTTTGTACTCACACAATAAAATTGGAAATATGTATAACATTCGCGAAATCAAGTTAAGTGTCCTGTGAAAACTTTTGATTCGCAGATTTTGTTCCTTCGTTTAAGCGGCCGAGATTAATTCAATTGAATTACGTGAAAAAATATAATAAGCCCGAGTGGCATGTCTCCGTTGACATTTCGTACAGGATTCGTTATAAATAATGTAACAGAGGGGGTGGGCCGCGGACGTGGGGCACGAATCCACCCTTCGTGCTCACTCTGCGACTCATTCTGCGAAATCATCTAGTGAAATTATAATCCGCGAAGGTTTAGAAAAAGGGCGATCCTGCTTCGACAAGTTACTCCGGTTGAGGGACACAAAACTTTTCCTGCGAAAAATCTACATTTCAAATTCGCCAATGCGAGTTGTTAGATAAGAGTCGCACCTTCCGTGTCAATATTGGCTCTAAGGAGCCTCATTTGCCTAAATATGACCAAATAAAAATTTTATGAAGTCCTCGTCTCGACTCCATATACTCAAATTCATCAATTGCAGCAAGCATTTTGCATAATCATCGCATGCGATTTTAAGATAAAATACTTTGTCCCGATGAAATATTATTTGCGAAAATATAATTTATCCGCGTCGTTTAGTTTTAATGTCCCTATTTGTCAATTAAAAAATAGATATAAATTACCTCGGGTGGCACAAATTGCCGAGATTCAGTGACAAGGGTTGGTGGGGGGGGAAGAACAACCCTGACGTCACTGTTCTTTTCAATTTTCGATCTGCTTACAAGGTGAAAAGACTAAAGAAAAATGGCGAGGTTCGAAATAATTCTCTCGAAAAAAATGGAATTTCGGGAGTTTCGACGGAAAAAATGCCCGAAGTGTCGACGCAACCGAATTATTATAAAATAATTATAACATCCCCAACGCTCGGGAGAACACAGAGGAATTTGATAAATTAACCGCGCGTCACGGGCTGTGACGAGAGATGGGGGAACCACTGCCTGTGTCGAGTGAAGAAAGAGGGTTCTAAAGATGTTCTGATTTGGGAAAAAATTAAATTCAACTACGCACAATTCTCGAGATAGTCATTTTCAGTTTAAAAAATAAAAATCACAACTACAAAGTATAGATAAAAACGTCTTGTAGTCAAAAAATATCCAAGGAGCTAATATATTTAACGAAGGTTTCATTATGTTATTTTTATGTACATAGTCACCTTTGGTCCAGACGATGACTCTAAATTATATGACTCACGACCTGAGTAAGTCCGAGCCTTCTAATGGCCACTCGTTGCGATAAACTATTAGTGAATTTCAACAAAACACGTTTAATTGGATTATAAACTGGACATTCGAGAAATTTGATCAGCCAATTTTTTTAAGAAATCGATACATTCTCCAGAGCATTGGTTAAAACTTCAACAAATTGGTTCTCTTAGATTGTTTCATTTATCATTATGACAGGATTGATCTTTTAATGTTAAATCATTTTTGGTGTGCAGTCAAAACTTATTATCTTTTAATTGACGAACGTAATATAATCGATTTGGAAATAACAAATATGAGCATTTTGGCTTACATTTATCACTTCTTCATCACATAAAACGAAACCATTTTATCGATATAATTTTATATAAATAAATAGATAAATATCAGTTATTACTAATAATTATTAATCTATCATAGTAAAAAGAAGAATTGAAATTCTCATCAATGAGCACATTTATTTTGCGAGCCACATTTTGAAATTCTCAAGTTTCCACACAAAAGTTTGCGAGGGAACAATTTCTCTAGCGCCAACTACGACGACACTGGAATCTTTAATTGCTTTTTTTTCATCCCTTCGCCCGCGAATTAAGTGATTAATTATGTGCAAACGCACAACGCCGTAAGATTCTCTATAAGCGATCGCCCGTCCTAAATTAAGGACGGCCCCGGAAAGAAAATTAATCTCGGTCGTCGAGAAAAAAAATCTGAAATATCCGCTTCAGAGATTTTTGAATAGGTGAACCGCGGAGCGGACACAAACGAAGTGCTTGAGAGGAAAATAATTTAGGTTTTAAAAAAAAGACTTGTCACTTAGGTGTGCACCACGACGGCCATTATGGGAAAAATATGGATCCCGAAACTTAACATTATTATTCTTCTCGTAATTTAATGTCAAGAAAACCTTGTTTCTCGCACACAATGGGTTGATTGATGTCCGCGAAACGCATGGCGCAAAAAGAACGTTGCATTTTGTTGAAATATATTTATTATACAACCACTCATTATAATGTATTAAATGGACCAATATCATGTCAATTCAAACATCTTTACAAATTCTAACATAGAATGCAATGACATACTTTATTAGGAACAATCAACCATTTCAATGCGGCATGAATCGTCAACGTCTGCATTTTCGAGCGTTCGCCTTTTATCAGTCGATAAATCAAGAATTATGAGTCAATAAATAAAAAACAGAGGCTTTCATATGACGTGCCTTATTAACATAGTGCGGCAGATAAACTACCTTATTTAATATTTATAACACAAACAGTATAGGAGATATTAGTTTAATTATTTTGTCCATCCGATACGTAAACGAAGGGTATTTGTAAGGAATCTGGATTGAGATGATCAATTGGAAACCAATCTTAACGATGTATAAGATTTTTCGTGATTGTATATAGTTTGATTTTAAAAATTTCTCTTGAATAGCAGTCTTTCTTATCGAGAATATAAAGTGTCATTATGGACGATTTCGGGACCTAAGGCAACACGTAAAAAATACAAACGCCCGAAAAAACGTATTAAAAATATACGATGAAGACGTTATATGGGAGCCCCAAAAAGTGACGGTATGAAATTCGTCTTGTTATATGCCGGTCATTATTCGGGCGGGTACAATGTGAGGCTTGAAAAGTTACCCCAAATTATCTTTGCCTTTCGCCCTCCACTTGAAGGAGGAAGAAAAAAAATACCGCAAATCTGATGTAAACACGTCGTTTAATTTGCACTTTCGCGCCGAGGGCCACCCCTAAGCGATCATCGCGGAAACCGGAAAGCCTTAAGTAATATAGAGGAAAAAAGCTCTGTTCTTTCCCTTCAAAAGAGATTTTGCACGCACTTTCATTAATATTTAACTAGGCAAGTGTTGCCTTTGAATTTTTCCTCCGGATAAAATCTGTCGTACAAGTAATCTTATAGTCAGCCCTGGTGTGGGAGCATATCAATCAAAGTGCTGCGATGGACGGGCGAAGAAAATTTGGGAGAATTTTGTCAAGGCAAAGGGAAAAAGGAATCGCTTAAATATTATAAATGGAAAAGTAGGGTTAAAGCCGCAGAACTTAAAAAATACGCAACGAGGCCGTATAAAAATTAAATTAGCTTTTACAATCAATGCCAATATTTGTTTAAAATTTGAAGCGTTATTAGCTTGTATAGGGCTACCGAAAAGAATCGTCGTTTCAAAATTATAAATTAATTTTTATATACGATAGTATCAATATCGTTTTTACGAAGATTTACAAAATATATATGTAGGTTATTAATCATTAAGATATAGCATAGAAAATTTTCGTCATTATGGAATTTAGCCAAAATCATTCGCATTTATAAACCCGAGGATAAAACACGGTGTTAAATTGTACAAATTTAACGGCCTGCTCCAAATAATTTTTAAGTTTTTCGAAAAGCTACTTTTTAAAATACTGAAGAAATCGATGAATGAAATCGAAAATGAAAATATTCAATCATTAATTTTGATTCCGACGATAATATGGCACCGCATAACAAAAGTGATGACTTTATGATCAGCGTAATCACAACAACTTAAGTAAAGAAATACTCAAAATTTTCACTTCCAGAAGATATATCTATCTTATTTTCGTAAACGATTATATACAGTCATAAGCCAACGAAATCAAATATGTTGGTATGTATTTAGGCACACATTTATTACGATAGTCAATGCTCTCAAGTCTGTAACAAGCAATGTGATATACAGAGTTTAACATAAGTACAGTGTACTCTCGATTATCCGAGTGCGGATTATTCGATTGACGGATTACCGCCTTTGAAAAATATTGATTATTTTTTCCAGGACATACGTTGTCCAAAGAAAGGATGAAATGAAAAATCCTCCTGTTGATTATTATAGCCAGAAAGAGGCATAGATAGATATTTTTAAAGATTGGTTCAAAAGGAAATGGATTCCCGAGGTGCAAGCTTTTTACAAAATAAGGAATTGCCATAAAAACAGTATTAAATTAAGCGATGAAATTATGTGATATCATTGATTCAGCCAATGGACCGAGGCGTTATATGAATATCATCAACGAAATGTCTTTATCGTCAAAATCGCATGAAAACTTTTTCCGAGGAAGATGGCAGATTGATCAATTCCCGGAAAAAATAAGGATATTGCATACTACATATGGAATAACACAAAAGTAGAGGTCAAAAGTAAAGTCAGTAACACTTCCTGACATGGAAACAGATTTAATGCATTTTGAAGAGAATTAAGCAAATATTATACAGTAGACCTGCGGTAATCTAACAAACGTTTTACAAGGCGTTGTCGGACTATAGAGTACAGCTCCCGACCCCTTGTAGTCCGGATTTTTTTTTGAAATGAGTACTTCTAATTATTATAGAATTAACGTCATACGCACAATGGCCATAGTGGCGTTATAAAAATGAAAACCTATTACCGCCATCAAACGTATTCCATGACGATTTTTGAAGCTCATGCTAACTAAAAACGACGTTGCTTTTATGGCCAATATGGGCTTAGAAATAGGCGTGCATCTGTTTCTTTCTTGAAAAAACCAAATTTACAAAGCTTTCACCACCTCTGGATGTTTCGGCGGTCCAAAATCACATTTTTGCATTTTTTCACATAGACGAAGTTTTATCGTATACGTGTGCTATACTCTATAGGGATGTCGGACTACAGGGGGGCCCGAATTAGACTGGAGTCGGATTACAGCGGGTTTATTGTATCTGAAATGTGTGGATTATCGGACAATTTAAAATGTTTTGAAAACGTAGATAGGGAAAATATCGAAGAGTGCTGAACAAAGAGGATTTGAATGTGATATAATAGCTTTAGAAAATGTTTAAAAAATCTCAAAAAATGTAATCGTATACATTTTTTTAAAAATATTTTGGTAATACATAGTATTAGCTACTATGGTCACGCGTTTTTCTTAATAAATACTGGGTATTAAAATTACTGTAAATATGATATTATATTCGAAACCAAGTAAACTTTGACAATTCGGATTATGCGTGTCCTCCTCAGTAGCCCGGATAATCGAGAGTATACTGCACAGTACGATAGGAAATCGAGAAAATCAGTATTACGTCCACAAAAAGGGATTGACCATAAGCCCAAATCATCTAATTGAAAAATTACTAAAAATATTTAATATATGCTCTAGAATGAATAGAAAGGCTCTATTGAAGAATAAAGACCTACATGCGACAACAACGCCAAAGTACTTGATTTCCCTTACGGGGCAGTTAATCAAGGATTAAGATGAATATGTACAGATTCAATTAATTAGATAACTTCTCAATTTTTTATATATATTTTCAAAAATGCATCAATTGAATTGTAGAAAAATTAATGTGTAATTGTTAAATATAAATGAAATAAAAGGGGTACTCACCAAAAAAGCAAACTTTAGCTATGAGCTACTGCCAATTAAAAACCAAGCGATTATTCTTATAGCCCCCTCCATATCATATTATTTGGTCGGTAATCATAATTCATATAGTCACAGTTTGTTTTCATTACAGAAAAAAGAGTTTTTCACATCATCCACGCATGCGTTTTGCATGTAGACAAACATGAAGAAAAATTAACAAAAGTCAACAACTAACAACAACACAATGTCAATAAAAACTATTCAATCATTGAAATAATTTTTGTTTAAAATATTTAGGAAATATATTAATTTATAGCGTTTTAAACCATATTCTTCTATGTATATACACAATTCACTTTTTATAAAAGATATATGCTCAAATATATATTTATATTATGACAAGAGTTCTAGCTAACTATCGAAACCTAGCTTGAGCATGTGTAAATATGATTCTGTTATGCAAAAATTTGTGATTTCATTACAAAAAAAAAAAACGGCGCCGTTTTAAATGCTTAAATTATATGAGGTAAAAATGAGACACAATGAAGTGCGGTAAAAATTAACATTATGAACGACCGAACCGAATTTTCATACAAAAAAGCCTCGCGTTCATGAAATATATTTTGATTAGGTCGCATACGCAATGCATCATATGCATGCAATATCAGGTCATATATTTTTGGACAAACGTACTTAAGTATTTCGTTCGAATTTGTCATAAAAATATCAATTCAATAATCTAACGGCAAACGAATAATTATTTTATATTTAACAAGTAGACAATTGACTATCATCAGCATTTACCTAACTACATATGTATCATTTCACATTTAAATTTCTCGCCATTTTTCGTTTAAATATTTTCCTATAAAGCATCTTTATTTATAAAGAAGAATAATAAACTCTACAAAAATTCACTAAAACTGATGCATGTAAAAATGGTAACCCGTTGAGTAACATAGAAAAAAACCTTAAACTACGTCATCCGCACCGTTGAACGCATTAAACATACAGGGCCCCAATTGCACACAGAATATAAAAAAAGGGAATTTTCCATCCATTCTGATTAATATAAACCCTATAAATTTACCTTAAATTGAGTTTCTTGTACTATTGATTCTTCTTGAATTCAGTCACATATTATAAAAAGAATAACTGTGGCCCTTTTAAATCAAATCCCCAACATGGCATGATTATTATAACACAAAAATATAAGAACACATTCGATAGTAACATTTTTCTACGCGACCTTTTGGCCTATGGGTGAGGATTTTTAACGCCCTCAGTGGACCCAAGAGGGGGCTATAGAATATGCTGAATTTCTTTGCTGAGGCGCGAGGGTGTCTTCTGTGACGGTTACTGCGCCTGCTGTGCTATGGTAGGTCATCTGTTGTTGATTCGGTTGATTTTGTTGTTGATTTTGAAGGTTTTGCTGTTGCTGATTTAGATGCTGTTGGTGCTGATGCTGTTGATGCTGCGGAAAATTAAAATCTAGGGTTCCATCCATGGAAAGTTCGTGTTTAATTACCTGCAAGCATAAAATAAATAGATCAACGCTTGCTTCAAAATTTAATATTTGCACATTCATTATTATTTTGCACCATTAATCCTGCTTATTTATAAACAACATTAATCGATTAACTCGATCATGATTTGATAACTTTGTGGTCGTAAAAACCGATAATATTTCAATCGTAATTTCAATGCGTTTGCCTTTTATAAAAATCGCAATAATTGTTTTTAAAACGCGTCATTCACGGAAGATCTTAAGGTATAGATTATATTTTATTTCGTTATCATCGTCATAGTGCAGTTACAAACAGTCCACTGTATAACTGTATGGGCCTCTTCATTATCCATTAACAGGAAGGGGTTACATCCATCTTGTCTGTATCATACATTCACCTCCTCATTCACTCGATATTAAAGGTAGCATGATCTCCGAGTTTCATTTAGAGCGCTCACCCAGCGGGCCAACCGGATGAACATGTCGAAAGGCGCTTTCGCGACCGTCTCGATAGGAAGTGTGTAAAGACTAAGTAGTTTTCCTCGGGAGATGTTGAAAAACCACTCTAGTCGACCCTGTTGATTTTATTGAAAAGGGCTTTCTGGACTACAAAGAGTCCAGTCCCCCCTTTCATTGCGAGGGCGCTTTCGGACTAGGGTGAAGTCGTGATGCAAAAATTCATCTCGGATTTATTCCCAAACAAATATTTTATTTAATAAAAAAGAATTCTTATTGATCGATGATTAAAAAAATAACGTATAATAATAAGGCTTCCATTCAAACAACCATGAGTCCACAGCATAAAATGATGATATGTTAATTTTTTGGTTCCCCAAGAAATATACTGAATGACAAGTTGGAAATGCACATGGTCGTATGCATGTTTAAAATTTGCATGCAGAATTGCGCGTTCTTGTGACTGAAGCAGAAACATATGTAAGTATTGTTTGAGCAACTCAGTAGTGTACATTAAAAATATTTGGATACAGTTAATCTCAAATAATACAGATGTCTATAAAAAAGACGATGTGCTGTTTTTGAAATGCAATATAAAATATAAAATCAGTTCTGAAAGAACATGAGATCGTATCGAATGTAAGGAAATCATACTAACAAAGCCTCACGTGAATTCTCGAAAATTTAAACGTATTTTATAAACTCAGTATTGCGACAAAATTATCGCAAAATAATCGTTTTTTGGGGTCAATTTGTATGTCACCCATTAAACAATGTGATAACCTGTAACCTGGCTTGGTAACCCAAAGTCCTTTTTCTTCGTGTCTACAATAAATCTGATTGGGGATAGCGTTTTTAAAACATAAAATTGTTCGGTCCGCAATGGTTCTTTGTTAGAACAGCAGAAGATGCATTGAAATTAAGATTAACAGCGCAAATAATATTGGATTGTTGTATTTCATGCATTTTTTACCTCGTCGACGTTACAGTCAAAGCTACCATGCTCTAGGCTTTCAATATTTAAGTTGAATTCGTCAATTAATGCGGTATTGTTGAGAGCACCCATTAGTTGGCCCATCATTGTAGACGCTGGAGCTAATTGATCGTGTTGACTCCCTAAAAGTGCACCGTTCAAAAGAGGAGAGTCTTGACCGACCTGACTTATTCCACCTGAAACAGATCGTTAAAAGAATCGTTAGATTGTTGACGTGGTAGATGTTAGATATTTGTTAAGTTTAGGACTGCGTTATTAAATATGACATTACTGTTGTTAAAGAACGCACTGTGCATAATATCGGAGAGTTGAGGTGGCGGTAAAAGGGCTCCAGGTGTTAAAGGAGTACGCGGAGGACTACAAGAAGGAGGACGCGGCCTCAGGTACGCAGGCGCGCAGGCTTCCGCAGGATACGACGGCGACATTCCGGTCACTGAAGATGGCGACATGCTCTGGAAGAATAATTATGGTAAATGAGAAGTCTCATATTGGCGTATCGATCATCGAAGCGGTGTGAGTGTAATTACCTCGGCGTGCGTATGTAATGGGCCTCGCAAACAATTGCAGGGTTGACGACCGTGTAACGAACAGGGTCGTGGAAGATATCGGAAGCCTGCAGATGCAGGATAAGGAGGAGGAGGACCAGAAGGTCCAGTCGCAAGTCCACCGGCAAACCTATACAATCAAAGAACACATGTTAAAAAATAATTTTCCTTGGGCTGCCTGCAGCTACTGTTGATTATACAATCACGCCTTAACCCTTTTACGCAATTGAAGATATTTTAAAAGAAAACTCTATATATAATACACGTGCAAAAATGATATTCAATTAGATTTTTTACATTATTTGATACTATAACATTACTTCAAAAATAAAATAAAATACCACAACTACACCAGCTAAAAATGCAAACAATTTTTAAATTAAGTTTGTCATGCCATTTATTAAAATGTAATTTACCGAATCTATCTCATTATTATTGTCTTTTATTAACAATTTTATTTTCAACAATACTCACGAATTCATATAAGATTCTGGTCCCTGAAGATTCATGGAATCGGCTAAGCTACCAGCTAATTGATCAGCACTGGCCGTCGGGGGATAGTCTTGTGAACCCCAATCGTTGTCGCCACCGAAGACTGACGGTATCGGTGAAAGCCTCCCGCAGGACGAGGCATTCGAGGATGCCCTCTGTCTGAAGTCTGGAGAAAGCTGGAAGCCTCCAGTAGCACCGCTGATTTGGTTCGATCCAAAGTGTTCGAAAATACAACATTTCGTCGAGCGATCGACAACGTCCAGATGTTACAGGATCATCGACAAGTTAGCGAGAAGAAGCAGCAAAAAATAAAACAAAAACGAAATATGCAATTCTACGTTATAAATAAACTATATTTCTAGAAATATGTGCCTTGCCTATATAATTTAAATAAAAGCATACTACGAAGTCATTCTAAGTTTTTATCATATCTTCGACATTTTTTTAAAATTATACCATAACACGATGTAGTATGATTATATTCAAATGCGGACTTATTAAAAATCAAAAACTTATCAAATAGTGATAATAAAACTATTATAAAATACATGCAAAAACCTTATCATTTATTACTAGAAACTCTATGCATTCCATAAACTATCAAAATCTTTTTTTTTTTAAATAGCGATCGTTTTAAATTTTAATCAAGCTCCTTTAATTCGAAATTCAATAAACGTAAATTGTTGGTTATTGAGAGTATATCAGATGATAAATTCGAACAAGAAGAGTTCAAATGCACACTTTATGTATTCATCAAATATGCTAATCTATATTTACGCGATAATTGAATACTTCCCGCAAAATTATTCCCTGATAAAATCAATTTTGGATCTTTGAATATCGAATTAATGGATGTCTACTATATTAAGATACTATATCTTCCTAATGTATACTATATATATGATATCAATATAATTGCTATGGAATAAAACAGTCAAAGTATTTTCAATTGATATCGATCATTTTTCGTTTGATAATGCTATGTATTAATCCATTTATAAAGGACGAACGTCCTTTTATCCGTAAACAGGATAGAATTTCTATAAATAAAAACACGCTCAAAATAGAAATGTTTGTGAACGCCTAAGGTCAAAGTGTTTACATGTGAATGCTACTCTTCTGTCAATGCGCAAATGTTAAATGCGAAAAACCCTTTCAGGCCTTAAATAGATATTTGAATAACTATATTTATTTGATAATAGTATAACTGTAAAATGAATATCTTTGATGCTTAAAATGGCGTGTCTCCGACATGCGCCGATAATCATTAATTTGCAATATTTCCATAGAAGACCTTTATAATCGTACGGGAGGTAGTGACCGAAATTTTACACCCATTTCTACAAAGCTATTTTTTGAAAAATCAATTTGAACTTGAATAATTATACATACCGGCATTAAATTAAAATCTACAAAGCTGTTTTTTTGTCCACAAGTAGTTTACGTTAATTATGGTTAAATAAACGTCGTCTACTTTCGATACAAGGTGGCTAGGGTTTCGATTGGTGTGGCTTAAGTTGTAGGGTGAGAACTTGATCGAATTATTGCAACTTTCAAAGTATTGCAATATTAAGTACATATAAAAAATAATATAAACTAAAAAAACTAGTCGAGGCCCTGCTGCGTTCCAATACGCTCTACCGAATCATCATGGACCGCACGGGAGTCAGGGTTGGCTCAATCAGTATTATTCGCGAGGGTTTTTTGCCAATGTTTGTCCAAATAACAAAGGAGGAAGACCGCGAAAGATAACAGAGCGCAGCAACCGTCAAGTGTGTCGGGTGGCGGATCAAATTCTAGTTGATAACACCGTCCAGATTAAGGCTCAAATCAAGGAATTTATCCAAGTAGACAAGGGCACTTAAGTTATCTCTCCGTTAAAATGGTTAAAAAGCCACTTCTAACTTCGCACTATTGCTGGAAGAGGCTTGAATTTGCAAAAATTACATCAACTGGACTTTAGAGGATTGGAAACGGGTTATCTGGTCAGATGAAACGAAGATCAACCGTATCCTATCAGATGGTTTACAGTAGAGCTGGTTCAAGGATGGAAGAGCAAGTCAATTCAATCGACGAATCATGGTTTGGGCATGTTTTACGGCCCTTAGCCCCGGCTATTGCACTCTAATAGAGGGCAACATGGACCAGCTCTACAAAAGCATTCTGTAGAGCGACTTGGAAGAAACAGTTTGATTTTATGGATTGGACAAAGAAATAATTTTATTCCAACACGATCCCAAGCACACTGTTCATTCCGTCAAAATGAGGTTGGAGGGGAATAATTGGGAAGTCCTTCCTTGAACTGCTCAGTCTCCGGACTTCTGAGAGCCACCGGAGAACCTCTGGTATCAAATAAAGCCGTAATTAAGGAAAAAGGTGGCCCGACAAGGTACTGAACAAAACTGTTCAAATACTTTTTTCTATGTTTTGTTTTACTTTTTCTTTCAATGCAATCCATACTTATACATTATCAAATATAATAGAAATACTATCCTTTAAAGTCTAAATGGTTGTGGTAGACTGCCGTTTTACTTACTTACAATATCAAAATAATAAAGAATCAGCTTTGTGGGAATAATTATATAATTAGTGTCGTTGCGTCCCGTGCTATATATAAATGATATTTGGTAGTTTCTCATTGTTTTCCCTAAATGGTTAAGTTATGGTAGGATTATTTGGTTAAGAATTTTACGTATGATCTATGAATGAGTGGTAAAATTATCATTATTTTTCAATCATATTATAATTATTAAATTTTAAATGAGATAATCGACTGAAAATATTAATTAGAGGGATTTTTCTTCTATATTCTGGAATTGAGCTTTAACCTTTATAATAGGATTCAAAGGAAATAACCCACGTTGCATTTAAATATAAGTTTGATTTATGACAATGTTCATTTGTAGTATTAAAAATGATTGGAGGAAATCTAATCTAAAGGCCCAAAGGGGTAACGATATGATTTTCTTTTTTGGCAATCAGCCGTATGCAAGTTCAATGAAATCATAGTAAATAAATAACAGAAGACTGAGAAGCCACACATGATTTAGATCCCGGGGTTTATAAAATGAAATACATAGGTGGATATAATATTTCTCAGTCATTCTGCTGAGCATACGGAAATTGATTAGAATGAAGGAAGCGTAGAAATGAAAACGCTTCCATACATTCATATTTCATAAGGCCTTTTTAGGACGGAGACCAAAATGGTCAACCGAACGTGCATCTCGCAAAACGGAGAGAGAAAACAATCCTAATGGACAATAAAATTTACATGGAAAATAATGATTTACCACGGTAAAAAGAATTGATAAATTTCGTCGTAAATGTTGTTGATATCGCACGATTCAATTCTGAATACTATTACACTTCACGTATGAAGTATGTCTTTTATGTGCAAATTGAACGAATATATTTAAAGTGGGGCTATGTTTCTAAAAATGGATTTTATCAAGCAAAGGTGACAATATGATGGCTTCCAAAACAAATAGAAGAAACCGAATTAATTACTTTTTTATAGCACGAGGTTGGCATCATTCACCTTGACCGATACACCTTGACTGTCAAACAATAGCCATCTACTGAATTCATTATGACCCATTATAGGTCAAAATTGATGACACATACTTAAAATTTATCACATCTAACTATCTAAACCCTTCCAATGCCATAGCCGATTAAAAATATCTAATATTTTCCACACGGACATTGAAAGAGCCAATTCTAAGTATTATTTAAGTTCTAAAGATAATTAATATAGATAAGTTCGATCATTAAATAAATACAAATGGTGCTAATATTGCTTTTGCATACCTGTGGAGTGGAGAATCGGGGAACAGATCGAGACCTTCAGATACGGAACTACTTGGACTAGGGGTTGCATCAGCTGCGGCGCCACTTCTTATAGCTTCAACCTGTCAAATATAAACATGGCAATAAAACGCTGTTTTAAATCCACAAGCTACGCACAAAATTTGCACATAATTTAAGAGCGGAAACTCAAATTAAATCATCACCATGTGCGTAAAGCATTCAACGCATAAAATCCGTCCGCACAGTCGAATTTACCACGAAATATAACCGGCCATTAAAATTTGACCAGCTCTCGTCGTATATAATGAGCATATTAATTTCTTTCAACACGCAAATGATACATTTTATGAAGGCACGTTAGCACCATGACCTTTTCGACGGCGTCGCTCCCAGATGCACCTCATACAATTTTAGCAACAGCATGTGCATTATGTGCCATCACAGAAGCACATTTGGATGCCCAATGTGAATTATGTTTGATTATTTTTCAAATTTAAAATACGCAATACGCGGATCTCATGTGATAATTTTTTGGATGCAGCATTCCTTGATTCAATTCAATTGTGCGATCCTTTTATGATACATTCTCAATATTTTATAATCGAACATGAAGCTCAAAGTTCGAATAATTTTGCCAAAAATACACGATCACTAATATATTTAACCATAAATCCAGCAGAATCACTGCGGTCTTTCATATTAGAATATAACCGTTAATGCGTATGTTCATATTTTATCAAATTTCAATTGTTCACGTTGTATAAATACATCCGAAATGCAAAGTGATTGAATAAAACATGTGTATTTTTGCATCGATTCCGCGTAAAATATGTACATTTTGAGAGTAATGGGAGTTGAGTGAGAAAAATAGGTATAGATTTGACTTGCTAAGAAATCGCAACAAAGTTACCTTCTTTTTCACGCGCCCCCTGCGCTTCTCAAACTTAGAGGTCTCCATGGAAGCAGCTCGCCGACGCACTGATTTTCCGGGTTTTGCATCGGGATTGATCATCCACCAGGAAGATTTCCCGGTGCCTTCGTTTTGCACCCTCATGAAACGATTGTGTAATGAAAGGTTATGCCGAATGGAATTCTGAAAGAAAGTAAAAAAGCATAAAATTATTTTTAAGCACAATAGGAAAACTTTTCATCTCGTTGGAGGGGAACAATAAGAGTAAATATCACATTTATATTAATCAAAATATACAAGAAGCTGATGGAAAACTGAATTATTATGCTTCTAATATCACGGAATTTCATATTTTCATTAATAATACTTTAAACGTCGGACTTCTTAAATATCATTTTGGTAAAAAAGGCCGAAATTAGGTTTTTTTTGCATGGCGATTTTCTTTCCATTGTCTCTAACGTGTTGTTAAATCATAATAGTATATGCACGAGTGTAAAATTTTGACACCATAATATTAACATACAAGTCGAAACCCATTTGGCGACATAATGTCGCCTTACCAGTGGAAAGGGTTAAATTAAATCCGGATCAAGACAATCTATCGGAAATTATGAAGCTTATTTTAAAATGCATATCATAAATAATATATCACATACACTAGAGATCTTAGATATCTAAATTTTTTGTTTATCTCAAACATCTTCTTAAGTTGTCTAAAATCTACTAGCTGAATTAAAAATTATACAAATATTTTCCAAAAACTAAAATATAAATACGATCAAATTCCAATTCTGTAATGATGTTTTTTTTTAAATCAAATACGTTGAAAAATTGAAAAATTTCGCAATTTCATCAAAAATCCTACGTACTTATTGAGTGACGTGTTACTATTTATTTGTCAATGGACGTTAACCGGTTGAATAAATTATTAAACAATTTACATTTAACTTGTTTGATGTACTAATAGTCTCTTATTGATAATGAATTAAATGAATGGGTGTGTTGAATTAATGCGAATGGCATTTGCAGATTGATTACAATTGGGATGGAAAATTTGATACTAACAATATTTTTATTGTAATGAGGCGATAATACAATTCATATGATAACGAATGGGACTTTGTATTAATTTTGCATTTCAATGAAAATTATAATATTTACAATGGGCACGAGTAAATGACTTTAATGAATAAACGTAGTTTCCTCAAACTGAATAATGCAATTTACAAAACATTGCTAATACGCAAAAGGCATTCAAACGAGGTCTTGGCTATTTGCGGTTATTTTTTTGCTTGAAACGCGAGAGCTACCGGATTTTTAATTCCCCGTTGTAAAAGTACCATAGAGCAATAACAGAATTAATGAAAATTGCCATAAAAATGTCATAACTGCTAACAGCGCAACCTGAGGTGAAGGAACAGTGATGGTCGAATAACTTTGGCAATAAACACCATCATAAATATATGGTTTCGTTCAGGTTGCAAAGGACGACGGATATAAACTCCGATTACAATTACATTGGAGTTGTAAAGCTTTCCCGAATATCGGAGCATTTCATATGCAAATTTTTCTCATTTTAAAAATATTAAAATGAATTGAAACGACCAATAAGTATTTAAAAACTCCAGCTAATTTCGCTAAGCCGGAATTGCGCCATAAAATCGTTCGATATTCATACAGAACGGAAATCAGTTTTACAACCCAGCAGATAGCTCGAACATGACGAAGGTAAAGATGCCATCAGTCACAATGAAACGAAAAGCCCAAGTTCTCCGGTCGCTATTTTACGATTTCGAACCTTTATAGTTTCCATGGGAGTATAAATTTTTAATGCCATAGTCGCGCAGATTTCGGGTTAATAAATGCGCGGTCGTGGGGCATTGTTTCAGCCCGCAAGATGTAAAAGTACGAGTTTAACGGTCGCCTTTTAGAACTCTTTTTACTATTCAAAATAAATAATGCTTCGACCACATCGTTAATATCTGCGATCGTCGTTCAGAACAATACGTCGGAGATAAAAGCGCGAAATCGCCATAGGAAGACGAGTAAAACGTGGCAAATGTCGCAATATGTCATGCATATTCGCGCCAATCTTCATACATTTTACGCATTTTTCAGACAATTTTTTACCCCTTTAAAAGTAAAGTAAATAAAATAATATTTAGAAATTATTATCATACTTCGGTTTTTCCATTTTTTTAATATCTACATGTCAGTCAAGTATTTTTGTTACAATTAAAAAATGATCATTGTGATTTTTTTTATCATGTTTTTGCGTTGTATCAAGTATCAAAGCTGGATAAAAAAAAACGATAAAAGCCTCAGGGATGTTCTCTAAATCAGAAAGAAAGCTTGGTTGTACATGATCAACAATTCAAGAACATAGGTAAATTTAAGAAACAAGGAATTTTAAATCCCAATGAATATCAAAAAATATTTTGGGGACCCAGTACTCAATATTGCCGAAAACGTGGCATAAAACATTTATAAAGAAGTACTTCCTTATTATACAGCGTAATCTACCTATTGTAACATACATTTGTATCCATTAAATTAAGACCATAAATTCATTGTCGGATTTGTTAATTCTTAATTCATACACAATATGGGCCAAGGCTGTTCGGATAGTTTTATCTCCTCAGACGTCTCCAATTTCCAGAGCTTTACAAAGCTTGAGACAAAAAGCCTTTTGTCGAGATGCTTGTATATTATCCTCTCGAATTTCCAATATCCACCGTAATGATCCTTCGATATAAATGGAAGCGAAAAGATTAACAGCCACTCACTATTTGTTTTTAATTTTTACTATGTTCAGATTAAAACAGTGCCAGAATTATTTGATTTTTATCGACTTTGGATGACAAAAAAATCCGGATAAAGGGATATAAAAATATAAAAGCTATGAAAATTCATGAGAATGATCATTATATTAGATATTTCGCGAGATCGAAGAGGCTTTTTATTGGTGGGAGGGAAAGATGTCGCACAGTGGACATAAAAACTGAAAACATTCCGGTATGAGATTCGACACAATAGGTGAAAGATAAATATCAAATGTACCTTATTATTCCTATCATCAACATGTATCTTTGTAATAAAATATTTCATCGAGCTATAATAGACCTTTTCTGCAATAAAAAAATCATTTGAGTATATATTTCCATACAGCGATGAATTTTTTATTAAGTATTAAGGGTGTCGAAAATTAACCAATTTTTTATAATAATAAAATAATACGTAACAAGGTCATTCACTTGCCAATAATTTTTAAATTAATCTGAACCATGCTTAATAAAATTTCAAGATTCTATGATAATTTTGCGATTTTATTCCACTCTTGATATGAAAAATAATTTATTGATTTTTTTTTTCACAATCCATCATTAATGTTTCCGTTTCATGATTTAGGCTTTAGGAGAAAAAAGTCTATATATATTTAGATATAAACTCATCAATGAAAAAGGATACAGACTGCCTAATATAGACTATATCGGTTTCGAGGTCAAATACTTTACCCCTAATATATAACACAATTCATTGCAGAGAAAAAGTTAAATAGCAACACTAATAAACTTGCAGATGTGCTTATTTGACAATGGTTCAACTGTACTTGACCAAAAATACAATATTGTCAGCATAATTGTTCTAAATGTACATATTCGAAATTAAATTTGATTGAATCATAATTCAAATTAAAAGCATACCATGGATTCAATTTTGATTTTAAAAAAGGATGGGAATTCCTGCGAGAGATTATTGAAGGCGATTTTTAATAAATCCATTAAGATGCCTTCCTGTTTACTAAGAGTTAAAAGGCTTTTCTGTTTAATTATTAAATCCATGGGGGAAAATACGACTAAATTCATAAATACTGAACAATAATATAAAGCACCATTTAGAAAGCCATTTTTTTATAAGCGGCCATGAAACAATGTCGTGACTTTAAAATACCCGGATTAGGCAAATAAAATGATTCGATCGATTCTATGATCAATAAGGCATTCGAGGATCCGTGCTTCGAATACCGTAAAACTACTTTTGAGTGATTATAAAAAAAATCTTCAAGTCCTCAAAAAGTTTTGATGTTCCACGGGGCGTCGCAGCGGTGAAAACTTTCCCCGAAGATTTCGATTTATATTCATATATAAATTTTATCACTTGTACATAAAAATATACTGGTATAATATATCCTTACGTACCATTAGCATTGACAATAATCTTATATTGACCGTAAAACCGCCATGCGTATACATAGATCCGATATGTAATGGGATTAAATCGGCATATCCCAGTTTTGACCCAGATTTTGAAAAGAAAATATAGCGGCAGATATTCGGGAATAGTTGCCGCCCTACTATTAATTCAAATGCCCGGGCGAAAATATATGAAATGATAAAGATACGAGAGAGGCAGTGCACTATCTCTCACCTCAACTTTTTCCTCCCTTTATCTTACCTACAACCTGTACCACCCGCCACCCCTACTAGCCGGGGACTCCCCTCATAGAGGCGCCACTGTACCTACATCCCTTGGCGGAAGGTAAAACTACCAGTGCCACAGTAGAAACAAATCGCTGTGCGTATAAATGCTTAGAAATACCATTGGAGATTAACCATATTTTATTTATTACTACGAAAAAAGCATTATCATTTACATTTTACGCGACCCTTAACACTTTTGTGGCCGCTGATGCATTTGTTGCACCATCACGAATTTGACCATTGGCGGCCGCATGATGCCACATATGCATCATGATTGCTACATCTATTTGAAATAATATGATCCTTTCAAGCGGCCACGATAGCGTCAACAAGAAATATTCCTCTTGTCGTTTAAATTTGTTATGTGATCCCGACGTTGTTAATTATTTTTATACTGATAAACGTACCAAGCATCTTAATTGTAGAGCAAGAATGCATGTAAACACTCTAATTAATACGCTTATTGTGATTGCAGGTCGACCAGAGAAAAACACTTTTTTGCGATTATGATAAATAATTTATAATCAAAAAATTGAACCGCATAGAGCCGTAACGATCTATATCCGGCACGCATGTGTTAAATTGGAATTGTAATTATTTCTACATGATTTTACACACTTTTTTCTCGCGTTTAAATTAATTTAATTGCACGATATCCAACTTTAATGGATTGTCATAACGCAATTTTTAAATTTGCATCGGTTTGAAAATTTATGATGATCCGCGTGGGTGACATATTTGACAGTATATTGGTCGTAGGAGAAATTCCATTTCGTCACAGTTATTACATCAAAGACCTTCATTCTATGTAAGTTGACGTAATAAATGTATCCGAATTTGAATATGAAAACATGTAAAATTTGATCTACATATTGTATTGGGAAAATGTGCAGAATTATATTGAAATAGTTTTTATTAAAAAACGTGATTTTGCCATGGCATGGGAGAAACTTCTCTTTCTAAATCTACCTATGAAATAAATACCTATACCTAACAAAAGTGCTCCACACCCGCAGATTTCATCGCGTCGGCTTCAGTGTCAAGAAGAGCATAAGTGAGTGGGCCAATCTCGTCCCTAAAAGGTCTTATTACGCATACGGATACGGCGCAGAATTGCTGGTCAGATCGTGGAGCTTTTTTGGGAGATTTCTCTTTTTCGGGGCGACGCTAGGCGCCGGGAATCCTACCGTAGACATATTCACGGGGAAACTTGCTAACGCCACCGTGAAAAACTTTTCCCGTTTCAATCTTCCCAGATATATGTATTTCTGAAATACTCACCCGTTAATAACTATCGTTAATCCCGGGGCCGCTGCGTGAATTATCGTCCGAGTCTTTTAGTAAAATGCGAACCCCGCGTAACATCTTCCGCTCATAACTAAGAATTATAACTCCGACAACGGATTTAAGTTATATTTAATTAATCGCCAAGATAGTCATCCATAGATCAAAATGTAGCAGAGGGAAACTTTCCGAAGAAAATTCTCCGATAGCGGCTGCCAGGGATAAATTGTATTAAGATTATTCATTGCTACAAAGAAACGATGAAATCAAACCCAAAAAAAGATAATTCAAATATCACAAATCCAACGAGCAATGCAATATTTAGCATTGACCATTAATATATTAATAATTTGCAATATAATCTACATATACATAAAATCACGTGTTTTAAATAAATCATGTCAATCCTAAGTCAAGTGATAATATTATTAATAAATGCATCAAATAAAGGTCGCCATGAGGAAAACCGTTTATTGCTTATTAATTAATTGTATGACTTAATAATAGTTTTTCAACAAATGTATGCAATATTTTTCAATTGCAGCATGAGGTCTTATATGTTTTTATACTGATTTCACTTTTATTGATATTAATTGTTTTTAAAGTGCTTTTAAAAATTGAGGTTGAACGATGTTATGAAAATCTGTGCATATATTATGAGCTTTTTTTAAAATAATTTCCCAATTTATTTGTGCATATTTAGACTTCACACGCTATACTTATTGATCGTAATGGAATCCGTAATAAGTTATTCAATAAAAGCATTGCATGACATTTTGATTGATAATAAGAAAGTAGAAGAATTAATATTTTATATATAAAAATATACCACTTATCATCCGTACAAATCCACTTATCTGCCAGGACCATCGCAGTGTGTATGAAACGTGTACATAAATATATAAACACTCGATAGCACATAATATTCGGCTATTTCTTCAAGTAAACATAAACAATACACTTGAAATCAATTCATTATATCATTATTAGTCGATACATTTGGATTAACAGTCTATACAATCGTACAATATACGCAAGATATTCTTTCCGTCTCTGTTTCTCTCCAAATTCAACGTGCAAGACACTCTCCGTCTCTGTCTGTCTCCGAGCTCAACGTGTAAGAATGCTCTTTTTGAATCACTGTAATTCGAACACAACACTATGTCTTACCTCTTTAAGGGGTTAAGTTTGGATTTTTAAAATACAAATATTATCAAATGTACGATCGATTCAAGGAGAATATATTAAAATTCGATAATTATTTTCCAATCGATATGAAATGAAATTGTATGCAATCGACGCACGTGTCCTCCACAAATTCATTCCCGATTCCAGTATATGATAAGTTAACTCATCCCGTCACGATTTCATGACATCAGACAAGTTGTTTCCGGGAGATGAGTTCCTCAAGTTTTAATGAGTACGGTTCGAAGATTTCATAAAACGACAGTAATAATCAATCCTGCAGTGAATGCGTTTCGCGAATTGCAATCCGTGCTATGTAAATTTTATGTAATTCAATAAACTTTTATAATTCAATATTTACGAGCTTGATATTTTGGATCTGAAAAAGTATATGACTATCAACAAATATTTTTATGTTCCTTATGATGATCATTTTCGCGCAACTTTCATGTACAATGTAGGAATTCCATGAATACGCGGAAGAAAATTTATCTACCAGTTTAATATGTGTTATGATTGTCGAGTCCGCGTTGAGAAATTAGAAAGTTTGACAAGATCTTCCTATAAGGGGATTCCTCAGTTATGACTTTATACATTTCTTGCAAAACTTTCGTCCAACCGGTCAGCTCAAATTTATTTTAATCTGAGGTTACATATTTAATTGAATAGATGTTCGCCTTGACCCAATAGCTGTCGAGTGGGCCGCTCAGTACGATCCTGCAAGATAAAATCGTTTAAAATGCTCTTGCTTTTCGAATTATACAACACAGAATTCAGCCAAATGGGTCCAGTCCGAATTAAAATATCAAGCAAAAAATCGTAATTTATCTTCATTACAGCACGTCGAGTTAACATAATTATAAGGACAATTAATAGTGCTATAAACATTAGTGTGTTCGCTTTAACTATCACAATATGACAGCGCAATAAAACATAAACGCTAGTATGCGAAAAATTAGCTCTGCATGTTCTTAAGATGGACTGATAAAGCCGATTAAATTTTTTTTGTAATCGAGTCTTAATTTTTATTTAAAAAAAGGGTCATAAAAATATTTTGTACGATATTATAAACACACCATAGCTCAAACAAATTGGAGATTTTTCATAAAAATATCCAAAATATGGTTGAGGGATATAAATCCAGCATCCAATAAAAATAAAGGCAAAACTAAAATGCGCCATAGCATGATACAAGTCACGATCATTCGATACAATGTATTAAGTGGCGTTCTTATCATACATTTAGCATGTACTCGTGTTCGATGAAAAATGCAGTCGATTCGTCGGGCATAAATTATGTTGCATAGTAGATAAAAAAAGGACTTCTGCGAGCACATGAACGAGAATGGCATTAAATTGATGATCACTAATTCCCCACTAAATTGAATATTTAACGTATATGTAATAGTTGTTCGACTCATCGGGTCGATGAATAAGAAATGCGACTTTTGACCGAATTTTCTAGTCAAAACGCTACGAAGCGAGTCGCGTCTCACGAACACTTTAAACAGTAATAAGAACAGCAAGAAACGCTGATGAATTATTTATTTCGGCTGAACATGAACGTCCAGGATTCGAAGAGGAACCCATTAGTCAAATAATGTGAGTGGCGCCATAAAATAGGGGACAATCGTCTAAATCGGCGCTAATTTGCTTGTGCATATCTAAGAACGTAAATACTACGTTGCAAATTCATGCATTACAAAAAAGCATTTAAAATGACATATACGCAATATATATATTCAAACATTTATACATGATTAATTAGCAAATCAAGATTTACGAGCTGAATGCAAAAAAAAACACAATGAAAATGTATGCAATATTTACATTTATATGTGCGAAAGATATATCGCTGATAAAAGCCATTTGATGCTGATAAGTTTATTTGCATGAGATGAAAATTGCTCACCTACGATAGACTGGGATTAAACATTTTAAATGAGGAGTTAAATTAGCTATCAAATTAAATTCAATAGCAAACTGCATATTATTTAAAATTATATTATTGTGTGATACAATTTTTACATCACATAATTCAAATA
Source organism: Stenopsyche tienmushanensis (assembly GCA_008973525.1). Taxonomy (NCBI): domain Eukaryota; kingdom Metazoa; phylum Arthropoda; class Insecta; order Trichoptera; family Stenopsychidae; genus Stenopsyche; species Stenopsyche tienmushanensis. The sequence goes on from WACJ01000274.1 coordinate 2,839,754, forward strand.
ATATTTAAAAACCAGTGTTGAAATATCTTCATTCTTATTACATTAACATATACATTAACCATCCGATTTTGATGAATCGCCAGGGCTTCGAACCGAAATTAAACCGGTTTTTTTTCCAGAACGAAACTGATTAGAAAATATCGAAAATATTTTGAGCAGCACTATAATAAAAAAATAATTATAAACCATTGTGCAAAATTTCTCAATATGTTTTATAGCGTGAAAATTATTAAAATTGTATTTTTTCAAAAATCTTAGTAGATTTGTTCTTAATGGATATTAATAAGTTTTTTTTTTATATTTTAATAAAAGATCTTTTAGAGATAATTGAATGGATGGCAATGAAATACTTATGGATTGACGATCTCCTGATTGGGTAGAGAGAAGCGACTCATTGCGCTCATGCGAACATATTACAGCAAACTTTTGAGATATTTCACTAGTCTTAGCTCAATATTGGATAAAGTGACCTAATTTTTGTGACGTTCTTTATTAAATAAATCTATTCTAAAGTGATTAAGGGAAGTTCTTCGGAGAGACGGGCTGCTAATTGTCACCGAGCGGGCGGGCGGGCCGTCCAGCTCCGGCAAATCCGTGTAAATCTCTTGCAGGAGAAAATTGGCGATTTTAATTTTGATTCCCTCGGGAAGAGGACAAGGTTTAATTTGAGCGTTCATCATAACTGTCGGAAGCGGCGGCCCCTTGACAGCGTCGGAAGACTTCGCCGATGCGCGCCCTCCACGGGCGGGAGGAGAGCCTCCGCCTTAAAATTATGCTGTCAACGCAAGTGACAAATCGAATTACGCAAGTTACTGAAAGATTACGAAGAATGTCTCCTCAGCAAGCGTTATTTAGCATATTAGATGGCGGCGTGACTGGTAGTCGAGCAATTTTCTTGACACGTTGCGGAGGATCCTCGATCTTTCAAATTAACTTTACAAGCGGGCGGCGTCGCGACGCTCTTCATTTTCGCCAACGACGCCTCTTAACACCTGTCAAATATATGAAAGAGCAACGAATTAACCTAATCAACTAAATCGGTTTACAATGGATGGCTACGAACCCTACATACTTATCCCCCTGAAAGCCGCTACGTACAATTCAGCAGATCAGGCGGAGGAAACAGCATTACTGGGAATTCGATCATTAGACGGTGAGCACCTACAATTCATCTGACAGCTTTCAATTTCAATTCTTTCATTCAGACCAAATGAAATTCGGCCAATAATCTAAACTACCATTTAAAGTAAATTCATCGGTCTTATTGTTTCTATAAGTAAACCTTTTTTCGTGTACCATATAAAGTTTTATATCAGGTTTTTAAAGTGACCTAATTTTTCGAATTTAATTATTTTGTATAATTCTACATTATAACAATATTAATCCTATTTTTAAAACCATTTATTGTATCTTCATTGAAGAAATTTCGTCAGTATTTTTATGATACTGCTTGTGGGTGTGTATCAGCAAAGAGACGATGTCTACATTGAAGGTCGGTAGGTCAGAGATAGTTTAAAAAAATACAGTCTTCGACGTCATGATCATCACTAATAATCTTTATTTCGACCGTTTTCGACTGCCAAAACCTATACTTGTTCCTTTCAAAGGATAACTAAGACGCTTAAGGCAGCTTAAAATTATACATTAGAACGTACTTAACGTCAGCGAGGAAACTATCGATTCCCTTGCTCTAAAATGTATGAATATCTTAAATTTATTGGCCTCCTCTCAAAGCCAACATTATTAGGCTAAAAACCCTATTCAACTCTATCAATAAACTCGAGACAGAGCTACTTACACCGTTATCCTAATTTGCTTTGGAAAAAGCTCGCCTCTTCGTTAGAACGACTGCCATTTGTACGGTTTCTTGGCAACGCTCGGCTTTCTATAACACAAATCACTCTCCCCGTAATCAGGTTAAATACTCACTTTTGCTTCCCGGTTTCGTTCTTGTCATTTGTCAGAAGTTGGGGTCGTTCCGTGTGTATGTGTATGTGTGTGCAACCGTATATTCCAGTTTGTATTATTAATTCCGAAAGTGTTCCGATTTGCGCGATCCGAGCTACCGCGTAAATTAAACCGGGCATCAGTCGAGAACGCCGGGAAGATAATTCAATAATTAAGTGCACTCCTGCTAAGATCATTTTACGTTTAGTCTAATTTCATCCTTATTGAATAAACAGATTTAACCCTCAAATGCGCAATAAAGCATTCTTGTTTAAAACTGTTTTGGCAAATACAATTCATCTTTGGCAAATCTACAACTGAATACACCGAAATCATACATTGGGGCAGCTTCACAATGCTGCTCTAGTAATATCATATTATCACAACTTTTAACATTTAAAAAAAATAATTATGAATTATCAGAAGAATACATTTTTGAGAGTTTATTTTTTTATTTAAATGTCATATCCGTTAACGGACATAAACTAACTCCATAGAAAATTTTCCTAGAGATAAAAGATATTTACGTGGTGGTTTGGCATTGCTTTTTAAATGTGATTAAACTAGGATAAGGTAATTTGAATAGGAATTTTAAATACGAAAAAACCAATGAAAGGATTGGAAAATTATCTTTATTTTAAATGATTTTAATCAATGTTACAAATCAGTCACTCATGAAAAATCGACAACCCTGACTGATTAAATTAATCGTCTGTATTTTCCTTTGCAAAACTAGAAAATTAGGGCATATTTGCGTCAATGCGATGGATCGAAAATATTAATATCACCATTTTATATTTCTAAATTTAAGCCTGAATTTATAAGGATTATAGATTCTAAAAATAATCCCGTTACGCATGCATTGCAAATAGTTTATATTAACGAACGATACAATTTGCAAATTTTCACTAAAGATAAATATTTTATTTTAAATTCCATTAATGTTAGAGTGTTGTTTGGAATCAAAACTCATAATTTTCGGTAATGAAGTTAGCCCAACAAATTTATTTTAATGAAAATACTTCGTAAAATCTTTAGGTTAACGTTGTATAATAAATCAAAAATTTAAACGACCAAGTTATTGAATACCTCTTAATTTTAAAATACTGTTCCTCGTATGTCGATTTATGTCCAGAAACAACTCTCCTAGGTAAAATCTCATTGCTGCAATTAAGTTCGGGTGGAAGAAGTTGAAGGATAAAGCCTTCAACGCAGGGTGAATAATTGACATCTTTATGTTAGTCGGAATCGCGCAGTCATCGATACAGTGAACTGTTCGGTCACTTAGCTTTAAAGCCGAAGTTTTGAAAGTTTTTCGATGTGGCTAAGGGATGGGGTCGCGGCCGGAGCAGGGGCAGCTGGCGCCCGCGGCGCGGCTGTAAATTGTCGCCGTGTCACCGGCACCGCTCACCGGCGCCTGCCACCCCTTACACCCCCAAAACCAACCCCTAAGCCACCTGCCGCCAACCCCTACTCTCAGAACGAAGCTTCCTTCTCGGGGAACCTTTCACTTTCAATTACTCTAGAGCTACGTCTAACAGTTGTCCTCGTGGCGATCGTGTCAAGTGGAATACAGCCCATACCATATACAAGATAAACCCGTCCCAATTAAAAGCAAATAATGAATTTATAAAAATATAAGTTTCCTCCAAAAAATCTGTATTGGCTTAAGCTTAGCTATCTTATTCATAAATCAAGCACGATCGAAAATAGAGCCTTTATGTAGTAGGCTCCAGAGATATGAGAAAATCGTCTGTTAAGTTTTTTGTGTCAATAGGTCATTCTTTCATGTCGTCTTTCATCGATGAAATCGATAATATGATATAGTGAGAATGAAAAGAACGCCTGAATTCGCGTTCGACACCCCAACCGACAAAGTGATCGAATTAGCATTAAATAGCCATTTAAAATTATATTAACACCTAGTAGAACTTCAATTTGGAAAGTATTTAGATTTATTCCACGAATGTATTTTAAGGAATAACCGGTTTTCAACCATTAATTTATCATCAGAATGAATATGTAAATACAAATTTTTAGACATTCGACCAAATTCTTAAGCCGGTGCATGAACTGAATACTGAAATTATATTATATAAACTGTGATGAAAATATAATGAGATGTTGGTCATTCAAAAATCTTCGGCTATATTTGATTATAAGGATTCGTTGGAGTCGAGCTTTCTACCCTTAGATATGGAGTCTCCAAAAATTATATTCCATGTCAAAAGCATATCTATTGTTAGAGATATGAATCTCAAAAGTAGATTTATCTTGATACAGTATTCAACTTCTGACGTGCTCTTTGATCCTGGTTTCGAAGTTCATGGCCGTTCGCTCTATATATATTATATCATAGTCATCATACTTAGGCTTTAACAATTGCCGTTTTTAATGGGCTTTAAATTAATTAATTTAAGTATTATCCTTGGTAGATTGTTGTAATAAATAACAACATTTATTATTTCATTCTGAGAGTCTAATTACTATTCTTAAATGTAAATTGAAGATGGCTTCGTTCTGTAATGGATTACTAGCGCCAGATTTTGCTAAATGTGAAAAGCTCTTTCAATAAATGTTTATGTATTCAATGTGTGGTTGTATGTTAATAAAAATATATGCTTTCAATTTGGTCTGTAGGAATTTGAAACATTCCAGAAATTCAGAGCTTCGGAGCTTTTAGCATGATCTCGGAGCTTTTCATCGAAAGCTCGACACATTCTCTTCTCACCCGTTACACAAGTCGGTTGGCAGGTCGACTGCGCTTTTTTTAGATAACCGGTCGATTAAAGTGATGATGGCCTTCCCGCAAATTTATTTCGCGTCTATTTCCGACACTGATTATTTCCCTTCCGGTTTGCGAGAGATAAATCTGGCCACGTGGTCCAGAAGTTGGCGCCGACCCAGCTGCAATTGGCTTGCCGTTCGCGAGCTTTCGATTTAAAGTGATACCTCACGCCAAAACCTATACGATTGTCCATAAAACATCAGTGCGGACTGTCAACCGGGGATCTTTAATTTGCGATTCTGAATTTGATTCTGCGTCTGGATTTTATCCAGGTCCCGTAAATTTCTGACCGTCGACGTTCCCGCTGGAAATATACGAACGCGAATTTCAATCGCGCCAATGTATTACGCACCACTTTTGCTTTACGATCTATTTGATTTACTACGATGAAATAATCCGGAATGTGTGTCACAGATTCAATAATGTAATTAGATTTCTGTAAGCTAAATATGACAGTCTGACACTGCGACAAAATTCGCTATAATTTAAAACATGTTCCAATAGATTATTGAAACCCTTAAGTTTAAAAATTAAGGGATCATCTCACTTTGACGGACCAAAAAATAGACAATTTTTAACAATTTTTTTCTTAATAAATACACCTTATAATTAAATAAATCTTTTTTGGATTTATTATAGCACTCAGCGGCTCTTAAAGTGGGGTCCGCGAAAATATAAAAAACATGTATTTATACTTGAACACGATATTTTTGTGGAATTATTTGCAGACAACATTAAAAGAAGAACTATCTTGAAGAATATATGACCAAGAAATGGTCGTTTGTTTGAAAAATTAAGTCTCAAGAACGATATGAAATATTGGGATGGGGTAAAGGATTGGGATAGAGTCCACAAAAAAAAATGTTGAAGAAGGGGTCCGCGAAGAAAATTTTGCTCACGTGTGCATTATTTTTTTAGCTCTTCAACTGAAGCTATTTTAAGAAGCACTCCAGGGAAGATAAAGTATAAAACCAAAGACACTATAAAGAAATCAACAACATTCTTTACACTGATTTTATAATAAGCCTAGATAGTATACATCAGGAAAGTAAAAATATACCATTGATTTTATTTTAAATGAACTTGTGTGAAATTTAAAGTGAACAAAATGGGTATATGGACTCTTATAATAAAGACTGAAAATTCATGCATTTCTTCATCAAGTTGTTACTCATTTTCAACGTAAATAACGTAAATGTATTTCAAACATCTTTTAAAGTTATTTTTAATTTTGATCAAATATGCAAATAATTATTCACTTTAAATAGCTTAATTGCCATGGCAAGAAACTTAAACTTGGACAAAAACTCCCAAGCTGGAGGAGTTAAATTTCACCATGACTATGCACGTCCTCATATTGCAAAATCAATCGAAAATACACTTCAAGAATCAAGTTATACTCATATTGGACTTGTATTAGACTCGAAACTCAAAAAACTTGGGTTTATACTGGTGGTGTAGTTAACATACACATTTGTAAATGTCCGTTGTTGACAGCGATCCCATAACTATTAATATATATGGGTACAGGATTACAGTCTTATGAACTGTGAACATATTTTAAGCATTAATATAAGGAAAATGTTGTATAGCTGGCATAGGATCCAAGACTTATAACAACTTGTAATAAAAATATAAATTAGTCACCAACATTTGGAATCATGACGATCCTAAGAAGAATAATACTAGTCAATTAAGAGGGAATAATTTTATTATAAAAGGAACCCAAAAATATAAGAATCGCTTTTGAAAATCTTATTCTGCGATGGAATATAAATAAGACATATTCGCAAAATGTTGAAAAAAAAAAGTGTAATGTATGTATGTGCGAATTTACGAATCTGTAATTGAGTTTAGTACTTCATAACTTTAAACTTAATAAGATAAGCTAAAATTTATCGTGTGGAAAATAAAATGAAGGAAAATATTCCTAAACTATAACTTAATTCATGTTCTTTTTTGAGAGAGCGAAAGAAATCAATAAAAAGTTTAAGACATCTGAGCTTACGTAAGTTTGAGAGACTTCAATGAAGAGTATGTGCGGAAGCGCATAATTTCAACATCCCAAGCAAGCTTAAATCAACCAAAATCCGATTTTTAACGTGCGCTAAGAATTATTTTGATATAGGCTAAATAACCCCGATTCCACGGGGATGAGTGGATATTCATCAAGGGATGGATATTCATGTCATCAGTCCCCCACGATGTTCAAAGAGGCGCCTACGAAACAACTTCAAACAGGCAATGACTTTAGAATCGCTAAAATGTATTTTATATTAGTTGCACGTCTCGCGTTCTTTGACAACTGGCGAAAATTATTCGGCTTTGATTTGACTTACGTTCGGGGTAGTATCGACGATAAAAGTTCAATAAAACATGCATTTATAAGCAGAAAGTTACGAAAGGCGCCGCGAAAAAAGACGCAACGAACGCCAACGATGATACTATTTCAGATCTTTCAATATCAACCCTCGTATTGTAGAAAGAACATTATTCAATTATCCAATTAAAGCGAATGGAGAGTTTTTATTCAGACAGGCGGGGGGCAAATGCGGATAATGTGAAACATTGACCATAGGAAATTACATGTAATTCAACTCAATGGGGTGCTACTACGCCCCTTATTCTCCGATTAAACGCAATACATTATTTGTACACAGAGCTATTTTTGAGCAACATTATAACGTTATAATTATACGATCATTCCAAATATAATCTTAAGCCTTTATTTACGTACATTTTTTTCCAGGGGTAGAATATTTTTATATGGTGGATTCTCATTGCTTTCCGCGTATAATTAAATTAGGACAATATTATTTAGATACAGTTTTTTTGAATGTTTTGAACAATCATTTGAATGACTAGTGTAAAGTTTTAGTTAAAATTATTAATGTAAGTACTTTATCCACAATGTAGCTTTATATTCGGTCATTTTTTAACACTAACAATACCATTATTTTAAATGAGTAACATTTAAATTATTATAAAACTAATAGTTTAAGGAACAACGCTTGTAATAATGATATCGCAATTTTACTTGTGCCTCTTTGTCCTTTGAGAAACCAAAGGATTTTTATATTTTAGCAATGTTAATTTGAAAATATGACGTGGACGTGCAGTGCTAAAAAATAAAATATTCGGCGTCGCGACTTTTCTACCTAATAGGTGAAGATTTGACGCCTTCAAAAGCGGGAAAATGAGTCGTAAGCATTAGCCGAGAGAATACGTCTTCTTTCCGCTGCTTGGTCGATTTGACCTTGACTATAACATCTGCGCGAAATCTCGCAGCTGGCGCTTCTCTTTGTCTGAATGTTTGAAATAAGCGTCCTGTAGTCACATTATATCGAATTTATCCGCTAAAAAAGCTTCGCTCAGATGAGAGAAGGAGCGAGTGCGCGCATGCGTTTGAATCCTAGCCCTATAACCCACGCTACACGTGGCCTGAAGCAATAAACCATGCAACTGTTCTTTTCAAATAATTACTAAGCGCCTGTGGCATTGCAACGCATACCGCGCACTAGCTTGTTTATTATAAACACACGCTTAGTAATCATTTGAAAAGTAACCCATGGGAATGCATGGCATGGGCTGAGAGGTTAGGATTCAAAATTTTGCGTACAATCAATCTCACCTCGAAGAGTGACTGTCTCCCTCTCTCTGCCGCATTTATTTTCCTGGCCCCGCGCCCCACCACGCCCCACCCAGCGGCTACGCTTCACTTCATTAGACCAATATAAGCCAACATGGTGCATCCGTTAAATGCCTCGCAAAACAAATTCCGCACACGAATAATGCTTGTAATAATCCTATAATATTCACAAAGATGCGCACAACAACTTCCCAAAATTTCATCGCAATCGGATGAACGGTATATGAATGTATATATAGCAAACCGACACACATTCGACTACACAATGACATATTTTTTCATTTTTTTTACAACTATGGGTTTGCTCTCGTCTTAAAAACGGTACAACCGGACTGGCTGCCTAAAAGCTGGATGGTCATTTTATCCAGGGCTTCGAACCAGAACGAAACTGATAATCGGTAAAACCGTTATTTTTCTCGAAACTAAAACTATAACGCAACCGATTTAACTCTTTGTGGTCGTTTGTTTACTTTCAGCCACCAAAACTGTTTTACTGTTCTGGTCGTATGTCTACTCTCAGCCATCACAACAAGGAATCGTACGAATCTTAGCTCTATGTATCAGTTTATAACTTCTCTGAATACTCTCAAGTGTCTAAATGACCTTATCACAAACTGAAACATTGCCCCGACAAATCAGAGATAAAGAAACTCAATATAAAAACAATGCGGTTGTTCCACACTCGCCATGCAAAGCACTGTGGCGAGTCAGTCGCTTTTTGAGAGTGAAGAAATTGACAAGATTTGGAGATACATTGCAGAATTTCCAATAAAACTTTAAAAAGTTAAACTGTAATTAAGCATTCTCGCTTGTTAAAGATATTCCAAAATAATACTCCAAAATGGCAAAAAGAAAGTCACCGAAAAAAGTGTAGTCGAAAACCAGAATTGCATGTTGGAAACTGCTTTCAAAGATGGACAATGGAAAAATATAAAACAATTTTAAATATAAGACCATGTTATTAAATCATATTATTGTCTTAACCGGTTTTTAAACTTGTGTAGTTTGCGGATCCCTTGGAATAAATTTTTTTTGGCAAATCCTATCCCAACCCCTGTGACTTAATTTTTCAAATTTGTAAATCGACGAAAAAATCTTGTTCAAGTAAAGATGCATGTTTTTTTATATTTTCGCGAACCCCAGTTTAAGAACCGCTAGTCTAAACATACATCTAATGTTCAATAAATAATTGATGAATCTGGTTAATCTTTCATAATCTTGCATGTTATGCATCACCATTCTTTCAATGGAAATTAATTCCGACCAGTACGAGACCAATGTCCAAATTTAATACGTTCGCAAAAGGGTTAAATGTTAAGATTGTAACCGAAATTAAACCCGAACAGAAAAATATAACAAGGCTTCCCCTCTTGATCATTTTTAGCGGATCCTAACTCAAACCCTTTACCTCATCCCAATATTTTACATCGTTCTTGAGACTTAACCTTTCAAACAAACAAGCATTTCTTGGTTAAATATTGGTCAAAATAGATCTTTTTACAATGTTTTCTGTAAATAATTTTACGAAAATATCAGTATAGATAAATGGTTTTTATATTTTCGCGGACCCACTAAGAACCGCTGCCCTATAAACATCATTTGGTATTTAAAACTATTTATAAACATCGATACAATCATAATAAAATGTATTAATAGTAAAACAATATCGGTATAATTTAGCCGAAAATTCAGCTTTTGTGGGATTCCGGCTAAATATAAAGACTAGGAAATCCTCTCAAAATAATTTATGATTTTTTTGCCAAGCCAAGGTTTACATTATCATGTGTAAAAATATATTTTTGACGCATGGACCGTGAGACAAAAAAGCGGCGTTTCACTCTAGGTCGAGTCTCGGAAAGGTTAAGAATTCCCGCCATTTAGACTTCTTTATTGAAGCGATGGCGTCCTTCAACGGCGCCATCGGTCGACGCTCTTCGGCGTCGATTGTGGTAGTTTTACTCAAACATGACACTTTACAACACAATTAATACTGCAGACGCAGCATGAGAATAATCGTTCGGAAAAAAATACATTATTTCATGGTCAATGTCGTTGGTTCGAGTGTACTGTTTTTTGCGATAGGTTTTTAGCGCACGTTCGGTAGATGTTGATTCTTGGTGACAAGATTCGGCGGGATGGATGAGTACAGCACTGCGCCGTCATTCATATGGATGGGAAATGTGGAAGGAAAATGGTCGAGTGCGGACGAGTCGCGTTCTTTCGGCCAAGTCCGGCAACGTCGCAACGCGTTACTTAACCACGCGGCGGCCATCCACACCAAATTAGATTGCAAACGCCCGTAAAATTAGCGTCGGTCGCTCATCTGCAGACCTACACCTGCACCCAACCTTCACACTCCTTCAAACCACACCTTCATTCCGATTGCAGCCTCAAACTACCAAATTTGCTGCATGATAAATCGCCAATGTCATCCAAATCGTCATCATCGGATAAAATCATCGAATTTAAGTAATACGAAACCGGCCAATCCATAAAAAATTACACAGACCTATAGAATGCCTCATTTCAGATGCGACTCCAACAATTATTAATAAATAAATCTCATCTCTTTTGATCATAATTTATCATCAATAATATTTTATAAAAATCACCATTTGTCAATTAAGTGGAAATTCTAAAAAAACCATCTTCATTTCGAACCAAATCTCATACCAAGGATATCAAGGGAGAAAAGGTTTAACTTTAAATTTAAAAAGTTTAACTTGAAGTAAAAAAAAATGTATAAAAGCTTTATAACATTTCTTATTTTATTAAATTATCATTAAATACAAAACAAGTTATGATCGCTTTTGTGAAAGCCCGATTCAGCGAGACTTTGAGTGTTAATATGCTTCCGGTACATAATGTGTTAATTAGCAATAATATGACGTTTTTTATATAAGAACACAAGGTCAAAAGCTTGTTGAAAAACGTTTTTTGGGAGTTTAAATCGCATACAAGCAAAGAAAGACTCGATAAACTACAGGAATATTTGTTCTTATTTTGATTTCGGTGATGATTGTGACGTTGCGCGCTAAAATACTGCACGGCCGTGCAATTGCGTAGTTTAAAGGGGACATACAGTAGACTCTCGATTATCCGGGATAATAATACAGGGGAGGACGGAGGCGATATACTGTTCGCGAAATAGTTGACAAGTTAGAAATTCCACGAACATCTCCATAATCATCTGACAAAATTGGGTTACATCAATCATTCAGATGTGTGGCTTCCTCATGAACAGACTGACTCAAATAAACTTCAGCGTATTTCAACATGCGATCTTATTCTCCAACGACATAATAGCCAACCTTTTTTGAAGAGACTTGTCACTGAAGATGAAAGTTGTATACTCTATGAGAATATCCAACGTAAACGGTCTCGGACCAAGGGTACAGATGCTTTAACTGTAGCTAAACCTGGCCTACATCAAAAAAAAAAAGTTTTGCTATGCATTTGGTGGGACTGGAAAGGGGTAGTGGTAGCTACTTCAGCAAGGTGAAACGATCAATTCTATAAAATATTGTTTCCAACTAGACAATATAAAGGATGCAATTGCCAGAAAACGGCCAGAATTAGCTTTGACGGGGATATTTTATCTTATCCTCCATACTCTCCTCTGGACATTGCCCTTTCGGATTATTATTTAGTTATTTCATTGAAAAATTCTTTACGTGATAAAAAATATAAAAATGTACCTTAATCAATATTTTGCCATCAAACCTGAGAAATTTTGGCAAGAAGGCATTATGAGGCTTTCGGAGTGATGGAAAAAGGTAATCCCCTTTGTTCAGTGTAATCTAGCAATGTTTCAGCATAATTCAACGTCGTTTTATGACTAATGTAATCACTGGTATCTTCTTCATTTGTAACTTCACTCATTTTCTTCCTCATGAGAAAAAAAGGATATCTCTTTATCGCGCATTCAAAACCTGGATCATTTAAATCACGATCGAACCACTCCTCGATGTTTTCCCTATCCACACGTTAAATTTTCCAATAATCCACATATTTCAGTTATATAATTTCATTCTCTTCAGAATACATTAATCTTTCTCCATGATTGAACAAATGTTTCTGTGACTTTTTTATTCATTCCAATTGTGATATCTGCCTCATGTAATAAGCTTTCTTAAACTTTCGGTTGTTTTGGTAGTTAAACTTTAAAGATGTACGACACAGAGTTGTGTCTGAATTCCAATTATTCAAAAAGAGCATTCTTACACGTTGAGTTCGGATACAGATAAAGACAGAGAGTGTGCACGTTGAGTTTGGAGAGAAATAGAGACGGAGAGAGTATCTAGCGTACATCCTACGATTGTATAGATCATTAACCCAAATTTATCGACTAATAATGATATGTGAATGATATAATGAATCGATTTTAAATCTTTATTTATTTATGTACAAGCTTCATACACGCTGCGACGGTCCTGATAGATAAGTGGATTTGTACGGATGATAATTGGCGGACATATAAATATAACATTTAAGTTTGTGATGATTTCAAATTAGCTTACTACTCAAAGGGTAGCATCTACTAACATCATCCTTGGCGCTTTGAAGAGTTTTATTTCTTTAATTTTGACATTTGAATATAACGCCTTATGTACTGTTCGGGAGTTGCCTCATTATCCGAGTATCGCCATATTATTTAGTATTGTGTTCATTTTGTTGTTTGCGTCTCATAATCTATTAAGAAAAAAAAAATCTGTCACGGATAATCCGCAAACTGGTTAATCCGCACTCAGATAACCGCTTTAGAATTTAAAAGCACATTATTGATTTTAAATCTAATCTAAATTTTATTAAAAAAAATATATAGAACTGATTTGATGCAGTCTCTATAATATAAAAATCCACCTAGAGTTACAATAAGACCAAGTTCGAGTGTCGCCAATTTCTTGATACGCAGTCTGTTCGCGACGCACAGATTTATGTTTTCAATGAAATTATCATAGGAAAACGATGAAAATATTAATATTTTCCGACGTTGTGTCTCAACTTCGTTATGACGAACGCTATTGCGTCCTTGACCTATATGAACAAAACCGTCTCGTATTTTGTCTTTGACGATTGGAGTAACAGGAAATACCTGATTAAAGGCGGTCAATAAGCCTGGAGCATTTCCTTTGCGTCTTTGTAGCGTACGTCAATCACAACATTTGAGAATCATTTCATTTCGAAAATCGACGTGGGCTCTAATCGATTGGAAAACGTGTTAAATGCAGATTTAAATTGCAAATCGCCGAAGAACACTGTTAGAAACACCGAAGGCCGACGCTGTTCATTCTTGTGCTACGCTCCTTCTACGGTATGAATTTATACGTATTTGCTGTCGATGGCAATCGATATGGTTTTTTTTAAAGCAGTATTTAAACTGTAACTTTACACGCTGGGTGTACATATTTGTAAATGAATGACGGCATGGGTATGCGCTTGAAGAATTCGAAGAATGATCCGAATGTTGTATTCGCTTGTAGTTGATAAAATTCGATAAATAGGAATTTTCATATGAAAATTGATTTGGGTCATAGCGTGCTTGATCTTTGTATCATAATCATCTTATTCGATGTAAATTGGACAGTCATCTTTGTAGAATTGTAAGCCAATCGAGCATTACAAATTTAAATGATTAGCACATTCGCTATAACTCTGAAACGACATAAAATATGTGGTCGATTTCTGAATGTATAATACATTTTTTGGGACGCGTTTATAGTGTTTTATTTTTTTCATTGCGTACTTCAATATGAAAATCACAAGGTATAGAGTTTCAATACAGTTTGATGTATGGTAGGTATATATACAAAAATGGTATTGGCCATCATACAAGAATGAAATGGAAAAACAAAAGGAATCTAAAGGCCCTGAAGGCTTTATAGGGTCCGTGGGATCAACGCCTTCGGATTTGGTATACGCACAACAATTTCGACGTTCGGATAGGTCCGGGACAAAAATACAAATGTCCCACGTCACTAGGTTCAACAAACCATCCCAAATTTAAAGCGACCACATTTCAATTTCAAAAATGAACAAAAACACTTCCAAATAGCGCAAATTTAGTATGCAATTAAAAAATAATAATATCAAAACCGGCGGTTCGAGTGCACATCATTTGCGATTGAAGGCGTGTTGGGGTCCCCCACAGAACCGGTTTGCAGCCAAAAATTCCTTATGAAGTTCTACAGCTTTTTGCGCATTCGCACACTTTGATATGTGCAAAAACGATTATGAATATAGAATTAATAAAGCACTTCGATATGCGTTTTTAATCAAATTAACGATTTTTTTTGCGAAACAAAAAGTTCAGTATAAATTAACGTTATTCTTCGGCTGGATACGACTAAGCGAATACAATGATGCTTATCTTAAATGATTCATAAAAAATACTACTAAAATTACTTTTTGTATTAATCACCAAGCGAGCACTGGTCTCTCTATTATACAATTTTTTTTAAATTCATATTGTTGCGCAAAAAATGTGGTTTGTGGCGATTTATAAACTCAACAAATGTGATCAATCTCAGATTTGCGCTTAAAGTACGCTTTTATCTGCATCAATAATTCAAAATATTTTTTGTATCTACCACATACTAAAGGTGATCAACCTCTAAATGCCATTTAATAAATTAAATTTGTGCTAAGTTCATAATTTTTATTGTTGCTAAATAATTTTTGAAATAAGAACAATCAGCATTTCAAAATCATAATTTAGGCACATCAACCTCAAAATTGAAGCCTGAATTACTAGATTTCAGGTCGGTCGCGACAACTGAAACTTCTACGATACACACACACGCAATGGAGATAAATCTGCATTTTCATTGGTAATTATAACAAAATTGTGTTTCATAATGATTTGCATTAACATATTGAAATATTCCACCCACTAGGAACGTCTTTATACAATCAATATCTACGTACATATAAATAATTAATAACATGTTACAAGAATAGGATCTCTCAAATATGTTAAACATATAAGCAATGTCTCAAACTAGGGGTTGTAATAATAACATATCATTCAATAAGTTTGTAGGATTGTTTTGCAGAAATTGCGAAAAATCGATCTCATTTTTCTAGTATTCTAATTAATCTGGCTATTCACCATATTCAATTTAATATATGTCGAATAGATAGAAACGTGAAGCAAAAAAAAACAGGATTTTTATGTATAAGTATATTTTGAAAAAATGGGTCAAATATATCTGAACATTTTCCAAATTGAATGATTTGAATTCGATCAGAGTTCTTGGAGTTCTCTTAATTCGAATATCAAAAGCGATAGAAGGAAAGTTTGTTCTTCCATATCGTCATTCGTAAGTTTTCTTTTCTTCCCGACGCATGTTCCCGGCATATATTCGGTTGAATTCTTCTCCCAGGCGGACGAAAACCTCTCAAAAACGATTCAATCATCTTCGGCGATATCCATCCAACACAGCCTAACGAATCCAAGGCAATTTGGCTCTTGTCTCGGTTTCGGCACATGTGTATGCTCCCGTCTTTTTCGCGCGATTTTTACTCGACACGCTTCGTTTTACGCTCATACGCCATTTTCATTGTGGAAGGTGTTTTACGTGACTCCACGTTTCGTACCCATTGTGAATAGACAAAGACGTATTATACCGAAGGCTTCAGAAAAACGAAATTCAAATGAGATGCTTCGAAACTTGCAGAAAATTCCAGTTCGAAGTAGTTTCTGCCGAAACAATGGCCCCGAGAGCGAAAATGACCACATCTGATGAAAAGCGGTTTTCCCAAACTACAAACCGTTTTGGTTTCGTTCGATCGAGATGAGCAGATCTTTCTATTTTGGCACGAATGGTGATAATCTCAAGGAAAAAAATGCGGAAGAAAATTCCTACATAAACAAAAAATACAACAATGCACTAATTTATTCGCATTAAATGACCTTAAATCAACGTCCATTTGGATTCCAATTAATTTTTATGCGTTTATAACTCATGCATAACATAAGCATAGAATTCTTCTTTAAAAAGCTTTTAATTAATAGCTCCTAACATGTTTTATAGATATCAATAATTACAATAAATACAGAAAAATTATACAAGTTGAAGAGGTTTTCGTCGTATATTTAATGTAATTATTTTAAAATCATGTTGAGCATTAAGTTAATATTATGTTATCTTATAAATACTTTACTATATTTTTTTTGATAGATTTTATATTATTAAATAATAAAGTCATATGACACCGAAAGAAATTTGATTAATATCGGACTGTGCGAGGTACTTTGATGGAGAATACTAATCTTAGTATGGAAAATACTAACTAGTTAGAATGTTATTAATGCAAATTCACTAAAATCAGAAAATGTTTGGAAGTGTTTTATATCTGTTTTATGATTGAATAATAATGTAATAAATATATATTACATAAAATAATATTTTAATGTCTATTACTGTTTACTTCTGTCACATTAAAATTCTTTATCCTCGTTCAGTGCTTATTCGAACGCCATATCCTGATTCTAGTGTATGCCGGATAAACGAGTTTATCTGGATTAAATTTAATTTGAATTAATTACATGACGTTGGATTGTATTGATAGTAACTGTTTTACGTGCAATACTGACGATGTATATCTAACGCCGCATTACAGCGCAAGTATGTGAATTATTTCTAAATTAACTGGGGTTCATCAGACTGTAAATATTTGGGAAGCTTCGCTCTGGTATATTTATATCGAGGCAAAAAAAGGTGACAGATTTACAATGAAATTTAAGCGCAGTAGTGAAAATTTGCGTCGCAGCATCCAATAAGGTCAGTTCATAATGAATTCGGATGATAATCGCCCCTGCGGCAGGCAATAAGAGAGAGCCGCCTTCGAGAATAGACGCCTGGGGTCCTAAGTTTACAAAGACACCTCATCATCCGCAAATGGATTATCAAGATCGTCGACTGCCCTTGGAAAAATAGCTAAGGTCGATTTGGATGCGTCGGCCGATGCACTCGTCTCCGCGCCCGTCGTCATTGTACCACTCATTAATCTTGATGCACGCCGTGTCGTCGGTCGCAACCGATCCACCGATGCACTTTATCGAGTACACCTTAGCCGATGTCGAACAAAAATCAAATCTAATTCACCTTTTGACTTGGCTGCCAACTCTAAGTGCATGCGGACAATTCGAACGCAATTAAGCCGGACAATGTCACATTGCACTCATACGTTCATGAGCCGCTTTAAATTCTCCATTGTAAATTTCAATATAAAATGACAGTCCTTCGCGATCATAAAATTGTGTCTATAAATAGGAATATTGCCAGTAATGTCATAGAAATCTAATCCTCAAAAGAAAGAAAGGCAACGTGCTCGATGCACTTTGAATGCTATGACGCACGGCAAGCATTGCAGACTGCTAGGCGCATCAACATTATCTTTCTTGGAGAATTGTGTGTTCAAAAAATGGACTATACAATATGATTAAATATCTTATATTCAAACATGAGAGAAACTATTTGAATTATATGAATCCGAACACATTCTATGATATAAGCACCATTTGGAATTGGATGCAAAATATTTTTTATGATCTAGTCCAAAAACACCAGCATCTTCAGCGATTCTCGTGCCTTAAATTATGATCTTAGCAGGTCCTTACTTCTCGTATTCAATCACTGCTTCAAATGATAACTAATATTTTCTTTATTCAAACACATTTTTACTCATTGACAAATTGCTGGATTGTGTGTATTTTAAATCGATTATTTGATGGTTCGATCATTTTTTGAATTAAAAAAATTACCACGTAAAGAATTTTTCAATGAAAAATTCTGGCCGTTTTCTGGCAATTGCATCCTTTAGATTGTCTAGTTGGAAACCATATTTTGTTGAATTGATCGTTTCATTTTGCTGAAGAAGCTCATAATAAACTACCCCCTTCCAGTCCCACCAAATGCATAGCAAAAAAATTTTTGGATGTAGGCCAGGTTTAGCTACAGTTAAAGCTTCTGTACCCATGGTCCAAGACCGTTTACGTTGGATATTATCATAGAGTATCCAACTTTCATCTCCAGTGACAAATCTCTTCAAAAAAGGTTGACTATTATGTCGTTGGGAAAGAAGATTGCATGTTGAAATACGCTGAAGTTTATTTGAGTCAGTCAGTTCATGAGGAAGACACACATCTGAACGATTGATGTAGCCTAATATTGTCAGATGATTATGGACAGATGTTCGTGGAATTTCCAACTTGTTAGTTATTTCGCGAACAATATATCGCGGGGTATCTTCAACCATGGTTATGATTACATCAATGTTCATTTGCGAAAGACACTTTTAGGACAAGGAATAAATATGGAGATATTAAAATATAAATATTACAGCATTGGTCAAATTTTGCATAAATAAATCAATTGAAACGAATAGGGGTTGATTTACACGTAAATATTTTGAGTGCATCGCCTTGCAAAAAAAATGTATTACTTGACATATTTGGATGCAGATGGTTGCAACGGTTGCTGACTTCAAAATTATTCGCATTTTTCTCCAAATAAAAAATTTACATATGTTTTTTTATTGTTCTATTTAATTTGGCATTATCATGATTCGGCTTAAATTTCGCGAACAAAACACCATTGAAATCGAAAATACGAACGCAAAATTGTCGAAAACTTTGCACGTCGTGATAATAACGCATTATGAGAAGTGTATTTAAAAAGGATCCATTCAGTTTGTTTTTCTTCCATCAAGCTCGCAACTCGCGATCTTAGACATTATCGCTGACGAGGGCGCTTTCACAGAGTGAACTATTGATTGTCGGTTAAGTACAAGAAATCCACGATTAATATGTTATTATTACCGAATTTGCATTGAAATTTGAGCCGAACCGAGGGGATGGGGGGGGCAAATTTTTGGGGATCCATCACCGAAGAAAAATTAGATTAAAATCATACAAGAGTGAAAAATGAAATTAAAGAGGTACCGTCGCAGGAGGGAAGGGCTGTTATTTTTCTCGCGAGATTCGCGCAAACACCTTTTCTTCGCGCGAAAACCTTCAATGTAGGGGAGGACGAGGAAAATAGGACTGAAAAGAGAAAAAAAGTGCCGACTGATATCGTTATACCATTGTACTTCAAAGAAAATGCCCCACTCATCCCATATAGTGAGTAGTTAGCCGAGCTGGAAGATTAATCGTTCAGTATTAATGGCAGGGGGTGAACGGGTGGAAATGGGGCTCAAAGCCGGTCACTGTGATCTCTCAGATATGCACACTTATATTTTATCCGTAGAGCAAAAAAAGGCCCTTTGATTCTATCTAAATTCGCAATCAGATTTACCAAGAATTGAACAGAAGCTGCATTTTCGATATTTCATCATCGACAAATTAGAACCAAGGGTCAATATTACATCATATAAATCTTTTTGCTTTTAGCAATGCCTCTTATGGGACCATTGTATATCATTTTGACGTAATTTTTCATGCTATGTTTTAAAATATGTGATCGCCAGCCACACCTACTCACCCAAGATTGAATTGAATTTTTCATAAATATATCTTCTATGTGTACATATTATAGCCTAAACTTACGTAATTTGATTAAAATCGAATGATTCAAAAAGGTCGAGGGTTTACCTGAAACAATAAAAAGAAAACATAAATGTCAGCCCATTCTTTAAAAAAATTCTTAGTCAGTAAAATTTAAACATCGTAGAGAATTAAATTTCATCACAGGCATTTCAATACAAGGCCACTAATAAATTCGTTAATATTTATGATATACAATATGTCAAAAACTTAAATGAATCGATAATGTTCGACACAATGAAGGAAGAAACTAGATAAATAAATTTCCATCCAATAAGTCTTTTATGTTCTGTAATAATACAATTGTATCAATGGAATTAATTTTAAAACCACATATACATATTCCATTATTTTCCATACACATGATTAAATTGGGATCATTTAAATAGAAGAGGATATTCGATGTAAAATAATTTTAATTTTTGTTACAAATCAATCGCTCATAAATGGCCCTGCCCACCTTTACAATAAATATTCCAGTATTCAACTCTCAATCAGAAAATCAAGTTAAGCCTGCTTTGAGCCTTCAGAGATATTAATAGTTTTAATCGAATATCGTTTTAGTTTGAATAATGTCGATTTGAAATAAATACAAATTTGTTATCCTTAAATAGTAAAAAATCCATTAAATTGCAGTTAACATGCGACATAGATAGATATGATCAGATGATACAAAGACCATTAAAATGCACCATTGCGAGGGGTGAATATTCTAAAGATAAACCTATTACATATATACATATGAACTTCATTTAAATTTTATAATACTTTGATGCAAAAAATAAATCGTTATATTAAACCGATTGAATAGATTAAGAATTATTGTAGAATACCAATCAATTTTATTACATCAACTATGTAATTTTGGTGATAAATCTAGAGTTTTATTGAAAAATCCATTATTTTAATTATGTATCCCACATCTCTTCATGACTTATTGTAGTAATCCAGTGGGAATTTATCATGCTAGCATAAAAAAATAAAGAAAAAATGACGAAATAAGAAATTTGGCTAGGATTCTAAAAGACAACCATGTGTCAAATTGTAACTGATGCTGGTGTTAGCTCTATTTTATAAAACTTTAATATTTACATACGTTCGATGTTGTCATGTAAATATTATGGGTTTTTTTGACTTGACGTATAGATTGACAGTTGGAATATCATTGTATATTTCCGAAGGATACCCATGCGTGTCAATGCACATTCAAGAGGTGACTGAAGATCGAGCACGGAAGGATATAACAGAGTCGTCGGTTCGAGCCACCCCTTCTTTCAAGAGTCTCCACCCCCCGGGCGCCACCACAACAAATTTAGAACTACGAAACTAAGGTAATATAATAAATAAAAAAATATTAACTTCGTACAACGCTACAACTTAAAAAGTTTCCGTCTCCAACAAGCACTTCGTAATATATTTACAGCAGCCTACTAGAATTCGTAACTGAACAAAATAAAATGAATTT
This sequence comes from Stenopsyche tienmushanensis, assembly GCA_008973525.1. NCBI lineage: Eukaryota > Metazoa > Arthropoda > Insecta > Trichoptera > Stenopsychidae > Stenopsyche > Stenopsyche tienmushanensis. The sequence continues at coordinate 2,861,154 of WACJ01000274.1, forward strand.
TTGATATGTGGCGAGACGAAGTTGCGGGCAACTGGCTCATAAAGATAGATTTTGACTAATGGATACAGCCTTGGGCCGAAAGCTTGGGGCCAATGTATTCTGAATGACAATCAGCTACCGGCAGGTACAAAAATGCATTCACAATCTGTCCAATAAAATAAATGTGCCTTACACGAATTACGACCGTGTTAAGTGAATAATTTAGCGGCTTATTTTCTGCTCGGCCAATATATGCATCGGGAATGCACACACGGGCAATTATCGCCGCTATTTATAATGCATATTTACCAAATCCTGACGTCTTAACTGTGGCGACAAATTTGCAAAATACGCAGTTAGCATGCATTCAAAAAAGGATGAAATCATTCAGAAGATGACAAAAGCGCGCCGATTTGCTCGCTGGAAGGCTGAGATTTTGGCGCGAGTCGATAAAACAACACACGTCGCAGCCGGTAAAAGTGCAAATCTATACGCTTTCAGATCAACAACGTATGATTTTTTGTTAATTATAATAGAAAGCTTCATCATGTGTTCATTGTCATATACAAATACTTCTGCGGGAACAACAATAACGTTCATAGAAAGAGAAAGCTCCATAAATTTAATGATGAATATGCGACATCATTAGCGGAATCATTTAAAAATATCATATAGACACAATATTTTAAAAATTGATTACAATCAAATATTAAATGAATCGTACAGAATTTGCTCTAAAACATTTATTATGCTTCAAATAGAACATGAAATGTAGCTACAAGTATTGATTCATAAACGTTCGTTATATTGATTCAAGTTGTGCGCAAATTTCTTAAATGTAACTTCGTTTACGATGACATAATGCAACATCAATGCACATCGACCAAAAATGGAAGAGGGACTCTTGGGGAAATATTGATGCTTTTCAGCAAAGTTCACATTTTTTTGCATTCTAAAAGTAAAATGTATTTATGACAAGGTGAAATTATTCCAAAAATACTTTGAAATTCACATTCAGCCTAAAAACATATACGTTTCTATTTTAAAATCTGATTTTACAAACTAAAATAAAATACAAGAAGGTGGGTATTTCCTTGCTTATAATGTCATTTTATTTTATTTGTCTATGATCTTGTCGGATAAGTTCAAAATTTCCTCTAAATGTCAAAAAATGTGGGAGTTGCGAAGACTCACAGTCAAGTTTTATTACATAGACTTTCGAATCAAATAGGCTAATATTTTTACATGTCATATTATAGATATAAAAGCTGATTACAGTTATAATACAATACATGTTACTTCGCATAGTATAAGCAATCCTATATAGATCAAAAATTTCTAATTAGATATAAACAGAAGTTAGTGTATTTTTAGATTACTCCAAATATACGAGCAAAAAGCAATTTTTAGCGATTACTGCAGCGAAAAGTATGACCCGAGGAAGTACTTGCTTTTTTAATGACAACTCGCTGCTCCGAATAATATTCATTATGATTATACTGTTAATTGAAAAAAATCTGAATTCCGAATCCCTTTGTATCTAAAAGAAAATAGAATCTTTCAAGACTTATGGGGTTTCAAACGAAGACGTATTTTTTTTTAATTTGCGGCAATTTTTTTATGATTTTTTTAATAAAATTCTGAAGTTTAATTCAATCGGCGTATGTTTATTACAAGTAGTTATGCTAAACATGACTTAATTCCGTCGTAAGTCAGAACCGACTTGCATTCGCCACTCTTCAAGCAACAGATGCCTTTAGCCATTATTAAGCAGTGGTCGAAAGAATATCCTAAATTTTTTTTAACGAAATAAAACGACCACTTTGTCCGATTAGACGTAATTTTATTCTCCACGGTAATAAAACAAATTTACGACCCTATCAATATTTCAAACGGCAAGATTAATACAAGCACTAATTATTTCTTATGTCCTATTTTTGCAACGAAACGATTTTGAGAAGAATCGCTCCATTAGGCGGAGATAAACGACATAATGGCACGAATTAAAAGACGTCATAAAATGTACCGCCGTCGTTGTGGGCCCTATTAGGGCGGTATGTCATAAAAACTGATACACATTCGGTGGCGGGCGCACATATATTAATTTTATGCCCTTGTAATTTTATAGTGCAATCCGACAAGACCACTTTAGGACCAATAACTTAATCTTATAAACATAATAAAACCGTAAGCTAAAAGCGCACGTTAACGACCATACTAGTCTTTTGCAAATAAAGCTTTCATTATCGACGCACTCCCGAAGAATTCGGTTATGAGCACCTCGCAAATTACCATACAAATATCTTGGCAAATAAGGCATGACATTAAAAAAAATGTTTATCACTACTGTTCGACCGTTTCAATACAAATTTGACCGTGAAATTTCATCATATTCAATTGATTATGATTTATTGCAAAAAACACTCAGCGATATTTAAACAAATACTCGTTCGAATGACATTCATAAAAAGATGCCATAAAATAAATCCGATGCATACAAAAAATTCAAAAAGTTGACATTTGGTTAAATATTCGGAAGAGCTTACACAGGTCGCGCCTGAAGGATCTGTACTAGAAACCGTCGAGTAACTTAGGGTTGAAACCCTTACAGTACGACCACGCATAAAAGGCACACCCACCATTATTGCATAAAAACACCAACTCACAAATGCATGCATCCTAGATCTTCGAATAAAAATGAATGGGTAATTTAAATTTAACACCTACAATAAAAAACCCACAAATCATTGAGCTTTGATCCAAGGTTTCTGCTATAATTCCAAATTATGTGAATATCTTAGGCAACTGTTTAGTGCATAATTACTAACTTAATATATTCAGATTTAGGATTAAAAATACGCTTATAGCAAAAATTCCAATGATTGCAAAAAAAAAATCAAATAAAATAAATTGAACCTTGATTATTTTCAAGCATTTTTTATTACCTTTACATATTATTAATTTTAACTATCATAGCCAAAACAGTTGAATAAAATGAAGCCATATATTGTTAGATTTTCGTATCATTTAGTGTATGACAAATGTTTACAATCAATCTAGGAAAGACTTAATTTAAACTTTATTAAAGTTTTTATTAAGTAAACCTGGATTGAGACGATCGATCATCTCCCAAATTTGTTGGTGCGGTGAAATTTTTTTCCACAATCTGAATTTGAACCCGAATCTTTATAATAAGATTCCATGATCTAAGCCACTGTACACTTAGTTCTAATTGACTATAAGATTTTGAGATGATTGATTGGTATTTTTAATAATTCCGATCATCTAAATTTATTGGAGCGTTGTGTGTATAAATCAGAGCTTTGGAACCAAACCTAAAATCAGAAGAACCGGTTTTTTTTTCGGTTCAGATAAGTCTTATACGAAAAAGAGTTAGTTGATTTTTGTGTTGATATAATATGTGAGCTTTACTATTTTATGCACTTATGCAAAATTTGTGCGATTATATCCATCTGATAATACTGTAATATTCCATCTTTGTTCCATCCTATTAATTGTCATTAACACAATTATATGATTGCATATAAATGTAGCCTTTCCGATTAACAATTTTGTTCAAGTTAAAAGATAATATTATTTGACAAAAAATAAAATTAGCAATACCTTGACGATACAAACATTCTATAATACTTTTGAATGAGACATAGTTTATTTGCCATGTTTATGATTTTGAACCAAATCGAGCTGCACGAAACGTATCTATGCAATAAATCAAGAGCAGTCTAAAACATCTTTCGAACGAGTATGTGCAGACTTAAAAAAGTTGTTCCAAAAGAAGAAACGGACAAATTGATCGTAGTAAATTTAGATCAGGAAAAACCTGATGTCAGGGAAAGGTAAAGTGCGGTGACGAAAGAGAGCATATTCGGCAAATACGGTAGATGGCCTCTGTTGGAAGCGCCGTGGCGCGAGACGTCACCCTAGATGGTGGAACAGGCGCCACCCAGACTTGGGAACCAGATTAATGGATCATTTTTCTTCTCTCTCGTCTTCTTTTCCCCACCTATATACATTCCATATCCATAACTACGAGACACTTACGTACATCCAGCCGCCCCATTCCGGGCGTAAGTTTAGAGCGCTCCAAGGGTTATTACGACGAAGGGCTGGGGCCTTTATGGAAATATTGATTCATAGTGACTGACTTGGCAGAAAAAGTCCTAAATCTCTGTAGCCGATATCCATTTTATTGCTATCTGTTGGTAATATTATCGAATTCCGACACGGTCGGTTTTATTATATTATACATGATAAAGATGAAGAAAAGCCGGGAGACGCATTATTAAAATTGCTATATGCGCTTTACCGAGAGATGTATTTTCATTGATTAAGAAAATCCCTCTCTGTGCATGGGTACCTTGATAAACCCATTATGATTTGAATAACATGTCATTATTATGAATGGCAATCATATATGGATTGCAATCTAATTAATCAGATTACATGGATTTTAAGTAATTTTGGCCTAATGTCCCAAAAAAAAAAGCGAAATTTCGACAAATAAAAACGCATTTTAACTCTCAACATTTAATGTGCATTTGTATCAAAACGAAACTAAGACTAAACATGTTTATTTATCAACGAAACGCTAAAGTCGACTATGCTGCAAATAACCACATGCAATCACAAGCAGATAAATATGATCTGAATTTAGGTAAAATATTTCACTGCCTATATTTAATAATTTGACCATGAAAACAAATATACTCTTATAAAAAAAAATCTTAAGACCCATTTATGAAGAATTATCGTCTAATGTTTCAACGGTCTCTGGTACAGAAACATATTTTTTGTAGCAAAAATACTGGAAATCGCAACACATACTGCAGCCTGGATTTTTAATGAAGGATTTGAACTTATTTTAAAAATAATGGAAATCATGGGGATCACGATTGGTAGAGACACGCAACGAAGAACGTCAACGCTCCGAATCTTCTAAAGAAGACCAGATCAGTCAAATAAAACAATACTGAGATAGCTGAAGAATGGCTTTATGGAGCTGGAATCGCTGATTATTAGTATATTTGCCTTTTCAACATTTTTTAGTGCTTAAAACTTTAAACGCGTTTTCTCGAAACGACATTTTTGCATGCGGCGTTTATAGGATTTCGAAAAACCAAGTCGCCGATTGGTCTGAAATTTTACTGAATTTATTTTCCACTTATATAGCTATGGTGATTCGTAAAATCAAGTCAAAATGTTACGTTTTACATTAAAAAATACCTTTCTTTCTTACGTTTTCTGGACCGTCAAAGTAAGATGATCCCTTATGTTAAGCTTTTATTTCGACACTATGAATGTGTGTCGATCTAAAATTTAAAATAGCGTGGTCATATTACCGTTTGATTATTTTCTGTCAAAAACGATAATCAACTGAGTTTTTTTATGAAAGAGTAAAATAGTTTATTTTCTATGTAGAAATTTAAACATTATTCATGCTTTCATGCCGAAATATGAATGCAAGGAAAAAATGTGTATAAAAACTCCCATATTTTTTAATTTAACAATTTATTAATATTTCGCTAACAAGCATCGTGCTTATGGTTGATTTTTTAAAATCTCATTCTCTGATTATATTTTGTGAAAACTTGTTAATAACAAATTTTAAAAAAGTGATATTGACGTTATTGATACACGGGAGAAAATCATCTCGTTTTGATCTTTAACGCCAAAAATATTTTCGAACTTATATTAAGACAGTAAAATATCTATTTTTTATCACTACGCTTTAGAATGACAAATATTTATTGGCTTCGTTTAAAAATATTCTTGGCGTTTAAAAATATTATTATAGTGATGTGGGTTTATAATGCGACCAACTAAATCTGTTCAACCGAGAAGCGTTTCACCCTCAGGAGTGTGAGCACCTCGGGGTTGAATTAATATAAATTATTTTGAAAAAAATGTAGCAAGATTTAGTAGATAAAATGTCAAATAAAGATAAAGACAGTGGAAGATTTTCTTTCACTACGACCATAATAAATGGGCCATATCTGGGTCAAATACACCATGCCAATGACAATATCAAACCCCCTTAATGCAGACTGTAAAATCAGTATCTGACGAAATCACCAAAGTTTCAATATGCCGGCCTCGGCTTATGTCCTAGCAAATATTTTCTCCTCTAATGTGATTGATTTTTATTCGGGATTATGTTTCACATACAAATGAACTCGAGTTACCAATTTAGGTAAGAGCCCACGTCCATGTACTTTGCTAAACGATCGCAAGAGAAACTTTTTTATTCAGGAACATTTGATTGCCTCCTAAGTAAGTTAAGCCGCTAACGTTCGAGGTGAATTCGACGGGGTGGAGACCGGGGGCGCCGAATTTCATGGCGGAGTATAAGGTATCTGTTTGGTCCTTGAAATAACCCTTTGGAAACGTTATGCGAGGTAATCGCCGCGTAATATTTAATGGCGATATTAAAAGTTCGGATACAAAAAGACCGAATGACCTGAAATTATGATATTAAATTTTATTTGGATCCGGAGGTTTTGTCCTTGAAGTCCTTTAAAATGACGCAATTAAAACAGATTGACTGTTATTAGAATGATTAAATTGAATTTCGCAAAACGCATTGTTGATATTGAGGTATCCATATAGATCGCTAATGGAAGTGTTCTATATCAGATGTAAAACGTCTTAGAGAGGAAGCAAGGGCGTGCTGAAACAAAGACTATCTCGATCGATTCTTACAAAATATGGAATCATTATTTATAATATTATCTGCGAAGAAGTTACGCTGAACCTTCCACGCAGTTAAATTACGACCATCAAAGACGACATCTTCCAGCCCATAAAGTGGTATCTGTCAAAAAGCAAGATACCAGCGCAGCGACGCCAAAGGAAGCGATTGACTTCGTCGAACTACTCTCATTCCACATACTCCTCAGTTGTTACAGCAATTCCGATATCGAAGCTCTCCCATCTACGGAGGCTTTATCGTTTTATTCCAAGCTTCGGTCTGACTTGGGAAAAGCTATCGAGCAAAGAAACTTGTTAACTAAAAGCGATAGTTTTAATATAAGGCTGTATTTAGCGAGAAACTTTCTTCGACGTCGGGAGCGAAGGTTGCGAAAAGGCTCTCAAAAAGTATGTGCTATACGAAGAGAATGCGTAACGAACAAAACCTTGGTGATTTAAATATGTCTTTATAAAGCTCTCGACTTATCATCAATTTGAAATTTAAACAATCAAAAGAAATGCTAAGTATACATGTCAGAGACTACCGTTTCTCTCTTCGATTGAATTAATTCAGTGATTCCGGATGCACAAGCCAACTTATAGCTTTCTAGCAACTTGATGCTTAATTTTCCTGAATGTTATACATGTCAAATAATTACTATGTACCGTAATAGAGCGGTCAAAGGTCCGGTACTGACTATATATTTCCAAAGTATTAGCATTTAGCACCAAGAAATTAACAAGTGCCACTTACTCCCGAGTCTTTATGGATTAAGTAGAGGTGCAACCATTTGCATTCATTATGAGCTCATCGCTAACGTGACGGCTTGCACTTTGAGTAAGTGTCAGACGGTAATAAAAAAAAATAAAGAAAATTTAAGCAGTCCTGTCAGGGACTGTCAAAGGTAAGTACGCCAATCGGCTAACTATTTGATTTCAATATTGATAGGCTAAACAAGAATTTCAATAGCTCACTAAAGTTTTTATATGAAATTTCTAAGCCAAGAGACAAACTTAAAGGGAATTAAATCAAATTAAATCTTTCTATTTAGAATTCACAAGAATTTGTACTAAAATTGATCACTCTCTTAATTCTTAAGATTCCAAAACCATATGAATTTGCTACACCAAAAACCCTTATATTATACAACATGGGGCTTGTATAACATAATCGAAGAATTGAGAAAACCTCTCGAGAACGGAATGGAGGGGAAAATCACGATCGCGACATATGTCATACATGTTTCAATTAGGTATTATAATACGAGCGTACACATTCAATAAGATTTAGATGATAAATATATATATATATATATATATAAAATCAATAGAAAGAAAATTAAATTTGAACAATTATTCCTCATAGAATAGAACTAATTGAGAGAAAATAAATTTATAAATAATATGTCAAACTTGTTAGTAATATATTTATGGTGGGCATAAATCCTTTATAACAGATTTATTCGTTTTTAAAACCATATTTTATGCTTTATTGTTTTGACGTTTAAGCTGAAATTAAATTAACATAATTTAAATTAATCAAATAAATCATTATCATCTATAAAATGTCTTTGAATCAATTATGATCTAGCAGTCGAGGTCGTATAGATCGCCACATCATGTTCGCACAATGTGGCGTTCCCACGGAAACAAGAACGATAAATGGACGTTAAAATTACTTGGACGTTAAAAATATGACATAAATTATTTTCTAAATTCCATTTTTAAAACATTCATTCAAAATTGTAGAAATGATTATATTTGTAATGGATAATCGGTGACATTACAGTCAATGAATATTAATCAATGGGGAAAATTAAATATATCTGGATAAAATATTATAATACCAAAGATATTCCAAATACCAATGATTTATTGGGTGAAATTTATATTAATGATTTGATACAATCTCAAACCATCAAACTTAAAAATTATGATTTATCTTGATTGTACTCAAATCACCGACCTCTTACAGTCCGGGTGTCGTCAAAAAGCATTTGGTTATCTATTCAAGTCATTAAAAATTCATTGATTTTTTTGGGTGCAAATAATTCTAAATTTCAAGCGATAAATATTCAATAGTGTCAAAAAATGTTATAAAGTGGTTGGTATTTTTTAATAGCAACCTTGAAGATCCTTTTTAATCCAAGTTGTGGTGTCGGCTGAAAGCTTCTTTTTGAATTTAGCACACAACAAAGCAGATCGTGACTGATTAATCAAAATTTAGTGCGCCAAAGGTGACGCTATTGCTTAAAATTCTAGACGAAAAAGAAAAATCCGGCTGATTTATCGAGTGCAAAACGTGCACAACGAATTCGGGTGCATAAAAAACAGATTTTCAAAAGTGCATCAGCGCAGCGAGGAACCTCTATGCTTACATGACCATAGGTCGACCCCATAAATTTTAAGTGAAAAATGCATATGAGTGATTATGTCGGTGTTAACACGCTTTAAAATGAAATAATCGTTTAACGAAGGGTCGATAATTTGGTCGAAATGGAAATAAGTGCAGACGTTAAACGGAGCCAGGAAGAAATCCTTCTGTGTAATTGCAATGCAATTTATACTATAATACTACACAAATTAATTTAAATATTTGAATAAAATAAATGTGATCAGCAAAAAAAAAATCATCGATACATTTTAGTGTGCCAAAATAGCTTGTTGCATTAAATCTGTTCCTGTCGTATATTTCAAGCGCCGAGAGCAAAATTCTTTCCTGGTGCTATTTAGTTACCACTAGTGACTTGAAATTATAATGTAAAATTAAAGCGAGGCTAAAAATAAGATTCAAAAGGAATTTGATTCCTATTAAAAATTGAAAATTATGTGAGTTGTCATAAATTATTTGGCACATCGAATCACTAAATGTATAAGCTAATGATTTTTTTTTTTTGCGACTACGCTTTGTAAGGCATATAAAATATATGCTTAATTTGATAACATTAAAAAAAAGGTAATCACGTAAATAAGTGAATTTAAGGGATGTTTTCGATACAAAATTTATATGGTATACCATCAACAAATATAGCAATCGTTTTTGCAATGTACATATTACAAGACTGAATATTCGTGACATTTTTGAGCCACCTTTTTAAAATTTAAAATACATGTATCATTAAGCAAAGATCAAACTGAAAAAATCAGAAATATTTACGATGCGCCTAATCAAGTGTTACTGACTTCTTTTATAATTTTGGAAGGTATTTAGTCTAGTTGGAATGTTCATAGTCTTATTGGAATATTTGAGCTTTGTAAGAAAACTATTTAAACATATGCTATATTAGCGTTTATAACAGTATATTTGTTTGCCATGATTACTGTAAACTAAATCATGACCTTATTTGATCCTCGCTTTCTTGTGGTCACTCGTTACTCCAAACGATTGAAATATTTTTCCTTTAACTTAACATACAAGATTATATTAAGCTCAAGCTAAATTCATATTTGCTCAGGTTAAATTTTCGCCTTCTAAAGCATTTAGGCTCGCAATTTAAGCTTGATAAAAGTTTACCAAGCCACCGCGAAAAAAATAAAAGCATTTGAATTGATGCTAATGATGAAATAGTCTTCAGACGTTTTATAAATCGTAATGAGGCATTTGTATAAAGCAAAAAACATTAAAATATTGTATGTATATCTTGAGAAATAATCAATACAAAGTCACATAACAAGGGAAGAAACAAGGAAAATCCTAGGAAAGCTTTAAAGAATGGTTCCACTGCATTACGAAGACATTACTCAGAACAGCGGCAGACAAGATAAAAATAGTCATGATGATTGCCAACCTCCAATGGGAAACGGTACACTAGGAAGACTATATTATACAATAATGTAATTGCTTATTTAATAACTATTGCATGGTAATTCACAATTAATTGCGACTCCATTATGAATACTCAATTGAATGAACAATTTAGCATAAATTCCTCTTTCGAGTACATGGAAATTGTTTTGGGATGTATTTGGATAAGTCATCGTCGATTTTATTCAATGATCTTAGTCAAAATCTAAAATATCGAATATCACAGTACGAATAAAGCTCGCTTGATCTGATCTGATTGGTGGTAAAATAAGATTTTTCTTCTAATGAAAAAACTTAAATTCTTGTATTATTTATTATAAAATATCTTAAAGTATGTCTGCTAAATGATCATTCATACTAACATACATCATACAGTGAAAGAAAATAGTATGAAAAAATTGGTAGAATGATCAAAAAAAGATAGGGTCATAAATCTTATTTTATATCATATGTTAAATATAACTTTATTCACTATTCACATTCAATATATTTGTATATGTTATAATGGTTTGAAGTAATATTAACGTCGTATTGTAATGCGGTGGTCGTAACAATTTTGATTCTGTACTTTTTATCGACGTTGGATGTGCGAAGTCACATTTCTGGAAATCGTTGGACCGATCAAAGAGCAAAAAAGTGTCGTTATTGTTAAACTTTGAAAATTAAGTTAACGATCTGGATGGGGAACTCCTGAGTTGCAGAAATGTCACGCTCCGAGTTGCGCGGAATAAACTCTCAACCTTGCAGAATGACATGACAAGGTTAAGAGTCATTAATATTCTCACAAGACCACTAGAGAACAAGAGTACATTATCCTATCGGAATAATAGACAGATCAGGTCATACGTTTGCTTTTTGTACACGACTTTTGCATAAAAATGTAATTATACATCTTGCAAGATTGCAAGCTCTTCCGCGGCAACTGCGATTCAGTGCCGAAGAACAATTACATACTAATGTTTAACATGCCACTCTTGTCTGTAGCCGCGAACTGTTAATATCGATAGGATATGCGTGATATCATAATTAAATGATGCTGAAAGGTTGTTAAAGCGTAACGGAATAGACAAAAAAGAAAATCATATAAAAACATATGTGTATGTTTGTCGTTAGTGTTTCCATCAGAACGCTTGAAAAATGTATTCCCATAATAATAAATATTTAAAATAAATCAAGAGAGTGTGATTCCCATGATATCCATATTAAGAATTCTTTGCTCCTTTTTTACATTGACAAGAAGGCATCTGAAATAGCTAAAAGATTAGCTAAATCATTTAATCCAAAGAATTTAAACACACAATTATTTTTTCCTAAGCTTTCTAATTTTTAAAATTTGTATGTAGTATACCTATCTCTATAGTTGATTTCATAAAAAATCCTTATAAGTTTGCTTCGTTCATAAAATCATTCCTCCAATAATAAATATAAGGATGAAAGAAAAGTCTGTACTAAGACGCTTCCAATTCGTTATCTCAATCGCGCATAGATAATGTAAATTATCAAACTTTTCTAGCAATCATGAGTAAATCCAGATGATATAATAAGATATTGAACTAAATTATCAACATCAATGAAGATTGTTCAGAGAAAACCTGCGAAGAAGATCATTATGCATTAAGTCAAAGAAAAGCTGAGAGTGAAAATTCTGAATACATTGAAAGTGGAGAGATGGAAGGATCTTCGGATAGTGAAGAGGAAAACTTCTTAAAAGTGTGTCGTAACGAGAAAAGGATGCGTATTTTTTCTACTTCTGACTCCGATGATGAAATGACGTGTCTCTCAAACATATCCAAAAATGTAATGGGTGAAATTGAAATTGCAGTTGACGGGACACGGTGGATAAAACTGAAAGCAGGCGGATCTAGGGGTAGAACACCCGTTTTTATGATATTCAAGGATATCGCAGGACCTACTGGCTATGCTAAGAGAAATATTATGTCGGGTTATCACGTCGAATTTTTAAAAAATACTGTACAATCACAGTTGCTGAGTTACGTAGTTTTCTAGGAATTCTAGGAATGCCCGTCCTCCTAAGCACCAAACATACAAATGTACAAGTAGAACATAATTTTAAACATGGTTCAGAAATCATTACTTTTTATGATAAAACAAAGTTTGGTGTGACCAGATGACACGCAAATATTGTATGAAAACAGGGAGGTTCCGATGACCCCTTCAAGTTTTTTTCGATATTTTAGATTTGGCAGCGATGAACGCGTAGATATTATATAAAGAGTGCACCGGAACAAAAAATCCAGAAAAGAGTTCATATTTGTTTGGACGAAGAATTATCTAGAGAAAATAAGGAGAACATTTGCCAAAGATTTCGTCACAAGTGCGAAAAAGTTACTAAGTGGGCAACTGCAAAAAAGTAGAAGCAATAATTGTTGTATAATATATATTGCAAAAAGATCGAATGCGGATAATGTACAAACAAAATTTAGTATATTTGTAAAAAATATTACCCTGTACCGTTATTATTATTGTTATCATTTCCGTGATAATTTTAAGAAAAAGACTTATTACTTATTAATCATTTATTTAAACGTAAAGCTTATATTGTTCAATTCAGACTTATTTTAAATAAATTGTTTTTTTTTTAAAGAAAAAGCATAATTTCGTTTACCCGTCTATTTGATGAGTGCTCGTAGAAATAGTTAAATAAGAAACGCCCGTAAACCTAGTGTTAATAAATGCATTAAATAACAACAGTAGAATAAGCAATCAGCTGATCATGAGTAAGAATTCAGATCTTATGGCCGACTGGGAGCCGTCTTATTTCGAAGCCATTCAAATCGATTATGCCCTCAGCCTTTCGGATGTAACACCTCTATAATTTTTTATTCACTTTAAAATAGCATTTTGATGACCGGGTTTTCCGCCTTGGAGCTTTAACGGCCATAAAAAGAGATTGAGCACACCAATACGGTGTTTAAGGACCATGGCATATCGGAAGAGTGGATCAGTCGGCTGAAGAACTTAACCCCGAGTAATCTAAATGAGAATTTCGACCGCGGTTACAATAATGGCTCATTGTTTTATGGCCAAATAATACAAACGCTGGGTGGTTTCACCGCCCAGATTATTAATTTGGGGGCATTGAATTATTTCGTTAAAAAATATGGGGAAAATTTATGGAAAAACAGATGCATGTTTTATATCGTGGACTAATTTATGCAATACGGATATATTTGCAAACCTGCATTGATAAAACAACTCAATTTGCATTTGGAAAATATTTATTAGCTAAGCCTATTAAGCTTGTGGTGTAATGTATAATAATTCCATTTGGTTGTATTTCAATTACGATGAAATTAATAAAAAAAAATAATTAAGCTGTGAATCCCATCAACGCTTTATGCGACAGTATTTTGAATTGGGGATAAAAAGGGGCGCTTGTAGGATCATCAATGAAAATCCTGTTTGCTAAAGCATTTAGTTTTAGCTAATAATGGCACAGTATGAAATGTTGAAACCACAATATAGCAAGTGGCACGTGACAAAATCCTATTTTCAAGATATACAATGAATTCGATCAGCAATTAAGCGTTTATTTGCTTTGAAAAAAGCTCATGTTTATTTTTTTAACAGGTTTTGCTCATCATAAAGAAGCGTGATGTTGCATTTATTCAATATTAATAATTCAATTGCGATCCTCTTTCGTGCATATTCCTATTGATAGAAAACAAAAAATGCAATTGTTGGAAATACACGTGCTATTTTTTTATTCGAGCAAAATTGCAGAAAAAAATGTTAAATGTTCTGTGCAAAAAGTCGGACGGCAATTTCTTATGTTGCGCAATTCGCATCGAATTATCGTTTTGGCAATGAAAAAATGAGTAATTCCTAATTATTTTGTATCAACTGAATATTTGTAATAGGCTTCAAATCGATAATAATTCAATACGTTGAAGGGAAAATACAATTATTGCAATTCCAGAATTGAAAATTCGGGAAAAACCAGAACGTCTGCATTACTCATGGGATATATTCGAATGTTACAACAATTAAAACCATGAACATTTATTTTTTAGATGTACGAATCCTGATACAATTGTTATACAAATTCAAGAAGAGTGATTAACAAATGCGCATGGTTGCCAACATTGTTTTAACGACGAAGCAAAAATAGCCACAGAAGAATTATAGCCACAGTATAATTATAGCTTTAGGTTCTTGGATATTCAACAGAAATATTTTTATTCTTCAAGAAAAAAATTAACAAAGCTGGTATATATGCTTAAACATTGACCTTATATCAATATGCCGTTTTAAAAAAATATTTACATTTAAATAATAGATTGTCCAGCTAGAAATGTCGTTTTTTAAATGAAAGAGTTAAATTTAAACAAAAAAGTCAAAGTTAATTGGACAATCTAATATTACGGACCAGACCATGCATTTTTGCGTGATGCTTGCTAAATTCTTGTTCTTCTCGTCTAAATATCTAAGAATGCATAAGAATGAAAGATAAAAATATGGATTGATTTCTATCCATCAAGATCATAATGTATTGGTTTCAAAAATTTGCAAAAATATATTCACAAAAACATCAAATAAAAATTTTAAAATTCATCTCTTTACCATTACTTTGTATCGAAACACGGCTCAGAAAACGCACATTTTATGTTGCCGTTAGAAAATTAATGTTAAATGCTATTTGCATGTTTCTAGTTGCTGAAACATGCACATTCAGAAAGAAAAATTGGTCAATGCTGGAGATAAGTTATGAAATCAACCCGAATAATAACGATACGATTTATTTACAATTCATCATAGTTTATAATTCGGAATTCTGTGTTATTTATAAGTAAATTCATATATTAATCTAAGTTATTTTTGTATAGAGTGTTATCGCAGGCGCTATCACCAAACATAACCTCAACCTCCAGATCATGGTTGTTTCCGCCTAGCCTGGACATCTGTATCTTATTATCACTATTCCAACAAAAGAAGAACCGGATAAGGACGATAGCGGTTTACCTATGACTACTTTGATAAATATGTCGAATACAAAACAATAACGTTATCATGGTTAACCCAACCTTACATAATGCTGGAAAGATAAAAATAACACGGCAACATAGTGCCATGAACCTGATTTAAAAAGGAACAACAACAGCATCAAAATCAAATTAAATTATTTTTATCTATGACGCAGTTGCGATTTAACAGGGATGTTTTATATTTAAAAAAAAACAGACTGTTCAGAGTGCATCATTTTGCCCCTGGTGATATCTTAACCTAATCAGGTTTCTGATAAACACACCTAAAAAAACAGGATGTGGAAGCACACCGCACGATTTCACTATTGATCATCAAATGATATGGTGTAATTTATTTTTATCCCAATTTCCGTTCGGTAGTTGTTATGTATAGATTTCCGATAGCTTGATAAGGATTATCCAAATTAAGAAAACATGTTTTTTCTAAATTCACTCAACAATGCCCGTGGGATTAAATCGGACCGGAGGGCTATTTGCAGCGAATACATGTTAGATATTGAATATTGCAAAACTGCAGGAAAAGAATGAAAGCATAGAGCTGGAGAATCTTTATAAGGAGGTTAACAACGTGTAACGCTATTAGGGTAGCTGGCGGGAAATAGGATTATTTCATTAGTCCTGCTGGTGGGGCCACCGTTGGTACTATATCACGTTTCTGACAATCCACCCTTACCATGTCTGAAGCACTTAATTGCTACTTTATTTAATATTGAATGTCATAACTCATTAGGCCAAATTCATCTTTAAGGGACGAATCTTGAAATTGGCCACCTACAAGGGTGCAACGAGTTCAAAAAATTTAAGTACAGGGAGAACTTGATGATAATTGACTTAGCAACGGACCTTAAAAAATGAAGATTAACAACATTTTATGCGATTAATTAATTGCAGTTTTTATCAAAAGGTGAAAATCAATCTTGTCTAAGCAAAAACCATAATCAAAATATATTGAAAATCAATTATTGTAAATATTTATCCAACAACATGAAAAGTTAAAATATTTATATTTATGGATTTAAGAACTTGAAAACCTTATTTGAAGAGGGGTTGCTCTTATAATTTAATTGTTTGCTAGGGCTAGTGAAAACCCGTGGGCGCTCACATCAGGGTAGCGAAAGAAAATGTACGAAATCTAACATGAGGGGACGTTAATCCGATTAAAATTTCAAGCAATTCAAATTAAAATTTATTTTATATTAAAATGAAAAAAATATTAACATTTTTTATTAAAACCTATTGAGATAGTTCGATCGATTGTATGATCTTAAAATTAAAAATAGATTGATCAGCCACCCCTGTTGCTTATCAGGTAATTATATGGTAATGATAAACAAAAATATTTACATTGTCATAATTTTTATAAATATTTAAGCGAAAAATGTTTATACACTTAATTCTCCTTTTCTTCCAATCGTTACGCTGTTTCGCAGTTTGGTAATTATATTGAAAGATTCATCATTAACTGGGGTAAAAATAATACGCAATCTATAGGGGTAGGTCTTAAAATTACTTTATTGGTGTTATATTATTTCCTCCTATCGCATTACATTATATAATACTCATAACAACCTAGAGCAGAGATCATCAAATAATAACTGTATTGATCAAGTATTTCTAAATAATTATTTTACTAAATGATCTTCGTTATGGTAATCATCTCTGGCTACATACACATCCCCAAGTGGCATAAAATTAGGGTTATTTTAAGTCTATGCATTGTCATTAGATTTGTTTAAATCTAGTGTTCAATATGAATTAATCTATATCATAAATATTAGGGTGTCCCATAAGTTTCTTTCGTTTTCATATTAAGAAAAAAATAAACAATAATTTGTATTACATCAAAATTTATTGAATAATATATGATCCATTCTGTTCTATTACCTTTCTACATATCTCTGAAAGCTTTATAATGCCATCTTACCAAAATTTCCCAGGTTTATTGGCAAAATATTGATCAAGGTACATTTTTATACCATTTTTTGAATTAAAATTTTTACCACGTAAAGAATTTTTCAATGAAAGAAATAAATAATAATCTGAAGGGGCAATGTCCGGAGAGTATGGAGGATGTGGTAAAACATCCCAGTCGAATGATAATAATTTATTTCTGACGAGCAAAGACACATGAGGCCTGGCGTTATCGTGATGAAAAACAACGCCTCATCTGTTCGCTAATTCTGGCCGTTTTCTGGCAGTTGCATCATTTAGATTGTCTAGTTGGAAACAATATTTTGTTGAATGGATCGTTTCACCTTGCTGAAGAAGCTCATAATAAACTACCCTCTTCCAGTCCCACCAAATGCATAGCAAAACTTTTTTTTGGATGTAGGCCAGGTTTAGCTACAGTTAAAGCTTCTGTACCCTTGGTCCAAGACCATTTACGTTGTATATTCTCATAGAGTATCCAACTTTCATCATCTTTCACAACTGAAAGATTGGTGTAGCCCATTTTTGTCAGATGATTATGGACGGATGTTCGTGGAATTTCTAACTTGTTAGCTATTTCGTGAACAGTATATCGCGGGTTTTCTTCAACTATGGCTATGATTAGATCTGTGTTCATTTGCGAAAGAAACTTATGGGACAACCTAATAATAATGTTTCGTTTTAGGATGTATTATACATTACCGGACTATGTTATCTTCATAAAATATTTCATCCACGTGTGGTAAAACCAGGATATTAATATTAAAATGTATGTTTCACATGGATCAATGAGTAAGATGCAATATTATCAAATGATATTTAAATTTACATTGCAAATAAACCACTCATAGATGACCCTGTCCGACTTTGTCAAAAGCCATTACCATCTATGAATGATGCTTATGTGAAAATGATATGATAATTTCACAGTTCGAATTAATGCAATACAACTGTTGGGATTTTTCATAAGATATAATTTTCCATGGTATGGAAATAAAATCGAATATATTTTTGATGCGAAAGAAATGATTATGCATATGATCGGGTAGACGTAGTCCCGATGTGGTAAATCACCGGAGCGCTCATCTTTCCGTTCGAATATTCTAATATAATCTGATGAGTTTATGCTTTTTGGTAGGCCAAAAGAGTCTTCCGGCCCGATCAGGGCTGCATTAAAAGGCCACAAGAAAAAACCTGGGGCGTAAAATTGAATTTTTTTCCCGCCTGACCGCACTAACTCGCGAAATCGACTTATGCTCGGCCCATCCGGCGTTATTTATCTGCGGGGCTACTAGCAAGCCTTGCGAATTATAAAAACGGCTCCAGATATCCAGCATCCTCACTGGACGCTGATGAAAATTGACTTGAGCCTCGATTAAAAAATATATGACCGGTTAGCTTCGGGAAGATTCATGCAAGCCTTCATTTTATGTGAAATCTCGTAGCGCTTGATTAGCGTCTTATGGGTGGACTTAATTGTCTTGATCTCTAATCACATTAAATTCGAAAGTAATACATTGAAAGAACAGTCAATTTCGCATTACATGCTACAAGCAAAGAACGCTATCACAGTGGTTATATTGGCGGGAAATGTCTTCAGCTGCGCTTGGGAAAAAATGGGGAAATTTAAAATAAAAAGAGTATTAAAAAAATACCACGAAAATGTACTTAATGGGCCGCATAAATGTCCGGCGGAAGTCGGGACAAATTTTTTTCATATCCATTCATAGCTCAATAAAGCATGGGAAATCGACACATGCGGCCGTTTTTGTACACGGGGAAAGAAAGATAACAAATCGCAGAATCGCGGCTCGTAGGCGGTACCAAAAAGAAAAATATCGAAAAACCTTCCACGCCAACGATAGGCAGATATTTTACCACAATTAATGTTTCAATACGTCTCATTCAGTGGTTCGGGCTATTCAAAGGAAATAGCTTTGGTGGGGTGAATCTGTACCCCACGCAAAATATTCATACGTATCGATTATACACGTCTTACTACGTTTCAAATATGTTTTCAAACCGAATTCCACAACTGAAAATGAATTTCATCAACTGTACTTTTTATAATTTATAACGTTCATCATATTAGTTCAATAAAACGATGACCTAAATAATATTTAACAATTTGAAGATGAGCGTGACCATATGGCAACGTTAAAAAAACAATATTCACCATTTCAATGCGTGACTGCGTCACAGCTCAAACAATAAGTCTATTCATTTACTTCATATCCTTCAAAGTGTAAGGTTTAAAACATTGTGACCTTTTGCTATATAACTCGCCTTCATACAAATTTTATTTGCTGTTTGTAAGTATTCAAAGATTTTGGTTATACAACCTCAATGAAGAATTTATGCTGGACTCAGACTTTGAAGGATCAAACAAAGCGATAACTGATTACGTGCTTTCTTGGTCTTGTTATTTCAATAATATATTATTTTATGGCTTTGTAAATTCTATAAGACTCGTTGATAATTAAAACGTCTTTTAACACTAACCGTGCCAGCATTTCACATCTACCTAACTATACCTTAGACTGCCCAGAAATGATTTTGACTTAAAACCAGTGTCTCTATAGCAATGGAATTGAAAAGCTACCTGTACGATGGCGAGAAATTGTTGATGGTGGAGGAAAGTATATCATTGATTAAAATGTTAAATTGTGTTTTATTTACACTATTAAAAAAATATGCACGAACTTTTGGACTGATCTAATATATATGATTATACAATCCAATTTCCTCTATTTGTCCATAAGATTGTTTCTTCCACATTTTTCATTTAAATCTTAACCTATATAATTAGATTCCAGAAACTGACTTATTATGTTAACCACAAATGTTAGACTGACCGATTGTTTTATCCTTGATACAATATAATTTTTATATAAAGTCGTTATAAAATCATTGTTTAATCAAACAATATTCCCACGAACAATTACCATTTGAATGACTATATAGAGAATTAAAATAATACAATAGCCATTAAATAAAACGATACATAAAAAGGCTGAGGGGCAATTTGTACACCGATTTGTCAACACTAATGCGAACTTTGTAGATCGCTCGAGTCAGATGGTGAAAATAAGCACGCCAACCCCTTATAATTAAGCAAATCACTGTAATTTCTGATCAGTATACAAAATGAATGGATGTCGCATGAATTGTCTATATTTCATACGCTTTCGGTGAAGAAAAAAACTGCTTAATGCCATTAAAAAAATGCATAAGTGTTACCTTGTGATATCATAGAATTAAACGTTTTTTACTGAAGTTGGATTACCTGAAACAAAAAAAAATAAGCGCTTTAATACAAACATACAAACTTTTTTATTGATACGACCAAAACGATTGAACACTACTGAATTGCAAAAATATAAATATATAAATCAATAATCTTATTGTCAATAGAGATAACAAATGTGAGTATGCTAATTCAGTGTTTATAGTAATGTTTATATGATAATAATAAATAATAGCAAGGTCAGTACTAGGATACATTTAAAAGCAAATAGGAATGTCCTTCGGCTTATACAATTTGTATTGCGATTTAATTATTCGATGAAATTCATTCAAACAATAATCACAAAGGTATTTGGCCTACCAAAAATAATATTTTAAGGGTGCAATCCTCCATTAAAATTTTCATTTCTTCTTAAACATATTTAAAATTGATTGAAAGATCAATAAAATACTATCTGGTTATACAGATACAATGAATGGTAGTTCTTAATCTGGTTTACTTAATTTGCACATAGGGTACACAATGATAATATTTTAAAGCTATCATTAGATTCGAAAAGCACGGCATTAATCATATATGCTCTATTGGGAAAATTTCATCTATTTGCAATCAGAAAGTTTGACCATCAATTTTCCAGGCTTTCGTGCTTACAAGCTCTTGCAGAAGCATCTCCGTCGATATTAATATCGCCAGCAATTCATAAATATTTGATTCGATCCGATAAAAGCGATCTACACAGCTTCTTCGCCATAGCCGAGCATGTGTTTGATTCCGTTGGCGAAATCGGTCGACGCTCTCATTCATCTCGTTTGAAGCGGGGTCTAAATTTACCCAGGCAGAGCAACGAATTTTGGAATGCACGCGTCCTTCGTTTATAAATAATTCATTCGAAAATGTTGGACATATGACATGCAATATTCACACTCGACAAAACGTCGAGGAAATATCTGAGTCTAGTTTCGTAAACGGCGCCTCATGTCCGTGACTCACCGATCGTTTGGATCGCGGCCAAACGTTCCGAACAGCCGTTTGCCGCTGGTAACCCCGAACTTCCCGAGGAGCTAAACGACAAATTCAGACCGTTCCAGGATTTTGACAGATATTTCAGCGTCTTCGGGGGAACGCACTTTTATTGCCAGGGAATCGATCAACACACGGCATGCTTGCCATCGATGAAGAATTTCGATGCATTCATTCATAAACGAGGTATTTCAGAATAATTTATCATTTTTATCCTGAATAAAAATACAGCAAATATCACAAAATCAAAGTGAAAAAAATAACATGTCGAAATTACATGCCCCGTATTAACAAATTTATAGGAACATAAAAGCATGCTAAAAATGTTAAGCTACTGTTAAACACGGAGCAAAAATCTCATTTTTAGCAATTTGCGCTTGAATTTCATTGTCCATATAAATAAAAAATATCGGTTATTCCATATAAACATAAACACTTCCCACTAAATTACATCTCCGCGTGAATTGAAGTTATTTCTTCCCGTTTCTATTTCAAGAAGCACTATGTACACAGACAAATGATAGGAGTGTGTTCTTTACGAATCATAAATAAACAAGAAATTTTGCGTCGACAAAACACTAAACGTCAACACTTGCCCCAGCAGTTGTTTTCCGGAGATAAAATAAAAGAAGAAAACGTGGCAGATGGTAATAAGACTGACAGACATTGTTGTTCTTTGACACCCGTACATATAGCGAAATTGTCGAGCGTGTCATTTGGCGGAATATCATATTTTATTAGGCATCCGATCCTGCGAATAACGAATCGTCGAATTTACTAGGACATATGTCCTCGAAGAAACCCAAGTAGAGATTGGAGCCTTATCATGGGACAATTCGAGCGTATCAAGACACTATCAAGGCGTTCTGCGATAATAACTTCTATATTTGGCTTCGCGAAAATTACGCCTATTTAACATCAATCAACTAGGATTTGTTTATAATTTTACAATTGAAGATTCGAATAAGACCTTAATGTTTAATGCTAGCAACAAATCTTTTTAACACTAGGTTTACTGGACCCGTCGATTTGACGGATTTCAAACTTCAAAATGAAATACCCAGAAAACCATAGCATACATTTTTTTAACCAAACCATAATTTTTGAAATTTGTATATGGTATAGCTATCTCCACGAAATCCGTCAAAATGAGGGGCTAGCTGATTTCATAAACAATCTTTATATGTTTGCTTCTTTCGTAAAATCATTCCTCCAATAATAAATATAAGAATGAAAGAAAAGTCTTTAATAAGATGCTTCCAATCCGCTATCTAAATCGCGCCTCAATAATATAAACTAGCAATCATAAGTAAATCCAAGAGATATAATAAGATATTGAATAAAAGTATCAACATCAATGAAGACTGTTTCGAAGATCAGTATGCATTAGGTCAAAACGAATCTGACAGTGAAATTTCTTAATACATTGAAAGTGGAGAGATGGAAGGATCTTCGGATAGTGAAGAGGAAAACTTCTTAAAAGTGTGTCGTAACGAGAAAAGGATGTGTATTTTTTCTACTTCTGACTCCGATGATGAAAGGACGAGTCTCTCGAGCATATCCAAAAATGTAATGGGTGAAATTGAAATTGCAGTTGATAGGACACGGTGGTTAAAACTGAAAGCAGGCGGATTTAGGGGTAAAACGCCCGTTTTTATGATATTCAAAGATATCGCAGGATCTACTAGGTCTGCGTTAAGAGAAATATTATGTCGGGTTATCACGTCGAATTTTTAAAAAATACTGTACAATCACAGTTGCTGAGTTACGTAGTTTTCTAGAAATTCTAGGAATGCCCGTCCTCCTAAGCACCAAACATACAAATGTACAAGTAGAACATAATTTTAAACATGGTTCAGAAATCATTACTTTTTATGATAAAACAAAGTTTGGTGTGACCAGATGACTCGCAAATATAGAATGAAAGCAGGGAGTTTCCGATGACCCTTCAAGTTTTTTTCAATATTTTAGATTTGGTAGCGATAAACGCGTGGATATATAAAGAGTGCACCGGATTGAAAATATCCAGAAAGAATCAGCTGGAGAGCTCAAAGAAAATAATTGCCAATGATTTTAACGTCAGAAGTGCGAAAAATTTGCTATGTAGGCTACAGCAAAAAAACTATAAAAGCAATAATTGTGGTATATGCATAAACAAAATTCAGTGTATTTGTAAAAATTATTACACTATACTACTAATATTATTGTTATAGTTTCTGTGGTAATTAAAATAATGCTTTTTATTTACTGATAAATTATTTAAACGTCAAGCTTAATATTGTTCAATTCAGACATAATTTGAATTTGAAGAAAACGCATATTTTCGTTTACCCGTCAATTTGGCGAGGGCTCGTAGAAATAAATATATAAGAAACGCCCACAAACATAGTGTTACATTTGGAGTTTAATAATTTTAATTGCCTGAAATTTATGCATAGCGAAAACAACGTTGAATATAAAAAAATAACGCTGAAATTTATCATAGCATACGCTATAAAAAGCATACGTTTTTCGCGTATTTATATTTAGAAATTGATAATTCGTAGACTTCAACATTTTATTTTATAAATATTTGCAGAACTATCAAAGAAAACATACATTTCACCTGAAGTTCTAGCCGATAACATTAAAATGCATCAAATATATTTATTCGATAAAGGTTATCATGAATCGAATCAGCGAATCTCAATCTGGCGTACACATAAATATTAAATTGCATGTTTTATTTGGATAATCTAAGGACAACAATTCGCATAGCCATATTGTAATTGTCTGAAAAATATGACTGTTCTAAAAAATGAAATCGAATATCGCCACTCATTCATAAGTCCTATCCTACTTTAAAAAAACCTATTCAAATAATCTTATCCAAACTTAACCATATACAGAAACCACAGCATATAAAAAGTCTTCCTACGAGATATAACACATCCTTTGACGGATATAACCCTCTGATATAGAAATATTATAATTCATGATTAGAGTTGTAAGAGACCATTTAAAAATATAAGTATGTGCTGAAAGAATGCTTATAATAAACTTTCATATTTATTAATTATAGCCGAATAATATCGTACAAAATGTAATTTGATCTATCGATTTCAACAAAATACTTTTTAGCTATTACAATATTTTCAATGCAGTTTTTCTTGTTTGGGTTTTATAAATAAATAAAGGGTCATCTAAATGCGACGCCGAGATATAAGCACTGTATAATGTTTATACATGTTTGATGTTTATTTCCAGCAAGACGGCGCTACATCGAGAAAAATTACAAAAAATAAAACATCTAGGCGTCTCGTTTGGATATCATAAATGTGTAGATTTAAAAATTAAAATAGAGAATTTACCATATTTTAAAGGTTTATCGAAGTTAATTATTGTATAATTTTGTTTAATCTTTGTTATTCCAAAAAAAAAGTATCCTTCAAATACAATAACGTTTGAACTTTATAGAGTAAACTATAAACTCCATAATATATTTTGTTTGAATAAATGCCCGGACAACTGCGTGTTAATGGATATTACAGTTAAAATATTTTACAATCATTATATGAGACAATTATTCACATACTTAAAGAGTATATTTTAATTTTATCTATATACATACAACTAATACGATCATTTGAGACCACAACTCGATTAGATTGTTTTCCTGGTTATATGACCGCAAATATGTCTCCTTTAAAAAAACATGGTATATCACTTTTTGCACAATATTATAGATATCTTGGAACATTTCAATTTGTTCAAAAGTCAAATAGAAAATTCGATTTTCTCTGATAAAATATTTAGTCCACTCCACAATCAATAATTACAGAGCAGATAAAAAGTGATTGGGCGATATTCAAGACATTCATATATAACAGGGGGTCTAAAACTCAACAACTGATAACCACTATCTGTAAATTGGAGCGCTTGGGTCAAGTGCACTTTTACATAACGACTTCCATATTTTTCGAGTTGAATAGAAATTCTGACGATGGAGGAATCTAATAATAAGACGATGCACTGCTTTATCGCGTCATTATCGCCTTCGAACTTAAATCGATGGCCTAATATCGTCCGGTACGACTGTACCGAAATATAAATAGAGATGAGTTCAAATTGAATCTGAATATTTTAGATGCATGGACCCTTCATACATTGTCGCCGGACCGGGCACATGCACAATGCACGTGTGCAATATGTAGTTTTGGGTAAAAAGGGTTCGGTTCTCACGGTAGCCAGCTGGACGAATTAATATTAATGCAGTAAGAAATTGTAAAGCAAGGATTTAGTATAATTTCAACGGAGTCCTGTCGAGTTGTAGGACGTAAAGAATACATAAAATGGCATAAATTTGATGTAAAACACTAAATTATTCAGATTTAAAAGTGAAATATTTAATTGAAATAGCATTAAAACCATGAAATAAATATCACTACTCGGCTTGGGATCATTTGCACTTCAATCATTAAGGATTGATAAATTTAAAATTGAAACAATGATTGAATATTAATAATGCTCTCAATTTCATCATTCGTCATTGTGCATGAATATGCATGCAGTCCATCTTCGTATGCATTTTTTAAGCTTCAAAATGCATTTTTAAATAATCACTTAAACAGATTTCAAAATACACAATATTTCGTAAAAACGTATAAAATTTTCCATTCAATGGAGAATATTTTAAGAAGATTGATCGAAGTAATTACCTAATATCGATGTTAATAATACAGATTTTATAAGCTAAATATAGTTAATATAAAGAACTAGATGAGCATGAAAACACCTCAAAATTATGCTAAAAGATCCTTAGAAAAATAAATTTCACTTATGTATATTTTATCTAAAAAAATGTGAAACTAATTGTTACTGTGTTCATTCCCTTGAAACTGTCAAACCGACGATAACAGCGCTCTCATTTCATGCAAAACATTTATATGAACAATTTTAGCTTAAACTAAAAAAATAGCAGCAGATAGATTGATCATGTTGAAAATTTAACACTTTCACATGTCAATAAAACAATCCCCTTCAAATTTTTGCTGGAAAAAGCCAGAAGCAGAAGAAGTCTTTTTCTTTCAGAAGGAGTTTTTTTTACCATTGTTATAAGATGAATGCCAAAGGACAATAAACATTTGTCGAAATATTGGTGGAGAAGATTTTGATGACTTGAATATTCATGACATCCAAGAAATATAAGAGAATTGTACATGGAACGAAGACGAATTAGTCACAATATTAAATGAACTTGTCACAATTTTAAAATCAGAGCTTGAGGGCTTTATAAAACGCAAAATCTCATAATTAAGCTGAAAAATACGGCATGCTGAAGTATATATGAATAAACTAAATTGTAGTATTCTAAATTTTTATATATTTGTTATATGTGAAAACAGATTTATTGAAAATGTTGACCACCAATGCACTAATTCTATTTCTATTGAAATATTCATCGACACATTTTTGTTATAAGCAGCTTATTCAAATGAAACTGCAGCAAATCGTCGGTATCCAAACAGAACGAGTAAAGTAATTCCATCGAGTAAATATTTGAGTCCAATATCCAAAGCCGACTTAAAAATATATAAAATAGTATCTAAAATGAGCAACACACAATCTTGCTCCTCTCAAAAGTACCCTTGGAAATTGTTTAATTTAATATGTCAACCAGCTCGAACTGGTGTATGGGCAATGACTTCTGGTTTGAGCCAAAATATCCAAGCGAGCGGTCCTTTGATATAACTCTTTGTTTGTTTGACAAAAAACTTTTATTTTAGAACGATTTACTTTATTGCCATGTGTTTGTGGATAATATACGCTCGCATTTGGCAAATTATGAAAAAATTCCATACACGCCATCATTATTTTTAAATATTACGCAACAATCAATATTTATACAACCTATATGCTTAAAGAATTTAATTCTTCCTGGTACATATTTGTAATAAAATGACTTGCGCGAAACTCATTCGATTCATCGTGCAACTCTTATAAATACTTAAAAATCGTTTTTATATCCTTAAAATACGAACACTTTATCATATGAACTATATTTAATTTATAACATCACGATCAATAGTATAAAAGATTGTGTCATTATATTATAATGATGATTTATACCCGATGTATATTTGATGTTGATGTATCATAGCTTAATTTATTTTCTCAAATCTATCGTTTATCGAAATTATGGTATTTATAATCTTCAAGCTCAAACGGCTAAATATACAACACAAACATACGAAATTTGCGTTTAATCTATTGAAAAATTCTAAGAATGTCCCGAGTATATTATATGGCAAATATGCTTCATATGATCCGTATGCTGTTATTAGAAGTCAAATTATTTAATGGATGTTTGAAGATAAATTCACAGGTAATTTTAGGTTGACTTCAAAAGATCACCGATAAACTCCCTTTGATTTGCTTATTAAACAACTAGTTTGCAAGTCAGTCAAATAAACACAAGCTTTCAAATGAAAGACAGAATCTTTAAGTGATTAGTGATGAGATGGCGCCGGTATATTTAAAAATGGCAATCCAAAATAGAATCACCATAAAAAAAAT
Source organism: Stenopsyche tienmushanensis (assembly GCA_008973525.1). Lineage (NCBI taxonomy): Eukaryota > Metazoa > Arthropoda > Insecta > Trichoptera > Stenopsychidae > Stenopsyche > Stenopsyche tienmushanensis. Next base: position 2,889,403 of record WACJ01000274.1, read on the forward strand.
TCAAGGGCATTTTGATTTTATTTAAAATTTGGCATGAAGTATGGTGATAAAAAAAAAAAATAAATAAATACCATACAACTTGCGGTTGGCGTGTTCTGCATCGTTACCGCGGTGCAGGAGGATGACACAAAGGGTTCGATAATTCCATTGTCAACCGAAACATTTTGGGGAAATATAGGTCCTTTTTCCAACTAAAGGGTTAAACATATGCATCCTCCCCATCGGCCAATCAGTGCCCGTCAGACCGAACACCAAATGCTGATCGACTTTTTGTTCGACGAAACAAAATAACGCAATTCCACATCTGTCGTGGGTGGTTTCTGCAATTGTCATCGTCATCACAATCGTTGCGAAATATTCAGATGCAGCGAGAGAAAAAAAAACGAATGCAGCCACGCATATAACAGCAGAATTTGAATGCTTCATCATTGGGATGAATAAGATACGAACGGATTATGGCGACAATTGGTACAGCCGCAGCGATGACCCCGAATTACTTATTGATGACCAATAAAGTATAAATGAATAATACAAGCGCGACAGCTGTGCATTTGCCACACCAAACTAGACATCATAGAAGGTATTCTTTAAGTGTGACCAATCTATCATTAACATCTTTCGGGTATTCTTTGTGGGCAGTCGAAGCTTCAAAGACAAAAGGACACCCATTGACAATTGGAACTATCATCATTTGATCTGCATGACCGAAGGCTTTATAAACTTTAACATGCTCCTTATTAATGCAGCTCTTGTTTTAATTAACAATCGCAAAGGATGTTTGAGCTTATCAGGACACTCTGGGAGGTATTCTTCCATGCAATATATTGGTGAAACCATGCAATATAAATTCATGGAAATATTATAAACTTGCTACTTTACATTCATAATTTTTAACCATACATACGTCAATTATAATTTTAAAAAACGATGGAATAATATCTGCAGATTAGATGGTAATAGCCACGAAACTACAGCAATTCTATATTGTTTTGAACCCGTTGAATTGAACAGATGAATCTCCAAAATCTTCCGATTTTCAGACTGCAAGAATAAAGTGTACGAGGTCGATAATTGCACCATTATGAATTTTAAAGCGATTCTAAGATGCATTTTTTAGATAATACGTAATTTAAGTCATAATCCGATATTTGGGAGGAAAGAACATGAGGACCCTCCACTGGTCCGAGTTGTTTATTGGTCCCGCTATTCGGGACCATGCCAAGCTGTTAAACAAGGTGCAAAATCTGAAGTTAACATCCGCATAATGTCCGCAAGGACACGCTCATTCTCAACTTCGAGTGGCTCTAAAAACTTAGACTTACAACTAAAAAACGAACTAAGATAGCAGTATAAATTAGTAAGATAGCTAATTATATAGTTTTTTTGAGTGGAGGGAAGTCTAGACTCGTTCGCAACCTTATTTGGCACGCGCCAACTATGTAAGTTAGCCTCTGATAGGGCTTCTGTGATCGTACAAATCATAGAAGGCCCCAGATACGCATTTATCCCCGAAAATGCTGCAAAAGGCCTTAAAAGAGGACGGAGTAGCCACAAAATCTGTGTGTCCAACTGGTCCGCTTTTCCGACCGCTGACATGACGAATGAATGCCTCGTGATCGGACGCCATTCTCGAACATGTCTGCAGAACGATGACTAGGGATTTCATATAGTTTTGGTAATTTAAATCGATAACACTTAGTCTAGTGGTTTTTTTCTGTGTTCTTAATAAATTTCACAATCAGTTATATTTTATTATGAATTTAAAATACTGCAACAATATGAGAGTTTATAATAATTGCCAAGGTACTTTTCATTTCGTGATTTAAATATTTTTGTTAAGTATAAATATAATATAGGAAATAATTGCGGAATAAAATTAACATATATTTATGTGGGAACCCTGCGATAATAAACGTGTGATTACACGGTTAACATAAATTCCAACGTAAACGTACGTATATACTGCTGAATATATCCTATGAGCGTACTACAACGTAACTCAACCCCTGAAACTTGTTTGCGCTTAAGCGCGACTTTCACCGCACGATATCCTATATTATTTTTGTATCATCATTCCATTCGACGCGCGAAATTTATTGAAATATATATATGAAAAACCCCCACGTACAGTGTAAGACTAATGTCGATGCAATACGTTATCAACGAAAGATATGGATCCTAAATAAGTCATTGTAAGCGATAAAATTAATTATAAAACTTAAAATGCGTATTTTATATCGTCGATAAGATACAAGTCCAATCGAGAAAAAAATTTAAGCACTCTTGACTAATAAAAGAAAATCCCACATGATCATAATCGAAAAACACACTGCACGAATCGTCTGATTTATTGTTACGCGATTATTTAATAACCGATATCGAATAATCGAAAATTTAACGCATTGATATAAAAACTCCGACAATCGCTATCAAAACCATGATAGAACCTCATCTTTCACAAGATAAAATAAAAACTGACATTGATTTACACGATTGTCCTATCGAAGCGCATTTAATTTCAAAATATCTTTGTTCGCTTCGCACGTGTAGCCGTTATATAAATTGCCACATCTCATTTTTGCGAATATCTCAAAGAATTGCTTCGTGACATAAGCATTATACATTTATTCCCTGTAGATCAATGTCAAAAGTGTTTACACTGTTCAAACAAATCGATGAGCAGAGTAACAACGAAGGTGATGTATGTTGGGCGTTCGATAGCGTGGCACTACTTTGTAATTCAAATTTCAGCGCTAATATTCAGATACATTTGAAGCACTCAAGGTTAATGTAACTAACAGATTTAAAGTTATTCTATTGTAATTTTAAATCAACTTTAAAGCATGGAATTGATAAAACCGTTCAATAATTGCTACAAATTCTATTAAATAAAATATGAAACATTTCCATCTATAAAAAAATAATACGTGATGGTTATATTTTTATAATCATCCGACTGACACGAGGCAGGGTATTTTGGAGAAATTTAGAGGAGGTTTTTACCGCAATATAAGCGGCCTTTACAATTAACAAATATTAGCATACTTAAAAGGATATATCTACTAATTACTAACAAAGGAATTATGAACAAGTTATTTTTTTAAGCTACATGTATCTACTCTTGTAAATGATAAATAAAGGTAATCAATTACCAATCACCATCATAGATATTTTGGCTCATATGATATTAAGATGGCAAATCCATTATAATTATAGAATAGATTATACATTTGTTAAGGCACATGGTCTACATTTCGTGCATATAGTTATCAGAATTTATTTATCTATCCTATTTATCTACATCCATATTGTAGATAGTGGCAATTTCAAATGTCAAAGTGCTATGGATGTGTATTAGAATAATTGCGGTTGAAATGTGTGTTATTATAAATGTCACGAAAATTACGTAATTTTTATTTAATAAAGATGCCATGAATCAGTGTGAAATAATACATTTTGATAAATTTAAATACAAAGTTGGGTTCTCAAGAATTGTTGCGTGGAAGTCAATCTTTAGTGTCGAGTGCGCGCGCTCACGGCCACGTGGCTCTGCTACCAAGGCACGTGGCTTTTCATTCACCCACAAAAGACAATTATGACAGGACACACCCCTATCTTTAAACACCCTATACACCAACAAAACTCAATGCTAAAAGAGTATTTTTGCCATCGCTATCAAAATAGTGGGCAAATTCATAATTTGTGGTAACAAACGTGTGCAATAACAAAAATTAGCAATCATCCACAGACTAAAAGATTTATTATCAAATTTTGTGGTGAGAAATTCGTTTATTTTTTAGATAAATGTGTCTATAGAATTTTTAAGCTAGACTATGTGTATGACTATTAACCACAAATTCATATTTTTTATAGTATACGTATGACCGGGCTTTTTCATAAATGAAGAACAAAGAAGTCGCACCGCAATGGTTGAAATAAAACTGCGCTCTAATTTATTTTTATTCGATGAATTCATTAATATGGATATTGGATAGGTTCAATGATATGAAATGAAAGGGTTAAGAAAATTCTTGTATTTCAAATTGACGTGCAATACGATCGAACTATTTATTTCGCGATGATGATGAATACATAAAGATTGTATGTCATCGAATGGTTTTATCAAGGCAACGGATTTAATAAACAATTCTTTCATGTTTCCATCCCTCAAATGTGTTTGAAAATAGAATATATACGGGTGAATGCGAAAAAAAGATTTTAGCAAAAGGGATATACGTCCATTGAAACCCTTTTGTGTGGCAGTTGGCTGATTACGTAGATTGCGAGTGTCATCTGCACACCGTGCAAATCAATCCAGCGAACGTGTAGGAGGTTTTCAATGGAAAACATAACTTGCTTACTTTCATAATTTTATCTTTTAACGATTTGCAATTAAAATATAATATTAAAAAAACAACATACATTTCATCGTATACAAGTCTTCCATGTGAATACACTATTTAAATGAATCATGATATTGATCTTCGGCAATGTGGATTAAAACTGTTAACATTTACCTACCGGTAATGTATTTTGTACAATTTTAAAACATTACAAAGATTGTTACATTTCAACCTCAACTATAGCCAATAAAAGCAATAGAGGTGTAACAAATACATATCATCGGAGGGGGGCGGGTATTTTTAACACAGTAAGGCAAATGTTAATAATGCGTTACTCTATAACAGATCAATTTACGCAAAATATTTTCCAGAGTGTTTTGACATAACAGGTTTGTTTCTGGGCTTAGTTTGGGTTCAAATCCAATGAAAAAATATTTTATTTGAAGCTTATCGTATTTCTAAATTTTTCCTTCTTAATGTATCATTTCCGTTATCGAATATATGCTATCTTCACGAGAGATTTTAGCAGGGAGTTTTTCACGTGATTGCTTCAAATAGTTAACACTATTATGGCCGCATCAAATTACCAAAAACTTATGCTAGGAGCCGACGAATTTTTGAATGTTTTCAAAAATTCAATTATTTTTAAAGTACTTATATTATCTATAGTTAAAAATGAATTTTCCGTCCCTGAGCTTTCAAGCTAAATATAATTGAAAAGAATAGTCTTCATCACGACAATGCAACCCGTCACACAGCAAATGTATATTATATATCATGCAACTTGTATGTCCTGCATTCATTATTTAATTAAATCTTATAAACAAAAAATGCATTTTCCTCATAGATTACGTATAAAACGCATGTAAAAAGTGCTGTATTTCATTCAAATGATAAGAAAATGAGGCATAAAATGTTCACCTGTATGCCTCGTGGTGCAATAACGACGTACGCATGACGGAAGATTCTTATCAAAACTCCAGGAAATTTTCTCGTTTTCTTAAGAAGAAGTGACAATATTCAAAGGCCATGAATAATTTATTTAAATTAAGCACTTGACTCAAACGTTAGACATTGCAAAAATATGAACGCCAACCACAAAACAAATTTAAAATATTATGACTCCAAATGAAGTATTACGCAAGTAAAGAACCAATCATGCCGATAAAATTATCCTGGATGCAGTACGTCAAAAATCATCTATCTGTAATATTATCAAATCAGATTTATGTTTACGTAGGACTATAACATCAATCGGGGGGGGGGGGGGGTAAGAATAAACCTCCTGCTAATAAAAAAGCAATCCCTAAGCCTCGGCTCATAATGCATACAGATGAAATAATATTTTTTTTATTCATATTTATGCGGTGAAATGCATAAATTCGACGGCGAACAACTAATAACGGGAAATAAATCGAATCACCTATTGGAGGAGTGAATCAGTGCTAAAATTTCATGTGATTTCCCAAAGGATTCCTAAGGCTTTTGCGCAAACACGGCCAGGAGCAACAGGTTGTATCCCACTCCGCGCAAATATATTCAGCGTCCCAAATATATAACGTCTTGCAGATTTCAATCAGCATGCGAAAAAAAATGTATCCGAACGCGTTTTTGTGTCGTTAATATTCAATACATCACGGGGATTATTTCAATCAGGTCAAAACCTCTAATTTTGAGATTATTTCTAAATAGAATATGATTTTATCTGATAAGATCCTTCGATCAATCAATTTTATCGCGCGAATAAACGCATAAAAAGGATTTAAGCGAATGCGATAGTAACTATATCGAAGTTATTTCTGTGATAAAATGTATATTGACAAGATAAACTATGTGGCTGTATATAATTTTTCTACACGAAGATTCGTTTCGAGCGTTGTTCGGCATCGCGCTTTCAGAGTTTAATTTTTAAAAAAATCAATATGATTCGATCACAAATTTTCACTGCGATATTTTATGTCCTATAGAGACATCTGTTGTCATATTATATATCTCAGATATAATATTATATCGCACATTAATGAATGATGTCGAAGAATCGTTGTCATAATCTACATGTATGAAACTCTTCGTATATTCATATAAATCCGCAAGATTATATATTAAGCGCCCAATTCGGCACAAAGTTCCATCAATCAACCCTGTCGTTTGGAAGGCCACTTGGGCTATCTTATTTCAGAGCACACCTAACATGATCTTTATTAAGCATATAATGTGGCCAGTACGTTTGCCACTCATTCATTCCGAGAATTAGTCAAATTTGGGTTACTATTGCCGAGATGTGTATAAGAGTGTTGGCGTATCTTCGGCGTCATGTTATTCCAGCCGGGTGCGTGACATTGACGTCATGGATCGTCACCGACTCTGTGACGTCTTAATGAACCGTCTCGAGTATCTCCCGTTAACGGAAGGATTTTTATGAGCCCAAACAAGAGACTTGGCAGACATCAGGTGGCCTCGACATGGCCGTTGACGACCTGATGATTAAAGCCGGAAGATCGGAAAAGTATCAAAGACATTCCTCTCATAAAAAAGTGTACGCACTAACACTTTCTGGTCCTATGTCTCATCATTTTTCATCAATTTCGCGTAAATTATTTGTTCGGGACAAAATCCTTTATCTTGAAACGCGGTTTAAAAAAGATTTTTTTTGTAAAAAATAACGTTTTGCAGATGTTAGTCGACTCAAAAAATATACAATACGTGTTTTCAAAGGTGTGGGTAAAAAAAACGACATTTCTAACCGGACAATTTAATATATTATCGTGCTAGCTTATTGTATATATAAATTAAATACAATAAATTTTCAAATAGAAAAAAAAGCGCCCAAAACTCCATTGTTAACGATTCAACGTCACAAATATGCTTGTCAATTAAAAATCAATACAACTGTAACGAAATGAATGATTGACACGTTTGATTTTGCAATGTGCGCACAATTGGCGAGTGGAAAACTGTTCCTGTATTTCTCATCAAATACAACGTCTTGTTTTCACTCGCAAAATTATTATTGAAACAATATGATCAACACATTAGTAAGTATAACGCACACCCTTAACAAGAGCTATTATTATTTGTACCGAATCACAAAATTATGGCTGAGAGGTGGAAAAGCGCCTCGGAGAAAATAGAGCGAGTTTCTAAGGAGACCATCATCATATTGGATGTTCGTTAAAATATGCGTCCATAACGAACCTAAACGATCTGAAAGGCATAAGTTATGTTTGGCTCTATTGTTATAAAGAACATTTTAAAATTCATCACATATAATACATAACAATAGGCACGTGTATTATTTATAAATAAGTCGTTTTTTATCGTAAACACTGTGATATATTTATATTCTTTTTTGATAACATCTTTGAATTCTAATGATGGAAAATATGTGTAATATGTGATATATTTTATTAATTTATTTCATACGTTATATTACATTTACACAGCCCTCAAAAAAAGCGTTCCTTATAAATTGCAGCAAAATAACACACGGATTAAATGAGAACAAATTCATAGAAATGTTAAGCGACGACGGCGTAATTTTGCGGGTGAAAAACATTCGGAAAAGCATAAAAACGTGGGCACATTAGAAGAAACGAAAATATATTATAAGGGAATCTTTCATTGAATTTTCCAGGGTGAGAAACGCCACCTTTTTAACGACGCAAAAAGGCTTTCACAAACCATCACTCAAATATAACAATGCTCAAACTCTACGCTGTGATTTCGCATCGAGTCGTACAAGTACGTCGTTACGCCTGATTCAGAATCCGATGATCTTCGAATGCAATCGCCAAATTATCGGTTGCATAAAGACGAGTTCAGAAGCATGACATTTGATATGTGAAAAATTACGATAAGATTTCGATTTCAAAAATAGAATCGGACGATATTGCGTAGTACGACGTATTGATATTATTCCACGCAAGTTAGTAGCTTTTTTTTACAGTAAATATGGTCGTTTTTTCTATAATGTTGTTTATTTACTTGGGCTTCACTCGTAGCTATGCCTACGACCCCCTACGCTGGTCTAGCAATGCTTCGCAAATATATATGAAGGCCCTGAGATATGTCTACGCCACGTAGATCGTGTAGTAGCTGTGACATGAAAACCAAAAGAAGTGGGTCTTGTCCGGTGAGACGTAATACATTCATGTTTATGTATGAATCTGATATATATATAATAGTAAAGGTCGGAATTAATAGAACACGCTCATAGAAAGCAATTTAAATATATTCATACCAAAGTTATTCGAATAAAATAATACATAATAGAATTAACTAAATTTCGAATCAATATAAGCCAAATTATTTTAGATGATCCAATTGCAGACCAATGAAATCAATAACTTTTCGAACTTATAAGATGCTACATATTAGATTGTCCCATAAGTTTCTTTCGCAGATGAACACAGATCTAATCATAGACATGGTTGAATAAAACCCGCGATATACTGTTCGCGAAATAGCTAACAAGTTAGAAATTTCACGAACATCCGTCCATAATCATCTGACAAAATTGGGCTACATCAATCGTTCTTGTGGCTTCCTCACGAACTGACTGACTCAAATAAACTTCAGCGTATTTCAACATGCGATCTTCTTCTCCAACGACATAATAGCCAACCTTTTTTGAAGAGACTTGTCACTGGAGATGAAAGTTGGATACTCTATGAGAATATCCAACGTAAACGGTCTCGGACCAAGGGTACAGAAGATTTAACTGTAGCTAAACCTGGCCTACATCCAAAAAAGTTTTTCTATGCATTTGGTGGGACTGGAAGGGGGTAGTTTAATATGAGCTACTTCTGATTATTTTATTAAGAATAAAAATGTTTCGTGACCCAAAACTAACGAAACATCTAGGATGGTATGCCGCTTTTTTATTTGGACCGAAATGCCACAAGAGTTAATAAAAGACTCAAAGATGTTTATAGTGAAATAGAAATATTCAATATTGGTTCCAGATATTTAAATCGGACAATAGAAGCTTAAGTGATAAAGCGAGAACGGGACAATTTTCGAATTTGTATCATGATGCACTAAAATCTCTAATCGAATCAGATCCACGATATAAAATCTAAGAATTATCGCAAAAACTGAGATCCCCATGGAACGCCATGCAAACACATTTTAAGATTATCGGCAAAACAAATAAGATTGTATGTATGAGTACGGCAAACTTTGACTGTATTTGCGGTTCCTTACAAAACAAATTTGACACTGGATAAAATACGGAAATTAAACTGGGAAGTGGGAACTGTATGCTCCTTATTCGCCGGATCTCGCCCCGATAGATTTGCACCTTTTCAGGTCTATGGAGAACAGACAAAGAGAAAAATGATTCAAAAATGAGGCCTACGTGGAAATGCATTTAAAATCATTTTTGCTTCTAAGCCGGAAAGTCTATACAAAAGCGATAGCAAGATGTGTTTAATAATAAAGGGAATAATATTCTATAATGTTGTTAATAAAAATGTTATTAATAAATTTGAACTTTTACTAAATACGCAAATATTTTTGGGTCCTCCTAATATTTATACCATCCATACCAAACAGCGTCGCGAAAAAATGCTATTTTATCTACATTACATCATGATAAACAAATCCATGTGCAGATAGTAAAATTAATTTGAAATAAATTTGTTATATAATTCAACGAAGAACGACGTTGATTGATGAACCGATAGCTAATTGAATCATATTGCAGTTTGATGCAAATTATTCTTCATTTTCTACACAGGATTTTGAATCGGAACGAAACTGAAAGCTGTACCGGTTTTTATTTTTACTATTATTTTTTCCGGAACGAAAACCGTAACCGAACCGATATAAATGTAAGGAACGTAATCTTAACCAAAACTGAAACGAAAAAAAGAAGCCGATAACCGATAAAATCGTGTATTTTTGCCGGTTTAACGGTTCGAAGTCCTACATCTAAGACTAATATTTTAAAATTGATATAAATTATTTATAAATGCATTTTTTACATTTTAAAGCTATACCGAGATATCGTTTATAAATATATGGAATGTTTAGGATTAAAAATGCAAGTGCTTAGTTAATATTGATGCAGTGAAAAATGAAAAGAGTCGTTCATTAATAAGATAAATATGTAAATAAAGTGAGACCTTCTTTTGTACGCACATTTCATATCTATTAAAATGAACATTCCTTGGTTCATTTTCATCTAGAACTTTCTATCCGAAAACGATATTTTTCCTCTCAAATTAAATCAAGACTAGTTATTTCACCCAATTTTACTTTCAAATCAGAGCAATACTATGCTACGACGTATTATAATCAACACGTGATGCGAGTCTCGTCTCTTCAATTGTTGACATGTCATCGACCCATCTTACCTGCACGTTGAGATTAACAACTCAAAACAATGGCAAATCAACAATGCTGAAACCAAATGTTATGTTACTTCGTCGTCCAAAGCACGTACACTTGATCTGGAAAAACACGTGCGATTATATCAGTTTGGTCCGTCGTATTTAATCGTAACATCTTCTCTAAATCGCCTACATCATGGTCCAAACTTTATTCATCCAAATCCGAAACAACAAAAAAAAACAAGTTACGTAACATCTCATGCACAATTTTCTTTAGTGGGTTATTTTGGAACTCGGATAAAGCATCCAGGTGTTAAAATATGGGAAGTTTTTAGATTCGATGCCAAGCAGGTGGTCGAGCCATAATTACAATGATAATAATGTATCTATTAACACTGTTATCTTCAATTGTCAGTCGATAAGATGATATGATCGACGATAACGAGATTTCGACACAAAAGAGTAATGAACGTCGTCAAACTACACTTATGCAATAAAATCAACCACATTTTACGAGAAATAAGCGAACATAATAAATCGTATGAAATGCTGAAGCAAAGCCTCAAAAAAATATCAAGCGTAACGCTTTTAAGATCTTTTGATAAAATGCTACTTTAATCTTATAATAATTGCGTTTCAATGCGAATTCGTTGGAGGGCTATGCAAGATTCAAAAATGTGGTCGCCAACCACACTTCTTGTATATATGAACCCAAGACGATCCAAGATGGACTACAACATCTAAATGAAGAAATGGATCATATTTGTGTCAACTTTAATATATTTTTACAATACAACCAATTTTTCACCGCTTAAGTCTATATATAATACTAATTCATTGACATTATTAAACGATTTTTTTAGAACATTAAACGAAGCTCAAGCCAGATATGTACAACTTGACACAATGACGAATCGCATAATTGCGTAACAAATTTATAAAAGTGTTAAGTGGTAACACACCCACAAATCTCTGGAATTTTGATAGCCATGGAAAATTACTGAATCTCTAATATTTTTCCAACTTTATTATAGTATAGAATATCAAAGCGTCTAAATTCTAAAAGCAAATGATTTTTTTAAATAATAAGTTAAACTTAAAATAGTGTTCGTACAGTGTTCAGCGAAACTAACACAAGGGTGATTTTCCTCATGGGTGAATTTCATGTAATTAACACATTCCCATCATTCATGGGGCCAAGCTTTGGTATAGTGGATTAGATCCTGGACTCTTTTTGTAAAGGTTTGGGTTCAAATCCAGATTGTGGAAAAAATTTTCACCGTACCAACAAAATTAGAAGATCGGATATATTAATATTTCTAATCGATCGTCTCAATCCAGGTTTACCCTAATTTCCTGGATTTGAAAAAGTAAATGCTGAGGCGATTAATAAAGTCGTGCAGGGACGACCACACATTAACTCCTTTCCCTGGTAAAATCTCTTATGGAGATCGCCTACATCCGATGGTTCGGATATGACACATTAAGAAGAAAATATCATTCATATGGGATGTATAAAATAAATAACGAATTCAAATAATGGAATAAAATCATCGCGTATCATATTTCAGTGTGTTCAAAAGCGAATATTTCTAATAAGTCCAGGTGATTATGTCAACAAATAGCATTTTCCGATCATTGAAATAGTCGGCTACAAACGGGCGTAAAGTCAATGGAATATTTCTTTGAAAGCTTCATTCCTTGAAAGAAAAGCTCGTATAAAAGATTCCGCGGTCTATGTGCGCGGAACGGAGCTTTTATTCATCTTAATAGAGCTTTTTAAAGTCGTTATATCTGGCTTGTTGACAAGATGTACCAACTCGGATATAATAGAGCTTTACTCCGAGTGGATAAATACAAGGCTTACGTTCTTCGTCGGCGTCTCGCTCTGGCACTACTAGGCCGTAGACACCAGCAATGCGGTTAAACGTTAAACTAAATGGGATCAAACTTTTAATGCTTCAATTTCATGAAATCTTCAAATAGTAAAAACATAGCATATTCATAAACGACTGTGACTACAGAACCTCTGTTAAAGTAATTTTACTATATTTGTATTTAAAAAAAATAAACTTTCATTGTTGATTGCTATAACAGTTTTGTTTTTTATAAAAAAGTTCAATCAGGTCGACAAAAATGGACCTCAAAGAAAACCCTTCAACACAACAATAATGTATGTGGTACATATCAAATATTTTTATCTAAGGAATATAATGAAAAACAATCAAGGATATTTGATTTTTAAAATTTATACTAAATTGTGTTTCCAATCAGCTATTGACAGTTTATTTATCAAAATCTTTCAATATCCATTATAATATGAATTTTTAGTCATACACTTCATTACTTGATTGTGATTTTCTCTGGGGGCGATTTTAAGCCTTGTGGTTTCATCTTGATATTTTGCTTTTAAAGCTAAATAAGAGAAAAATGGTTTTTCAATTTATAATCCATCCTTATAGAAATGATTAAACTTTTAAACGAATCGATGTTTTAAATATCGCATAAAAATTCAATAAAACGTTAAATATATATATATATATATTTTAGTTAATATGCAATTTAAGGGTAGTTCAAAACACAATCAAAACAGATAAAACTCAAGTACAGCCTCTATTTGTATATAAGCTGTATCTGTAAGGCCTGGCCGGGGATAAAAGTGAGCGTGTGGGATTGTTTATGTGGGGTGTACAGCTGCCCACTTTTACTACGTCGCGTTCCACCAAATCACATCCCACATGATCTCGAATTCATAAAATAACGAAACAAAAACGCTTTTATCCCAGAACCAAAGATCTGTTTGATCTCATTTAGCCCTCTTTGCAAGAATGCGATAAGGTTGTTGATGTCTGAAACGTGAGAATAAATCCGACTGTAAATGAGAAATATCCGAAATGGCTTAATTAGTCGACTGAAAAGTTATTCTGGCACAATATTTACAGTATAAACGGATTGTCATGAGCTTCCGCCGATATAATTTGAGTTCGCAATAATCGATTTTAACGTCCAAATCCGACGGAGATCGCCATTAAATTTACTTGGCATTAATCAGGTCTATTTTTGGCGTATTTCCTGATTTTTCGAAGATCATCACATCTGAAATGTTGTGGGATGACGTAACGTTGACAGCTTAATAGGTTTGGCGCCAAACTTGCGTCCCCCAAACGTCACAATTCGGAGCTGCCATACATAACACAAATATTTTTGAGGTAACCGATTGGAACGTATACAAATATCTATATTCCATATGTTAAATTTGCAATTTATGATCAATATGTTATGGGATGTATTTTAATATATCTATTTAATCCCGATTAATATTTCGGCTGACTGTACCAACGATAAAGACGACTGAACAAGACATAGAGCTATCCCTGTCAAGAGTTTCCACTTGTTGCTTTTCGTTGGAAAATAGGGTGAGTACATACGACAACGCCTTAATGCTGTTGAAATATCATATATCAACACAACCTACTTCCTTAATATTAATCTATCCATATTTTGAATAACATTTTTATGTTATTTTTACATAAATAAAATATAGGAATAAAAAATAAGTTTATTTATATTAGGGGTTTGTAATGCACATAAAATGGTTTGACTACCCTCAAAGTATCATCTATTCGGTAGATTATTATTTTTATATTTGTGTACATAAAAGTCAATTGTCAGTTCATCTGGTAGAAGATAAATTGAAGCGAGAATATCTAGATTATATCTTAACACATAATGGCTAAAATGACCCAACTTGGACTCGAATAAAAAAGAGAAACCAAATATAATAGACGGCCGTTTCGTTTTACGAGCAAATCTTCAGACAATCTGATGATGTCTTTATCATTTCAATCAAAATGAATTTATGCGAAAATATTAAATGATTGTAACGACACGAGCGAGTCAACGGACGTGTCGTAATACCCAAAAATAATTTTAGGCCGCATCGATCTATTAACATTCATTAAATCCGTTTTAGCAGTTTTCATGTCGTTCGCTGAAAACGAAAAAAACCAATAATATCCGCTAATGTCGGGTTAAGTCCCATCGGGGATTTAAGCACAGTAAATAATTTACACCCTAGTGAGAATCGATGGGCTCGATTTTCAACGCAGGAATCCAAATATCAATAAAGCAAGGTTGTATAAAAATAAAGTCATTCGCCACAATTCCAATTGTACATGCAAAAATAGCATTTTTGTTCGAACGGAGCTCGCATTACCCTGCCTATGATGAATCGCCATTAAACATTTGTCGCGTGTGAACTGTTCGCGATAACTGCAAAGTGAATTATAATAAGAAAATCACGATAAACTCAAATATATAGTCAGGGCCGAAAACGTTAGCCTATTATTATATAATATTTCATTAATTATGACGTTTGTTTGCCCAACCAAATTCATAAACTTTGGAAATATTTGGAACTTGCAAAATTATTACCTGGCAAAATGTTCAATGCTTCTTTTGAATAAACAGAAACTTTAAGAATACAATTACTATAAAAATAAACAGAAAACGGATTGAATTTCGATTCAATTTATTTGCGTTATATTTTCATGAGAAATTGGTCTTCTTGTAGACTAATTTGGATTATATTGAGCGAACCAGAGAGTAATTTATACGTTTTTATCATTTGCAAAACATCTAATAAAAAAATAAATAAATAATAATCTGAAGGGACAAAGTTCGGAGAGTAAGGAGGATGAGGTAAAACATCCCAGTCAAATGATAATAATTTATTTCTGACGAGCAAAGACACATGAGGCCTGGCGTTATCGTGATGAAAAACAACGCCTCGTCTATTTGCTAATTCTGGCCATTTTCTGGCAATTGCATCCTTTAAATTGTCTAGTTGGAAACAATATTTTGTTGAATTGATCATTTCACCTTACTGAAGTAGCTCATAATAAACTATCCCCTTCCAGTCCCACCAAATGCATAGCAAAACTTTTTTTGGATGTAGGCCAGGTTTAACTACAGTTAAATCTTCTGTACCCTTGGTCCGAGACCGTTTACGTTGGATATTCTCATAGAGTATCCAACTTTTATATCCAGTGACAAGTCTCTTCAAAAAGGTTGGCTATTATGTCGTTGGGAAAGAAGATCGCATGTTGAAATACGCTGAAGTTTATTTGAGTCAGTCAGTTCATGAGGAAGCTACACATCTGAACGATTGATGTAGTCCAATTTTGTCAGATGATTATGGACAGATGTTCGTGAAATTTCTAACTTGTTAGCTATTTCGCGAACAGTATATCGCGGGTTTTCTTCAACCATGGCTATGATTAGATCTGTGTTCATTTAGGAAAGAAACTTATGGGATAAGCTAATAGTATTATGACTACCCGCCTCATTACAAGTCAGAATTTGTCATAAAAACGAAACGAACGAATTTTATAGTTGTACAAGATGTACGGACTCTGCTGTTCTTCTGCGATTAGCGACCATTCATATGGAAACGCTTTTAAACGATTGGCCATAGAAAACCAAGCTTAATTGACGATTTCTTGATTGTTTAGAAATTTTCTGATTCCACCAATGACATCGCACATCATTATCATCAAATTTGTGAGAATTTATTTGGGAATTGTTAAAGAGTCGACAAAAAAATATTCGAAGACTAAAAGGCTATTAACATCAAAAGCTTGGGTCTTAGAGAAGAGTAATTACATTCTTAAAATTGCAGATTATTTAACATTGCAAAAGTATATTAATAATGTTGCAATTAAACTCATTTCAGGATATATATCAAACGCCGCCAGGATGTACAACCTTTTCTTGTTTAAATATACGATCGCCGTTTGGGGGCAATTTGGCTTTGATATAAGTATATAAAAAGGGGCAACAAAAAAATAAGTAACAAACGCAAATATTTTCATTAAAATCCACAGTGGATACCCGCAGAAAATCAATGAAGGGTAACATCCCGACATTTTTCAGTTATCCTCCTGAATGTATAAAACACGATATCTCTAAATATGATTTCGGAATTATTCATAAAATGGGGAAATAGGAAATGAGCCCGGGGCTAAGTAAAAAACCGGCCGAAATATTCCCGGGATGCCTCCCATCTCCTACCCTATTTAAATTCTGATATAAAGATCGCAATAATTATTATAAACAATCCCTTTGAAGGAGAAATTTTGTGAGTTTTTTTTTTTCGCCCAAAAAATTCCCAATAAATTGTTTGCCTTGAATAAATTAATAAAATTAAAAATAAACAAAAATTATAGCAAAGAAATTTTATTCACAGAAACCGCATTGCGAGAACACGCTTTGGAGTAAATTAAGTTATGAATTTAAAGTATTCTGATTTTAGCAATTGATATAATGTATTATTTCATCCCATTTATAATTAAAAATATGCGAAATTCATATGTAAAGTGCAACATTATGCTACAAAGACGCTTTTATCATCTGCTTGCAGCTGTGCAATGTACTCTTTGAGATTCAGACCGAGTCAAAGTTTAAATTGCATAATTTTCACACGTGTAAATTTCCAGCATGCATTAAAATAGACAAAAAGCGCAATAAGCTTTCGTCTGCAATTTGTTGCAAATTTATATATAAATTCGTACAATATGTAAGCACAATCGAATCAAAGAGCTCGAGTAGAAAATAAATAGCAATAAGTGCATCCAGTCTACGTTGGGTAATATATAAATCGATGCTAAGCCCGAGGCATTTGTTCAATAGAAAACTAATGAAGACTAATGATGCAAATTGATGAATTTTCTCCCCACGATTCCAATGAAGAAAACTCGGGTGAAAGACTTCGAACGTAAAATAAAGACGATACAAATTATATTCAAAACACTGTCTGCAATTGACTACTGCAAATGACTATATTATTGGATGTTGAATTATATCGCCACTTCCATGTAAAATAGTGAATATTTTACACAATATAAATCTATGGCCTTAATTCTTCGTCAACGTTTTATTGAGCCATAACCGTATATTGAATTTAAAAAAATCAATGGTTGGAGGATTTCTTATAGTAGTTTCCTCATTGTCTTATCCATTTAAAATAGTGCGTTACGTTAAGTAATCTAAAGATCAGATTTAAGAAATGCCAGCAGCAAAATGGCGGCCATTTGGTAACAACGATTTTATTTTTATAAAATAAAAAGAAATAAGTTTATATCAGGAAATATTAATTTTAAGGATGCAACTTAATT
Source organism: Stenopsyche tienmushanensis (assembly GCA_008973525.1). NCBI lineage: Eukaryota > Metazoa > Arthropoda > Insecta > Trichoptera > Stenopsychidae > Stenopsyche > Stenopsyche tienmushanensis. Next base: position 2,907,256 of record WACJ01000274.1, read on the forward strand.
AGAAAAATGTTCAAATTTTAAAGATGACTTTCTTACATCTCTAGTTGAATCAGATTCACACCAAAGCGATGCTGAATTAACACAAAAACTAATTGATTATAGTGCATATTTTTTTAAAACTAAGAACAAATATGCAATTCTTTATTATTAAGACATAAAAGCCATCAAATTATTACCGAAGACGGCAAATGAAAAGTTTTTGATAATTTTGAGCGTAAATAAAATGGGTTGTTTTTTCAAGGATATACTCAATCCAATCCCTAAACCCGGCTTAATCCTAGAAAAAGTTATTTATTGTGATGGTGAGATGTGTGAGTAATCATTCACTTGGATTTATTCAAACCAAATTAAATGCATTGTGATTAATTAGGAAGGCTTAACCAGAAAATGTACGATCACATACCGCAAGAACAACTAGGAATTATATCGTGAAATGTCATCACATAATCGATATATCATTTAGCAAAGCTAGAATAAATTTGCTCTTTATTTGAAATAATATATATAACGTCATATCGTTTTAAGTTATTTAATTATGCGTAAAATATCATCGAACATTATGATGTATAATTCTTCTTTATTTCTCTTATGATGCTAATTATGAATATGTAATTTCATTGAATTATTTACAATGACTCTTTGATATTCGAATCTCCAGCTATTTGATGTTTATTTTATTTAATACAAGGTTTTTCCAGAGCATTTATAGCCATACAACTCTAGACACGCGAAATTAACGTAAATGCGTAAATCCTGCGGCGTATACAATTTAAGTTGAAGGACGCCGAGATTTTTCAATCCTCGTAGAGTACGACCCTGACATATATTTAGAATTGCGTCTTTCAGGACATATTATCGCAGTATATGAAGCCTAAAAACTTCAAAAATCGTAGGACGATTCCTAGAATGTTTGGGGTTTTAACGATCTAAATATATGTCCGAATGGGTGTCGATCCAGAGATATAGCTCGCGGAAACCGTAGTCCTGTGTACGCGGTCGAGTGCTTAATACTCTTTATCGTACAACGCCACCCCGGACGACCTTTGTCGGGGGGCCGTGGGTGGTTAGGGGTGGTAGCCCCACGACGCCATCGCCATGACAACGTCCCGTGACGTATCCACGACGCCCGCGGAGTCTGTACGGGAGCTGCCCGGCATACCGAGCGAGACGCCGATGCGATACGCACATAATAATGTCTCTGAATTTTCCTCTTACAACTCCCTACAAATCCTCGTATTTATATTTCGGCCTCGCAGATCGATATCCATAAGATTAAAAATAATATAAACAATTGCGAAAAATCTCGTCTATTATCTGGTATCATTTGCATTAACGCTGATGTTTGTAAATATTGTCCTGTTTGTGCGACGTTAGACATTATTTATCTCGGAATGGTAATTTTACTGAATCATACGTCACAACTATGTAAACAAACCATTAACTTTTTTTATTTCTTTACTCAATTCAGTGAATCTGGATACGTGAATTATATTCAGGATTGAGCAACTCGTAATAACCACAATTTACGAATAAATACCGGCATATCCGTATTTTCCTAAATGCGTAAGCGCTGCACGATTCAAATCAATGTTTTTCAAAAATCAATTGATTTTTTTACAAATTAACAAAACATACAATCGAATTTTCTAAGAAAACACTCATACATATGTCGCGGAAACACTGAGTTGACCAACAATGGCGTAAGTTTTCATTTTTAATCTATTATATTGCTTTCGATATATAAGTAACATCATAAATACGTTTTTAACCACAATAACATTAATACAGGTGTTGATTTTTTTTTTTAAATTATATACTATATATTGTTAAATTATTGAATACCTCCCCACAACCCTCTTAATTGCTCATCAGTATTTCGAGTAACCAAAGGGTATTTTGATTGATCTGTATAATATTAACAAATTATTCTTCAAAAAGGTCGCAAATAAACAATAATGTGAAAATTACAAATACGAAACTAATACGGAATATCCCCACTTGTTTGTGAAATGGCATCGTTTAATTTCATACTGAAACAATAGTGATGCAAACACATTATGAATGCTCTGCCGTACCTCTTATCGTTGCACGTACAATGATTTAATCTTAGTCCATAAATATGCCAAATGCAGTTTTGCATGGTTCAAATGCAGTTTATTCTAAGTGAAAACTCTAACCGGCGGATGTTCGGAAAGAGAGGGAGAATCGTGTCTGTGTATTTGTGTGCCTATACGTATCATAAAGCAACTTCTAGACCGTTAATTTGCTTATTTTATTATATATTACACAAACACAGCATATTTTAGCTAACAATTTCCAATGACAAATGGAAAAAATACTAGTAAAAATATGACTTTTTAGGGGGTAAGAAGTTTTACCGCGCAATACTCAATCAGAGTGGGTTGTTTTCAGCTTACATCAACTTACGACAAATTCATCATTCTCTAATAAATCAATTAGTCAATTTGCTGATGAACCACAAATGAATTGTTTTGTAAAAATCACTTTCAATTTTACAATACTAGGGCGCCACGCGCAAAGCTTGACGCAATTACATAATCGCAAGCTTCACATCGACATTGATGAAATTATTATGCCAATATGAAGCGAGATGGGATCGCATTCAGTCGAAGGATTGTTTATTTGAAGGTTTCAGATATGCGGGGGTGAATTTCACGAGAATCGTCGAAGTGAATCTGCGCCGTAAAATTCGTTCAACAAGTAGAGCGTAAGTAGTTAAAAAGCTCAGTACTGATGGTTTGGCAACAAAACAGCAAAGCAACAAGGCTGTAAAGGCAGTATTTACACGGGCAGGGGGTGGGTCGGTCTGAACGGGGGGTCGCGACTATACAAACTGCGGTAGAACAATCCCCAACCTGTTGCATGCCGGGATTCCCATTCATGGACCGGCTCGGCAAATTCACTCGTAAACATCCCGACAGAGACCAAACTCTGGATAGCACTTCCAGCCCCATTTATAACGACATCTCAATTAGCGCTTTAAACTTTCCAGCTCCACTTGCGATAATCTTAAGACATGATATATTAGCATGATAAACTGACGCTATAGTGAATGGAAATAAAGGAAAAATTGATGAAGGCTTGATACATTTCTAATGAATAATTATCTTGATTGACAGAACCAATTGCATCGACGCTTGACGCTTATTAAAGTATCGAAACGTATCTATATCGTACGATTGTATAGATCGTTAACCCAAATTTATCGACTAATGTTTGAATGGTATAATATATCGATTTCAAATGTATTGTTTATGTTTACTTGAAGAGATTATCGAATATTGTGTGCTATCGACAGTGTTTATTTATTTATGTACAAGTTTCATACACGCTGCGACGGTCCTGGCAGATAAGTGGATTTGTACGGATGATAAGTGGCGGACATACAAATATAGCATCTAAGTTTATGATGATTTTAAATTAGCTCACTACTCAAAGGGATAAAATTGCAGCGTTCCCGCGGAAACAAATGGCAGATGACGTTGCATTTCAGAGCATAAAATAACGCCGCAATTGTAAACTATTCGCTTAAATTCATACTACAAAACCATAAGAAAATTCGTTAGCAATTAAAATCATTATGTACAATGCGTATCATTAGAATATAAATTACCATAAAAACGGTGCATTCTAGAATGTGACAAGAGTCGAAAAAGGTTAAGTGCCACGGTCAAATCCTTATCCAAAGAGTAGGAAGTCGATCGCTAATGGACAAGTCGACTATTTGGATCGTAAATCAGATTCGATATTACCACGATCGGCATGCCGAAACTGTTAGAGACCATGACAGTCCGCCGAAGAACGAGTCGAGCGTCCTTCGAGCGAGCGCCATTTTCGATCGAATGGTGAATAAGCGAACTGTAATAAATATGCCATTTTGTCCTTAATAAATAAACTTATTTCCTTCTGGTCGACAAGGTCGAACGTCCATTTGTCATTTGATTAGCATCCATTTACATAACTTATGAATTCAGCGTTGATTTATTTACAATCGGCACCGCGGGTTAATTGCACTCGCACTGAATCTTTAAGGTTCTATACACATTGAACTCGGCACTTAGCAATCAAACTCTTAAATTTGGCAATAATCTTAAAGCTTAGCGCAATCCATCAAGGTTTGGACAATTCTAGACAAACTGCATGATGATCGATGACTGCCGAAAATTACAAATCAAGAACAACTATGTAATAAAACAACGAATGAAAGAAATCGGATACTACACGCCTGCTTATTATACATATTGTACAATATATATTATGATTGGATGCGATTTATTAACATAAACATAAGCAGTCGTTTTTTGTTCAATGCAAATGAACGAGTTAAATGACCATAGTGCCATCTAGCGATCTGTAATACAAATAACTATTGTAATTGCACGCAATATGTTTAAGAGTTAATATAATTAGGAGATTGGCGGTATTAAATAATGGTCGATTCATAGACTCAAACCAATTCTATTTTGATTTATTTGTCTTGAAAATTTGAAATTGAAAGTCAAGCAGAATAAAAATAATTTCGCAGATCAGCCCTATCGCACTCGTACGTCTCCTGATCAGACGCTACTGGATTTTTTGTCTGAAGACGTACCCTATTCTGTGACTCCGACGATCTACAAATTTAAAACCACTGGATTTTTTACCTGGGGACGCACCCTATTCCGTGGCTCGCATGGTCTCCAGACCTGACACCACTGGATTTATTTTCCGTGGCTCGTCCCTAGAAAAATAGATCGTGCGAGCCACGGAATAGGGACGTCCCCAAGCAAAGAAATCCATTGGTGTCAGGTCTAAAGTACATACGAGCCATGGAATAACCTTGCCAAAATGGTACCTCTTTAAGTTTAACGACTTATTGAATGATCCGTATTACATATATCATATCGTTGGAAAGGGTATAGTCTAAAAATATTTTTAAAACTAAGTTCTAAATAATTGTTAGTTGACATGTGTGATTGGAAACTCAGAACTAATTTTCTTTAAACCAATTGCATAAAATAATGATTTATTTCGATCAAAAATACATTGCAAAATAATAAAAAAAACAGTTATTTTGTGATATTACGACCATAATTTAAAAAGTTATGACAATTTAAAGGTGAAATTTTGGGATTTTTTTCAAAATGTTGAAAAAAAAATCTAATTCGACAACCCTGACCCTTAGGACGTGAAACTTAGGACGGGCTTATGCGTGAAACGTAACAAATTACCCCATTAATCCCCAAAAAATAAAAATCGGTCCATCTTGAAAACATCCTGTATATCCTCCAATCTAAAATTAATATTGTAATAGTCAAGCTATTATTACATTTTATTCAAGAAGAGCAATGATAAAATGCCAGATAAAGATCCCTCATCCCAGAGAAGTTTCACATAAGAAATTAGATCAAAATTAAATACCATTTTGCGAACTACGCGAGCTTATTTCTGTCGTAATGGTATAACAGAACATACATCTAAATAATTTTACAAATAATATATTGTTCAACACAATATAAATGCTATGTTTATAAAATTCGTTGACAACCGTCAATCATGCAGCATCAAATCGCACGTCAATTAGAGTATATGAAGAATTGGAAATTCAAACACAGATGCGGCGCAAATATATGTTAATAAGTTCTTTATATTGAGGAAAATTTTGGTCTTATAAGATTAGTATCATTTTTAAGCTATTTAACGTCCGCATGATTCACCAATTTATCGATTGACGCATGTAGATGCAAGATATGGAAATGTGCAACTTGCAGGAAAACTTTTCAACGGATACATTTTGACCTGTGCGCAGATTGTGACGACGTTCTCATGAGCGATAAGAACGCAGTAAAATGCACAAATTGACGACACGACCGAGAAGTGAAATCCCCGGGATTGCGCGTAATTGGGACGTCAAAGAGTGGCAGGGCCCAATTTCGAAACGCGCAGTGAAATTAACATGAGCGTCTAGGTAGTATGACTAACGTATTACTGGCACTTATCGTAACTACACCGAATTAATAAGTCTACATGAGCCAAATGAATTTACGAGTTCGGACTAATTGGGGAAAATTGGGCCTATACTCCACAAAAAAGAAACACTTTTCTCGAATAGATGATATCCCGTGGTTCAAGACCCTTGACCCCCCCGGGGCATCAATTCCAAACGAATACTATGATTTTTTTTATTTGAATAATCTAACATCGTTTAACATTCAGCATAAGGTGTTAAATTATGTTAGATTAGGGTTCATAATTTCATTTGGTGTATTAAATACATATCATTATAACGCGCGGGTATTTTTTTAGCACGGTAAGGGAAAGATTAAAATTGATCGGGCATATGTACATGATTGAAAATGGAATCTTGTGCCAATTACAAGTATATTGTAAGTAATTATTCAAATGATACTATAGATCCGGAAAAAAACAAAATCATTTTAAATCTGGCCATATATTTTATTGTTAAGACTTCGTAATACTTTTGATTACTCTTTTTCGATGTGGCCCCGAAAAAAAAGATCGGCGTTGAGGATCGAGAATTGCGATCCCTCTTTCGAAAGGGGATGCGTCCGCCATTCATCGGTGCCATCATTGAGGATAATGATATGGCGTGGCGTTTCAAGTGACCCCTGAATGCGGTCTCCGCGACCGAATAAGGTGACGGTCGGACACTGTCACAGCGGTGAAAACAACGGCAGGGCACCCGAAATGTTACAAATCTTTTTTCTAACGGCATTAATGAATTTCCGTACTTGTAAATAAAAAATATAAGAAAAGAATATGTCTAATCCTAATCCAAATAAAAATATTTTCACTATAGTAATGTTTTCATAACAATTCGTGTATTCTTTATTTATTATTTATATTCGATACGTGCTTATTAAATGAAAATATTTGGACCTAACACACGTGTATGTTAAAGACATTACGTACTCTCCAGGTCGAATCAATTATTTCACAATAACGCACGTAACAAAAGCTGCAAGCAATTGAATTTATTATCAGGCCTTGAACTTGATTGATCCAATTTCATCGATTGATTTAAATTTTCACGGGTCAAATTACTCCGAAAGATTGCATGCACAGGGCGGGATTTTTTCAAACCGTGGGCCCGGCTGGGGCGCACGGATATGCAGACTAATCTGCAAATTATCTCATTAAAATCGCAAAATTAATGAACACATGAATGCTAAGAGCGATGAATAAAAACGAAGGTCTATAATATCATGCATAATTAATTTATACATTTCACCTAATAGCAGAGAATAGTCCCTGAGTATAATATCATACGGCTGTGACCTTACGCACTAATTAATAGCATCGCACATGCGACCGGCAGGGTCAATGGATACACTCAGGCCAAAATAAAACTACATTCTAAAACAAATATAAATTATGTCAAAACCATGTATGCGATTTCGAACGAATCATGAAGAATATCGCGCTAATATTTATTGGCGCCAATTCGCATTGGTATGCTTTTATGCGACCGTAAAAATGCATGGGGCAGACTGCGATCTTTTTTATTGTTTTCCTCGCTAATAGTTTACAAACACTGCCTCCGGGAGAAGGTTGAATATAATTGGAAAAAAATCAAAGAATACAAAACTATCGGCGAAAAATTCAACGTGTTAATGCGAAATGGTAATAATGTGTCCGACAAGGTGGTTTCAGGTGTTTCGCGGAAGCGTATAAAATATATTCAACCTTGGGCTATCACTTGATAAAGAAAGATGACGTATTGATACACCTTTATATAACGAGAATTATGAAGCGACTGATTATTATAATGCATATTCAATCGATTGGGATTCAAATGGGTAATTTGTCAAGATGTAACTGACATCAGCTATCTTAACAAATGATGCATAAAATGAACTACAATTATTGTACATCCCTGATTAAATAAACTGTACCCAAACAAAGAACGGCAAGCCAATTTGACATAATTTGATTGACAAAAAATCATTTTAAAAAAGTAAACATGATATTTACATAATTAAAAAAGGACCGCATTAAATTGAAAATAAATTAATGCTAATAGTATTCCAATATCTATTGAAAATCCTATTAAAAAAATTAAATTAAATCAAATTGGCAAGTAAAACGAATGATCGTTTTGTCATAGTTTGATATAATATATGTAGTAGTATAAATCATTTTATAGAAATTGTAATAAAATTAACATGAAATTAAATAATTTGACAAAACTAAAAGATAATCCAAGTGTTGCCGTAAATTGATATATATAGCAAATGCCAAAATTATCATCGAATAACTGACAGATTTATTGCCTTTTGAACCTTTTTGTGCATTAAATTACTCCTTAAAAATGAACTTATCTATTGTTAAATAAAAGTTTCATATATACTTTTTTCTTGATCTTAGCAACTTCAGAACCGCTAACAACTTCTATAAGATATACGTTTAGAATCGTACGTTTTTCCAAAATTCATTAAATTTACAATTACAAATTGTTCCAACATTTTTGCGCCAATGCAGGGTCGGTCCTTAACCTTTTGATCGCCAGTGGTTTTCAGATATTAGAAATTGCGTAAAAAGTTGTTTGACTTACTAATTTTATTATCTAAAGAACATTTACGGGGTTGGAACATTTCTTGTTCAGGATTGTCACACTACATAATTAATATATTTTCACCATCAAAATTGACTATTTATTTAAGGTTGTATCAATTTACTAATAAGAACCGTTTTTTTACAAGGCATTTTGACTAATATACGTCCCAAAATAGATTCAGTTACGTAGCAAAGATCATTCAATGGACAAGCCTGAAGACCTTTGTATTCAAATTGTATTCAAAAATAAAATAGAATCACCAAAATCCATTAAAATGTGAAGACATTCTTGTATTCACCAATGTGTCCCTAACAGGAGTCCCAAATATTCGTAAAATCAATTATTCGAATAACTAATATGAAATTGGTAAAGTATTCGAATATTTTATATATATATACATATAAGTTTTTTAATAAAGTAAAATTGGAGTTAAATTTTTACCTGTATCCGATATTTCGAACCTCCTATCGGGTTCGTGTTCGCGGATTGAGTTAGACGCTGATTTTCTCGGAAATGAACAGTTTAGATTTCTTGGAATTGGAACATTTCGCTGATTTTCTAAGAATTGAGCAGTACGGAATTCTAGCAATTAATAAATTTCTCGAAAATGAACCGTCGATTGATTGGTGTAATTGTTTTCGATGACTTTCAAAATAATAGCGTCAACAAGAAAAACCGCTTGCTTTTTGTATGAGTTCAAATTAGAGCACAATGCAGTTAAAGCAGGTGGAAATATTAACTGAGGATTCAGGGAATGATCTTTTTTTGAAAGAATAATTCGAAAAGGGCAAAAAAATCGATTAAGACCCCTAGGTCCCTAACATAAAATTTTTTGAATATTTTTTCTACGAAAAATCCTATTAACTCACCGGTGAGTCGCTGGCGGTTAAGTGATTAAGGTGTTAAAAAAATCAATTAAAAAAGTTCGGTTGGATTAATATGTAAATTTATTTGGATAATACATTACAAGTAAAAGTAACATAGATTGAATTGAATTAATTGAAGAGGATGAATTCGCGGACTTTTAGGCCCGATCCACACTATGGTGCCGTTGATGGTTCGATCTCGCTCCGATCAAATATTCTTACACAAGAAACAATCAGAATATTCACACTATCGGATTGTTCCAATTCCGTTTCTTGTATGAGAATATTTGACCGGACCGAGACCGAGAGTGAGATCGAACCGTTAACGGCACCATAGTGTGGATCGGGCCTTATTATACCAACAACAACCCTACCAATAAATTTGGGTTATCGAAAGTACTGTTCGATCAATATTCTAAATTATTTCCTTCATTAAAAAATAAATACCTTGGCTACTAATAAAGTTGTACAGAAAAAATTAACAAAAAATGATAGACAATTTCGCTTTTAAATTCTTTCCTACTTAAATTATTTTCTACCTTATACATCTACTCTTCTAGATAGGTAACCAAGTAAACCTAATCTTATGTATGACTGCGTCAGGATTGCGTTCCAATCTAATGTTCATTTTTGGTCCATTCTTTACAGGATCGGAGAAGAGTTGCCGAAAGGTGGATGACGTTCAAAAAAAGAGTTGTTTTATTCAAGATTGTGATATATTTTTAAGCCATCAGAAAAAAAAACAGCTATGAGACTTCATGCAGCTCAATGACATTTTAAACACGTTTTCTTTGGGTCTTTAAACAATTTAAAGTTTAAGCCTAATTAAAACATGATACGTATAATAAAACTTTAGAATAAGTTAATGAATCCTATACGTGTAAAATGTAGTCGTATAACATGTGCATTTATTTTTGCGATACCTCATTAAAGGGGAATATTTGATGTTTGACGCTGTGTACTGCGTTGGATAACACTGGTCTAATAGGCTAACTAATTGCCCTAATTGCAATGCTTCAATCATACGGAATCATGTAATTCTGTGCATCCCAATTAGAATACAACTTAATAAAGCATTTAGCATACGTCGAAATTTGTACGAAAATCGAATCGTTAATTGACCGTCAACTAAGTGCCATCGATTTCTCGACCTAGCACGTACAAAAAAGTAAAACAGTCATCATATTTAATTGCCTAATTACGACAATCGGTTTGGACTGTGACAAACTTTAATAATCATAATGACCCAGGAACATAACGCGTACCAAAAAAACGCGTACCAAACTATGATAAGTTTAAAAATACACACTTTATGACAGTTGACGTGAAATAAAGTACGCGTACTCGCCCTTTGAAGAATTCTGAGGTCCCTTATCTAAATTGTCCAAGCTATTTTTTCTAATAAACTAAAATTATCTGTTTGATTGACCTCGTATCGGTTTATCAACGAAAAATTGTTAAAATTATGTATTGTGCCGCGTTCTGCTTTACTTTATATGTTTATGATCAAAATAGGCTGAACAAGATACAAAAATATGTTTTCTTTGAATTATCTTCGGAGTTTATCTCTTTTAATAACTGTTCAGTTATATTATACACAAATCGTACTTTGATATCTTCGGTTAAGATGTTTAAATTCGCATACTGTTAAAATTCGCAGATAAATTGAAAATTATCAGCAAAACATTGAAGCATTTTGGTTCAAACCAGTTACCAATACGCACACATTGCAAATTGTAAATAGTCCTGCAACGTACTAATATGCATGTTGATAGTTTTACCCCTGCAAATTAAAATAATTTTCAAAAAGCAACACAATAAAACAACTGTCATTAATAATTTCCAAGAAACACCACATATTTCGATTATCATCGTACAAATATTTTACTATCTTAGCTACTATTCAAGTTCGATTAGATTTAAAACACATAAACGTGAATGAAATGTACAAACATTCCAATTTTGTTTTTAAGTAGTAATCCCTATAATCCTCTATGCTAATTTCTAGGAATTATTTCAAGACCATTGATATGATATGAGAATTCTAAGAAAAATCGCAAAACTGATAAAGAATGTAATCTTGCTTGCCGATAACATTTTCTTGTCGACCAAGATTATTCCACAACCGTTCAACACTTAAATAGTCATGATTATTACCATAGTTAAAAATTGAGATAATATCTACACATCCATAAACAAATCGAAATAAAGTTATTTAGCATTACAACACCATAAAAATATATCATTGAGTGTATAAAAAAAAAATCAGATGTCAATAAGCCTAAATTTGGATCCTATTTTTGAAACATTAAATCTTAAAAATATTCGTTTAATTAGGACAGCGGTTAATCGAATCGCGCAATTGTTTGAGACAAAATCTCATCATAGGATAACACACGATTAATAACGTTCAAGATAGTGGTAATAAGATTCGGATAAATACAAATTTGATAATTTCATGCATAAAACTAAGATCTTAATATGATATTAAATAATCAACGTTTGTGATATGCTATTGCATTTAATAACATACAAAGTACTGCCCGCCCGCTGTCCGAGTTTCATTTTGACATCACAGAGGATCTGCGAGTAGCGTGGCCATTTTTTCTCTTCTAAACGGAACGTCTACACTCATTCTTGGAATTATGCGGTATCCACAATGGGCGGTTTCACTTTTACGCGGGCAAGAAAAACAATATATTCTTTTAAAATAAATATTCCAATTGAAAGATTTTTGGTTTGAAATGGCGCTAACAGCGATGCTGACTTTACTAACATTCTAAATCAATTTAATTCGAGAAATACTCTCGAAATTCTGCAATTGACCAGTTAATTTTAAATTAAGTTACAATCATCGCTCTACATTTTGAACGTACTGCTAAATTTCAGCTAAAGCTTAAAATCATATTCGTGCGAAATCAAGAAGGATTTGACAAACAATGTGTAAGCGGTATTTTGTTTTTCCCGCCTTTTTTGTTACTATAGATTGTTCTCGGCTTGAATTCATTTCAGCCCCCTAAAGTAGTCTTTAGGGACACCGTAATAACCTAAAAACGATGCCGTAAAAAAAATGGTAACAGAAAAAAAAATGGAAAGGGTTAACAAAATATTGTTTCCAACTAGACAATCTAAAAGGATGCAATTGCCAGAAAACGGCCAGAATTAGCGAATAAACGAGGCGTTGTTTTTCATCACGATAACGCCAGGCCTCATGTGTCTTTGCTCGTCAGAAATAAATTATTATCACTTGAGTGGGATGTTTTACCTCATCTTCCTTACTCTCTCGACATTGCCCCTTCAGATTATTATTTATTTCTTTCATCGAAAAATTCTTTGCGTGGTAAAAATTTTAATTCAAAAAATGATATAAAAATGTACCTTGATTAATATTTTGCCAACAAACCTGGAAAAATTTGGCAAGATGGCATTATGAGGCTTCCGGAGAGATGGAGAAAGGTAATAGAACAGAATGGATCTTATATTATTCAATAAATTTTGATGTAATACAAATTATTGTTTATTTTTTTCTTAATATGAAAACGAAAGAAACTTATGAGACACCCTAATATTATGCACAATGTGTTGTTTGAAATGGCTTTAGCGAACTTTTATTAAAACATTATACGCCATTCAATATTTTCCGATTATTGTATCATAAATATAATAGTCAAAGGCATTATTATTAATATACCCTTTTAATATGTCGTTTTTATGACCCCCGATTACCCAAATCTGAATCTAATTTAAATTCATTATAATGAGTATCCACGAATTAATCAAATATTGTGTATAACCAACACTATACACAATACAATTTGGTTTTTCTTCCCTCGATATGCTTCGTTTCCTATTACAATTTCACTAGTAACGGTTCGATCTCGCTCTCGGTCTGGTCAAATAATCTCATACAAGAAACGGGATTGGAACGATCCGATAGTGTGAATACTCTGATTGTTTCATGTGTAAGAATATTTGATCGGACCGAGACCGGAGCGAGATCGAACCGTCAACGGCACCATAGTGTGGATCGGGCCTTAAGCGGTGAACGGCATAGTTTTTAATAATGAAGGTTGGTATTTTAACCACGATTTCTACATGCCGCGTCGAAGTGAAACCATGTAAAGGGATGATAGTGAATTTCAAATAATGCCCTAATGCACCATATAAAAAAAGTCTTTTACAATGTTCGTGTAATTCAAGTTGAATGAGAAATTTACATGCAAGGGCGAATGCAAGATATGTAATACATCTGTGTACATATTATCTACAACAAATCGGTTTATAGTATTTAATAAGAGCCTTATATGCTCATATCTATGATCGGTTTTAAATATATATGACATTTTCCGAAACGAGAAAACCCGATCTAAACATTTTCCGACGCCGGTTCCTCCGTGACCAAAGCGACTTTCGGGTTTCCTTCTAGGGCCTGTCACAAATACCTGTTGCTAAGGGCGGGTGGGCGGTTTCCACACACACACGTGAGTCAAATCCATAGGAGTGTGCGTTTAATATGTAGGGCGATGACGTCACGATCCAACCTCCCCACTCTTTTTGCTCCACGTGTCCGTCCGCATTTCATACCGGCGACCCACTTTCCTCGCGTCCACAATTCCACGTGTGAATTATGCACAAATCATCACTACGATAATGAAATTAATAATAACGCGGATATGTAACCAATTGCATTAATCTAAGGCGATAAATTATTCAAGGTTGATTTGAAGTCCAAAAATTGCCAAAATAAACCAAAAAAATTCCGACGATTTCCATTGAGTCGTTTTTGGCATGTGTACCGAATCCTTGCCAATTTGAACGCTGAAAATTAAATTTAAAATCATTAAATCATAAGTAAAATCGGTCGTCAGGCGGAGGTGTGATTGTGTTGTATTGAACACTTATCGATAAATTCACGGGTTCATAGTTTATGTTTGATAACTCTTGCATTATGCATTTATGTCTATTTTTAATTTGTCTATTAATTATAATTCGATAAAATTAATTCACTCTATTATTCCGGTTATTTCGAAACAAATTAGGAATAATGCAATGGTTCTGTGGCAAAAATTGATACAAAAAAATCGATGATTTAGTCATTGTATTCGCAGAAATCCAACACTTGATTCAATGCTCTAATAATGAATTTAGATCATCATTGGTATTTAAAAAGTGTTCATGGGAGTGTCCATGACTCGTTTAACATTTTATACTGATAGGTATATAAATTGATATGTGCGAAACCTGAAGTGTTATCATTCGCGATGAAAGTGATCTGACCGCTTTCACATTAATCCTTTTTTATTTTCGAAGTAGCGATTTTGTTGCAGTAAAAAAATGCTCTATTTATTGCCATTGTAGAGATTTTGCACTTTTTTTTTCTTAAAGATTTAGCCGAATCATGTTCGATATTGATAGATGAATTTCACTGTACATCGACCAGCTGGTCAATGACTATGAGTAGCAAATCAAAACCAACCGCCAATAAATAGCTCAATGTAAAATCATAATAAAAATGAGATTTTTCAATGACTGTTTGAATATTAAATGATATTAATTTCATAAACACATTTATAATATAATTTAATCTTGATATATTTTTTTTTACTTCAAATTAAACATTTTTCCCCTTGATAAAATGATAAAAGGTAAAGGTACCCCACGGTAAAAGGTTTAACTTGAAGTGTAAAAAACTGTAGTTTATCAACAATATGCAACAGTGAATGATCATTAAACAAAAAGAACTCGCTCGGATCATAGTTTTAGCGCCATTAACCGCATAAAGTCTAATCCATAACTTACAAATATTGTTTGGAGTGTGAATAATTTGACGTAGCACATTTTTTTTTAGTAACAGTAACTCTGATACAATTAAATTATTGTCAAAACCAACCTTAATAGAAATATTTGCCAGCTTTATTGAAACGCAAAGATTTTTCATTGTATTATATTGGATTTTTTCCGACAAAAGCACTGACTGACGAACCGGTTCTTAGAGCCCGTTGCTAAAAATATTTCAGTCACAGATCATAACACGTGAAACAGCGCTCCGATAAGACTTCGTCCGCCCGTGGCGCTTATATATATTGTTATTTTTGGACGACTATTATCGTCCATGTCTTCCTTTCAAAAATAAAAAGAGGTGTACATTTTTTGCAATTTGTCAAATTATTCACACTCCAAGCAATGCAATGTTTCATTTAATTACGTTGCCCTTGATTTGTGGACGATTTTACACGCTTTTAATTTAAAGGGTTTCAACAACAATGCATCAACAGTAACAAAGCCACCGGTAAATAAAACCTGAAACGAATTTTGACAATAGCGTTATATAACATTATATAATACAAACACCACAATTAACATTTTTAGCAAAGATCCGAAAATGTCTTATTCAAACCTTTTATTTGAACAAACAAAGGGACAATGCAATTACGAGGAATTAATAAAAATATGATATTTATAACCCTACAACAATAGAACACACCCTTTAGATCTTTGGGCTTCTTGTTTACTTCGTTTATGCAAGAACTTAATTTTTTAATTCCTTGGAAATAAAACCGCGCCATAAATACTTTCAAATCCTCGTGTCAAAATTAACATTGGTGCAGTATTCTAAAGATCTTATCTGCTTATAAAATATTCTTAAACACAGAATGGATGATAAATTCAATAGATAGAAAAGCACATTATTTACGATTAAATAAAAATAAAATACTATCTATGAATTTTTCGTTTGTTTCCGTGGGAACGTTCGAAAAATAAAACTGTTCGTGGTTTTTATATAAGTATTCATCGAAAAATTCAAATGTAATTAATTTCAACACAACTATTTTAAAAGTCAATGGCGACATTTGGAAAGGAGGCCTCCCTGGGACTATTCAGGGACAGCGTGAAGTCTGGATTAATTTATATATTCAAATAGGTGTTCGTGCCTACATATCGCGTATTTCAGGAATCGAAATTCTCCCTTGTACTACGCGATATGCAGGAATGAAATTCCGATACATCCTATCAATTGCCTCATGTGTCGCTTTATCGGCGGTTGGCCCTAGAAAATCCTATGGCAAGCCATTTGAATAAAAAAAATCATATTTGTATGTCTCAATTAATCTTATAAATTTTGCATGAGCACTATACTATATTTTTTCAATGGATATTACAATTATGACCTAGAAAATATTTTTAATTTTGTCTTCGTCGATCGATCGATATTTCACGGAAATATTTAATGCTAACCCATATCTATCCAATCCGTTATATCAAAACTTGGTCATATCAACGTACAATCCCATGAAATTCAGAGTATATTCGTTTAACAAGATAATTTCATATGGTAGAAAACGGATTGAATCATATTTCATTGCCATCGATTACTTCGAAGCTTATTTGAAGTTATGCCCTAAGAAGCTTAATGGTTTGAGTAGTGAATCAATTTAAAATCGTCATAGTTTTAAATGCTATATTTGCTTGTCAGCCACTTATCATCCATACAAATCTGTCAAAACCGCAGCGGCGCGTACGAAGCTTATATTTAACACTCTCGTCGCTCAACGTGAATCGGTGTTGTTTCTCACCGAGCCGAAATTCGATAGTCGGGGCATAAACAGAAGGAATAGCGATGCGATATTAAACACAGACGACATTTGGCACATTTTCCTTCAGGTGTTGTTTTATCTTAGATCGATAAGCTTAACTTTCTCATTAGTCAAATTAACAAAAACAGAATTTTGTAAGTGCGCACAGACAAGGGTAGGAATACAAGTTTCGAGGTCGATCTCAAAAGACATTTAGACAGTTGTCATCTGGATGATATTATAGGAAGACTTTCATAAAGTTAACATTTGCAAGCCATTATAAAAATACGTAACAATGAGACGCTGGATGCACCTTTCGGTGACGCGCATATCTGGTGGATGCAGCGACGAACGAGTTAAATAAATAAAAATTCTTCAAGTAAACATAAATAATACACTTCATCGAAATCGATTAATTATATCATTCACACATTATTAATAGTCGATGAATTTGGGTTAACGATCTATACAATCGTACAATGTACGCAGGAAGCTCTTCATCTCTGTCTCTCATGCAGTTACCGAAATGCAAGATTCTTTATCCATCTCTGTCTCTCCCAAGCACAATGTACAAGAATGCTCTTTCTGAATCACTGGAATTTACTCGCAAATACGCGATCATCCTACCATAAAGGTTAATGACGCAATTGACGCCACCCGTCTGAAATTGAATGCATGGGTGAAGCACCAGATAAACGGAAACGTCAAGTGATATTCTGGTCGTAGTTTCTTCAGCATTTGACCTCAGCAGGACCTGCATAACTCGAATATGCCCAGCTCTGCAACTTTCTAATGCTCAGCTACGACATTTTGGACGGCACAATATATTTGCCACAATTGCAAAGAAACCATCGAGATCCGGTGCGCTCCGTAGACGTTTCAAAAGTACGTCTTCGCCACTTTTATTGACCCAGAGCCGGGTTACGATGGTAATGTAATATTTTACTATGGAACGATTAATCAAGCAGCCATCTAAGCGTAAATGCTAGTAGCGTAAGACAATTGCTTCAATGAATCGTGTTTGCCAGTAGGTGACTGGAGCACGACATACTGTATTGGTACTTGTGCCATGCAGGAAACACCATTGCGTATTTAACCTTCAAAGAAGCGGCAATATCAACTGCTTTTACGATGCGAGTTTCAACGAAATTCGCATTTGAGCTTTTAGCATAGCTTGATAACTTTCAAATTAAAATGTGCTTCTTCAAGCAGGTGATTGAAAATATGCATCGTGTAAACCAGATTATTTTGCTAACAAATCGACGTTCATATAAGCGATACAAATGAAAGTTGCTAAATAATGCATCAACTTGAAATATGCGCTTGAGAAACTCAAATGCGAATTAATATGACTGGATATTTTGATTGTTAATGAATATTAGTCTAACTACACTTTCGATGCAGCCATATATGAGTAGATTTTAAAAAGTCCGAATACTTTTTATTGAATTATCGCTCATTTTGATTCAATAACGGGTGAAATTTTAATCATTAATGAGAATTCCAGAATAATATGTGGTCAATATGAAAATTTCCATTAACACAAATTTAATAAACATGATAAAATTGTGGTAATTTTTTTATTACGAAGCCCATTGAACAGCAACAAATATGTTGATTCAATTAAATGTTTAAATCGTATACAAATCATTATAGCATTTGCCCATGTTTATTAACCACTATTGACTGCGATGTAACTTTTTTAATGACAAGTTTCCATTGATAATATGATTTGGTTATAATTATTTCAGCAAATTATTTCATTAAAATAAAATGACTGTTCATAACCCTTTGAGTAGTGAGTCAATTTAAAATTTTCATAGTCTTAGATACTATATTTGCTTGTCCGCCATTTATCATCCGTACAAATCCTCTTATCTATCAGAACCCCAGCGGCGCGTATGAAGCTTATATTTAACACTGGATTACAGAGCCTCGGACTTTGGAGTCGCGCATATCTAATAGACGCAGCGACGAACGGGTTAAATAAACAAACAATGACGATAGCATAAAATATTCGTTCATTTCTTCAACTAAACATAAACAATACACTTGAAATCGATTCATTATATCGTTCACACATCATTATTAATCGAGTCATTTGGGTTTGCTCTTTCTGAATCACTGGAATTTGCCCGCAAATATGCGATCATCCTACCATACAGGTTAACAAGCAGTAATGGATACGGGGCAGTGTCTAATGCTGCATCCATTTGTCAAATTTTCCCACGGTTTCAAATAATAATTTTTTCATCGTATTCGAAATAAGATCTTTTTTCGCAATCAAACATTGATCTTCCCATGTGTAAATTTACAAATTTTATACAAATTTTTAGCAAATATTTTTTGGTATGAAAAAGATTTTTTCCTGATTAAATTATCCTTATATCAATTTACAGACAGTTGCCAGCTAGCGGCCTAATCTAATAAGGTTGTCTAAAATTGTTCACCGAGCATAATAAGTAAAAGTCATTCGATAGCGGATAAAGCACATCTACAATAAAAAGGCGATTCATCATCAATGTGTGCTGTCTGCGTTTTCCAATTAGAGTGACCCCGGAAATTGTCTGGAATCCTCACAAATTGCGGAGACCAGCTCGCCCACCCTTACTGTAGCAATCAACCGCGCAATGGGAGGCGCATCGAGCGGATGCCTGCTCCGGAGGAGAATATCCCTCACAAAAAAAGGGAAGACTGGAATCAATTAGTAAATTGAATAGCTCAATCAAACAATTCTTGATGGTCACTACTCATGCTTCTCATCCGCTAGAAGAAAAATCATAACGTCGTAAGACAACTGAACAAAGATCTCGTTTCTCATTGAAATTCTTCATCAAAATAATTTATTCAATGTCGATGAAAAAGCTAGGGATATCATTCCTTATTGGGTCATGTTACTCCTCCAGGATTAAAAGAAAGATCAAAATATGTTCACAGTAAGAAGGTCGTCTAATCTCTTCTCTCTATTCTTATTGGATTAAGTTCAGTGACTCTTCTGCTTTGATGCAAAGTACGTCGTACAAATCTCATCCATTTATCCGATGCTCCATGTGAAATAATTCCAATGTTACAGATTGCATGATGGCTCCCCCAAATACAATTTCTGTCAATAAAAATATTTGAAAAAGTAATACGTTTCATCGGCCGCTGTTTCACCCCTCACAAATTTCAGAAAAATATGTATCGCTTCGTGCGTCTGCGCTATTCACATCTTCGGTCTTATGGCAAAGAACTCTTCGTAGTTTCTGGTATAAGAGAAAAATTGATGAGTTCATATGCAAATGAGTCAATTTGTTCAAAATGTACGGATGCGTGGTAGATATTAGCGTAATTTACAACACAGAACGTTTTACTTTAATAGCTAATTTAAGAGGTCATAGGGCGAGCCGTGGGCTGAACATGCGTTGACCAAATGTAGCATATTATGCTAATGAGAACTAATTCTGCCCAAACAATAAGAGAACGCTGTATGTTAACTGTACAGGCAGTGTACTGAATACATATGGGAAAATGTGGACAACCCTCGTACTTCTTCACTAATCAATATGCAGGTTCTTGCTTCGACTCTTCAATGATGAGGCTTATAGTGTGGCTTGATATTCTTTTCAAGCGTATTTAAATGAGATAAAAATCACATTATTTCAATGATGAAAGCTTTTTAAATGACATTTTATTTTACTCCTATTAATATAATAAAATTAATTGAACTTGATATTTCATAGTAAGACAAATAAGATTTTTCAAATGTAAATCTCAATGAGGGTAGTGTTAATTTTTAATTCAATATTAAAATAACTCAATGCTAAATTAAACGATAAATCGATTTTAAGAGAATCAATATCCAATTGAAACGATGAATTCAATTAACAAATTCCCAGTTAACGAATGACTCTGTGGAACCAATTGTGGTCATTAATGAAATGTCCGCAACCATATAAAATAAAGAGTAGTCGATTACATCGACAAATTGATATAAAGTTGGACGAAAATCCAATATAAGTTCCAAATCAACTCGATGTTTAATTTCTCTTCGAGTATTATCAAAAGCTACCCTTGATCTCAAGGAAACAATCATACTTGTACAAAGTTTCCTCAAAATAAACTTTCCTACTTGTTGATCGACTGCCCCAAATTAACAATGCACTTCATTAACCTAAAGAGTTATTTAGCGAACGATTTTCAATAAAGTTAGAATTACAAAATTTACAAAATAATTTTCAATAGCTTTTTATTGTATGTGCCTTTAAACTTTATGAACCTTCTAAGAATTCAATTCTCTCGCATGAATACCGATAATCGGCCCCAAAAGTATAATTACGCATTACAAACACCCCGCTGGGCGAAAGACTTTCTTTGAGGACAAAAAAAAGGATTATGATAAATGAAGGAAGGGTTCCCTTTCTTTGCAGGATACCCCGACCGCCGCCGCAACCGCAAATGCTCAAAATTTGCCATCATGCCTTTCAAACACGATAGATCGCAAAATACAAGCATGTTGAAACGCGATCATATTTAAAAATTATCAAGAGCGGTCCGTAATGCAATATAAAAAGTTCGCTGAAAGATTATCCCGCGATATCGATGCTGAAAGCCAATTTGATAAAGAACACAAAGATAGCGATAAGAGGCAAATTGATGAAAAATGAACACGGCACCATGAAAGCAAATCAAATATTACATAAATACAAGAATCGAATCAATTTCCGAAAATGTTGATAAGCCCTGCGAACGGCGTCGTGCATGTGCATACTTTGTAATACACACTACCTGCAGAAAATAATAGGTTGCATCGGTCAAATAGGCAAGGATGCATCCACCATGTCAAATTTTGCAAGGAAAAAATCATCTATATATTTGCAAAAAAAAAAACGGGTTATATGCAGCTTGTATTTTTTCCCACTTACTTTTATACAGCAATGTTTTGAAGCCAATAGGGAATCAAAATGCGATTGTCATTTACATGCGAAATTTGGTCGCATTGTCAAATTTTACTCACCTAGAAAGAAAGAAAATAACATTTTAAAATTGTGTCAAATGAACGCTGTAAAAATTGATCATACAAATGATGCACATTATCTAGCAAACACTGCAGAACATATCAAAATTCGTTCATGGAGTTATTGAACCCAAATAATATCGAATGAACGAGATTATTTTCAGATTTGGTTTGATAATAACGCGGGTACGTATGATTTTCAAGTGTTTCATGCAAGATGAATGTCATTTCGGATGGGATTTCGAAGTTTTTCTTTGGTGGGAGAGCTTGAAAATATGAAGTTTTATTCAAAGGTGAGATCCAGTGGGGTAACCGAGCCGAAATGAAAGGAAAAAAAATTCAATATCCGTAGCGATGGCCTCCCCCTGTCGGTTGTAGAGGAAGCAATGGGCTCTTTGGCAAAAATTCAAATAAATCCACAGAAGTTGGACACTGTTGCCAGTGACAAACAACTCAAATAAATCAATCATGCCAACATGGCTTACCGTTAGATTATATATTCTTCCGCATGTAAGATTGAACAAGTGTTTTTATTCTTTCTTTCCAGGGAACCGGGGAAATATATGAATTATTATATCCGCGGTTCGCTTCCAGCATCCAAGTGAGCTCGGGGAGTGGATTTTGGATTTATGAACATTTTTTTTATTTAGCAAAACTTTTTTCAGATCGGCTTTGCTTGAAATGTGGGTGCGGTAAAAGATTTTTTCTTGTATTTGTTCAATGGCCATTTTTTAAATCTGAGGTACAACACATTACTCCGCAATTCTGAATTTTATGGAAAAAAGAGAATGATGAACCATATCTTCTCTTTCCTTATGATTGCATAAAACTCGATAAAAGCATCAACTAAACAGTTTTTGTGCAATAAAATACTATATTCGAGACTTTTTTACGCGTTCCGTACAAAATTCGTGCATACAAACATCGCACAACAAAAACATATGTTTGAAAAATTGGAAATGAGTTGCATATTTTGGCAAACTGCATAAAACGAAAACAATTAATTTAAATAAATATGAGGTCACCAAAAAAGTATATCAAAGATTAGAGACATAACTTTATATTATAACTATATTAACATAATTCCGGTGAAAAGAATTTTTTAAAAATCCATCTCCGTTTCTTCATGCGGATTATCGTCTTCAATTGACTTCGTTTTGTAGTTTACTTGCCATTTTATAATGACTATGATTACCTGAAGAGATAGCCCATCATATCTGTATACTAATTACTCCACAAATAGAATTGGATTCAGCTTTACCCTTTCAACATTACTGCAGTATTAAAAATATTATTATATGGAAAAGTTTTTTTGTGAACGCTCACTCAACGCTGTGAACGCTTTTGTGTAGATTTTTAAACCCTTTGAGTAGTGAGCTAATTTAAAATATTCAGTCTTAGATGCTATATTTGCTTGTCCGCCTACATATCATCCGTGCAAATCCACTTATCTGTCAGGACCGCAGTGGCGCGTATGAAGCTTGTATTTAACACTCTCGTCACCCAACGTGAATCGGTGTTGTTTCTTAAGGGACCCAAATTCAATAGTTGGAGCGTAAACAGAAGGAATAGCGATGCGATATTATAACGCTCGAGTTAAACACGAACGACGGATGCGTCACATCTTTTAAGCACGTTTTATCCGTCTCTTTCTAAAAAAGCTCTTTCTGAATCACTGGAATTCGTTCGCAAATACGCGATTATCCTAACCATACAAGTTAAAGACAGCAGTTCTTCTTGAAACATAGTGGAAAATTTCAAACATTTTTTTTTTTTACTAAAAAGGACTTTCTTGACCAGCGGTTTCTAACCTGGAGGTAAAACAGCTATTTTGCAGCGGTAATAATGCTGGGTAATTTTTGATATGTAGATAATAAAATAGCAGATCAACGCCACGTGGCTGGGCACAAATGATAGAAAGGGGTAAAATTAATTTCCCTGGTAGGCCATAAGGGTAATAAGACTGAAAAGGTTAGGAACCGTTGTCTAGATTAAAATGACAACATAGTCAATCATTAAATTTGCTATAGTGATTTCAATCAAAGCCTATTTAGCTATATCCAGACATATTGCATAATTCGATATACTTTTTAAACGTCATTAAAAAAATATGCAAAATATTTAATGCAAACTTTTAACAGATTATTCTTCTAATTTATTATGTTTTTTTTTCTGAATTTTCCATGACAATTAAATTAATGTGGACATATATTTAAAGAACTAGTCTATAAAATATACGTAATAACAATTTTAAAAAAAGCATTCAATGGAATTGTTTCATATTTTAAGAGATACAAATATATGTTGATACAAATATTGGTCGGATATAAATATTAGAAGGACGAAAAGAAACGTGCTATATTTTGCAAAAAACCGACATAAATTTGATTTCGAAGCACCGATGTCAAACGAGTTAAGTTAAATCGAGTCAAGTCTAAAAATAAGCCCCACAATTGAAATTTAGTTACCGAAAACACGAGACTTATTGCGAACAATAAGTTACCTGTTGGAAGAAAAAACCACATCTCTCTTCCAATATGTTTAATATTGAATTTTTTCAATCGACTAGAGATCTCGAAAACGAAGTCATGTATATATAAAACCCCTATTCCAAATTCCAATAAAATATCTCATATGTTTAGTGAGATAAAAACAAGACTTCACGACCATATTTCCGAATCTTATGAAATCTCGGGAGCGCGGGCTTTGCGTTTAATATGCACAGAATAAAGGCACGGATTCAAATACACAAAAATTTACTTGCAGAGAAAGTGTTAATTAGTATGTA
Source organism: Stenopsyche tienmushanensis (assembly GCA_008973525.1). Classification (NCBI taxonomy): domain Eukaryota; kingdom Metazoa; phylum Arthropoda; class Insecta; order Trichoptera; family Stenopsychidae; genus Stenopsyche; species Stenopsyche tienmushanensis. The sequence continues at coordinate 2,932,058 of WACJ01000274.1, forward strand.
TGAAATTTGTGTGTAATCTAGGTTTGTTTGGATTTTTTTAATATGTCATATTCCAGTTTGATAAGGCCTGCATTAGTATTTGATTGCGTCATTTTAAGCTAGCTAGAAATTCCAATCGAGAGTTGTACTCGTACTTCGTATATCATATAATTCTTATAACAGCGCGTTCCTCGAATCGAACGATTGTGTGAAATCAAAATCCAGATTTAAATTGACGCCAACATAAAATGAAGCAACGACGTAATTAAGAAACGCCATACGAAAAGTCATCTAAGAAGGAAAATGCACTAGAATTTCCGCTATAACCTACTTTTATTATATCGATTAGCATTTCTAATCGCGGTAATCTACCTTCAACCGTCACCGGTTTCTGATGCGATTCCTTCTTAGATGCTTTCTTTTATAATCGCTGGACAACTAATGAGTTTCCAAGTCTCCCTACATTTATATGTTGTATATATACACCGACTTGTCAGATTCTCTTAATCTTTGTCCATGTACCATAGGGAGATGAGAATATCCTAGTATCCCTCTAAATCGAATCAAATCCAGGAAGTATATTAGATCAAATCAAAATCACATGAACCGTAATAATTTTAATGATGTCATTAATATCACTTCATCGCGACATAAGTAGACGATGTGACAGGATTAATTTATCATACACGGGGGAGTTATGTGCCAAATTATAACTTAATCCTTATTTATATAATATACACGGCTATATCCTGTTATTACATTACACACTTTCCATCGTACGCATTTTAATGGATCAAATTTAAATTTCGCCTTGTAAAAATGTGTGCCTCCAGTCCAATTTCACCGGTTTCAAAATATTGGAGGTCGACAGTTTGACCGGCCGTTTAAAAATAATTTCTACACGACTCCATATGATTTAATTGCATAAATTACAAATTTTCTACAGTTGCGAATTACGACATGGCCGCACAAAATATTTAAAGAATCTTATGCAACGGTTGTAAATTAAGCCGTTTCGATTAGACTAGCTTCCAAGGGCGCCACCTTTTCCAACAGAAGCAATACAGACACGTGTTAATGTTTCATCAATTAAAAGATTAAGATCGAAAACTGTCAAGTTTTTGACCAGACGTGTAGCTGGTTGCGTCTACAGACGAAGATTTATAATTCCTGACGATTAACAAGCATTTTATAGTATTCGGGCGTCGATAAGCTAGAAACGTGTTTAACGATGACCATAAGAACAGGTGATGATGATTGCGGACAGATAGATGGGTTTACTTAAATAATCTCAGAGACGCGACCTTGAATCGAAATCATCTTTCTCGTATTTTTTGTTAAGATCTCATGTGGCCGAAGATCGTGGCCCACATGAGCTCATGACATGCCGAGCCACAGACATAAGAATAATGGTTTGATTTGGTTATTAAACTGGTAAAACGTCTTAATCAGGATGAATATTCTCCATGGCAAATGAATGATGCGAAGCTAAGAAATTGTTAAGAGTCATGGACGCTCTATGACAATGGACCGAGTAACTAAGATACTGTAACTATCATTATTTATCGGACATTGCTCTCGACCTGCGTTATTTTATACGTTTATATTTTATAACAACGAAATTTGCACTTTTAATATCTTCATTGTTTAATATAACCATATAAACATGTGTCGGCATAGTGAATCAATAATAAGTAATAGTAAAAAAGGTAAAATACAATGTAAACATACAAATATATTATATAAATTGTAATACATCATCCCTGATCAATACCAAACAATTTTAATCCATGCGGTATAAACAACAATTTATGCTCAAAATCGCAATATACAGGACTTGTTTTCGAGTGATAAATAGGGACATATCGAAATATATACGCAGGTTTTGGAGCAGAATAAATATTTTTATTGCTCATCTTTGATATCCAAATAACTGCTCCAATTTTGTTCTAAGCAAATAGAGTTTTCGAGCCATCTTCAAGTATTGAGCTTGTTTCTTTAACTCTAATCGAGTTGTTCATCAATAGATCCTTGAATTTCTTTCTAGCATAATAATTTAAATTCTATTTTCATACATGTTACATAACATGATTTTTATAATGAATTTAGATAATTTTACAGTAATATATTTCATTCAAGTAATAGGGTTTGGTATTCACGCAAATAATCTGTATGAAAATATTATAGTGTTTTGTCATCCTCGATATTATCGAATTCGGTTATATATAATGTATTTTTTTATTATTTTTAAGTGAAAATTGTATCCGTGCGGTAAGGTAAATTGGTTTAAACGTCACAAAAAGTGGAACTTCAACCGACAAGAGACTCAGACAACAAACAGCGACTGACTGGATTTGAGGGTCTTTTAAAATTTAAACGACCCTCTTTCCTGCGCTGCTGTATGGTCTGTTCCGGACTAGCCACACTGAATGTCATCCACTGATCTTTTAGCCCCACGAGAAACGCTACGTGAAACTGCACCCGAACACGTCCAACCTCAGTTTGAAGGGGGCTGTAGCAAATGACGGATTGCAGGGGCTACTCCTTCCCCATGGTACTCGTATCGGTTCGGTCATTTGTAGTACCTAGCCACGGAGACGAGTCGCCGTTCGAACAGCTTAAGACCGTTCTCCGCTGTATGCCTAGGCTATTGAGGATAGTGGTGAAGCCTTTAACGCAGTCTCCACCAACTACTGTAATTGGCTAACTCATGTTCGCTGGGCTAGCCCAGCTGCGTTTGATGATAGCAAACCGACGAGGCTACTTTCGCGAATCTTTACTCCACACCGTTACCCCAGGGGCTCAACCGTTGCCACGGGCATAGGGTTAACTCCAACCGACAGTGAGATCATCAAAGCATAAAGCAACAACTGCATCAGTAGCACACCTATTTTATTATATATTACACAAATCCAGTTTCATCTTTTAACTAACAATTTCCGTTAACTCTACTTTTCCTATGAGCTAAAACGTTTCACTTGTACCGGGCGAGAAACTCAAGATTTTTTTTTGTCGCAAAATTGATACTCATTATGAAAATTATCAGCATTTACAATTTACTGTATAATCATTGGATGTAATCTTGTTATAATCATGGTTGTAATCAGCTCATTCGGATGAATTTGTCTATAAAGCATATTTTTCTGTTGTAACAAACTCAGCTGAAAAGTATATTGTGAGTTGATGGGAATAGTATTCAATAAATAAAGCGCGTTTAATATAATTTGTTATAAAATAGTTCGTAGTTTAAATATCTATTTCTGGTTAAGGTCAAATGCATTCGATACGCTTCCGTCTTTTCAAGTCTGCAGCATTGGCGCACAAAAGAAGCCCATGTGAATGAATTTTCATCGTGCCGGACAGCAGAGACAAAGCGCAATGCGATGCAAATTTCATGGCAATAACAATTAATGCAAATTTCTACAAGGAAGCTTCGAATCTTTCCCAAAGCGAGACCGGAACAGACGCTCCGGTCGCCTGAGAGCGATGCACAAAGATTCTACTGCGTAGAAATGCGACGCTTGTCCGTGACTAAGCTACGAAAATGTGTCGCTGAATGGCGTAGTAAAAGAAATGGAAGCAGAAGACGCCGTCGCGATATCGGCACTGACGTAGTAATCACGTGCATTCTGCGAGTGTTGTGTAACTGACGCTAATTGTCCCATGCGGTCCGTTTCCTGACCCCGTTATCCGACACCGAAGAATGCAATCATGGTCACATCGGAGGAGGAAGATAAAAACACATCGACGCCTCCGTCTCCTCCGGAAGCCGATTCCATCGGCGCCGAGTGCTGGAGTCGTATTCAAAATCTGCGAAAATTCGTCCATTGCGGAAGTCTTCCAACGTGACGTTGCCAAATCAATGCTGTGCGCCCGTTTCGCAAGTCGTAATCATTATTGCGGAGGCATCGCCTCAACGTCCAATATCATATTCCGTCGCTCGGTACTATCAGCTTTTTACGGAACCACGTGGGTCGGCACATCTTTCTCGGAATCGCAACGTGGTGGAGGCAAAAATAAAACTGTAAACAAAGCTATGCTAATTTCGGAGCTTTCCGAGATAATGGAGCAAATCTCACAAGTGGCAGAGTGCGGATGCGTCGAAGGAAGAGTGTTAGTATTATCGGTGGCAAGTTCGGCATCAGCGAAACGAGTGGAACCTGTATGTTTATAATTTGAGATGGCTTGCTGATTTCGGGCAACGCGTTGGTATTCGAACGCGGTATACATACCTAAAAGAGTAGCACATTTATATTCATAGTTAGCAGTCCGCGGAACGACCTTGGCGTGACGTCACGCCTCTTGTCGCTGTATTCAGTTGAGTTGAGTTGAATTGAGTCGAGCTCTGCATGTGCACGAAGCGACTCCCAACAGATACCGCCTTAGCGCCGGCAACACCGGACTCAACTCACCATCTAACCCTTTCGTTGCGGACGCTATTTTTAATTCATCAATCAACACGCACTTTTATAATACAAAGGGATTAGATTTGATGCTACAAAAATGATTTCAATTGAATCAAAATTACATACTGATTATTGCATACAAATTTACAAGCAAAACTCCAGCTTTAAATTTTTTGATTGTATTATTTTTTAAATACAATTTCCGAGGAATATCTTATTTATAAACGAAGCATGAAAATAAGAATAAGCTTCAATAAGTAAATGGAGCGTCATAAATTATAAATAGGAAGACATTTTTAATATACCAAATTAAATTTCTATTTTAATATAAAACGGAACCAATATAGTATTCATATATCAAACGAAAAACTTCTAAATCTAACAAAAAAGGTTTATCTTTGAAAATATATATTAGATTGTCCAGTTAGAAATGCCGTTTTTTTGTGGCCGTGTCTCAGCCATTAACATCTGGAAAATATTATTTTTTACAATAACGTTTTTTTTAGAGGTTTTTCGAAAGAATATAAAACAGGGGGTGAGATCAAGGCGGGCGCGGGAGTACGCGTCGTGGTTTTCAAAGAGAAGAAACAACCATTTTTACACTATCCTGTGACTGGAGATGAGAAGTGGGTACTGTACTCAAATCAAAAAGGCAAAAGACAGTGTCTTTTAAAGGGATAGATAAAGAAACCAACCCCTCGACCGGGTCGTGCGGGTATAGTAAAAATAGCTCTTTTAAATGTATGGTGGGACTCCAAAGTGATAATCTACCATGAAGTCTTTCCATATGGTCAAATCATAACGAGGGAGATTTATTGTTCACAATTAGAAAGTTTAAAAAGTAGCGTTGAGTACGAAGTTGAGTCAACCGTTGCCAAATTAAACGATATCCCTAACTGGACAACCTATTATTATTAACAACGCTGTGGAAGTTCATCCGGTATTTTTTTTAATGATATATAGAAGTGTGTTCGCAACTTTTTGTATCGAAAGATATTTGTAAAAAAAATAACCATTAAAATATATGACTTTTGGCCACATTTCAGACGATATTCGGATTCAATCAACAAAAAACGATGTAAAATCAGTGATATATAATTATACTGTATTCACTAGAAAAACAAGATCAAGCTGATTTGAAGAAGTAAATCTAGCGAATAAACTGGACGAAAGATGTATGGAGACAAAAAGTTCTCCAAAATATACCTTGAAATTTAATGCATATTACCATGCTACTTTGTTTTGGCAATTTTCAACCGCTTATAGCAAAAAAATATAATTTCAAATCTCACCAAATATAGTTAAAAACCTTTTGCCATAAGTTATTATGATGAATATAACTAGGCTTTATAAAGAGAAGGGCAAGGGAGGGGTTTAGTCAGTAAAAATCTGACACTATCCTGGGATCAAACCCAGGGTGTCTTATGCAAAAATCCCCTCCCACAGAAAAAAAGAAAAGGCTTTATAAAAGAAATAATATTGTAATGGTATGGAAATATTTTTCACTTTGCATGTTTCCTATTTATTTTTCCTAACTCTCAATCTCTCACTATTGAGACATTGATCTTAATTGCTTTAATAATATCTTTTTACGATTCTAAAGACTATAACGTTTTGATTCATGAATGTTTTTTCTATATGCATTATCGCAATAGAGCTAAATATATTGGCAAATAAGATTTTAACCTATTTTAAAAGATTTTGAGAGCCAAATATTTTTATTGCGTTAAAATCGACACACGATAAATAACTCGATACATCATTATTATATGGAAATGTATGAATAATCTGATAATTTAATGTATACTCATTTGAATTTAAAGTTGCTCCATTTTAAACAGGATTAGAAGTTATGATTAATTCGTTATCGATTGTACAAAATCGAAAATGCGATATCATAACCCAAGCTTGGATATCCCGATATGCATCGGGTTAAAATGTTAGACGGCAACCAAAAAGTTTAATTGGCTATTCTAGAAGCATAGCGAAGCTGAAGTGGCGGAGGCATTGCTTGCAACCTTGACCCACAAGAAGAAAATGTTGATGGCAGCCGAAATAAATTTATATGCAAGAAAAGGTGCTGCGGTCCAAATGAAATGAGTTTGGCATTAAAGACAATTTATTAACATGTTGCATTTGAAGTTTTCTCTTTGATATCGTACCAGGATCGAAATCTATTATAAAAATCAAGGTTAATTTATAGAATCAATATCATATGATAAGCAGATGATCTATTGTATATATTGTTGATATGACATTCATGTTATATTAAAACCTTTAAGATACAATTGGGAATTTCTTATCATCTCAATGATCTTTAGATTAGTACTGATTTCGTACCTATGGATGATTTATTTGATTCTGGATCATTTTAACCCTCAATGAATTCGGTGTGTATATTTGGCGCTATGGTAATAAATTCATATAAACATATAACAATATCATTTTCCAGAGCGAAAAAAGGGCGAATAAGCAATGGATACTAGCAGATGAATTATTCACGACGCGTTTAAAAACGTGTATTTTTAATTATATTCAAAGTATTCCAAAACCCACTGAATATGTATAATGCGAATATATCCGCTGTTATAAAAAAACTCTCATAAAAATGCAATTTCGTACGAGTTGAACAGTAAATGTCGCGTCTCAGAATCGCCATCAGACTGGGTTAAACGTCACCTACTCGGAACCGAAGATGCCCAAAAACCTGCTTACCTCGAAGATGTTTAGTATGCAGATAAGAAACGCTATAAAATTCAGGTTTTTGTACAATTGGGAATTACATAAAGGTCAGGCGAACGTAAAAAAAATACTCATTCAGAGAATCAAAACCGCAGATTGATGGACGCAGTTGATTAAATTCTAGGAATCTAACCAGAAAAAATATTTTTGATAATCATTACGCATATTAAAGCCTTTATCTATAGATTTAATATAGATAAAACGCTAATATATAAATGAGCATAACAAATTTCAAATCTTCGCATATTTGCTCAAATCGTATATTTTAACATGTTACTTATCTTAGACTGTGGCTATATTTTTAAAAACGTTTAAAAATCATTTTTGGACTAGGACAATAAATTGTTAATATTAATCTTACCTTTGGTTTAATTTGGGATGATCTTTTATTAAATAATTTACAGACAACCTAATTATGTCTATTTTTATCAAATCATTGTCAATTATCAAAACGAGATATTTATAAATAGACATCGAAAAATGAAATAGAAAAAACTTGTATCACATCTTCATCCTGAGATTTGCATCTTGATCAGATATTTTTTGCAAAACTTTTTCATAATCAATATTAATAATTTCATGGTCATATCCAGCAACCGCCTTAACTATTCATCAACGACAAAATCTACCGAGATCGACAGAAATACCTCTCGAATGTGACGGTCTCGTAAACACTAAAATCTCTATAAAGCGAGCGCCATAAATAAGATGGTGCTCGTAAACGCTCATTGTACAAAGCGCACGCGGTTAGCAACATGTTACAAGAATATAAATGGCTATCATAATACTAGTTAACGCGATAATAAACACGTTAATAGCGGAGCTTTCGAGGGTTGCAATCTGTTGAATGCACTTTTGTTGCAACCGACAATTGCGCGTGCATAGCTCGTTATACGACGCTTGCTCGTGGAATCACTGTGCAGATTAATGAGTGTCATATTTAAATGCTTCAAATACCAACACGTTTATCGATGAGAAATCGTTTTAGAGATATCTTTCGTTCTGGTATTTCATACGATCCGATCTTTTAATGTTTGCATAAGTACTACTTAACACGTGGCTATTGTTCATACTTAGCACTGGTCGAGTGGCGATTGATCGATTCCATCGATGTGTGTGCTATATCTGCTATCGAACGTAGGCGATCTTCATAAGATTTTTATGCGGAGATATAAAATATTTTTATTTGGCCAATCGTTTTCCATATATATTATTTTGTGCGAAAACTATGAGTAAGTTAACATACAAATGTATTATATCACATACAACTCATAAATCCTTTCCTAATTAAAATTCTAATCTTAATAATCATATCATAGTTGACTGTAGAAGGCAATGGGTTAGCATAACATGAACAAGTCCTTTCCCTATAAAAAAAAATCACGAATATGTCACATTAATCCTTCGCACATTTTTTTAAAATTATTATTACAGCTGCATAGATATTTCTTATTAGATATTTCGTCTGTAAGTCTTTTTTTATCAGTTCGTATGTAAAAAATTGTAATGGTATAGAGTTTGAGGTCTTATTGATTTTTGGTCAACAGAAAAATGGATGATTGAACTTTAATCATCATTGTTAGTAACATACGAGGAATTATAGTGTCCAATTGCGTGAAAAATGTCGGTAAAAAATCCCACCAAGTGCGACCCACCGTTTGTGATCCGTTTCCTATGGAAGCACCTTTAAAAAAGGAAATATTTTCGCGAATCAAAACAGTTTACGGCGAAGGTGTTCATAACAGAACGAGTGTGTTGACTGATTTCTAAAAGACAATCATCACACCAATTCCCCATCTGCCAAAAATTCAAAACCACAATTTTGAGCAAAAAAATCATGGCCTCAGTGTTTTAGGATCGAAAATGTATAATTTTGGTCGAATTTCTGCCTCAAGGAGAGACCATGAATGTACAACCATATTGTGAGACCCCCAAAAAAAACTCAAAAGAAGAATTCAAAAGAAAAGGAGGAGCATGCTGGTGAGAGGAGTGAGCTTGTTGTACGACAATGCCCGTCCTCACACAGCCTTAGCCACCGAGGCGCTCTTGGACTTATTTTGTTGGGTTGAACCATACTCCGTATTTTCCTGACTTGGCGCCTTCAGATTATCATCTTTTCCCCCTCCCTGAAAGAACACATGGGTGAAATTATGTTTTCAACTTTTGAAATGGGGGGTGGCGCTGGCGAGAGAGTTCTTCGAGGAGGGCATAAAGAAGCTAGTGCCACAGCTCACCAAATGCTTTGAAAAATAGTTAACAAGTGTATCAACAATATCCTGTATTTTTTCCAAATACACTATTTCTAAAAAAAATATATACAAAATTTAGTACACTTACTTTCGGGATATGCCTTGTATTTCCATAATAGATTGACAATTACAGGAGATGTATTTCTCTCTAAAGGTTCGTGTTGTATTTACAGGAAACAAACTGTATTTATCAAAACATGAGGGCGATTTGATGATTTGATTGTCTGAAAACATAGCTAGTCTTTTTCTGTTTTTATTGTTTTTTTTTGCATTATACGACTAATATATCATCATTGCTTCCATCAACTAACAGTAATCTTTCCAATTCGACGTCTAGTTTATTCATGTAATCATAGTCGTCACTACTCTCAAACTCTATCAGTGCTCTTCTTTTCACAATATTTGGCATTTTTAATAGCTGTCACTTGTGCATAAAGATATTACATAAAATTACGATAAAAATATCAGAAGTGAAATGAAATATTTCTCATGTGTAGGCGTTAAGAAATAATTCCAATCTATCAAATGTCAATCTGGTCAATAACCTCATCTTGCTTTGCTTTGCGTGATTTTCACCAAAAGTGCGTCGTGGCGATAAATAGACGTTGAACTACAGACAGAAAAATATTTGATATTTTAGTACGTTTTGCATTGTATCTGCATATATTTTAGTCCGCGTGTAATAGTTTCATATGCGATTATTCAAAAAAATAATTAAATCGGTTTATATTTCATGAATTTTTATTTTACGTATATCTGGTACGATATGATTTGTCATTTTTATGCATCGCATTTTTGGTAAGAATTTGCGAAGTTTGGCACACAGAACGCAACGGAACAATATCGGAAAAATCATGTACGTCATAACATGTACGACAAGAACCCATCGGAAAAAATATCGATGTCTCAACGTGCAAAACATAGGACCGGAAAGAATTAACAGCATTTTAAAAACATTCCTATTCTGAATAATCAAAAGTGAAACAATTAGCATAGTCGATGGAATCCAATCGGCACGTGGCATCAATTGTAAATATTGATATACGAGTTCAACATCGCACGGATCCACGTGTTGCTTTCTAGAATCTGATTAACAGCGCTAAAAGGAGATTAGATACGTATACACAATTGGGTGCCACAATTTAAAAAACTTGGCATTTTTTAGCATATCAACATTTCAACGCTTTGATAACAATCATAAATATTGAGAAGCTTGCTAAAATTAAATCTTGAACTATTTGTTCTGGAAATCAAGATCTGCGCTTAAATTTTTCAATTGATATCGATATCAGAAAATTTCAAAATGTTCACATATCGTCATTCGTCTTCGATAATCTTAGGACGTGCGTCAATCAAAATCCACGAGGCTCTTCTCGCAACAAAAAGTGCAACCAATTTCAAATGCAAGTTCATTGAAAAAAATCAAGTGCGATATCGTGTGCGGTTAACATACTGCTGGTGTCAATCACCCACATTTCGAGTAGATGCTGGTGTCACCTTCAATCCACAAGAAATACAATCAATGCTAGACAAGGTCATATATTGTTAAATCAATGACAGAAATAGTTGGGTAGTCATCCGTAATTTAAAAGTCATTACGATGAACACATTTACTGATGCATACATTATCACCCGTTATGAAAAAATAATATTCCGTGAAATAAGAAATACACACATCGAAGAACGGCTGAAGGTCGATGCAACATCATATGACTCCCATATCTTAGGGATTTTATTTGCTTATCAGCATTAACATTATCAGGAAAAGATAACGAGTGTCAACAAATGCGAACATGTATAATATTTTGAGATCACAGGTCAATGCTTGTATCTGCAGATTTATTCTTTTAATTGCGCTCTATTTCCTACGAAAGTATTAATAGCGATTATTTAAAAAGAAATCGCGATACGCTTTTGTAAAATTCAATCAATTGCAAAAAAACAAGCATTCAATCTTTACAGCCCTACAGTGCCATCATTCGGATTGTATAAACCAATCAATAGTCCTAATCTGCGCTTTTAATTCTGATTGGTCGATTGTCATTTTTACAGAAATCATGGAATCGAACATAAGAGGCGTGGACACATATGCGAGCGCAAGTCCTATCCCCTCTTTTTTCATCTCTACAATCATTATATCTCATAATGCGCGATTTTGATAAGGGCGTTCATGTTCACACGGTACACTCCGATATAAAAAAATTGCATAATAATTCACTCGAATTGATTTCATTTTAAGTGTATCGCTGTAGTGATAATATTTATCTTTCGCATGATTTCACATCTTAAACGAGCCTTTTTGACATGAAGATTGAGGTCAAGCGAATATCAAGTATTTAGAAAATTTATCAACGTGTATTCGAGATACAAAAAATCACTCAACGCAAGCTGTTCGACGTTCATGGCCTTTGATTATTTATCATGAGGAAATAATTATTAATATGTAGCTTTTCAACGAATTTTGGAAGGTGATAGGCGTGAGAATTCAATTATAAAAAATCTTTATAGGAATTAAAGCCATCAACGATTTCGGAATACACTTTGAACTTATAATTTCAAATTAAGAAGCAGATTTGTTTAAGAAATTATAAAATTGCAAGCAGAGCAAAAAAATCAAATCACAATAATTAAGCAGAATGGCTAAAGCCATGCAAAATATATATAATAGAATCAATTTGTGCCGCTAGATTTCGCCTAACTATGAAATTCCAATGAGATTACCTTTATCGCATAATCGATCCAAATAAATATACATAATTTAAAAGCCAATGAAGGAATCGTTTCTTAATTGCATTATCTTGATATTGCGATTGACGAACCCACGTTTAATAAGGGTTAGAATCTTTAAATATGTAAAAAATTGGTTATCGTTAAAAGTGATATAATACTTTTATTTGAAAGGTCTCAGTACAATAATAACAAATCCGAGCTAGACTCTACTCTCGGGGATAAGTTAGCCTCTGAGAGAGCTTCCGTGATCGTACAGATCATAAAATACCCCGGGTATGCATTTATTTCCGAAAATACATTAAAAATCCCTAAAAAACGATGTGGTCACAAGGTATGTGTCTAACTGGTCCGCTTTTCGGACCGCTGACATAACGAATAAGCGCGTATTGCGAACAATTACGAACTCTCATTACAAAACGAAGTTATCCGAAGAAGATTGATCGGATGGGTTGTTTAAATTTTACAATCGGTTGATTGGAAAAATGATAGGTTGATTACAAATAGTTTTTATTTTATTGCTAGCCTATAGCGACTGCGTCGGCCCAATGTTTAGACAATAACGAAGAAAAGAGGGATTAGACAACTTAGTATATATTATAAAAACGTAGAGTCAATCAGTGTTGAATTATGTAAAGTAAAATGGCATAGTAAAATAAAAATCATGTGCAATTCTCGACTGGGTCGGAATTCTGCGTTTTCCGCCCGAAGCCCATTTGCGCATGTGGCGGGCACCTGCTTTGCCACCCACTTGTTGCATATGATAATGGATCTTGAAAAAACAACTTAATTCAAGATTTTTTGGAAATTATAAAAATGCACATAAAGTGCATTCTGATCATATTCATAATCCAAAGTTCGCATAATATGCGCCATTGAATATAAATATTATTAAAAAAATAATATTTGATACTAACGAATATACATAAGTATTCGGTTATCTAGAGTTTAATAAAATGGCATATAAAGGAATTAAAGAAATGCCAAATATGACATTATCTCCCAGTACTAATTATCGTACCAGAACCGTCCGAATGAAGGCTTCATGTTATCGCAAATCTAGTTGTCATGCAATAAAATTATATATAAAGGCGAGATAAGGCCAGAAGTGTGTTTTCGCGGATGTCGCTCTTTAAAAGTAGTAGAGTTAAACCTTTTTCCCGCGGCGTTAATAAAATAAAAATGTTATGTCACTAAAGCGTTTCAATGTTAATGATTTCATGGTTGCGTAATGGTAGTCGAATTAATTGAATATGCATGATCGCATAAGTTGCAATGAGCTATACACGGAGGTTGGAGCACGTGGATGCAACCGTTGCATCCGTTGCATTCGTTAATATATATATATATATACGTAAGTGTAGCGTGAAAACGAAGAAAAAATAACAATAGGCGAGCCCCCGACACACCTTCGTATTTTTCGCATTACGTCAATGAATCAATTTTAAAACAAACACGAGACGAGAGCGACGCAGAGTAAACTTCATGTGTCATTTTTGCTCGCGTGTGGATCGCAGACCAACTGTGCACACCGTAGCTGCAACAGACCACCTCATGATTTACGATTCAGATAAGTTTCACACCTCAACAGCACACCGAAACTACAATCATCTGCACAAATGCTACACCTATCTTCTGCCTAATGTTGATTTTCAAGTGCGCTACAGAAAATGCCATCGAGCAACCGGCGAGCGCCACTTAATCATCAAGAATGACTACAATCGTACTGCGAAACATTCCAAAATGTAAATATTGAATTCGCATCAATCATCAGCAGAAACGAAGATAAATAATGAAATAAAAAATACTATCTTTCAATGTGTCCAAAAGAGGCTGTGATTTTTTCGTAGATTTTTGCAATGTTCACATTATTATGGTGTAGAAATATTCCTTTTCGGTCAAATACATTTTGACGTTTTTTATATTAGATTTTGGTTTAATCTTTATAATTTTAAATAATAAGTGGAGAAAGTTGTCAAATGACCAATAGCTGACGTACCCATTTACATTTTTTAACTTCCATTACCTAGCTAGCGTACTATGAGCGGTCATTTGACAGTTAGACTATTTTTTTCTAAATTTCTTTGCCTGGAACCTTAGCTCTGGACATCAAGTTGAAAAGACCACCGGCTTTTCATGACCAATTTCACGGACATTTTAAAATTTCTTCGATTCGATGAAAATATGTAGCGAAGCCGACGTCTAATCACCGAAAAACTTATAACCAGTATATCAACAGAATAATAGCTGAGACAGTTGGGTCTTATAATAAGACCAAATTCAGTGTCAATGTCACGAAACAACCGACGAGATAATATACCGTTAAATCCAAAACCAATAGATAGCATGTACAAGATAAATGATTTTTTTTAAAGGAACATGTAGACAACAATTTTTGTTACAATTAGTAGAAGATCTTCTGAGGTGGCTTTTCGCAATCCTTTTTATGGGCCAACTGTCAACTATTTTGATATGTTTTTTAGAGCGTATATATGATTTCAAAATTGTGGTCGCTAGCTACACCTCCTAGTCAGAAGAAGATCTTTCTGAGGGCTATCACGAATTTCTCCAACAAGAAAAAGACATGTCAAATAAGATTTTTCAAACAAAATACAGCTAAATGTATAATACACAATAGTTATGTTATGAATTAATTATTTTAATTCATTGACAATTCATTCTAAAAAAATATGTTTTTGTAAGCGATCAAATGACCCCTTACAGCATGGTTACGTTAGGTCAGGTAAAACAACAAAAATTGTTTTTTTTTGGAACATTCTACGACGAATTACATCCTACAAACTTTTTGAGTTTCCATTATAAAAGATCGTTTGTTCATTTACAATAACGACTCGATGGAACACTGATGTTATGTACACATGTTCATTCACCCAAATGCCCAAAATTTTGTATCATTTTACCAATTATTTCAATTTTCAATCTTAATATTTAAATATAGCTTTAACTTAATGGTAAGTTTTAAATTATTTTCATCAATTTCAACTCCAATTTTTATCAACCTTTCTACTACTATTAGATATTTGGAATCCCAACGAATCTAATAGTAATTGAAGATATAAATCTTTGCTTTCTTGTGGCTCCAAATAATGAAGTAAGATGCGAGCATAGTGAATTTAAAGGTTTCGAATACCGTACTGACAATTTTTCAGTATGAAATCTAAATTTAAATTTGATAAAGGAAGATCCGTTTGCATATTCAAAGGTCTAACGTATTATGATGACGTGATTGAAATTTAATGCAAAGTTTTTTTTGCATATTTTTATATGAATAAGTCTTTGATCAACATAATTTATGACTGTTTCCACATTTTTACTAAAATACAAATTTTAACCAAACAATGCATAAAAATAAATGAATAAAAAGTCCAATCGATGAATGACTTAATACAATTTTGTTCCATTAACGGTCTGCATTGTTTGTAAATCCAAGCACTAATTTAAATCATTGTGTGTTAATTAAGCACATTTATTATTAATCCAATGATATGATTAAAAACTGTTTGGGGGCCACAGGATCGCGACACTCGTATAATTTTGTACTAATAATAAATTACCAATCAGCGTCATTCGGATCCACAGATGGTCTAGAAATATATGTTTTTTATTAAACAACCAATAGCTGCTTTAAATACATCAATTTATTTAGATTTATATTAAGAAGCTTTCAGAAAAAATATTTTAGGCCAATCAAATACAACTCAAAAATATTCAGTACATTTGATATAATATGACACTCAATAAGTTTCTCAAATCAAAAAGAAAAAAGTTCAAAGTGAAAAAAAATCCTACGAATTTATTGAGTGATGTGTTACGTTTTTGTAAATTTATAAATAAATTTTACGTCAGACTTCAACGTCACCGCACTCCGCACGAGGCCTGCTACGTTTGACTATTTTAGCCGATTCGCAAACAGATGATACGCCCGAGGAAGTTCATTAAAATGACGTATTTGCTGAAAATATAATATCCTAAATAACTTTAGTGTATGCAAAATAGAATAAAAACTCCTCTTGAACGTTGACAGAAATGCAGCGAATGCCAAATGCCACACAAAGATGTCAACCACACTAAAATGCTCGACAATTTGTACACCGACAAATGTTCGAGCATTTAAATACGATTATCATCTTATTAGGGAATGAAGTAGAATGTATCACTTAATCTAATCTCATTGCTTCTCATATCTGCTTTGCGATGTCTGCAGGTCAAGTTATTACGTCGTAAAAATGGCAATGAGAAATCTAGCCCCCAAACCACGTAATAAGAAACGATTTCGTGTAAGATTTTCGTTAAATAGCTCCCAAAATATAAATATAGATTATCAGCGGAAGATATCGTTTAATAAATTGTAATGCCATTTATCAGCTCTAGACAGCTGAATCATTGTACTCAACGTTGATATTGACGATATAACAATTAGTGAGTAAATACCAACAAATCCTTTATGGCTCATCTGTGAGTTTACATTTTTACAGTTTACAACTTTATCAGGCTAAAAAAAAAGCACCCAAACTTATTACAACAACGACCTTATCAGAGACGATCATTTTTTCTGTATAAAAATATATTCCAATATTTGCGGACGTATACAATACATTCGAAGCCCCCCCGAAAACGTTAATGTTCGATTTTTCGAAGAATTCGCACGTTTATCTAATCTGACGCGAACGGATCGAAATGAATGAATCCTGTTCATAACAAAAAGTTGCAAAACAACTCGATGGCCATCCTGTAGCAAAAGACATCGTCGATTTGGCGCGAAAATTTACGATATCAACACATTGAATTACGTTATCAATAATACATAGTAAGCTGTGCGAACAAATCAACACATCGCCGTGAGACGTGTTTACATGATAGAAAAACGATGATGAAATTCATTATAAAATATCAACAACTAGGATGTAGAATTTTAGCATAACAACTAAGCCCTTCGCATTAATCGCATCAAATATTAACATCAAAATCAACATACGTGATAATTACTATTAACAATAGCTTTGCGGGACCCGTCAATTTGACGGATTTCAAACTTCGAAATGAACTACCCAAAAAACTATAGCATTAATTTTAACATTTTGCATCGTAAATTAATCATTTATCCAAATACACACGATTATTTTTTGAATCAAATTATCAACATCCATGAAGATTATTCTGAGGATGCCTCCGAAGAAGATCAGTATACATTAGGCCAAAGCAAATCTAATAGTGAAAGTTCTGAATACATTGAAAGTGGAAAGATAGAAGGATCTTCGGACAGTGAATAGAAAAACTTCTTGAAAGTGTGTCGTAACCAGAAAAGGATGCGTATTCTTTCTAGTTCTGACTCAGAGGATGAGAACACGAGTATTCCAAACACATCCCAAAATATAATGGTTGAAATTGAAATTGCAATTGACGGGACAGTGTTGCAGTGGTGTAGACACAGTGGATAAATCTGAACACAGGCGGATCTAGGGATAGGACGCTCGTTCGTATGATATTCAAGAATATCGCAGGATCTACTAGGGTTACGCTAAGAGAGATATTATGTCGGGTGGTGTAACTAGTGCTTTCGAAATGATAATTGACAGATATATAATGGAAAACATAGAAGATTGCACTGAAACTGAGACACATCGAGTTTTGAAAAAATACTGAACAATCACAATTACTGTGTTACGTAGTTTTCTATCATTAACGGGTAGTCTTCAATAGTTGTTAATAGTTAATAAAAGCCGAACAGTTCTCCATAAGTTTTCATTAAAAAAAATCGATATTACCATGCTGATTTAGCTAAAAAGGACATTCTGGACAACATCAAGTTGGAATGCTTGAAAAGTGCAATTTCTTAAATGCTTGATTAAGGTGTGTCCTGGTGCATCTTTCTATTGTGAATTTAAGAATGAGGAAGTCTTTCTTTTTAAAACATTCATCTTTCAATTCGACAACGTCAAAGTAGCACAAAGGACACCAGAAAATTATTATGTCATTGCGCAATCCGACTATCATGTTCTATTTTAAATAGTTCAATATTGCCATAGTTCCCTATTTATAGCGTTTCTATTACTAGCTCATACATTCCTTCTGCAACAAGGAACATCATACACAAAGAAAATAAGAACATTCAATAGAAACTAAGACCATATCATGTATAAAAATAAATTGAATTTTAATCCAGTTCAATAAATTTGTGTGAAGTACGAATATAAAAAAATATACTAACAGTCTCGTTAAAACACCATAAAAAATACCGTTGAATATGTCTGCGGAAATGTAAATAAACCTATTATGATAACAAGTAGGATAGAAGATCCAAAACAATACGCAGAAATGATAAAATGACGTCCATATTAATTCATACTAATAGTAAACACATGTAAAGTTCTTTACCGAGAACCGTTCGAAAATATTATGGTTTTCTTCGAGTACGCCAAAAGTAGTGATTTTCCATTCGACTAGTATAATAGCGATAAAGATTACACTTCAGTGGCAAATAATTAAGTCACATCTGAGATAAAACTATTTCACAGGTCCCCGCATTCATGGCCCAATACAAATTCGATACAGCAACAAATATTTGCACATCTACACATGCGCAGTGATAAACCTTCGCCGATAATAGTCGCGGTTACAAGCTTCGTTATCAGTTCTCATTTTATTTTTATTGAATTATGTAAATGGAGCATCTCTGTTCTAAATATAATCGCTGATTTAACACAAAACAGCGTGAACAATGATCGATGGCACTGGCGTCGCTGGCTATTTAATGCGCTTCCAATATGTGGAGCGCGAATTAAGGACGAACGTGGTAAAAATGAGATGTCATTTGACGGACATGAAAAATCTACAATTATCAGATGCACATTTTCAGTCCTATAATATTCACACATAACAGACAAACAATATGACTGAAACAAGCATATTGAAATTGGATCTATGAACGAATGACAACACCGTCAAAAATTCTAATATATCTCATAGTCTGTAGTTCAGCCAAATCAATTATTATCAATTTAACTATTAATGTTTGGGTTGTAAATTTAAAATACAGTATTATATCATATTTTATAAATCCAATTTTGAAATAATTTTGAATCTTATCCTATTCGCTTGCTTGAATTTGATTATATTTGCTATATCATCATGATCATTCCGTTGTCAGCTGATTCAGAGCTATAAATGATTTAGTAACACTTGGTCTGGTGATTTATATTTTCGCAGTGGATTTACAAATTTTCCAATTTATAAAAATTACTTGTTTAAATTTATTGGATTCGCTTATGGGTTAACTGATTCTCGACAGTTGTGTCAATCTGTTTGAAGATAAATATTTATTAAATAAGCGCATTTGACATTTTTTCCACTTTGTACTGCTTTAACAGATGATAACTTAACGACGCTCGATAAAATAAATCGCACAACACTCGCAGAAAAGATAACCCCAAAAACTTGAATGTGGAAATTTCAGGGTCACAGAGAATAACGTTTTGAAATATCATGCTGCATAAAATTTAAGAAATAGAACTGGAAATGCATATAGAATTTCAGGTTTGCACACCATTCTTATATTGCATGAGGATGAATCACTCAAAAAATTAAAGGTTTGTTCATTTTGCAGCCCATACTTTATGGACGTGTCCATTACAGCTACGGCGTAGATTTTCACATGCTGCTACCCTACATTATTTATTTTTAATGAAGTTTACATTTTATAGGGATGCGAGTCACGTATTTTCGCTCCCGACGCTAAGAAAAACAAAATTAACAAAAAATGGATCAAGGACACTAAAGTCCATCTTAATTCATGAAAATACAAGTAAACAAAAATCTAAAATAACTTCCGCCCCGCTAAGGATAACACCATTAATTGCGCATATTTCGCCTTCGTTTTTTACTATAAATAAATCCTTATTTTATTGGAAATGGAACTTCAATAAAAAACCGTTTGATCCATAGTCACTTTTATAACTATTACAAATTTTCCCATGAATTCAAACGTTTTTCTTAGAAATCAGTAGTTTATCATTATGTGTCAGTCATATTGTGGTTAGCGATGTGGTTCAAATTCATATTTAATTCCACTCATAAATAAGCTCAAGTATATTAAATATAAATAATGTTAATGCTGAATTTCAAGATAAAACGATTAATGGATCTTTACCAAAGATACGCATATTTAAATCAATTTGCAGCATCTTTTCTTACATTTTATGCCTGTATTATACGAAAATACAGCTTTCTATAAATAAATCTTCCTATAACAGAGCACTCACACACTTATTTGTTAGCTATACCCGGGTATTTATCCTATCAATAGGCATTTAGTGGAAGTAGCAAATAAGTTCAAACTTAGACATAGTGGTTACTTGTAGGAAAATGTGCATATAAGCAGAAGAATTTGCGTCACGTTTGTATTATAAAATGATGCCACTTCCTCATATTTATCATTGTTAATTACAACCAGAAATAATTTTATTGCCCACAGAAAATCCAGAATTTCAATTCCATAGGGAAATTGAATTTCAAATTTATCACTTTTAAAGTTTCCAGAATACAAGTTAAAAACATTTTGAGAAACGCCACATTAAAAAATATGATCGAGGTTATAAATTCAATCATACAAAAGATGCACGTGATATTTTATTAATGGGATTAAGATGAATATATTAAGAACAGATCATCGCGATTTTGTATTTATAAATTTGAAATACTGCCAATTTTATTGATTGCCAAAATAAATTAATTTATTAAAATCGCCAAGGCTTTTAGTGCATTTTATAAGACATTTGAATGATATTTTTACAATGGTTTATTTATTTTAAAGATAAATTAATGATTCATGAATTATTGATTACATCCACGTAACGAAATCCAATTTGATCAATGAACGAATTATCAAATCATTATGTTATTATTGTTGCAAAACCTATCATTGATATGCGGTCCATTCAAACATATTTAATAACATAAATATTTCCTCTTTTGGATGTGGGAAAGCTAATACGAAGACGATTTATTAATTCAGGTAAAACTGCCTATGACTGACTCATTCATAGACCCTTTAACTGTATGAAATTTTAATATGCTGTTTAGATTCGACAATGCTAAAATTTTATTCAAATGTTCTATAAAAAAATATTATAATCTAATATAAGTTATGCAATTTTATTTCATATAAATTATAGATACAGAATTTTTCTCCAAACCGAAAATTTATGAAAGCTTCGTAGCCTTAGTTGTCTTACGGTAAGTTATGAAGTTGTTCAATTTCTTTCGTTAAAAACTACGTATTTGGCATATACGCCTCGAAAGAATGTCGTTCTACCACCATATTAAATATAAATTAGACACGGAACATAGATACAGATATCGAACGCGTTAACACTTGTTAATTCGTGTGCCATTAAACCGGGCTGCATAATTACCCGTTTTGTTCAATTATCGACAATTTAGCATTGCACTCTTTTTAATGCATGCAACGATCAAATTTATGCCGCTTAACAGTAGGTTTTTGACGATATTTTATCATCTTTCGATCGCAGGATGACGTTGGTACAACACCAAAATGAAGTCAAATGAATAAGATGTCTTTTTAATTGCATACGCTTTGAATGTGCAGCGCAATTAAGCTCTTCGTTTAACACTTGCAATTGCATTAAGGAATCGTTCACACGCTCGTTGATTCCGTATTCAACAGGCGATTAAGACATTTGCACGTTTCGGTTGCACATAAAAGCCACTGAGAAGAGCAATTTGTATGAAAAATTGTTTCCAGAAGCACATTTCAAGCCCGTTAATGACTTTCTGATTTAAATTAATTATCGAAATATCCGATGATACAAGGAGCGATATCTACGCTGCATTCTCATGTATGCTTATTCCTTTTGCTTTCAGAAAATTTGCAATGCTGGTGTTATGCCCATATGCAGACGGATTTGCTATGCATGTCGATAAAATTAATGATCAGCTTGAAATTGACCATACATTATAATCTACGAGAAAATATATACAAACATTTAATTTACAACGTAATAATGTGACTTTGTATATTTTAAGGTGTGCCATTGTACGCGAATAATACATTTGAATAATGAATACAATTACGATGTAAAAAAGATCATCTCACAGAGTTCCTAAATACAACATGGATCCAAGAGAACGCCTAAAAACTCATTTCGTGGATGCATTCATCGTAAAATAAATACGTAAATATACATTGTGCAATATCGCATCATCGCAAAATTAGCACACAAGGTGAATCAAAAATAAAACATTTATTTCTTAGTTTTTTTACTAGCAAATGGATAAAATTATCCGAGAATAGATCCTGATTCAATATACTCGAACGCAAGTGCGCTTTATATTATA
The DNA here is from genome assembly GCA_008973525.1 of Stenopsyche tienmushanensis. Classification (NCBI taxonomy): domain Eukaryota; kingdom Metazoa; phylum Arthropoda; class Insecta; order Trichoptera; family Stenopsychidae; genus Stenopsyche; species Stenopsyche tienmushanensis. The sequence goes on from WACJ01000274.1 coordinate 2,954,535, forward strand.
AATTTATTATTAATATAAATATAAATAGTACTGACTGTTGCATTAAATTTCATATATTTACATTCAGCGATAAATCTGCTACATTCGCATTATTTGAAATACGCAAAAAATACGGACTCTCTAAAGACGCAATATGAAAAAGAATCTAAGAGTGAAAAAAAATATGAGAAATAATTTAGGGAACTGATCTATGACAACGTTCAGCGATTAGATTTTAATATATGTGTTACAAACGACGCAGTAAAATCAGAATCTTATCAACGGATTCCGCGAATTCATATGCGTTATAAAATAATTGTGCAATCAGCGAATAGCGAAAACCGGTTATTGGTTCCGAAGAAATAAAAAATCGATGAACCATACATTTGCCGTGTACTTTTCCAATTTCAATAAGATCGATAAATAGTTTTTGCAGTATCTTACATTTTGAACAAAAGTAATGTCGATTGCTTTGATATGCGATGTCCGATTTTAAATCAGTCTAAAATGGGCGATCGTTGCGAAATGTCGCGATTGCGTACGGTCAAGATTGTTATTGTATTTGTAATTATGGGTAACATTGACCTGTAAAGGTCAATATATATTTATTTATTTATTTCTCTTACAAATAAGTACTTTCAACAAATTACGAAATACGTTAGAAAACCAATTTTGACTTAGAAATTGAATCGCATGAATATTAGCAAAAAGTTATATAGTCTATTAACATCTTAAGTCATCATCCTGATCATATAGAAAAAGTGAAAATAAACTCGATAGATGTTTTCAGCACTAGTTGTCAGAAGCTCACAAACTTCGATAGCATCAAATGGCGTATTTTTTGAAACATGTGCAATGAAAAAATATATTATATATACGGGATCTTAAGAAGGTCATGGTGATCGTATTATCGTCTAACAGAGGTCCCCATCCATAATTCATTCTCGCAGCCTGGTGAAACCAATACTGCAGAAAAGTTGAAATAATACATGAGAAATTGCGTCTCAAACAGCCTTCTTTGGTCAAAAGTCGTGGGCCGATGCTTCTATACAATAATATGAGACCGTGCAAATACTATTGGAAATATAGTTTTTCATATTTTCCGAAGCTTGGCCAACAAATAATAAAATTAGCAGCTCGTGACCTATAAATATGTTTTATAAAGTCGGACATTTCATATGAAAACACCTAATATATCAAGCCTTCAAAACGAATAATGTACTCGTCAATTAAATAGGTAAAAAAAAACTGGCGTACGAAATATACTAATCTAGTTTTTACAAACATATGGTTCGAAAACATTTTCTGTAGCACAGTTTTTTCGAACATATGATGCAAAAAGGATTTTTTTTAAATAGGTAAAAATGCAGGTCAGCGTAAGAACATCATAAATTATTTTATGGAGCAAAATAATTAAAATTTCTTTACGGAAAATGAAGAAAAACGTGATATCTTGTATAATCTAGCCAAACCTATTTTATTGGCGTAGGTATATAAATATCCTTTTTTATCGAAACTCGAAATCCTATAAAGTCCTTAAAATGATATGAGCGACTGGATATGCAACTATGATTAAAATATAATGATAATTTTAATATTTCTATTCAAACCATCCTATATAAATCTAACTATAAATGGAAGTCGACTGGAAACCACTGGACAAAAACTCTTTCTCTAGCATTTTTTTTTCAAAAAGATCATCTGCATCCGGTAACAGAAATACAGTACGCAACAAAATAAGAAAATATATACAGGACTAATATTTTTTTTTTGGGGGTTAGGGGGGGCTTTTGCCACGTTTCACATATAGGTCATATGTTCTAAGTGTCAAGGTTGTCGAGTTAGATTTCTTTTTTTCAACATTTTGAAAAAATACCCAAATTTCACCTTTAAATTGTCATAACTTTTTAATCTGTCGTTGTAATAGCACGAAATAACTGTTTTGTATTTTAGATCTAAATAAATCATTATTTTTTTGCAATTATGGCATAGAGTCTATGTGTGAAACGTAGCAAAATACCCCCCTTATCCCCCAAAAAAAATTAAAGGTCCATATGCAAAACATCCTGTATAGAACTTACTATATCTAGCGTATTTTTGATTGGCTATTTGGGATATTTCAATGCTCGAATAATCTTGCTTGGAATAGTAAGAGTATAGGCTTTCACAAAAGCAATCTTTTTTTTTACATACTCGACCTACGCTCTCTTTAATAAATCAAAATTAATATTATTAGGTAATGATTCTTAAGAAAAATAGTTATATTTGGTGCATTTTCCGAGTAAAACATTAGCCGAGGGAAAAATCAAAGACGCGACTCTTCACGCGCGGGTGCATAAATTTGCCAGGGCTGATTAATTTCGTTAATCATTCACCACTAGCCCCAATTATCTGATGTAACATTTTCCAGGCACGCAAAATATTAATTATTCAAAAGTAAAAATCTTCAATTAAGTTAATTAATGCACGCAACAAGTGAAATATATACCTGCCACCGTGGCATGCTCAATTTAATTTCGTGCGCCATTGATTCCGAAATCGAGAAGCTCAAATAATTAATGGCCATTAATCACAACCATTACAAGGTGTTGCTTTCTCGCCCCGAGACCTGAGACCTGAGGCTCATAATTAAGTCCGGCTGATTGGAAACATAACTTAGGACTAGCCGAGCGCCACTCGATCCTCAATCAACCACCGCAAAACGAAGCACCAGCTTCTATTTGAACAGCTGCGAGGAGTCGATTTGTTATTGTTCAAAATGAAGATGTCGGTAAGAGTACGATGCGTTGACCTGTTGACAAAATGTTGTAGAAAGTCTGCCAAAACCCAAGCGTTTGCTGATACAGTTGTTCGAGGCGACAACCTTATTCCAAGTCGAAATGCAGCAGTAGCGACACGATGAATTTTTTTACAAGCATCACAAAACATTCCACCTAAAAAATCGAAAGCAATTTAAGCAAGTTATAGGAACGCAATGGGGGTGTTGAGTTCTTCCTATAAAATCCTTGTAATATTTTCATATTCCGCAATATGTACGAATAGCCAGTTTGAATTAATTCAAATATGCATGTATACAACATCGGTACAATCATAGTGCTTAGCACAAGTTTTCAATATTCAAGGAAGACCGCTTAATTGATGAATCTTAGATATTGAGCACAGAAACGAAGTGAATAAATGAATGAATGGGCATGATTTCTACATCCTAAGTTTCTAGCATATCCATATCTAAGATTCAAATTCATTTGACAATCAATTTTATTAATATCTTCTACTTTATAAGTGACATTCTATTAAGATAAACCTTAAATTAACATCTCCAAAAAATTGCGATGCATGAATTTCATTTGCATTGGATTTTACTGATATTATTCACAATGCATATTTATGGTTTACAAAATAATGAATTTATATTTTGATTAATTTGATCCATTGATAATGAAATCACAAATCACGATAGTATTCACTGAAATCATTTATGAACAAATTTGATAGTATAGAATCTATGAATCAAACGATATTACAATCCATCAAATATAATTAAGATTTGATTTTTTATTCATTATATCAATGTTTTGTAGCAGTGAGTGATTATATGATAATAATGATTTGCTCGGATCATATTTTTTGATGTTATATACTGTTAAAAGAACTTTTATAAATAACATATATTTGCATTAGAATTGCAAGCCAGTATGCATCCTAGCAATCGGTTTAAACACACGACTTTAGCAATGACACAATGGCGTCATTATTGACTTATTAATTAGTAATTTCTGGATTGACTTAACAATTAGCAAGGCATTAAAATTATAATTCCTTCGCATAGTCCAGCATTGTGTTTTACAACATTTGTGTGTCCAAGTAATAAATTATGAGTATTAATAGAACGATGTTTTCTTGGATCTAATTGTTAAATCCATGGCGATAATTTTGAATACGTCATAAGAAACGTCCGGCTATATCTGATAATCATGAGCATCTCATCCGTGTGAATTTTCAAAGCAAGAGTCTAAATTTGATGTACAATGACATCGTGACTCCCGGTATTAGCGACAGTCTCGATACTTTGATGTCACGCGATCTTTAATTCCATTTATGGAAGGCTTTACCTTCGGATGAAAAGTAAGATCTGTTGCTGGTCATGGAATTCGTCTGGCCCTTGATCACGCGCCGGATCGGATGTGATTGCGCACAAGGTTAAATCAGTACACGCATGCGCGATCACGGCTATACTGAACATGGACCAATCCTCGCTCCGGACGAGAAGGGCAGCCCGTTATATAATCATCAAATTTGGCCATTGATACGCCATCATTAAAACCACTTACTGGCCTATACAATCATCGTGATAACCCATTTCGATCGGATGCTGCGGCGACTACGAACGAAACGCCCATGACTCTTTCCAGATCGTTGACACGCGAAGGGCTCCACTCAGGTTGAAGAATCGATTTTTAAAGAACATTTCGATCAGGTAGGTCATATTACGAGGCTAACAGACGAAAGCAACTGTTTGTTAAATGAGAGCTCATTGGCTCATGGATGGCGTATTCATGCAATCAACGAGCGGCAATAGATTTACAACCATACATCAAAAAACCCAAGAATCCATAATCGATCCATAATGAATCACGCGCTAAATATTCAATATGGCAAGCACAAGCAACGATTTTTCAATGAAAATCTCACGTGTCCTGCATAATAAATCATGCTGGCGATCTATTATTTTTCAAGATTATGAATATCGTCGGTTCAATTGGCGTTAGATTTATCATAGAAGAAATGAATGGACCGAGCTTTTTAAATTTGGATTGTATGCTTCATTTTTCGTGCAATTGAATACATTTATTGTAATAAAATCACAATGAGAAGTGACAACGTATTATATAAGTTGTGATAATACTTAATTGATAGGCCATTAATCAATTTGCAATATTAATTTAAGCATAAAAAAACTGATAAATTACACGAACACATCAAATAAATAATTTATTGCGAATATAAAACAGTATTTTATGAACATTATGTCAAAACGAAACTCGGACACCTCATTGTATTCGATGTAAATTTGATTCAAAATGTTTCAATATTTTTCCCGACTTCATCTTAGTCCGGCTACGCCCTTGTGAAAAGTAGAGGAACTGGACTCTTTGTACTCCGGAAAATCAACAAGATCGTCTTAAATAGTTTTTCACTGTCCCCCAAGGAAAACTGCCCAGTCTTAACAAATCCCCTACATTTATCATCGAGATAATCGCGAAAGCGCTTTTAATATGTTCACTCAGGTGACTCGCTGAATGAGCATTTTAAATGAAACTCGAAGGTCATGTTACCTTCAATATCGAGCGAATGAGGAGGTGAATGTATGATACAAATGAGATGTAACCCTAGTTCTGCAATGAACTGTTTGTGATTGCATTATGATGATTTTTCCCGAATAATATTATTCAATATTCAGTCGTAAAGGATCTAACCTAATTGAAAAACTGATCATATTTTTGAAGTGATGGTGAACTTATATCAAATCTGAACAAGATTCTACTCTTGGGGAGTCTGCTCCTTCGTTCACAACGGTACGTTGTTGGATGGCAGGGTTTAAACGAGGCCGCACGAACTACCAAAGCGAACAGCGCAATGGTCGACCAAATTTGATAACCACCTCAGAAATGGTGAAGAAAATCCACAAAATGGTATTGGATGACCGTCGACTGTAAGTGCGCGAACTAGCAGACATGGATTTTCAAAAAATGCTGTACATTGCATATGGATTGAAAATTTGGACATGAGAAAGCTGTGCGCAAGATGAGTGCCGTTTTTGCTCACAATGGAACAAATATTTTTGTTGCACCTATTCAAGCTGAAACATGGGTCCATCACTTCACATCTAAGACAAAGGAACATGGGGACACGAGCTGTTTATTGGTTCCGCTATTCGAGTCTATGCCAAATCGCTCATTAAAAGTGCACAGCAAGGTGCAAAACTTGAATTTAATATCCATGTCCAAAAAAACCCTAAAAGAGGTAGGAATGGCCGCAAGGTTTGTATGTCCAATCGGTCCATTTTTCGGACTGATTCGGCTGATTTGACGAATGAGCGCCTCGCGATCGGACGCCATATCTATAGAACGATTACAAACTCTCATTATAAAACGAAGTTGTCCGAAGAAGACTGATCGGATGGATTGTTTAAATTTTACAATCAGTCGAAAATAAAAATATAATATTGTTATTTTAGCCATTATTTGGCCAAGCAGTATAAAAATTTTGTCTTTAACAGCCGTGAGCAATAAATACGTCGACAACTACATAAATACTTTTCAATATCAACAAATAACACTGCATTTATAAAATGCACAAGAATTCGCAATGTCTCATTGGAATATTTATTATTTTTTGTTGTTGTCAACAGTTGATATTTCTCTATGTGGCGTGAGAATGCGCCTTCAAAATCAGTAATGTCAACTTTTCGGCAGTACTATATTAAGTTGACAATAAACCGGGTCAGCCTTAGGCAATTAAACGGTTCCCCTAACTTCCGGGGCGCGAGACACCTGTAGATAGCAGTGGGTGGTGGATGGTGGCCGGTGGCTGGTGGGTCGAGTGGGTGGCATTCGTGTGGCAACTGAGCACCACAACCATTATACTTCACTACTCCGATAAACGAGCGTTTCTCAAATCATCGTAATATTTTATTGCAAAATCGCCGATGCATACTGTTAAACATCAAAATTTCAAGCTATATTTTATTGAATTTTCATATGGTTTTATCGATAACGTATGCATTCATTTCGATAATATTTACACAATAAAAATGTAACGTTTGTATAAACGTCACAGAGTGCACGATGTCAAATTACTATCCTCGGATTGACGTTATGCCATAGCTATAATACTTCACTTATCGTCTCTCAACGCCAATTAAACATTACATTTCTTATCGAAAGGATCATTTTTTGCAATATCGCAGGCCGTGGGTGTTTCCAGTCGAAAACGTAAAGCTTACACACGGTACGATAATTTTTTCATCGAAGAATTCGATAAGATAGCGCGCGTAAAATTCGACGGGTCGAATCCGTCTCACGAGACGATCCATTGTGCAGACCGAATCTCGCGTCACGTTTATTTCGTCGATAAGATACGATCGACAAAATCATAAATACACACACAGTTTGAGCAGCGCTGGAATAGGCGTATCAGTGCGGACGAACTTGCCGCGGCACAAGGACGGCTGGTACATTCCAGTCTGTTATATCACACCACCTTGTCTGCAAAGAATTGTTAAGTGAGCACAGTAGACAAATCAAGTACTTCCCAGCTTCCGAACGGCGAGATCCGGGCTCATCTTAAAATAGAAATCGATATTCAAAAAATACATCGATGCAAAAATGACCACAAGAAACGGCCACATCGAAATTCTGACCTGCGATCGTTGAACTCCGATTCGGCCTGAGCGTGTTCAACACAAGGTGATTCAATTAATTGTGTTCGAAATTAATGCTCGAATTACACTCCCAACTAAATCTACAAGGCTCTTCCAGATCATAGTATAATATATGTGAATAAAATCGATTCAAGGATAAAACATTGATGAAAGGTCGTTTATGCGATTTCAAAAAACAATAACAAACATGATTTTATAATTGAAATTGTGGCTCTTATCGGGTGAGAAAACATCTTTGAGCCACCAAATTCTATCGCGTTTTACCTTCAGCGAATTCATTGGGAAGAGATTATTTTGATTTGTGAAATCGAATCAAATTGATCAAATTGCATTATTCCATATTCGTTATCGGTCATCTCCGTGTAAGATTTTCCGAGAATCAAATAATATTTGAATTTTCAGGACTATAAAATTGGTGTGATACTAAGTTGAAATAATCAATCGGAAATACGAGTATTAATAATTCAAGATCTCCCATTTTTATTAATACGGTAAAGTATTTATCCATAATCTTGATTTGAAATCAATCAATTATAATAAAAGTCTATGAACTAGCCCACAATACCAATGCAAGACCTTTATCTCGATATGGATTGGTGTTTCAACATTGTTAGTATAATGAAACCCCTGTAAAATGTGCGTAACCCGTGTGAAATAGGCTGAAATAATTGAGCAAAACGCTGTTTGGATGTTCATTTATTTACACTGGTTTTCAATGCCTTAAGTTTTCCATGAATACCTAATTTACTTTATTTAGCTGATTTCCCGATACTCAAATTTTCCGGAATTCTCTTCGAATTGAATGCATCGGCAAAGAATATCTTCATCGACGATACATTATTATATATATAACATTCTTCATTGATGTTATATTTACTCCGACTGTATGCATTGTTAAAACGCACAATAAATAATATGGCGATTACTCTGAGCAAACATTTCACGCTATACAGAGATATCTTTTATTAAATAATCTGCAACACTTTCTCCCCTTGAACGCAATAATTTATGCACATGTTGCATCGCTATTATGTTGCACATCGAAGGATTGCGTGTTTACAGTCTTGTTCGTGAAAGAGCCCAATGTTGAATGGCACTGGACAAGGGCAGAAACCTTGCTCGCGAAGAATTCATCAGCACGTAATTAACGTTCTACGCTTGGCAGATGTACGTAATAATTATATAGGTTGTACAAAGACTCATTTCGCAAAAACTGTGTATGGCGTACAAAAATCGCGTGGTTATAAAATCGTCGATAATTGATCGACTTTCTTCATTAAGATACATCTAAAAACTCATAAAGCATAAATTTTACTCGAATGTGAAAATGAACAATTTTGATAATTCGAACTCATTGAATTTCATCGGATGCAAATTCAATTCTTTGTAGGATGACTTCAGCTGAAAGCAATGTCTAAACTATGTTAAATTAACCCGTTAAGTGAGCGTGACGTATATATACGTCCAACGTAAACTGCATCGAAATTGGTTAGGACGTATATATACGTCCTTGAAATATATATTGAGTCCTAAAGGAGGCGGGACTTTTTCTTGTTGTTTGACGAATTTGTGAGATGTCGATACATGCTTTGATATGAATTTTAGATAAGTAACAAATTGGTTGCACTTCACTATTGTATCGGGGTGGACGTGTACTTAGTAAACGGTGACTAGTAGCATAAGGTAATATTCAAAGGCAAACTTATAGTTTTAAAATGGAAGGGAAAAAAAGACGTATTGATGCTCAGTTCAGACGATATAGCAAAAAGCCAACCTATGCCATCAAAAAACAGCATTACACCTAAGCTCTCATGCTTAGTTGAAAGGCATTTTCAAAGAACAAACGAAAGGGAACTAAAGCCAGGAAATGTCGAGTTTATTACAAAAAAGGGGAAAGAATCTACATACTGGTGTCCAGATTGTGAGGTAGCGCTACGTGCTACCAACTGTTTTAAAATATATCACACAGAAGTTGAGTTTTGAATTTATGTATAGATAAATTTTATTTTTTCAAGCTCTATGTTTCCATTTTCTTTGTGTGCTTTTTTTATTGTTTTGTATTTGTTGACTTCTCTATATGTTTTTGTATCTAAATAAATTAAAAAAATATTTATGCATTCTAAGCATCGTTAAAAAAAAATATGAACTCACGCCAGACGGGCGGGACGTATATATACGTCCTAACGAAAATGTGCGCGGCCACTGTATGTTGCGTTATCAAAAAAAAATGTATGTAATAAGAACTTCTGAGATATACTTATAACAGAAAGTTCCTATAAAGATCAGAAGAACCTTTATCGTATGAGTAAATTAAATAAACAAGAAATTAAGGTTTCCTTTAAATTGCAGCGAAAAATAACCTGGATATCTCTCTTATTCAAGTATGAAACCAACAAGTTTTTGTGACGAATTGTGACTTGCAATGAGAATCGGACACATTGCAATAATTTTAAGCGAAAAAAATTTGGTTCTTACCCATAGAACGTAATTGAAAATAAAAATGATTTTTCTTGATGGGATATCACCAGTGTAATTAAATTCAAGTCAATGACAAAAATGATACTTCAACAAAGAAAATATAATGGAGCCTAATTTAGAGGTTTTACTCTGTCCACTTTGTTCATTGGACATCTCATCCTCTGATTACAAATTGCTTAGGTTCTTAGAATATTGTTGAATTTGATCTTTTAAATTAAATGAAAAGTTCTTCTAAATATTCAAAAAGATAAGATTGATTAAAATTTAAAGCTTTTTAATCCGCTGTTCCACATTAGTAGTATATTTTTAAGTAGCTCAAATTTTCGATATGCGCCACGGACAACGTTAATGCGAGAAAATGTTAATAGCGATGGAAATTAAGGAAATTCTGAAAGAATAACTGTGATAATTTACGACAGCAATTACGTAGATGTACGATAATGTTAGCTTCCAAAAAAAAATGTTGAGCGTACGAAGGGCTCTAGAATTATCATAATTACGACACGATTTGGGACGACTGTCTGTGACCTTAGCTTATCAATCTATTGTGAAAGACCGTTATAAAAAAGAGCTTCGCAAGAAGTTAAGAAAAATTTGCGGTCGAAGGTGAAATGTAATTCCGGAATGGAAAATTTGATCCGCAGAAATCTAGGTCGCAAATTTGTATTACACATCGGAAGAAAATATTTTTAATGCAAGTTCTATAACATCAAAAACATTGGTTACGGATAATTTATTTTAGCTAATTTTTTGAATGATAGAACTCTTCTACTTAACAATAGATCACAATATATACACAAATGTTAAAATAAACTTAAGAAAAATATGAAAAATCATAAATTTATTTATGAAATTTGGGAATGTATTCGATGGTACTTTGGAATGAATAAACGTTTTGAAAAAATTAAACCGCTTTGTAATTTTATGATGCTGTGTTTGAAGTTTAAAAGACGATTTTTTTTACATTTAAAGAATAAAATGTAAAATGGCGCTATCATTGTACTATTAAATGAACGCTGGTGTAGTATTATACCATTAAAAAACACCAAGAGGTTGGGACTTTGAACGATAGGAAAATACCGGGTCGCCCAAAACTTATTACGGATGCCGAGGATAGCTTTATTATATTATTGTCCAAAAGAAATCGTCATCTTACAATTTCTCAATTGACTGCAGGGTCAACCAATTGATTAAAAATAATAGATCTCTCTAAGTACAAAAATATACAAAGTACATAATTGCTAACTGGAAAAATGTCTTATAGACGGACGAATCCTAAATTTTGGCAATGACTGGAAATGTGACTGGGGAATGTGACTGAAAAAGACTGGGGATTTAATAAAATTCAACAAAAAATGAAATAAAGAGGATTTAAAATACTTTAACAAAATGCAGCACCTTCAAGTCATTGAATATTAAAGCGAAATTTCACATTTCAGCAAGATAACGACCACTTAAAAGTGAAAGATCGTTTACATTTTGTATCAATACGCTTTGGAATAACCTACAAGAATACTGAAGTGATTTACTATATTATATTGATTGTTTTAAAGAATGGCATTGCAGTAATACAAGCCAAATGTGAATATTTTAATGGAAGGGCCAAATGAAGCTTTTTTTTAAAACTGTGCTATCATGTAAATGTGTATATTGTGTGATTATGTTAAGGAAGATATACATTTAACAATGTACATACTTTTTATAACATTAAGCTATGAATTGTACTTTTTTTGTAAAGTACTAAGTGTTTCCAAATTAAATGTCGGTAGTGTATATACATATATATTATATATGCATAGAAGATATGCCTTGACATTTACTAAGGCAGATCGTACATCAATATAAGAATAGGATTTATTTGACAATCGACCTGTGTGTGTCCTCAAAATGGACAAGTCTTAAATATTTTAATTTATTGGGCATAATATTAATATATTAGTTGGGGAAGAACTAATATTGCAATATCTCTGTATGATGAGAACTTTATATTAAATATATATATGAATGAGTTCAGACCTTCCATCCTGCAGACGAATTGCTGTCTCCTTTGTCTTTGAAGTAAGGAACATTTTGCACCATCCATTCGTAGATCTGTGAGAGAGTTAAGCGAGTATCCGGAGAAGAAGCGATGGCTTGGGTTATCAAGTCTGCATAAGACAAGTTACCCCAAGCATTGCGGCGCGAAGAATTCTTCTTGGATGCTGCCACTGAAGCCGGTGAAGGATTTGCAGCACCGCCTGAAAATGGTTACATTGATTAAAATTCATGCATCAGCAACAAATCTTAAATGCTAAAAGGCGATATTTTTCTACGCTTAAATTTTGCTATAATGTCAGATTAAAAACGAATCAGCTCATTTAAAAAGAACTTGATCAAACCGGTACTGTTATGGCGCCTTAAAAAAATGCTTATCGATTATTTTATATTAAAACCTATGGTAAAATAAGCATTATTTTATGCCTGATGGCAATTTTACGAATAACGGTGTCTGGACATCAAGGGCATTCAATGATTTTTATGTGCAAGCATGACAAATAAATATGTGGAATTATTCACCATTTAAAAATAACCTAATCAGATGACTAATGGTCATCCTTAATCTTTTTTTAGTACTTCTGATTATGCATGCACGAGGACAATGCTCCACAAGCTATACATGTTTCCTGCTGGTGCACTGCACTCTGAATCCTTATCGTTTTTATATGCTCAATGTATCAAATTGTTATATAATTATGACAAATTGTAGAATTTAGTATAATTAAGCATTTCAGATAATGATCTTTAATAGTTTGTATCGATCGACTAAATTACAGTAGGAGAATCATGCGTTTAAAAAGATCGTTTCCAATTAAATATATTCTTAGAATCGATGCGTAGAGCAAGAACTACGTGAGAATTGTGATACTATATGATAATTGTTTCCGAAATTGTTGATATCGCATAGGATCGTAGTTAAATTTGTGCGAAAACTATAGATATAGCATAAGAAACGACAAAATATAGTACATATTTATTTTTGCGCCCCTAAATAATTGAATGTCAATTGACTTCATTAAATTATCAATATGTATGCAAAATCAATAAAAATAAATGTATAAGACTTCGTCGAGCAGATGATGATGATGATAATAATTATGACATTTATTGAAGATATAGCAAAAAAAAAATACATTACATAAGAATTAGTTTCCGTATACAATATCATATCAATGTGTATTTTTTGACAGAGTCCTTAGAGCATATTTGTAAATAATATTTTCCGATGATTATAATAAATATATCGAAATAATAGGCGCGTGGTTGACATATCTGAAGGTATGGTAAATGAGGAAATGTGGATATGTTATTGAGATCACAGCTTCCGATTTGCCTCAGGAGAAAATATGTTTCTGCGCCATGATGAATGTTGGCGTACGATTGCGAAAACATGAATGAATAAATGCTCAATATTACAAAAATAATTAAAGGATGTCCCAATATTTTAGTCTAAGAATTATTTAAGCAAATCGTCAATTTATAGGCAACCTTAGCCAATTCATTTAATTAAAAAAATTATAATTCTGATCTTGAGAGATTTTGATGCTGATGATCAATGATTACTGATAAATTATAAGATTGGAAACTATGAAACGGGCGTTAGGGCTAGTATGTGTTCAGTTGCGACTAGGGAATCCAACCGGTGATGTATTTACTACACCTTGACTCTAGTTATGGGAATATCTATATGAAATATAATAGATACGGGGTTCAGAATTTTTGTATTCCTCTGTAATATAATTACGAATCACATCAAAGTATTATAGTATATAAGTATTTATCTGCAACGAAGGAAATAAATAATTTGTCGACAAATCTGGAATTTTGCGAGTTTTAGTCCGTGTCTCAGCAAAAAGGAATTTGATCAGTCACATTGATGGTATTATACGAAAATGCAATTATCAACTCGAACTAGCATTTCAATATCTGATGATGATACTTCCAACAAGTATGGAAGCTGAGCGTATATTTTAAGCAGCAGGTTGCCTGGCTACCGAAATCAGATCCAGACTAAATGACGAAACACTCGATGCTTTAATGTTACTTCGGGCATATTTTCAAAATGATATTTGAATTTTTTAGTGTTTTTATTATCTTTTCTTAAATTAATAAAATTCTTTCGCCTTCAAATTATTTTTTATAATAAACATATGGACTTATTAGTAATTTTTGATCAAATTTATCAATGTATTTTCTTAAACTATTGAAAATCCCGATCCCGGGACTGATCCCGGGATGGTCTAATACAATCCCGAAATCCCGGGATTGAAATTTTGGCTCGGGATTTGATTCCCTAATTGCGACTGAGTGACTTTTATTTTATTTTTCTTCGAAACCAGATGGAAATAAAACGCGATTTACATCTACTTTTCTTGTGCGAATTCAAATTTAATCATAGTGCAACTCAAGCATCGAAAAAACATTAATCGAGATGAATCCACTAATAAAAAAATGCTCGATATTAGTTCCAAAAATTTCATTCTGGCAGTTTGAGTATCGTTAACGAGCCTCGAGGAAGACCACGGACCCATATTAATAACGAGGAATTAAGGAGGCTGTCGTTGGCAAAAAGTTGTAGATGCCAATGGAAGTTATTTCAATCAAATATAATAAATAATGATATTTTTATTCAACGCCCGTTTCATAGTTTCCAATCTAATATTTATTTACCACTTGAACTATTAATGACCACAAGACTAAATCGAAATATATTAAGCGGCAACAGCAGTCCAAAACCACAACGAATGCACACCACGAAGATTATTTTTTTGATCCATCCAGACAATGGGATCAAAAAATGACCCGATCGCATAAATATACGCGATTTGCAACGCTTTTTGGATTTGTTCAAACATAAATTGGCGTATATTTGCGGCTCACCAGTTGATATCCAATATTTGCCGCACTGGGTCAAGTGCTATGATAAGCAAATTCTTCCCATGTCAACAGTAAACATTTTTTTTCATCCAGATTAGAACAAAAAAACGCGTTTTTCGTGTGTACAATGTGAAGTCACATAGGATGGCGCAAAAAGTATTCAGACTGATGCCCCTAAATTTATTATTCAAACGAGCAGTGAATCGTTGTGCAGAATAAATGCGAATTTGGCGATTTTTCAAAAATTTTCACAAGCGCATTTTTTGCATGAAACAATATTTGGACGCCATTATGATTTTGAATCGGAAGCAATTGATGCATTTGAAGGCGAACTCGGCGTGATGTACTGGTGTCATAACATTTTAAAAAGTGTGGCATTAGGGATATTGTTTAAATAAATTTTGGCAGAGCTTTCAATGTCATCTTTGCGAGAAAGATGTTCTACATATTTCTGGATGAAAAAAAAATGACATTCCACTTAAATTATTCCTCTGAACGTACAATAAAAAAAATTAGAAGGAATAAGTAAGTGAAGATTTTTCTCCCGCGGATTCATGGCTCCTTGCCAGTTCTAAGAGTTAAAAACGAAACACCAGATTTTGAATACTAAATTGTACTTTTTTTCAGCCTGCGAAATTTCTCACACGGTGCCAAGAGGTGAGTAAGCTTTGTGATCAAACCGAGATCTGGCTATCAAAAAATCAGGGTTTAATTAATCATCGAATTTTGACTGGCAAACTGGATTAATTGAAACGTGTCATTGATAAGAATATAGGCCAATAATATGCTTAGGAGGATATGTCAATATTTTAATGAAAAATTATCGTCTTCGAATCATATGTTTAATTGCAAAAAGAAAAAAATCAATAAGCTTAATCGTTAACGATTATTTGCCCATAATAATTATTTCTATGCACTGATTTGATATTAAGGATTGGCATAGTAGGGAAAGTTATTTAACTTTCAAATAATACAACTTTCAAATAAATACTTCATGGAGATTGTAGAATTTATAGAAAACTACTTTTCAATAGTACAAAAGCAATAATATCAAGTGCATCCCCAAACAAATTGATGATTGCACAACGCGTGTAAAAATGGCGTTAAATGCATTCTTCATGCTTGAAAAACCGTCGTAAATATGCTAATCTCAAAAGGCGCTGAAATATGGTCACCCTCTGAAAAATATTAATACAATGTAATGACTGCCCACATTTTTATACGCGAAAAATGTGGGTGATAAAAAGGCGAATTTAAACATTCAATATTAGCCTCTGTTTATTTGTTCACCTGCCTATTTCTTTCTAATATTGCAACCGAGCCCAGGAAATAGATAATATCATGCAACTTGAAGTGCTTTATGCATCGGTATGATACCACATTTATATCGTTTGGCAATGATAAGTTCGGGTTTTGATATTTAATTATACTTTTATACAATCAATCTTCGAGATATACGATTCTTGATTGGATCTGGATTTCAAAAATTTTGCGTTTTCCCAAGAGGTGACAAAAACGCATTCAACCTCTGATTACTGCACAAGGTAGATTTGTGAACTTTTTTTACTGGTATTCGCACAACGATGTGCGAAATATTGGTAATTTTTCATCAATGCACATCAAATGCAATATGTAAATCTTGTTTACGTTCCCAACCGCACATCAATCAAATGTAAAATAATGAATACAAATTCAACCGCCGAAACCAATCAAAATGCAGATGAAGAACATAATTTTGAATCAGTCCAAGAAGCGCAGCATTCGACTGATTATCGAACTTGCGAACCCAAAACAATATAGCAAATTCGCACAAAAAATTGGCATAGAGCCATGCGCGGTCGCGAATGCAGTTTTTCCGCCCATCGCCTATAAATTATAAGGATGTTTCAACAAAAAAATCTATATTGGGACCGACAAGAAAAGAACGAAGTTCATCGACACACATTTCGAAAGTGGTCCCAGATCGAAAGACGCGCAAATTCAGAAGGATGCGGCCTTCATTTCTGAAATAAGACTGATTTATACGCGCTCTTTGCGAATTAAGGCATTGATAAAGGATTATGCAGCTTCGTGATCTCCGCATGGATCCTACGAATCGACTCCGAATGGCACGGACAAACGAACGCTCGACGATGAATCTAAATCGAGATTAAACTGCATTTATCTTTTGATTGGCGCTATTGGATATGAATTCATTCTCAATACGAATCGTCTAGATCGGCGTTTCCAAAACTGGCGTCCACGGACCCCTGGAAGCCATTACCGGGGGTCTGCGAAAATATAAAAAAAGCATTTATTCATACTTGAACAAGATATTTTCATGGAATTATTTACAGTAAATATAAGATCTATTTTGGCTAAAAATGATTTTTTATTTGAAAAATAAATTCTCAACAATGACGTAAAATTAATCAAGAGGAGATGTGCAGATTACATGAGTTTAAGAACGATTGGTTTAGATTTTACAATAATGCTGTGGAAATGTGTGGAAATTCATATTCAATGTAATTTGTCTTAAAACTATTAAAGGCGACATATATTTAATACGTCCATTCGTTCATTCATCAAATCACTGTGGCACTTTGCAAGTATCGATGTTTAACCATCTTAGTGCCGAATAACGATATATCGTCGTCAACAATACTTGATATGGAATAAGGTGTAATAAAAAAGATAGTTTTGATATTTACTTAAAAACTGTCTCAATTTAACATCAATTTTCAAGGATGGTTAAAATAAGTGATCAATGTATTATATATATAGTACATATATGTTTTTCAAATTGTTATATTAACCTTTCCCTACCGGTGATGTATTTACTACACCTGGACTCTAATAATGGGAATATCTATATGAAATGTAATAGATATGTAATAGATAGGGGTTCAGAATTTTTGTATTCCTCTTTAATATAATTACGAATCACATCAAAGTATTATAGTATATAAGTATTCATCTGCAACGACGGAAATAAATAATTTGTCGACAAAGCGGGAATTTTGCGAGTTTTAGTTAGAGTCTCAGCAAAGAGGAATTTTATCAGTCACATTGATGGTGTTATACGAAAATGGGATTATCAACTCGAACTAGCATTTAAATATCTGATGATGATACATCCAACGAGTATGGAGGCTGATCGTGCATTTTCAGCAGCAAGTTGCCTGGCTTCCAAAATCATATCCAGACTAAATGATGAAACATTCGATGCTTTAATGTTACTTTGGGCATATTTTCAAAATAATATTTGAATTTTTCAGTGTTTTATTTATCTTTTCTTAAATAAATAAAATTCTTTCGTCTTCAGGTTATTTTTTATTTTATCTTATAATTTCTTAAACTATTGAAAATCCCGATCACGGGACTGATCCCGGAATGGTCTAATGCAATCCCGAAATCCCGGGATCGAAATATTGGCTCGGAACCTATTCATGAGATTATCATTTAATTTTGTCAAATAATCTCATATCAACATTTTGTTATATATTTTTTTTAAATGCTTCATATTACATGCTCTATTTCAAACTATAACTAAACGATTTTCTTCCTTTTTTAAAACAATATGAACAGTTTAAAATATAAATTCTTTTTGAATTCTGTCATGATTTTATTCTCAAATCGTCTTAAATTACGTCAAATTGGCTCAGAGTTTTTAGATTAGGTACAGTTAGTTCGGTATTAAAAGGGTTAAATTGTGCAATTCAAATTCGTTTATTGGGATAGGAGATATGTTGAGATGATGATGCTAATTGACCGCATGTCTTTTTGGTGCTATGATTCGAAGATTTTATTTAATTTACGGTATTTAAAAATCATAAATTCTAGATAGTGACGGATAGACATGTTGTTTGAATGTGTTTACTTGCTGCCGTATCGCAGAGTATAAATGATAGCCCTGCCCTCGAGCTGATAAGAGCGCATAAACAGAACGCTGCTCGCGGTCAATTTTCAGACGTTCAGGTCGTACATTTGAAAGGAAATGCTATGACGAGAGACGTATCTATGGATGAGTATGAAAATGTTTGGGTTCGGAGGAGCGGTCGTGGAGGAATGCCAATCTTGTGTACGGATATCTGATAATGATTTCGTAATCGGAATCGGTCGTGCGTGTTGTTTACAAGCGTCTCGCGAGTCCTGCGAGGGAAACGGGACGCGACAACGACGCGAAGACGACACGAAGACGACTCGACGACGACAACGACAACAACAACAACGTCACGTGGCGGTGCAGATTCGAGCGAGGTGATGTCACCGGTTATGTCGCGCGCGTTTTCCGAAGTCGGCCGTGGCGGGCCGCGGCGCTGCTTCCGTTTCCTCGGCGCGCCGCGGGAAAGCGCGTTTATTTCCGTACCCATGTTGGAGAGCTGATGCGTGGAGCACTTGTTGGAGCCGGCATCTTCCGCCGGCTCCACGTAGTTCTCTGGACGAGGCAGAGGCCAGGTGTTGGACCTGGCGCGGATCTGCGGCTCGAAGCCGTCGGGCAGCTCGCCGACGCCGAGGGCCGGCATCGCGAGCTCTCCCGGAGGAGTCTGCCAGGGGCTGCCGTAGTCCATGGCCGTGCGAAGTGCGAGTGCCGCCTGACGACTGCCGCCCGCCGTCGCCGTCCGCCGTCCGCCGCTGCCGCCTACCGTCCGCTCATGTGACGACGCCGGCTATCAAAGGTCACCGTCCCCTCTAAATATACGCAGCGCGCAATTTCACTCGCGGCAAACCACCGTAAGAGCCGCGCGGCGCGAAACGGCGACCGGCCGTCGGCGGCGCGAGAGACGTAATCTGCGAACGTAAACAAACTGCGCACGGAGCGCGCGCGACCACACGACCTCGCAGACTCGCGGCTCGGCGCGGACTGATCCCGCGAGGCGCTCGGCCCGCGTCGCCGCCGCTCGGCCCCCTCCGCCTCTCCGCCCACCGCCCCGCCGCCTCCCGTGCCGATTAACCGGGACCGAATGACAATTTAAACGATCCGTCTCACTTCTCGTCCGACGGCTTCGCCAAACCGTTTCCAAATTCACGCGGGAGACTCCGATGCTAGGGTCGGAGGGAACGAATCCTGCCCAAAAATATTCCAAGAATGCGACTACTCCTCGACCCGCGGAAAACGTATCGCACCACCTGCTGCCGAGCAGGACTTCGAACCGGAACTGAACCGACAACTAGAAAAAAAACCGAAATTTTGTCGGAACAAAAAGCGGAGCTGAACCGAAAAAGAAACGCGCACGTCTCACACCAGAGGTGTCAAACTCGCGGCCCACAGCGGATATTTTTGCGACCCGACGAACAAAATGAACACAATACTAAAAAATGACATTCCTGAACAGTAGGGAATCCAATCCCAAGCCAAAAATTCGATCCCGGGATTTTGGGATTTCATTAGACAATCCCGGGATTGGCTTTTCAATATTTTAAGAAATTACCTCGATGAATTTGATCAAAAATTACTAATAAGTCCATTTGTTCAATATAAAAAATCACTTGAAGGCCAAAGAATTTTATTTATTTAAGAAAAGATAAAAATACAATTCAAAAATAGATAAATAAAACTATAAATTTATAAAAAAAATATTATTTTGAAAAGTCAGACAACTTGCTGCTGAAAATGCACGCTCAGCTTCCACACTTGTTGGAGGTATCTTCATCAGATATTTAAATGCTAGTTCGAGTTGATGATCGCGTGAGCCCTCATTTTCGTATAACACCATCAATATGACTGATAAAATTCCTTTTTACTGAGACACGGACTAAAACTCGCAAAATTCCCGATTTGTCGACAAATTATTTATTTCCGTCGCTGCAGATGAATACTTATATACTATAATACTTTGATGTGATTTGTAATTATATTACGGAGGAATACAAAAATCCTGAACCCCGTATCTATTATATTTCATATCGATATTCCTATTATTAGAGTCAAGGTGTAGTAAATACATCACCGGTAGGGAAAGGTTACTATAACAATTTGAAAAACATACATGTACGCTATATATGTATACATAGATTAGACAGTCACTGCTCCTATGCGTCGCCTAAGTTCGCCAATTAGTAATTACGCCACTGTTTCCAAGCGTCTAGATTTCGTCGGGAATGTCTCGATTTAGTAGCCTTCATCGTGTTGGTGAGGTGTACGATTTCTGTTAGATAAAAATTTCAATCCCGGGATTTTTGGGATTACGTTTTCTAGTCCCGGGATTCTTAAGTACCTAAAACTGTCTGGAATCCCGGGATTGGATTCTCTACTGAACAGCATGAGATGGTACAGGCGGACCTCAACTTTCGCACAATACTCATAAACTTTATACAATCGAAACGAAAATGGGTTTATTAAAAAGATCTGAAATTGGAGCGTCTTATGCTTCAATCGGTCGTTCGTATGATAATCATCAAAAATTGTTTCCAAAGGGCACGGCATAGTGATGGATGAAATGGAGAAATCTTTGTCGTATTAGTGACCAAAATCAAAATGACGTACCTCCGAGTACTTCGATGATTCAAGCTACGGCTCTTAGTTTGCATAAGGATTGGAAGGCTACACTAAAAGATGATTCTCACGCGGATGAAGATGCTGCAAAAGACTTTATTTCGTCATTGTCCAAAATTATTGAAGATGGAGAATACACCTCTAGTCAAATGTTCAATGTAAATGAGACTGGTTTATATTGGAAGAAGATGCTTAATGCCCCTGGTCATAAACCTTCTAAAAACCGATTGAAATTGCTTCTTGGTGGAAATTTAGCTGGTGATTTAAAATTGAAGCCAGAAGAAGAACCTTAATAATAAAAAGCATGAACGAAGCTTTTACGCCTCTCGAGACCAGGAACCAATCATGTGCGAAAGTTGAGGTCCGCCTGTATTAACCTTTTGAGGAGCGAGCAAATTTAAAATCGATGAAGTCGTTGATGCCATAATCGCTTTACACCGATTACTTTCTGTCAGCTCCTATCGGCGTAAGACAATCTTCAATTTGAGGCAGAGTCAATTTTAAATAAACATTGTTGATAACATACAAGACCGCGTCATTTCGTTATATAAACTGTAACGTGGAGTTGGGAAATCCCCAACCAAAGAGACAGGGTTGCCGTGCAAGCCCTGGAAATTTCCATTTCAAGGGAAAGAATTTCTAGAAGCGTAACGATACTCGGTTAAATGATCCATCAATTCTCGTATCTTAACGACCATAATAAAGACTCTTGTTTATAAAAGCATCAAATGATCGACCTTTCTGGAAGGACGATTAGCATTCCGTAGGATCAAATAACAATAATCAAATACACTCGAAGCGCCATATCAATCCAGCAATAAGATTACCATAAAAATTCCGATACAACTACGCAATGCAATTGGCGTCCAGAAAGATCGATGAAAGAGAAGGGGATCATTAAACCGTGTATAAAAGAGGTGCAGGGCACCATACAGCAGCTCTCCTTGGGGAGTCGAGCTTCGGCTCGACGACCATCAAAATAAACAATACACAAAAAATCGATTCAATTACTCCTGCTTTAGAAGGAAATTAAATAAATAAACAATGCCGATACCACAAAATTCGGTCATTTCTTTGCGTAAACAAATAACATACTTGAAATCGAAATCATTATTAGTCGATAAATTTGGGCTAACGATCTATACAATCGTGCGATGTATGCGGGGAAGCTCTCCGTCTGTCTCCCGAACTACGCTCTGTCTCTGTCTGTATCCGAGCTCAATGTACAAGAGTGTTCTTTCTGAAAAGTGGAGGGGAGATATCAGGCCCTGGCACAGTACTCCTTTAGGGGCTAAGCACCGGTCAAGATTAAAGAAACGCAACAATTCAGAGTGATAAGTATAATATATGTGTCTTAACCACCAAAACAAACACCTCGTTTAAATTCTTTCCTTTTGAATATTGAGTTAATTTTAAATCATCATAGTCCGCCATTCATCATCCGTACAAATCCACTTTGATTATATTTGGCTTTTTCTCAATATTCGTATATTCGAATATTTATAAAATTAATTGTTAAGTAATTTAGAAACTTAAAACAAGATGGAACTTAATAAGCATGATGGCAAAAATATTGCTTTTACTCTCTGCATCAGCCAACAAATCATTAAAGGATTCAAAATCATTATTACTGATGAAGAAATATAACTTTTAAGAAAATTTCTCGATGTTCTTTTGCCAATCAAAATAGCAATAAAGAAATGCAAAAAAAAGTGAGAAAAAAGTTGTTTGAGATTATTTTATTGAATGCATTTTTGAAATGTAAATAAAAATCTGATCCTTTTGATTTCGCTGAAACCAAAAACCTCAAAATTTCGCTTGATTTCACACCTTTGTCTACGATGCGTTGCGCAACAGAGGGTAATACTTTTTGTCTTCTTTGTGAGAAGGGATCAAGAACCTTCCTATCCGATGGAATAAATTTATTTTTAATTAAGGGAACTTTGTGGAAAATTAGATGCTCCATTTGTATTTTTATATAACACTAATAAATTTGAAGAAAAAGAAAAAGAAGAAAAAGTCCGGGTTATATTTGAATTACCCTCGTATACATATATAATATATTTGAATGAAACCACCTCCACATTGCAGCGAATCTGAATCTGAATTTATGAGCGAAAATTCCAAGTATAAATTATTCAAAACTATGGGTGATCTGAGTGAAAAACGATTTGAAGACACCATCACAGCCAGGAGTATGGCTCATGAGATTTTCATTCATACTTACTATATTCAATCATCAAAAGATTTCACTTCGCAATATGTGGAGCCTATTATGATAATAAAATTTAAATGGTTTTGTCGTGGCTTTAAAAAACGTAGCCCTTAATCGTACATCCTAAAATAAACACCAAAGACCTCTAGTCTCCTATGAATCATTGCTCCGATCTGTGTTTGATGAACTCACCTGAAAAGTTTCTGAACCAGAGTCACCTGAAAATCGCATCGAATCGTATTAAAATTCGCTTAAACCTATGAACACATGCCTGAATACCTTCGCTGCATGACTTTATGCACTTTTCATTACGTAAGAATAAAATATTAACAGACAGTTAAGCTATGCGTACCAAATATGTACTGACTGCTGCCTACTTAAAACTCGACCCCTAAATTAGATAGATCCCTAAACAAGAGATTCAATATTTAACTCAACATACCAACACATGGACATATTCATTTTATCGACATGAAAATTTGGCACTTTTAGTAAATTATAGTTATAAATTATATACAATAAATTAAAATTTTAATAAAATGAATGCAATCGCACATCCTTCACTTATATATTATACTTATATTTCAGCACCGTTGTATAGTTATGTACTCAAACAATTTTTTTTTCAAATTTAATAGTTTATGGTAATCCATGCTATCAAAGTTACAATACACAAACCATTCATCTAAATTCCTTTATTAAATAAATTGTATAACAACTATTTAACAACATTCAAATAAGATGGAATTCTTAGAAGAAGAAAAACAGTCAAAAAAATATGTGCGAATGTCCGAAATATTTTATATCTATAAAAAACCATATGCCTAAAATATTTCAACATGTGCTTCAACATTCTATGAAGACATGTGTGTGTATCAAAAACCATTCATACTTATGGCAGCACAACGCATGGCTTTTAAAAGCAGATTCAAACAAGTAATTGTTAAACACATATTGTTCAAAATACTTCTTCAAAATCTTAAAATATGCGAGATGGACCTGAAAGTGTCGGCTAATTTTGAAGAATATTTATAGTATTGGCACGGAAGTGGTTAACAACAACTTTCCTGTTCGTCCGAATTGAGCGAAATTCGAAGCAGAGCGCAGATAAGTTATCAACTTCTCTAAAAGTGTCGATTCGTAGCATACTGAAAACTCAACTTCAATTAAAGCCCTATTAAATTTTTAAAAAAAATTCTCACGGCCTTGCAGAAAAAAGTGCAATTTAAATTTAAACTGGCAATAAATAAAATACCCTGTTCAATTGAAGAAGTTTATCAATAACTTAAAGCAATTAATATTCTTAAGAAAGCAATGATCAAAATATCAACAGACCTTCTTCGTAATAGAACGTTTCAGTTATCAATAAAAATAACAGAGAGTTAATAGTTTAATGGTGAATCTTCAACGAGAGTGGACATATAAAGGTGTTTGGCACATGAACGGAAATTTTTTTTTTTTGAGCTAATTTCACCTTTAAATTAATTAAGTTTTTGTATTTGCAAAATATTTTTGATCTAAATAAATCATTATTTTATGCAATTAGTTTAAAGAAAATTAGTTCTAAGCTTCCAAATTCACAAAAAAATGTACAAACGAATGAGAAATGTCAATTTATAAATTCTCTAAACAAGAAACTAACAACTATTTTAAACTTAGTTTAGTTTTTAAAATATTTCTAGTTCATATCCTTTCCAACAATATGCTACGTGTCATACAAGTCATTCAATGAGTTGTTATACATGAAGTGTTACCAGTTTGCCACGGTCACAGTTAAGAAAATAAGAGACAAGGAATCCCAGACATGGAAATCCAATGGTGTCAGGTCTGAAGACCGTGCAAGCTACGGAATAGGGCCGCCAAATAATTAATTTACAAAGGAATAAGCGCATATCCAAATGCAGGTAAAACGACTAATTTTTCTTGATTAATGCAAGTTTAGAAAATACTTAAATTGTTTACACCAATGTATTCACAATTGATTCAAACATTTGGATATTATGATTTATAAAGTTTATATAAATAATATCGTAAGATTTCAGATGTTTGGAAACTTTAGGTGTATAAATTATGGATCGCATAAAAGGCTTTATTATTTTAAAATGTAAAAGAAAATTATCAGTTAAAGAGTTGTACATAAATCAATACAATTAGTGCGTTTATGTGGATATAATATTATTTAGTTTCGATTGTGTACGTTTCAAACTACAAGAATGAATATCTGAGTATTAACTGAAAGCACTTAAAACCGATCAATTATCACCTAAAAATCAGCAATTATTCAATGTGTGTCGGTCTGTCAACTTGAAAGGATACAAAGTGATGTTGTTGCGGAATAGAAATGTCATTTTAAACTTACATATCAAAAAATGTAAGCCGTATGATAAGTATTTCGATCTTATCCTAAAACCTTACGAGGAAACCTTCTATCGGTGATTAGAGCTAGAAAACCATCATCATCGCTTATATTTTTGGGGAAAAACGATTATATGACATGGTTTTCATAGTTTTAAGATCTACTTAATCAATGGGAAAAATCTTGAGAGAAAAATTAAGAGTGACAATAATATATGGTTTATATGGAGGATAATTCTTTAACGTGTAAATATTTTTTATGGGATTTCTATAAAATGATTATTGGTTGGATGAAATATTCATCATCATAGTTCAGCTACAAACAATCCATTGCAGGACTAGGGCCTCTTCAATATCCATTCACTGGAAGAGGTTATATCCAATTCGTTATACATTCACCTCCTCATTCGCTCGATATTGAAGGTACTATGATCTCCGAGTTTCATTTAAAACGCTCACCCAGCGGACCGATAGGGAATTGTAAAGACTGAGTAGTTTTCCTCAGAAGATAGTGAAAAATTGCTCTATGCGACTTTGTTAATTTTACTGAAAAGGGCTTTCTGGAGTATAAAGAGTCCAGCCCCCCTTCTCCCGCGAGGGCGCTGTCGGGCTAGGCTAAAGTCCTACTTGATGCAAAAATGCATCTCGGATTCATTCCTATACCAACTGAAGGCGTATCCTCGTCCACGAGTAACTTACCCCCGCGAATTCGAGACTGGATGGTTTCCCATTTCTCTTTGACTCTCCCAGTGGAAGCTACGACTGAACAACATTTTTTAGATATGTTAAAAATGGTAGTATATATATTTACGCAACGTCGGTCAAAGTGAGTGACATTTTTATAAATGTGGTGGTTAAAAATAGGTATATAACACTGGATATTTGATTAGTTTTAGGCTTATCTGTTTTCCTGTCCTTGGCAAAGTTCGTTTTTAATGCTGTGGAAAAAATAAAATGGACCCTTTGTGCGGCTTTTACTAACATTGAATTTTCACTGTCAAGTATTTTTGTCTGTATTATTACAATATTTGTTTTGTACGGACGAAAATGAGGCGGGGGACACTAGCCGAGGGGCGTAGCCCCCGGGCGCTCGGGATGCCGACAAGGCGAGGCAATCTTGCAGTCGCGGAATCAGGAAACAACGCGAAGACGATTCATTTAGTTTGAGCGATGCTCTCCCTCAGGCATCGGAAGTAAACTCTTAAAAATATTAATATTTTTGAAATGCATATTTTAAGGAGCTGGCAAAATAATTAACATATTTCGTGTCTCTAAAATTGAAACTGAATGTAATGATTATGAACGTAATAAATATATTGAAGATAGTTAAATAGACCGATCCCTGATGTTCTTCATTTGGAAATTTAAAAAAAAATGCTCTAATTCACATTGTTTTTCCATTTTTCAACATCATTTAATCAAATTTAAATTTTGACACGGATCATAATCGTCTTCTAATTAATCAATACGTTGTAGAATGACATGGTTTAAAAAAAGAACCATCAATAGCGAATATTATTTGGTGTTATTTGTTCTTTTGACGAAAGAAATTGCGAAAAAACGACCTCAAATGAAGAAGAAATTTATAAACAGAATAGATGAATGCTGTAACATATAAGGAAGATAATATTTTTTTAAAGATTCCGCGAATATACGTATATCGTACAATGTGACATCAAGCAAAATAGTTTTTGTATACTCTAAGGAAAATGATTATTCAAGATAAAAATAAATGGCCTTACAATAGGGATCAAATTGATAACATCGATTAAAGATAAAAACAAAAAAGTTGAAGTAATAAGGAACAGATCTTATCGCACGGATGTGGGTATTTACCAAGCATTATCAGAATTTAGATATCCAGAACAGGAAAGAATGGCAATAAGCAAAGGAATTCAAAGAATCACCCTCAAAGAAGTTAAACATGTAGTCTAGCTGAGCAAAAACGGGAGGAAAAACAGCAGACATCACCATCGAATCGAATTATACACATACTCAATGCCTGATAAGCAAGAACATTCCTATAAACTAGGCTAACTCTACGATCATGCTACTTCACAACTCAGGTGATCGTGAGGTTTTAAAGAGCTGACGACCCATTAGTCTCCTATACAAAGTATCCGCTAAGATTATAATTTAGCAGCTGGAATTTAACCCTTCAATTATCCGCGTTTTCGTTAAATGTCTCCGATATACACATAAATATGTAATGATGTGCATATTAAATCCGTTGTATCCTATATTAAATAATGATTTCGGAAGCGCGATATTGAGTGTGTTTATGCATTTTACTATTCATGATATACGCTCGCAAATCATAGAAAATGATAACCAAAAATCATCAATCAAAAGATTCATTCATAGAGTTTACGTATTTAATGCTCATATCATCATCTGAATATCGCAACA
Organism: Stenopsyche tienmushanensis; assembly: GCA_008973525.1. NCBI lineage: Eukaryota > Metazoa > Arthropoda > Insecta > Trichoptera > Stenopsychidae > Stenopsyche > Stenopsyche tienmushanensis. The sequence continues at coordinate 2,982,804 of WACJ01000274.1, forward strand.
ACCCGCAGATATTGAACTATTTTACTTGGACGTTCTATAGTTAATTTTTTAGATTTGAATTTAGCAGTGTGCGTAAAATTCAGACGTATTAAAGAAATTGAATGCCGAATAGAGCCAATATAATCATTTAGCTAACCCCAAAGAAAGAGGAACTTTTGCAAGATTTAGTGTTATCAAGTGATGAAATTCTCACGGCGGTTTTCTCTTATAAAACTAATTCTCTGTAATGGATAGGGCAGACGATTACACACTTGTCTACTTACGACCTTTAGATAAAGATTTTTTATTGGATAGTAATTGTAGGACTTTCTCGATAAAAGCTATATTTTTAATTGCCTCTAAATGCTCATTATCGTTGATAGGGGTTCATATTTTTAACATAATTTAGTTGCATTTGCATTAGGATTTATTATCTCTTGGCATTGTTATCCCTTGAGGTTGATGTTTTAAAAGAAAACAGGATGCGTCTGTATTTCAACTTACGTTTTGTCACCACTTCCGTTCATCTACAACCAAAATTACATCTTATCAGCATAATGAAATAATGACATTCAATGTGTAAAAATATTTTTTTCAATTATAGAAAAATTAAACCAATTAATTTCGATCGATTTGTGTTGCAATTACGAATCATTATGGAATTAACCATTATCTTCGTGGAAAATTTTCTCTCTTTTTCTTATTGGAGGGTCGATTAAATGGAGGAAAACTGATAATTTAGAAGGCCGAAAGCAATTGGTTCGGCATCTTGTAAGGTTTCGACAGACAAATGTGAAAAAAAACAATGTGAGGTTCAAGACCATCCATTCATGTACCTGGGGGTGATTAGTGTTCTCAGTTCACCTGTAATAAACTAATTGGTGATCGCCCACCCCCTTTAGGCAATTTACAAGGGGCGAAACTCCGCTGTCGACACTTAAGGGAAATTCTCAAAGATTTATACTATTTGCAGCTAGGGCTACCACTTGTCGGCTGTCATTTAACACCCTTAAATTCATCACTTTTTAAAACATTAAAAATATTATATTACATTGTTGGAATAGCTGATATATTTTCGCAGAGTAAGCTCAATTCGTTATATTTAAATGCATACAAATTATTACATAGTCATAGTATTATAGCACAATTATATACATATATGATCAAATCAATTATCAATATGCATAGAATTAAAATGAATTTATGATGATTAATATTTATAAAACTGCATTTTTTAAAAATGAGAATAGAATTTGTCGTGATTGGGTAAGAAGACTGAATATCAAAAATTAACGAAGCAATTATATTAGGGTGTCCCATAAGTTTCTTTCGTTTTAATATTAAGAAAAAAATAAACGATAATTTGTATTACATCAAAATTTATTGAATAATATATGATCCATTCTGTTCTATTACCTTTCTACATCTCTTCGGAAGCCTCATAATGCCTTCTTGCCAAAAATTTCCATGTTTGTTGGCAAAATATTGATCAAGGTACATTGTTATATCACTTTTTGAATTAAATTTTTTACCATGTAAAGAATTTTTTAATGAAAGAAATAAATCATAATCGGAAGGGGCAATGTCCGGAGAGTATGAAGGATGAGGTAAAACATCCCAGTCAAATGATAATAATTTATGATGATTATTAAAAAACATTAAATGGTAAACTTTTGGCATCTTGGTGAACATTTCTTTGTGAATTTTGGTGATTTTTCGCGACTTCTTTTACATGAATTTATCAATCAGAATTATCTTAGTTTGCAAAGGGTCTAAATATATACTGAATAAGTCAATCGAATTTCAAATAAATTAATTTGATGAATTTTGAGATATCCGATAACCGATTTAAAAAATGCAATTTTGAGAAAAACGCATTTAAAGATTCCAATTCGTTTATCGCCAAGAAAATTTTGAATCATCTTTAATCTGCTATTTCTATTCAATTAAGTTAACCTTCGGTTTTTTCATAAAATTCTTGCAAAGCCAATTTTTGCTCCCTGGCATCAGTTTAAGCTCTTTTAGCGAAGTCATTCGGAGTAGTAGATACGCGCTTCATTACGACAATGGACATAAGCTTGAGTTACGTGTTTAATTTCACATACTATTGTAACTAAAATTTTCAAAATGCCATTAAATCCTTGATTAAAGACAATCACGACAAAAAAAGTTGCAATTTCAACTATCTTTGTACCAGAATGCAAGCGTATAGGAGCGAAAATCCACATCAATGAATTTATTTAATGATTCATGATTATTTTGTGTTTATGTTCGTAAACATCTGATCAACAATTCATCTTGTGATAAATCTTCATAGAATGGATTAAAGATTTTTTGAACTTCTGCAGTCGAATGTGTCTTATGGTGGTGGAAATGATTGAGCTCTTCTTTAGTTTCAATCATGTGCCATCTTGAGCCAGCTGTCTTCGCTTGCCGGACAATTTTGATCTTGAGGATTTGCGTCTGTAGAACATTTGTGGTAGAAAATTGCACAAATTTCTTCCTTCGTTTCTTTCATCGAGTTTGCGTGTCAAAAAATGCTAAACTGTAAAATTTGTGATTTTGTATCATCGGACATGAATTAATCAGTTCGAAACTTTTGGGTGCTCAGTCAAAACTAAACTAACTATTACATTCGAAACAAGACATGAGTATAGAGAATATACCAGCTTCTTTATTTTGCACAACCGAGAAGTGTTTGTATTAAAAGGATTGAAGTAAGAAGCCGAAGTGCAATAGACGTAGTCCGATTCTCCACCTCATAGAGTGATCGAACGCGAACTTTAAGCCCTCACCTCTTCAACGCTATAACTTCCGAACAACCCCGAAAATTGAAAAATCACTTTATCCACATATTCTACAGTATATTTGGATACAGTCAATTTTTGAAACAGACACACGGGATGACCCTCTTAATTAACAATTGAGTATATCTTTCTTGACTCATATTGTTAAAGATATTGATATTAAAGGAGGCATCTTTCATAGATTATGATGGTAATATTTTATGAACATTTTCATTATAAACCAAAAAAAAAATAGACTTCTGTTGTTAAACGTTAAAATAGAAGTAATTTCCGTCATATTCTTTTACATATGCAAAAAAGACTATAAGAAGAATATAATAATATAAAAGATAATGCTTGGAATAAATTAGTGCAATTTTAATTTACTAGGCGAATGTATTATTATATATATTTTATAAAATTGTTTATGAAATTTCTCATACGTTATATAAAATTAACGTCTCATCTTTGATCTCGAAGATAACCTTTTATGTTGTGCGCAAACCAACTTTGATCATCAATAACACATATCGAAATTTGTTATTGATGTGGTTTTTAATTGTTAGCGTCGATAAAATATTCTGCTCCTAAGTAAACAGTCGCATACAATATTATTAATTGTAATTATTAAAATTTTTCCGCGGTTTGGGAAATGTATACTTTACGTATGCTGACTCAGATTCAATGACGCAAAATACAGGATTATTCTGGTTAAATAATAATGAATAAGTTAAAATGCCAATGAATGCACTGTTGAGAGATGAGGATAACATTCGAAGACCTAGACTGCATTTCATAATGATATTATGATGGTCAAATGTTATCATCGACGCATAATATTTGCGTAGTTGACCCTGTCGGTTAGTTCGCTTTGCCGCATTGCAAATATAATACAAAGAGAGTGCATATTAAGAATTCTGTTAGCTGTTAAATTGACCGTCCATAAAGTTGCACAGTCTTATAATATGCAAAAGTTCTTCGTATGTAACTGCATTGAAACTTTTCAGCGTTTTCGCATAAAAGTGAATTGCGGAGCGTCGGTAGCTCGAAGATAGGTATCGTCCTTTATTATATGTAGGATTATAAAGTAAGAAGATATCTCTAAAAAAGATGACTGGGCAATAGATAAGATATATTTTCATCGTTAGATTCTTTCCTCGCTTCTAACAGCAATCGCCGAGATACTTTTTATGACTTTCGCAAAGATCAAATTGATACTGATACAATCGTGAATGTCTGTCTATCTAGTCTTGCTCCCCAATCTTGCCAGAGACTCTTCAACGAAGTACGCAAGAGCAATATTTTTCGAATAAAATCCCTCGGTACAAACTTCGAGACAAGTTGCATTTTTGCTTTATGTCTTCCCGAAAATTTTAAGACTGTAATTATTGCCAATTTGCAAATGCAATCTTATATAACTGGAGAATCTTCGGAGAATACAAACACTTGAAAGCTTGCCGGTTTAATCTATTCAGCAACCTAATAAATGCGAAGAACAAACTCACATGAATACATTTCAGGACATGAATTCAAAATATTTGCTCTGCACCCTTAAATGCTAAATACTATTTTATATAAAGTGCATCAAATGCATTTACATCACGTATTTAATTTGCTTTGAACATTGGAAAATTAGGAATAAATTAGCATCTGCATGCCTACATTATGGATCGCATCTTCTTTAAAATATAATAGCTCAAAATTACTATCAAACTAAATAATTGAATAATCATAACATATATCTTAAGTATCCAAAATCATAGTAACTTAATAACTTTATTGTATGAAGAAATATGTCGTTTCTTAATAGAATAGAAGCATATGTTGAATCTATTTGTTTGATACATAGAAATCATAAATTTCTTGATGTCTATATAAATTCTATGAATTTTATTATTAACAACTAACTCCCAACTCTCCCGCAAGTTTCCATTCTCTTCTTACAGAATCCAGATGGTTTCGGATGAAAAAGTTTCTTAGAAAACCATTGATTTTGTTACATTATACGATTCATTTCTCGTCTTCAATGATAATTTATAGTGAAAAAGGTTGCACTCTATACCTTAATAACTATGATGTTCATGTATTCTATAGCTTTGCTTTGTTATCTATAGACATTAATTTACCGTGTTTGAACACAAACTGATCTCAAACGAGAGCGTGCAAAAATAATAGATTTCTTTCGGGAGGACCTACTATTATATATGTCATATTTTTGTCATCTATCATTTAAAATAATTATTGCTAACGAATAAGAATATAGTATTAAAAATGAATATAATTGAATATATTTAAATAGGGTAGATATGAAAATGATATAACAAACAAATGTGGAAATTTTTGTAATACTGGCTAATAATATTTGGCTGATAAGTCAATCGACACAGAAATTATCGCCAAATACAATATTTATTGTATTACGTTGATAATATGTGTGTCTGTCTGTCTGTTCTATAAACAATCCTATGCCATTGAATTGATCTTACTCACGCTTTCTATATAATCGCGCTAATAGAACTAATAGGGTACATGTCATTGTTATAGCGTCACTATTATTTTTTATCGCTCTGACAATTTCGTATTATTTAAAACTCAATCAATAAGAATCAAAAAACATATCAATATGTTTCCATTTTCCTCATACTGAACATTAATTAATATTATATGCGAAGTATAAGTGCATTTATAAATGCATAGTTTTTGAATATTCAATCATTTTTGTTGCATAATATTGATGTTATTGATGTATTTTAGTTATTGTTACCTACATAAAGAATGAATCAGAATAACATCAAATACGTCGCATTTTGATGGGATTCCATAAGTCATTTGCATTTATTCCAGGAATTTAATATTCGACGCTATGAATTTGATCCAAATTGGAGCCAGAATATTTTACGGTGAAGATATTTAATCCAAAAACATCCCTGATACATATAATTTTATAAGTATGAATTTTCTTCGAGGAATTAAATTTGTTGCATTCGCGTCGATGAATATGATGAAGAGGGATCAGGATTGAATAAATTCAGGGATCATTGATACGTTAAAATTATGGGATTTTATTATTATGGTATATATGATTTTTTTGGCTTTTATTAAAATATTATTTGCTGCGGTACGCAACTTTGTAAATCCTGACCATGGTTAGGTACAATATGCCCATACTTGGTCGTAAAGTTTCGCTATATTCTTTCCACGAGGGGATTATATTAGCGAACTCTAATATTAGAGCGGTTGAAAAAAATGGATCCAACAATCAAATCTCATATGACCGGTTCTATCTAATTTTCCAGCGTGGATAAAAAGAATGACTACTCAACTTTATGCTTTTTCCTGGAGCCGTAAAACCTGCAAACTAGGGCGCGATATACCTCCGATTTATACCGAGATGTAAAGATGATACATCTTATGTAGCGACAGTTGATCAACTATTCTGAAAGTTTCCATTTTAAAGATATAACAAACATTTTTTTATGAAATATCAAGCCATTAAATATCCCGGGAATTTTCATAATTTGGTGGAAGATAATGAAATTAACAAATCAATGATAATTATTCTTAAATTGAATATATTTTTTAAACGATTTTACAACAAATTTCATTTAAGCATTAATTATATATAAACAATTTGACGAGACTTAAGTAGCACATTAGTTTGTATAGGATACTTAAAAGATACAGAAGAAAGAAATCCCACCCCAGAGAATACGGGAAGGAATTGCCTCTGGCGCCAGATCCCCCTTGAATCTTTCAGTATTTCCTGCGACCTATAATTTTTCGCGGCGATGTAATATTTTTTTATAAAATTAAAAGCGAGACGAGCCCAGATTTTTAGAGGGGGCAGTTTCACATCTCTATGCCATTTAGGCGAAAAGGCCACAGTAACGCTAAGTCAACTCGGCTATCAGGCTTAGCAGTTTTCCAACTAGTTTGTTACGAAGTAAAACCATCGACTATTTAACTTGATATCGGATAACTTGCTCAATCGCCAAATTGGCTGAGCTCCCGTCCCTCGCCCTAGATGTCACCCATCAACCGAATTTACTTTTATTGTTACTATCTTGTTCCACATTACCGGAATTATTTTATCGGAAGCTAGGTGTGTCCATACAAGCGTGTATAATGCTAACTTTCTGCTTGCTATGAAATTTCACCCTTGGTATACTCCTTATTTTATTTGTTAAGCTGCAGGACACACCAATATATTTTATTTCAACTTTCCTCTATAATACCGTTAACGTCGAACATTGCAAAACTCTTATTAGTTGTAAGTGTAAAATTTCATTTATTTTTATATCATAAATTTGAACACAGTCAATAAGCTTACAGCTCATTACGAAGAGATAATATTAACTTTAATATTAAAATGAATTAAATCGTTTATAATAAATAAATCACCTCAAAAATTAAAGCATGAATACTTAATAAATTCTAAGATGTTAACCAGCTTTAAATATATTAATTATTTATTTTTATCCAACTTAAAAACATATTTAGAATAACTTTTAAAATAAAAATTAAGCGTAATTTTAACAAAAATATTTTTTTATGAATGAAACATCGTATAGATTATTTATTAAAAAACGTATTTAAATTTAAGTAAATTTAAATCATAATAATATTATATTTTTATTGTATTTTAAGTTAAAACATATTTTCTCTTTTATAAATCACGCCGCACCATTTAAATAATACATGCTTAAAACATTATAAATTTATTTTACACACGTGTTTTTAATTTGTGAATATATTGTTCTAATAAATTGATCTTAAATTATTTTTACATTCAGGTTAATTGTGGTGCAATGTTATACTTTTTAGGTGATGTGTGGTTTGAAATATGCTGACGTGCGCTCAGCTATGGCCAAAATATAAACATATTGGTTGAAGTTGTTTGGTTTGACGGGATTGTTCGTGACGCTTCCGCGTCATGTCTGCTGGGCCGGCGGTTGATCCGCGCCGCAAGGATGACAATTTTGATGAATTCTACACCGAGGTAAGTCGGCACTTCGTCATGTCCTTAGTTTCGTAATCCTTCAAAGACACTTTCACTTCAAAAGTGAGGTTAGTTTTACGACTGAAGTGGTATACAAACAAACGTTTTCATCAGATGAAATAGTTCTATTTACTTGTGAAATTTTGAAATAGGTGACAAAAAGAACTAATATTTTACCCCGTAAACTACTGTTAATACATAATCCAAAGTAATGCGACGCCTCAAGCTAATAGTATCAGCTGTCACAAACTAAAAGACAATTTATGTTCAAAAGAGTCAATAATTTAATCAAAATATGAATGTATGTTTAAAATCTGCAACATTATGTCTCATCATTTTATTTTTCGATTAAATGACTCATACCGGTTATTGTATATTTACTATGATTTAGAACAAAGCCATAAATAAGCGCCATGACATCCTATAATACATGAAAAGTCATATTATTTTAGTTTTTTTATAATTTTCCATTTACTTTTTGTTGTTGTTGTACAATAGTGTTATTCAACTTTATTTCAGCGTCGAAAGATCATGGAACAATCGCATCATATATTTATTACATGGGATATTTCCCGGAAAGTCAAAACGGATGGCAATTAGATGAACTCAAAATTGTATGGATTATACGATGATACTACACATGGCCGGGGAAAGTCAAAGTAAATAAACATAAAAAACACAAATACATTTACTTGACAGAAGCATATAAATTGGGAAATATATCAAATGTTTTTTATATAACGAAATTCATCAATCATATGAAATTCAATACCAATTTAGATTTAGAAATAATGTATTTCCAAGTATATAGTATAAAAACAAATATTGACAGAATTTATGATATATTGAATATATGATAACCTTTGTTTACATACACATATCATAAAATACATAATTAAAATCTTATATGGAATAGTATTCCTGTTTAAAAATAGGTAAATGTGATAAATGCTTCAAATACAAAAGACATTTATTTTTTTATTTGATAAGATCACAAGTGGCAAGTAAGTTTAGTTAAGTAAGCATCGACGAAGTTGTAGATTCAAATTTTAACAATGTGAATTTTGTCACATAAATATTGCCACTTATAAATAGTACTGAAACTATTCTTAAATAAAATTGGTATACGATGAAAATTGTAAACTTTGAATTATTGTAAGAAAGCATGACAATATTCATAAGTTATTATCTGATATATATAATGTCTTTTTTTGATTTCAGGTGAAGGAAATAGAGAAAAGGGATTCAGTTTTAACACCAAAGCAACAGATAGACAGACTACTTAGACCCGGTTCTACATATTTCAACTTGAATCCGTTCGAAGTTCTCCAAATAGAACCAGAAACGACTGTAGAAGAAGTAAAAAGAACGTATAGAAAGTATTCGATATTGGTACATCCTGATAAAAACCAGGTAAACTTTTTCTATCAGTTTCCAAATCAGTAAGCATTAAAGTTACATATTGATACGGGGTATTTTAAATGAAATCGATACATGTACTGTTGATAAAAAGTGATGAATGATTAATTTAATATAGGATGATGCCGAAAGAGCACAGCAAGCTTTTGAAATTATCAACAAAGCTTGGAAAACTTTGGAAAATGAAGAAACAAGGAAAAAATGTTTATATATTGTTGAAGAGGCCAAAGAAAGGACTGACCATATGGTATGTTATCTTAACATTATTTTTCAACAGATTATTACAGTCAATTTTATGAACGCTCTTTGTATATTTGCTTTAGATTGAAGAAAAACGGAAAAAACTTAAAAAAGAAGGTAGAACTTCTGAGGGGATACCAGAAGAGGATCCTGTTAAATATAAACATGCCGTATATGTAATGACAATGAAGGTTTGTATTTAAATAAAACTTATTTATTAGATATTAATAATCAGTGGCGGATTTACCTATAGGTGCAGAAGGCGCACCTTAAAAATTTACAAGACATCATAAATTTTTTGACCCACCGCGTGATTCAAGCTAGCCGGGCAATGATTTCTAAAAGCGTTTTCCTCTCCACAAAATTTATTATTGGTGGTTGGAGTATTTTAATTCTTTTCGCACTGTTTGAACATTTTGCATCGGTTTTTTCAGTTATTTGCTGATATGGAAAGAAAACGTCAACATTTAGAAACTAGGGATATGGAGGAACGAAAGAGAAAAAGAGAAACAAAAATTGAAGAAGAAGAGCAAGAGTCTCTTCAAAAAGAATGGGCAAAAAATTTTGAGGTGCGTATGATTGTAATTATTTTTCATCGCGTTATTTTATTGCATATTTTTATATTCACCATTTTTATTATTATAGGAATCTCGTCAAACTCGTGTCGATAGTTGGAAAACATTTCAAGCTGGTAGTTCTAAAGAAAAGAAAAAGAAAAAAGTTATGGGTTTTAAACCACCTAAACCCAAACCCGAATCTAGATAATGTATTCATAATCTAATTTTTACTTAAAAATATATCAACTTCACAGTATGCAAACTTGAAGAAGTTCATACCTGGATTTATTCATATTAATTTAATATTTTATTTATATATTATAATTTAGTCTCGTACAGATGTAATAAAATATATCTGTATGCCCTTTTTTATATGGTGTACCCTTTAGTCAAGAATATGTTTATCCTACATTAGGATTTAAACTTGATCCAAATATATGTCAGTATTTTCGTGTATCAGATATAATTGGAAAGAAAACAATATACTTTGTATACATATCTAAAATAATTTTGTATATTCTTCTTGACTCAATGGCTTTCACCATATTATCAAAATGTAAATCTATTTTAAATTTACATGTTTATTGATTTTCTTCATCCTAATTTAACGGAGAATTTTTCATTTTTCCTAGAGGCTAAATAAAATAGAAAGTATTTATCCAATCCATATTATAATTCAGTTAGATTAGAAGATAGAAGTAACAATGGTTGCACTTCAAAAATAATACAGTGTATTTGTGCAAAAAAATTATTTGGAGTATATTTCAATAGAATAACAATAAAGACTTTTATTATAAGAATACGATAGTCAAAATATTGACTATTTTTTATCTATATTGAATTAATTGAGTAATAGTAGTTGCATTACTTGAATTATGGAGCACCAACGGATTCCTTCAATTTGTTCCGAATCAATGATTTTCAATATTTTTCTCTTGCTTTTTTTGAATGTAATATTAGGAAGACTATTTTTCAATTTCAAATTAAAGGTATGAACTCCTATAAGTTGTATGATATTTTTTTCTATGTAGTAAAATTATGTACTGTATTGATTTTTGATACAATATTATATAATTATTTATTTTAAGTTTTAATTTTATTTGAAGTATATCTTGACTTCATCTTCTGAGATCTTAGCTTAATTTCATTTTAAAAACAGTTAAATCTAAATTTGAATGTAATGATTTTGGATATAAAAAACGGAATTTCACTACACAAAATATTCACATCTTTTTTATACATTGACTTAAATGTGATATAGGAAGAGGGTAATTCCTAATCTGGGTTAAATTATGAAGGAGTTTCTTCTTGTAAACAAACATGGATAATTTATTTTTACAAGTTTCAGAAATAACTAATAGTCTTATTTTTTTTTACAATGTCAATAAGCAGTTTCTATTATGTTAATGATTTGTCTCCATATAAATACTATTTTACGAACATTTGAATTTAAAAGATATGCCCTCCTTTTTACTAATTCTCTAAATCAAAATATTACAGTATTTGGTGCTAAAAGTGAGACATTAAATTATTTAGCTTGAATGCTTTTTGAATGTGTATGTAATTTTGTATTATCCATGTGTGTATCATTACAAATATCATATTTTCATTGTCACTATTGATGAAAATGAACGTATTGTAAGACTGGGGGTTGAACATTATTTTTCTGTATTATTTAAATTTAAAAAAATACTACAATTATAAATATTGTGTGTATATCATCAATCTCTGTATACATCAGAACATTTCAGAATTAAGCAAAGGTCATGGACAACCAGTATTTTTAAGAACCCCTCTTCAAAATTCAAAACTATGGGGATAATAATATAAAGTGCTAATGTTTTATTGTTATAGGTATTTTATTTCAATGTGTATAAATCGATATTTGTGTAACAAATAATAACATGTGCAGGATTTATTTATTTGTTACATACACTGCACGCAAATTATATATATTTTTTCTAACAGAATTAAAAATTGATGTCCCTAAAAAATATTTCATAATTTAATCTTCCAACTGAGTATCCTGTAGATCAGCAGTTCTTAAATTGGGGTCCGCGGCATCTAGAAATCATGGTTTTTTTTCATAAAAGCTCTCACCAACTCCAAGCCATTTTTTGTATATTTCTTAAAAAAATGTTTAAATGGAATAAAATGAAAAAATTGGGGGTTTATGAATAAAAATAAATAATATTTTTTATGCAGAATATTTATTACGTATATTAGGCATTTTATTTGGTTTCTTAATTTTTGTAATCATGTAATGTATGATATTTTTTGAAGCAATCTCCAGGATGAAGAACAAGCGTCGCCAAAAAATAGCGTAGGCTTTCTTCCCTTTTCAGTTTCACAGTTGGAACGCATCATACAATCTCTATGATTCTTTCCTAATCTACTATAAATGAAATGAGGACTTCCATCTAACCGTTGATCATGATTAGTTGATGAAAATCATCCCAATTTGGACTTGGAAGGAGCGCGAAAGTTACCAATAAGTTGCATTAATAATTGTCAGCGAATTTTTTTATGATTTATTGGCTTTCTATTTTCTTTGATTTCAAAACACCAAAAAAATAACTTCCTTCACCACTTCAAAGTCTTTCACATGAAACAATATGATGTTGCGTATTAATCTGTCGTGTCCACCTTGCCCATATTTTTAATGTAATCTAAAATGACTACTAGCTTGTTTATTAGCTCATCTTGATTAGATTGATATGGGGTTGTCCTTGCTCTTCTCATTGATTTTTGAAGTTGACGCATGCTTTGTACTGAGCATTGTGACTATTATTTTGTTCAAAATATCTTTCGTCTCAACTAATCTTGATTTTTTTATATGATTAAGTAAACCTTTTCTGTTGGATCAAAATAATATTGAATTACTGGACATAAATAATTTTTAAAATGTTCATTGCACCACAACTTGATGCAGACTATTGTTTTATGCTCTTTATCTGCACCCACCACAAGCGGCCGAGTCAATTCCTCTGAACCAATTTTTTTCCACATTCCAGATGACAAATTAATGATCATACAATAAGACAGTAGATCTAGAGTATTTACTTGATTCTTACATTTAAAAAAATACCAAAATCCTATTTGGAGTTCATAAAAGTTGGTATAGGTTGGTAGGCCATAGGAGTTGGTAGGAAAAAGCCAATGGCCCAAGTGCCACAAATTGAAAAACTTGGACGTTCTCTGCCTATGTCTTCTAATAGTGAAATTGTAATAGAAAACCACGCATATCGAGTGTCCGCAAAAAGATATGTTGAAGAAGGGTTCCGCAGACTACATAAGCTTAAGAACCGCTGCTGTAGATTATTGTTCGGTTATAATTCAACTTGGAGTCTGGACATATATGTTAGTGGATGTATTCTTAGTTCATATACGCATATTTCTGGTAATCGTAAATGCATTTTTGTTGAAATTGTATGAATTTAGCACTGATATATTGAATAGATTAGTTGTTTTTACTATGCATATCATAACTATATCTCATTTTTAACAACAACATGGTTAGGGAAAACAACATTTATTTTAATATTCAATTATGCTTTCGTTCAGATGACTATGGCGCAGGTATTTTTTAGGGTAATAGCATCAATGCTATTTATATTTGAAAACTCTTCACTCCTGCCAATAATTCACTTTTTATGGTCTTCCAAAGCATCCCCTGTGATATAAAATAAAGCCCATTGTTTTGAAGATTATCATCTTAACAGCTTATAGACTTAATTTGCCTTTTAAACATAGGAAGTGAATTAAATATCAGGTATATAATTATGGAATACATCCCAACAATTGTGTTATAGTCATCAAAGTATCATCAGACCGACATTAATGGTGATATCGGATGTTACTTAAAGTAAATTTTGTTTTCATAGACACGTGTAGATTGTTATTATTTAACTGTGTAACAAATGTAGAATTATAGAGAACATCAGGTGATTTAATCCACTCGTTATTTATAAAAATAAATATTCATACTGTTGGTAAGCGTTTCTAGAATAATGATATGAAATAAGAAACATTTTGCTGAAAAGCACATAAAAGATTTTAAGGAACTTTTTGTTTGTTTTGTATTTTGCATTTCACTCATTTATTTTTCTTTTTCTCATAGGTTATTAATTTATTTTTTGGTGGCGACTTTTAGCAATTCCTTTTATATGGCGAATAATCGTAGTTCATATTTCAACTGCTGACATAGCCTACATTTTATATGTTATTAATTTATTTGATGCTGATTCTAATTTGTTTTCTTTCTTGCTTGAAATTCTGAATTCTTTCTTTATTGTAAAGACTCTTAGGTTAAGCCTCTAGCATTTAACCTCGATAACATATTGAATTTAGTTTTCTTAAAGCGTATATACAGGTCCATTTAGAAAAAATTTCATCAATCAATATTTCAACTCTTTATTTTAGCCATAAAAAAAAAATTATCATTTCTTTTCATACTATACTTAAACAATATATTTTACAACACTTTGTGTAAATCTATTTTTAATCATGTGAAGTTTATACATTAAAATATAATTTTCCCTTATCAAAAAATATTGACATAATTATAAGTTTTTGATTTCGAAGATTATTTGTCAAATAATGATTCTCAAGCTGCAACGCTTGCTATTGCTGAAGCACTGCATTGTGTAATCTCGGCAAATATTCTGGCTGCTTCTAAAGCTGATGTTGATAGACGGGATGCGCCGCATACTGTCAAACTCGTAGGAGCAGATGTGACAAGCGCTATTGCATTTGCGCTCTAGAATATGATATTTAATTAGTACTGAATGATTTACAAAGATAGCCATATAAATTTTAATTATTTTTACTCACCACAGTGGTTAATTGCATAATAATTGTGTTAGCAGTTTCCTGTCCCATTATTAAAACTTGATTAACACAATCTCCCGTTTGCAATAAATCCCCGAAGTGAGCTACCCCGCATGTTGTTATTTGATTTGCAATATCTACAAACATATAACCTGCGGACTGTGCCAAGTTCCAGACTTGCGATAGAGAACCTTGAATGTCTGATAGCAATATAGAAAAGCATGTCGTAAGATTGCTCATTGAATTAGCAAGCATCGCATCGATCATTGGGCCTTGTTGCTATTGGACCAATTAAAAAATAACCATAAATGCGTTATAAAATATGATTGCTAAATTTCCATGCGTGATAATACTTACATTTGCACATTCTGAAATAGTGAGGCTCACTATTTGTCCTGTATTGACGACCTGTTGAATAGCTTGTTCAACATTCCCAGTCAATTCACTTAACGTGCTGTTTAAATCACTCAAAAATCCTACTCTTTGTTCTTGGATAATGGCTAACATGTTTGTCAAAGTTTGACCCGAAGTCGATGAAGATGTATTCAAATTTGAAACCAAGCTTTGGATTAAATTTCTTATAACAGTGAATAGGTCTTCAGGCATTGTCATAGCTAAGCTGGTTGCATTTGATATAGAATACATTGGAACGCTCGCTCCCTGAAAATTTTCATGCAATGTTTTAGTGATGTGCCAATTAAGTATTTTAAATTTATTTGATTAGTAATATTTTGAACAAATCCACAATATATAATTTGTCCTTTGCTTTGGTTTCAGCTCTTCATTATATGATTTTATTTGGTGTAGTAAATTAGTTATTACTTTTACAATAGACAAATTGAATTTCCTTCTTTTTCTGATAATTTCCCATTTAATATCAAAATGACAAAACTTATTTGATATCTATTACAAGTGAATTCTGTATTTGTAAAAATTATATAATTTTTCATTGAACAGAAATATATCTAAGAAATTGAAATCATTTAAATTCATATATTCATTGGACTGTGTAGAAAGGTAAGTGCATTATTTTTTTAAAGACTTGTATGCTATATTCAATGGAAAAGTTATGTTACATGAAAAGTTGACATGGTAAAATATAGATATATATATTTTATAACTAACCTGTCCTACTACCAAAAAGCCAATAAAAATTGCGATAAAAAATTTCATTTTGGCTGAATCACTTTCGTATCGTAATAGTATGTAATCGACGACGCAATGATAATTAATTTCGGATACCCTGGTCCTTATATAGGCTTCAAATTCGAATGCCGTTGTTTGATGAAGGATTATAAGCCTCGCAGACTATGCTAATTTTTCCTTTTTTTTAAATCTTGAGTGGCATGAAAAAACTTTGATAAGCTAAGTCGTCGTTATCTAAAGCTGATTTGGTCTAGTTACTGTTCCAAAGTTTATGCAAAATGATTGAATAAATATTTTGTTGCATGGGCTTATCAGAAAATGGTAGAAAAATCATTTGGCTAACATTATGTAAATTAATTTTAATGGTCATTCATATTTCGTCTTACGATACTTGCTGCTTCTGAAATTAGAGAATATTCTATTATCAATCAACCAGAACAGAAAATAGATAACTTCATCTCTACAGCATGTTGATATATTCAAAATATTGAGAAGACTTTGAGATGAAGTATTCATTTGTACTAAGAACTTATGGATCTTGAAGCAAAATTTGAAATGAATTGAACATAGTTATCCAAAAAACTATAGCAAATGTCGTACGCACTTGACATAGATATTAATTTCTTTCTATGGATGACAGTACACGCAAGTATCATTTTTTTGATCAGTATAAAATGTATTCGAATGTCATCCATCGGCAAAATTCGCATCTCCGTGGTAAAAAAAAAAATTAAAAACATTGGTAATGTGATCGAAATATTTATTTTGATGTATTAACGATTCCCAGATTTCAAAGAGCGAATTTGTTATCATGACCTAGACTTTATCCTTTTTGTGTCAAGTCAATCGTATGCATATGATTTTTTTAATGGTGTTTATAGTTTGGTTTGATTTATTTTTGTGCAATTATTATCTTTATCAAATGCCAGGACTAACGAAGAACAATAGATATCGGATTCTGTTTTTATTTTTACGACCAAGGCGATAGAATGCGAACAAGGTTACCAAAACGATGAAGTCTTAACCATCAACTGGTGAGAATTTTATCTGGATGACATTCAAAGCTTGACCTAATAAAATGCGCGAGTCTCGCGCGGTAGAAGTGAAACTTTATAGTTCCTAGAAAAAGTTGATTTTATGCATTTACTTTTAAAAGGATTATGTTGTGCTTGTGTAATATATAATAAAATAGGCAAGATACTGGGCAACGGTTGAAACCATGGGCTAATGATGTGGAGTAGAGGTGCGCGAAAGCAGCCTCGTCGGTTTGCTCATCAAACGCTGCTGGGATAGCCCAGCTAACATGAGTTGGACACATAGATTACCCTGTGCTGCATACCTATAAAGGGGTGTGTGGAACAGCCGACTACAGTAGTTGGTGGAGGACTGTCAATGGATTCACCACTATCCTCAACAGTATAGGCATACAGGGGATAACGGTTTTAGGCTGTCCGAACAGCGACTCGTCTCCGTGGCTAGGTACTACCAATGACCGAACCGATACGAGTACATTGGTGCCTCACACAACGAACTTAATTCGTTCCAGGAGCAAGTTCGTAATGTGAAACGCGCAAAAGCACGCTTTTTGGCCGATGGTTTCATGAAAAACCTGTCCAAAGTCGTTCGTCGCGACTTCGTTGTGTGAAGCGAAGTTCGTTGTATGAATCATGAAATGAACGAATAGGAAGTTCGCTGTGTGCAGCGTTCGCTGTGCGAGGCGTTCGTTATGCGAGGCACCACTGTGCTATGGGGAAGGAGTTGCCCCTGCAGTCCGTCATCTGCTGCAGCCCCCTTCAAACTGAGGTTGAACTCATATTGACAGTGAACCCGCGATAGTATTCTTTTGAAATTAGAATAACCTTTGTCTTCGGGTACTCGTGGTCTGAAGCTGGTCCTCCTGCGGAAACTCGCCTCCTCTGGAGGGCGCGGAGCAAAAAGGGTGGACGCCGTGGGGCTAAAATATCAGTGGATGACATTCTCTGTATGGCTAGTCCGAGGTAACCCGGAACAAACCATACAGCATCGCGGGAAATAGAGTCGTATATGAAGACCCTCCAATCCAGTTAGTCGCTGTCTATCGTCTATATCTTATCTCCCTCTCTTTTCAACCAACAGCCGGTTGGAGTTTCACTTTTCGTGACGTCCAAGCCAATTTCAGTAAATAAGAATCTCTGCAAATTATTACAGAATTTACGTGCTGCACAAAAAATTCTCTTCTAGCAAAGAACAGCAAAGGATCATAAGCATTTCATTAGCAAAACAATGAAATAAATATTTTTTAGATTATCAACCGGAGAAATTGAGGACTTACGATCTAAGAAGGAAAACAACTAAGGTTCTCACCAAATGAAACTTCAGTCCAGATTCATAAGTGAAAATTGATTCTTCGAATGTCAGTGCTATTATTGACTTATCAAAACCAGAAGAAGCAATATTTTGGTATTTAGTATCACAATTGAACAGATCAAATTGATAATGCCCCTGGAAATGTTTAGGAGTTGAGTTGGGACGTTCTACCATCGTCTATGTTTTTTAGATTTGCTCAATATCTACTTAAATCATTGGAATATACCGTAAAAATCAAACGATTTAATCGAAATGACATTGTAAAAATCATTTATTTTTGTAAATTCATTCTGAACCGACAATATTTTATCAAAATAAAATCGAAGAATAAAGAGAATGTTGGAAAATAAGTTATAAATAACGATAAAAATTGTGTTTCAATTGAATATATAATCGATAATTTGAAGTGATTCTTGACCATAAGAATATAATGATCTTCTTAGATCATAGTAGTCCACAGCGACTACAAAACGTTGCTATTCGCTCGCATTTTTGTATCAGTGTTGATGAAAAATAAGCTTATTCATTAGAAGCATGGATAAGTAATATCGAAATAAATCATTGATTTTTTTCCAATTTATCAAAAATTAATTTGCAAGCATCTTCATCATTTGATAACAGGGATTATATAAATCATTATTATCTATGTGACATAATTATTCCAGTGGTTTTACTGGATAACTTATTTGATTTAAAATATTTGGGTTGTGACGCATATATGAAAATATGGCTGGTTGTTTGCATATCAAAAACAGAATAAAATTTACAGAAAAACTGATTATTTTCAATGCTGTATTTTCTTAATTTTTTCTAAACTATTTATCATATATTTTATTATTTTTCTGTAGTTATTCATTGAGAATCTTCAATACATTGCGATACTTCAGCAGCTAGTTCTGCAGCCCTTGACGCACCATCCGCTGATGCAAGAAAACCACATGTTGCCAAATCAATTTTGAGGGTGCCCAAATATGCTGCTCCAGCTGCCACCTAAAATTGATTAAAGTTTATGCAAATTTAATGAAAGTTCGTTAAAATATATAATTTTTTATAAATATTCTTACGATTTTTTTCAATTGAACTTACATTTCTTGCTAAATCGACGCCTAATTGAGTAAACCGTGGACCGTAATTAGCAGAGATATTTAATTTACAATTCAAAATTGCTGGCGTTACGAAGTTAAATTGACCTACACAATTTCTATATTCTTGAGCAACTGTGTTGGATAGGTTATTGGCTGTATTTCTGTTGTTTATAAGATTGTCAATAAGGGTTGTGCCTTGCTGTATTTTATTCGTTACACAGTCCGATAATGCTTGTCTGGTTTCGTTCACAATTGCTTCAAATTCTTCGGTCTAGAAATGTTGAAGGTGCAGGTCATATATCAATGCTAAAGTTTATAATATCAAAGATAATTACAAGAAAAAGAATAAACAATGAAATGATAAAAGTCTTATCGCGATGTCTGACAAACATTTTTTTAAGGCCACTCATTTCGGTTGCGCAAAACCAGTAGCAAATATCTTAACGTTTGTGTGCTAAAGTATTTATTTGTGTATATATGCATGTGATTAATTGTACTGTTTGTTAATTTCTAATTTAAAATTTTGTTCCGTCGTAACAATATTTTGGAAAATGTTACCCGAGAGCAATTTTCAACTGCTTGTCCATTATTCAATGCCGTTTGAATCTGTGATTCTGATAGATTGGCCTGGATTTGTATTCCATTTGTTAGGTTCAGCCCGATGATATTCAATGATTGTATTAGAGTCCTTTCCATCGTTTCGCCAATGTTATTTGCTTCTTGTTCGGCATTGATTGCTGCTTGTCGAATGTTACCAATTAGATTAGTAATCGTCAAGTTGACAGAGCTGGATCGCGAATATGTTACGTTGAAACTGAGGGAGAAGTTAGGCAATGTCCAGAAGAAGAAGGCATCTGCACCATTTTGCTTAAAAAAATGCATAGTCCATGTGGATTTATAAAATTATTATTAAATAAGCTGATCTAATCAGATATATTTTGCACACTTACCAGCAAGAGGGTGTTCATCAAACATAAGAGAAGTACTCTTGAAGCTGCCATTTTAAACTATATTAAGATATATTTCGTTTGCAATATATATATGTGAACTAAATTTAAAAAATCCAATATAACAATTACATCTGCATATATTATCATATGCATTCAGATCGAAGCATTTGTTTCTTGTTGTATGTACATTATAAAACAGATCTTTTGATGAGTATAAAAGACCAAGATTGTAAAGATATTGCAATAATTGTCACCTTCACGGTTTTAATTTTTTCCTCAGGCATATTATAGATAAATTAAGGTATACATATCAATAATAATTTGCAACAACTCATTTAAAGTCTTTGTATCTTTTACCAAAGGTATATATTTTTTTAACAAGGATATAAATAAGCGTTCTTAAATTAAATCAAGTATTACACGTTGTAAATAATAGCAAGTCTAATCGAAATTGAGGATTCAATGGAAATGTTTATGTTGCCAAATATCGATGGAGTATTCAAAACACTAAACATCTGCATCCAAAAATTCTGAGACATCGTAATCTATTATTAAATCTTTGAATTTTAATGAAGCAATCATTGATATTTATAAAAATGAAAACTAAATAAAATCCATAACTTTGGCAGGATCGTCTATCAATGCAAAATACATACGTACTCGTACATGAGCTAATTTAAAATCTTCATAGTCTTAGATGCTATATTTGCTTGTCCGCCACTTATCTGTACAAATCTGTCAGAACCGCAGCAGCGCGTATGAGCAACACGAATGAGCCATTAAAATTGATTGTTTATTTAAGGTTGTCTCAATTTACTACTAGTACTAATAAGAACAGGTTTCTTACAAATAATTCTGACCAATACATCCCAAAATAAATTCAGTTACGTAGCAAAGATGCAATGGGCAGTAAAGATGCTCTGATGACCTCTATTGAATTTATTTCAAAATAAAATGAAAACATCAATATCCTTAATATGTGAAGACATTTTTAATTTACAAATGTGTCCCTAGTGATTAATAAGACATTTCTTCTATTTTGTTTCCATCAATATCCATTTCTTCCGAATATATGATCTGCTGTATTATGGTATTTTACTGATAAAAGTTGCGCTGTAGGCTCTCTTCCGTAAGGTGTTTGAGAATTTCCGTAGTTTTCTGATTATCTTGAAAGCAGACTTGATTTAAAGCTAAAAAATGTTACATGAAGCTAGATCTGAACTTCAAAAAACTTCTCCATTGAGAGTGTTAAGGAGATTCAGACATTGCTCTGATGAATGATTAACTTGGTTTCTCACAATTGTGGCTTGTTTCTTCAGACCCGTCCGCTGAAAATTTCCAGAATTATTTTCTAGTAGTTTTATTTCACTAGTGCTTCGTCTGAAGCTCACACTTTTTTATTTTATTTTTTTGGTCCCACCACTTACTTCCGCGCCCGCACTGTGCCCAAATTACACCGGTAATCGCAGACACACACTTGCAATAAACAAAAAAGTACGCATTAAGCGTAGAAGTCATTTAAACAGGGAGTGTTTCTGGGAACGTTCTCGTGCTCTACCGTAGCTGCTACAAGTATTTGCAAGGAAATAGGGGTTTGGACGATTCATTGCCGATTCTGGCCGGAGCTGCTTTACACCGGAATGATGAATCTATTATTATATCCAGATGCCGATCAATTATTCTGATGAGTCTACATTTAACAAAAATGGAGGGAGTATACTACGAAATTATTTCTCGTAGAATCTTCCTTCTGTTCCCCGCACATTCAAAACTGTTTGAATGTGCAGGGAACAGCCACTAGATCTGCATGTCCAACAGGTCCTGAAGCGGAACCTCTGACATATCGCAGGAGAACTTCCCGAGCGGCCTCCATGCCCGGACACGACCATAGTACGTGATCCACTGTCATCCACACTCCGAAAGACTTCCTAAGCCAAACCGACGGAGAGATGCCTTGAATCGTCCGTATCCCGTGAGGAACTGGGAAGTCCAATAACATGGAACAACCCAGTGACACGACGAATTATATTTAATGGAGCTAAAACACTTGCATAAATGTCTTCCAACATTTTCGTTCATCCATCTTTCTTGCCATGCAGCGTTACACGCAACAAGTATCCTCCTTTTTAGTGATTTCTTAGTAGTTTAAGCGGGTTGATTTTAACGCTCTTCGCAATTTTGTATCCATTGGGGTTGCGCAAGCAGTGGGACTGATCGTGTTTAATTGTTGGCGTGCAAATTTAATTTGCCGCCATCGCGTTTTAATTTCGAGTACATTTCGCATCGAATCCTGAATCCTTTGCCTCGTGATTGTCGCCGTATCAAATGGTAAATAAACTTAATTATTAAATATCACAATGTTTTAATTGTTTCTCTCTCTTTTTGAGTATCGCTCCTTTACGGTGTTGTCGGATGAGCGGTCGGAGATAAAGAACCGCCCTCTCTACGGAGATAAAATAAGGATTTCCGTCGTATGCTGCAAGTCCGTGTCGAGGCTGGGAAGCCCTATTGATACTGAGGGATGAATGCCCTCGTCCTTCTCGTCGAAGCTCTTCAGGCCAAAATGAGAGGCGCACGAGCGCGTCTGGCCCTCGGACTGCCCAGCGACTTGAGACGCCTCTCATGGTGGGCTGCATGAGGCAACCGCGAAGAAGATTATGAGCACCATAAGACGGCGAGGGGCCAAAACGCACTAGTTTCTAGTAATATCATATTATTTCATTGATATTTTTTTAATTATCGAAAAATATTCAAAGGTGTTTAATAATAGTAACAAAATACTGTCATATGAGGAATATTTTGCGATATTGACTAAGATGTAGTGGTAACTATTTTTTAAAATCTTATTACATTCACAATTGAATAACGAATTAGTTGAGTTCTAATGCAGCATTTCACCCTAGATGAAACGTGCAACCTTAGATAAAACAATTTGCGCCTAATAAATCATTTCATGCAACTGCTTTTACTTAAAAATATATTTTTTTAATCAGCTATTTATCACTCAGTCAACCATTTTTAAAAAAATATAATGTATTTCTTGAATTATCATTTTTTTCTTTTACTAAAAAAATCATCTTATTAGTTGATATTATCTTAACCACACGCTAGATGTCAGTTCTTCTGGCTACATTATTATGGAGCATTTATTATAGATTCTTCTGATTCAATTTAGTATTTGGTTTTTACGCATTTAACTGAATATGTATTTTTTAATATGTTTCTATTAACATGGCATTATATTTTATATGAGAAATTATGCCAACCGATAAAATTATTTTTTAAATATCACCAGGTGCATATGAAAACTGCTCCTACAAGTTTGAAAATCCGAGTCATCGAACTGCAAATGATGATGAATTTCTTTCGTAATCGTCGCCTTGGTCTGTTTTATTTGGGTTTTCCAGAGAATAAACACCTACTTAATTCTGTGAAAGTAAGAACTTTTTATGATGTTTTTAAAGGACATTCACATAATTAAATTTCTGACTAGATCCATATTTAAATTATTAAACGGCGGAGATACTTAATCTATGTTGGTGTGTCCGTCATTATTTTTTATGCAAATGCATCACACCGATTTAATGACAGCCTTTTTGAGTGCGTAAACAAGGGCTTAAAAATAATTTACGTCAGCATGAATCGCAATTTTTTTAATGGAGGCAATTTAATACAATGGTGCAAATTTTTTTGTGCAAAGTTGACCGCAAGGTATAGTTTAAAATTAACCTAGTTTTACTGCCAAAAACGGTGTGAAGGTTCTAAAGATCCTGTTCAATTGAATAGCGTTTTGCAGTGTTTAATGCAGTACATAAATCTGTTTTAGAGCCTTTTATTATGCAAGTTTTTTTCGCATTGATTTTGCAAGAAATTCGATGACATCACTCTTATAACTGTTCGAAATAAGAGTATGTTAAATATCTCGACAGGTTAGCATTGTGAAATAAACTGAGACAAGTACGCATGATACAATAGAATTTATAAGACGAAATGACGGATGTTGGACCGTTCTCTGAAATGGATTTCATAATCTTTAATGTGTTCCAGTTTGCGAAAAAGATCTTTTTATATTTCTTATGCATCCTCTCGATCATTGCAGCCATCCACGAATCACATGCTTCGCGTTTATTTGACATTTAGCAAGTTATACGAATCTTGACTTACTTGCTAATTGAATTATTAGCTTCATATAAATTTAAAGGGAAAGTATGACGAGTTACGAGCATTGATCATATCTTCACTTTCTTCTATAAGTCTTCTTAGCTTTTCTTAAGTCTTTAAGATAATTAGCACATTGTATAAGACGTATATATATATGGGTGTCATAATTTAATTTTGTATACATTATTAATTCTTCATTAAGTGATATTTATACAATGATGATGTTAATCAAGCTATCTTACGTATATGCACATCATAACGAACTCTAACAAAAAAATAGGATAGAATTGCATACTTATTAAATACTAAGAATTGTTTCTAAAGTATATCTTCTGTTCGCTGCCGTTTTATGTAATTTGCACCACAAGGAAGCTAAATTCAACGACTGAAACTGGATTTGTTGTATATTTAACAGTTGGTAATGATTCAATTACATTTGCAGGAAGTCAACTTTTCTGCTTAATCTTCGTTATGGTGCGGTAATTCAATGTGTAGCGAATACTTAATCTTTCTCAAATGAAATCAAATATATTCTGAACGCATATGTTTTGATGGTATTTCTATACAGAATTTATAGTAATGGAGGGCCTATTTAAAAGATTTTTTGTTTGTAAATAACTGCTAAAATGAATGATCGTTACGGTATTTCCTTGGTGTTAACCACATGACCTACACGCGCTTGAGATAATCTGTTCATGGGGACGCCGCCCGGTCTGTGAGAGGAAGGTCTGTAAGTTCAAACTTGACCTTGCTATACATAAATTACTGTTTTGAATCATAGTGATTTTCAATAAAATAATTAAAATCCATTAAATTTTACAATGGAAAATGTGAAAGCTTTAAATTTAGAATCAAATGTTCAATAATAAAAATAAATTATTTTCGGGTTTCGTGCTCTCCTGGTCGTTGAAATCACTATGTGCACGCTTTAACTAGTCTCGAAATTTGATATTTTTATCTAATCTATCAATTTATTCGTAAAAGTCAATTAAATTTGCAGTGAAATTATAATTTTCAAAAATTCACTATTTTTGTATTTTACCATACCAAATTCAATTTCCAATTGTTAATCCAATGTCTTCATATTTTCTGGGAGAGTCTTTATAAATAAAGAATGTACTTCATATGACTGGAAATGCATGTTAACTGGGTCAATGTCATATCCACACACGATAGTCGATTCAATAATAAAGCTCTAGTGCCTCGAGAGCCTCACAAATATGGGGGGGCCGTCATTTGGTGAGGTACATGCACTCGCATACTGATGCAATCGTGGGTTATTATGATAATCATCTCGACTGACTGTATCTAAAGATGATATTTATGAGAGTGTGAGATTTTTTCCTTGATTTATGTTTTTTGCCAGTCGAAAATACCAGTTGATATTTGATTTTCATCATAATAATATATTCTTCGTCGATAGATATAATATTCTTGGATCATTCGAGCGTGATTCTGATCCACTGTGATCGTTAATCATTTTATTTAAACCTATTTCGATTATACTATAACTACTGCGAATCGTTCGGAAGGACCATTTTCATGCGATAAAAATCAGACAGTAGTCCAATTTAACCTGTTGAGGAGTGAGCAAATTTAAAATCGATGAAGTCGTTGATGCCATTATCGCTTTACACCGATTACTTTCTGTCAGCTCCTATCAGCGTAAGACAATCTTCAATTCGAGGCAGTCAATTGTAAATAAACATTGTTGATAGCATAAAAGACCACGTCATTTCTTTACATAAACAATACACAAGTAATTGATTCATACGACTCATCATCTAACGTCTAACGTTCATATATAAACATCAAACTCTTAAAATTGAGTTTGGTTAATACTTGAAAATATATGGTGCCCCTAAGCACCAGGATTATCTTAAGATTATCTTATTGTTAATATAAGAAATGCAATGAGATCAGGTCAGTCCAAAAGTTAGTGCGTATTTTTGAGATTTTTTTTAAATAGTCTAAATAAAGCATAATTTAATCAATGATATATTTTTCTCCACTATCTATAATTTCACGCCATCTTATCAATTCCATTGCTGTAGAAAGACACAGATTTTGAGTCAAAAAAACTTGAAAGTTTATTTTGTACATCCTGTAAAGAATTTAACTTTTTCCTTAGTAAAAAAATGTAAGGCATGAAATAAGTAAAAATTACTCGAAGAGTAAGTAAATATTCGAAGAGTAAGCAGGATGCGGCAAAAGCTCCCAATTAAATTCACTATTTTTTTGCAGCGTTGTTTCAGTCGTATGCGGTCTAGATTTATCATGAAACAACCCTTGATATTCACCAATCGCAGCCGTTTTTTAATCAATTCTATGTTTTAACGACACTATAAATATCTGCATTAATAGTTTGATTTGTTTCTAACAGTTCATAATAAATCACACCATTCATATTTCACCAAACAAAAACTTACACATAAACATACCCACAAACTTTAATTTTTTTAAGCCATTGCTCCTGGGAGTCCTTACATTAATATTATAGTATGTTCACCATGAACACTATTAATTTTTATGGCTGCACTGAGGAACTCCTTAGCCGAGTCTTGATTGAAATTGAGGAAAAATAAGCTATATGAAATAATATAAGAATTGAAATAACTGGATAAATTCAAACCCAAAAATTATAGCTTTTAGTTAAATAAATAATGGAATTCAACAATTTGAAAACATGAACTCAGATACCGATAGATATTCGAAGATCTTATTCAGCAAACACTTGCCTGTCATAACGAAATTTATAAGGGAAAAAAAACAGTAAGCTATACAAATAAAGCTGGACATGTTTATAAGAAATTTCAGGAGTCACCAATGTTTATTATTAGCGCAGATTATGAAAATATACAATAACAAGTGAGATAAATTATTTTGTTAACAATTAGCAATCACAAATATAAATTATTATTATACTTCATAGCTTTTATACCTATTACTTATAATTTTTGTATGAAATTTGACATAATATACGTCTAATGTGGCGAAATACTGTAAGTAGAGAACTGCCTATATTCGCATCTTTTAACATTGCATTAGCATTGTACTGATTTTATCTTTAAGTGTTCCACATTGAATATTGTTTTCAATGTAAAATTTTCTCGATTTTGTTTTTTAAAACCATCTTTGACATTGAAGTACTTGCAATGAGTCACCTTAAACTATACAAATATTTCTGGTTAAATGCGTTTTATTTCTTAACGTTTTATGCGTGAAATTTAGTTCAAGAGAACGATGGAAATAGTAACTATTAACTCTTTGGGGTCCAGTGTCAAGACGTATTTGACATCATTTTTTTTACTGGCAGGTCCAGTGTCAATACTGTCTTGACATTTCTTTACGGATACTTTTAAAGATATTTTTTGGCGATTTTAGTATTTTTTTTTAAACTGTGGAATGAAAAAAATGTTCTATAATGTATGTAATTGCTTTGCTGTTAGGAACTAGACCATTTCATTGTTTCCTGGAATGTAAAAAGAACCGTTTGGGATGGGATATTTTTGTCCGCTGCAGATATAAAATCACAATTTCAAACAATAGTCTTTGGCAAACTGTGTCACCGTAAACATCTCATATTTTTGAAGTGGTCTTACACTTTAATTATTTTTCGTGAGTTTTTAAATGATAATGAGTCCGGAAATAAAAGGTTACCATGTATTCACCGACAGATTTTACACTTTTGCATACGGTGTGGAAAGAATTTTAAAAAACCAAGTCGCAGATTGCTTTGAAAATTTGCGGGCTTATTTTAAACATATATGGCTATGGCAGTTTGTAAAACCAGGTGAAAATGTTAATTTTATCTTACATTTTACATTAAAAAAAATACCCCCAAAAAAGGTGTTTTTTCCAAACTTTTTTAAAATAGCGCCATTTTGTTATTTTTAAATAAAAAGTTTTAATTAACGATAATAAGGTAGCGAAATGCTTACAGATTAAGAATCTTTTTTATTTTTTGATTCAAGTAAGCCTGAATGAAAATATTGTTCCACCCCGTGGACATGCATCTTTTTTCACATGTCATTTTGATGTTTTAAAAACGATATAATATATATATTTTTAAATTTCGAACTATTTTTTTAGTATTATATAAGAGTGTCATAATAAATCTAAAAAAGATTTATTTAATTATACGGTGTATTTACTGTGAAAAAAATTGTTAAAATACCGGGCGTAAATCGACAGATACCGGGCGTAGATCGACGACCGATAACAAGGAACAATTGAATAGAAATCCACATTATATATATGATTTTACAAATTACAAGGATTGTATGATGTGTTCGAATCATAATATTCCAGAAAAAATAAGACGGACATCGTTATATTACGATACGTGCAAGAAAAAGCTCGACCTCCACCCTGGAGATTGTTTTAAAAAATACCACACTTGCGTGATTTTAGGAATTAATTTTTGCAAATTAGTATTAAATATATCTCCTAACATCATTCGTACTAAATAAATATTTTTATTTATTTATTTTACCACGTTTCCTTCATTTTTCACCATAAACATATTTTTCAATAAATTCACTGAAAATGGCTCGGACCTGGTGCAACACTTTTAGGAAAAACCTTCGGACCGCAAAGGGTTAAAAAACGCGCAATTATACTAGCAATTGAGAATTGACCGTTGAATCAATAAACATTTATTTTATTGCCGTCGATTACTTCAAAGCTTATTTCAAGTTATGCTCTAGGAAGCTTAACCCTTTGAGTAGCGAGAAATGCTATATTTGCTTGTCCACCACTTATCACTCGTACAAATCCACTTATCTATCAGAACTGCAGCAGCACGTATGAAGCTTTTATTTAATACTCTCGTCACTCAATATGAATCGGTGTTGTTTCACACGGGGCCTAAATTCGATAGTCGGAACGTTAACAGAAGGAATAGCGATGCGATATTATAATGCACAGGATAAACGCGGACGACTTGTGGCACATCTTCTCTCAGGTGTTGATTTATCTTAGGTCGATAAGTTTGATTTTGTCATTAACAAAGTGAATATAAGCATGTGCGAAAAGGGTAGGAATGCATGTTTCGAGGTCTTGTAGACTCCTCACTGGTACAAAAAATGAATCAAATATAAAATACTGATTTACAAGTTGTTAATATCATACTGAATTTACACTTTTGCTACTTCAGACAAAAATATTATTAAAGTCGACATTCTTCAAAAGTTTTAACGAATATATTTCCTCGTCAAATTTATAAATATATTTCAGCCAAATTCCAATACATGAGAGCTAATATTATGTTTTCTCTGTATACATTTTAGATACGTATCACATAATCATTCATTCATATAAATGACGAGTGATATTTGCATCATGTTATTCTTCAATACGAAAATTCTTCCACGCGCCGAAATAATTATACATTAATGGTAAAAGTTATAAAATCAGGAAACGCAATTAATAATTAATAGTTAGTTATATAAACATCTAATGATGATATGGCGTGAAATATTGAATAGATGCACCAAAAAATAATTTTCTCTCGAAGTTCAAATGAACAATTTTGAGCTTCTATTGAATGTACTCAAGAATGTCCTATAATAAATTTAAGCATTAATATTGCTGACAGAAGAGCCTTCGAACGTTTTGGCGGACATTTAATATGAGTATAAGAGATATAGTGGTATGCATGCCATTCCATTTTTTATTACAACAAATGTTTACCACACGTGAATTTTTATAATACCATGAGCCATAAATACAGGAAAAAAGATATTGAGGTTCCGATTGTTGATATACCATAAATCTGTATTTTACACATGCAATAAAGTGATAACAACCACCCCTTAGCCCAACCATAAGCTTACCCGCAGCAATAATAATTTATTGCAGTTTTTTTAACACGATCTCTTTTGACCTCTTGTTCATAAAACCACACAAAAAGAACAATTCTGTAAGATTGATATTAAGAAAGAAATGCGAATCATTTTTCATGAAGAAAGTATTATTTGAATAGGATTTGTTTTAAGTAGGAATCTGTGAGTGAATAGTGAAATTATCTTTTTTTTAAATCATATTTTAATTATAAGTGCAAATTTAGAAATTCGTAGATGGTACTGGATGACTTTATTAATCGCCTCAGTATTTATTTGTTTAAATCCAGGAATAAATGATAAACTTGGATCCTAATGATCTATTGAAGATGACCTTGGTGAATAAGTTTTTATTACGGTGAAAATATTTTTTGCAATTTTTATAATAAAAATCCAAAATCCGCAATGTCAATACTTGGTATATTGTTATACTTATAATATATGTTATGTATTTTTTTTTTAAATTTAAATTTCATAAAGAGCATCAATCAGTTGACCATACTTTACGGGGTATTCTAGTCTAGAATTTTGAAAAAATCTATTTTTTTATACATTTTTTCAAAGCTTAGACTCTTAAAAATATATTCTTTAAAGAAATTTGCAAAATTCTAATTAATTACGGAATAATAGCTATTTTAGCGACACGGCAACTGAGCCGGTCTTAGCAGAATGAAATCTTTAAACGCGTTTTTTAACACTGTTGACATGATATCTCAAATTTGAATTAACTGATTTACTTTATATTATGTATAAATCTTTTTTATACAAAGTTTTATAGTTTCTACCAGATTTATGCCAAAATTTAATTTTTCACTATTTAAAACTGTAATAATATGGCCAAAATATGACTTTTTTTTAAACAGTGTCCATTTAGTGATAATATTTTTATTTTATTATTGTTGAGGTAGAGACTAAAGCCACATCTTTACTAATTAATAATTATATTGTTAGAAAGAGAAAATCTACATAGAACAATGATGATATTGTCACTGCGTATACTATTTCTTCCGAAGAAGAGAGCGATTTTGAATCATCTCGAAAACAGCATAATTTTTTTTTTAAGTATATAATTATGGATAAAATGCCTTAGCTTGAATCGACAATACCCATATTAAATCTTGAAATATGTATTTAGATTAGGAATCTGTTCAACGAAAATCGATATAAAATCAAAAGATCGTTGTGTTTTTATATTTGAACACTACGTAAATTATCCATAGTTTACAAAGAACAACTGGTAAATAAATGTAATTCCTTACATTTATGATAGAAAATCTATCCATTTCTTCACCAGATTGCCACTAAGGAGAACAAAGTACCTGTTTTGAAAAGAAACCTTAATTTCAACCCCCAAATTTGGTTTAATTACAAAGAAATATATTTTATATGCTTGGTGGCAATAAACAAGGAACTATCCACATAAAAACACTCCAGTTTGATAACTAAAAAAGGAGCACACTCGTTCATGACATTCAGGAATAATATCATAATGTTTTATTAAACAAACCGATTTCATTATAATCATCTAAAATAAGTAATAAATTGCACTTTGACTTTGATTAACGAAATTGAATATATTTTTATAATTTCAAAATTGACATGATTTACTTATTCATGGCTATAAATCATTACCTCAAGCATTTTATGCGTTGTAAAAATTGCCGATTTTATCAACTCTTTAATCAGAAGCTCATTTACCACTTATAAGTTAAGTCTTTCAAGCTTGCAGCCGGAATATCCTCAGGCTCAATCATTCATGGGCGTAACGTTTGACCCAAATAATCATACGTCATCCCTCATTTTAATCGACTTGCATTGTAAATCGAAATTATGGGTCAAGAATTGATTTAAAATATATAAGATGAATGACATGCACATTGTCCGAGCCGTTCATACTTGACCTTTATAATTAATAGCAAGGCTCGTGTGTATTTTTATACATTTAATTATTATCGAAAAGTTGTTTCGGATTTTGCAACGCAGTGTTAATGACATAGAAACGCTGAATTTATTTATAGATCGAATAATTGCCTAATGAAACACTTTGGCTCGATGAGATTGGTCGGTCTTTTGCTCAGATCCGAATTGTTCGCTGATGATGGCCGTGTGTAATTTTCTCGTAAAATAGATAATGGCGGGGTCATGAGAAAGCGGCTTTCGTACCTAAATTTGAATAGCTTACATTGATACTTTCACTTTCGCATTGATAATAACAAAAAACTGATCAAATCGAATCGGGATTTACCGTTTACAGCGGATTCACTTTCATCGCTTCCATACACAAGTGCATTTTTGAAAGTTGCTCTGGTAAAAAAAAAATGTTTTTATAAGTTATGTTGATCAAACATGTATGATATGCTGAGCTTCACTGACTACATTTGATTTTATTTACATTTTTTAAACTGTTTATGCAATATTATTACAACTAATCACCGCTTATAATTGAGAGTTTTCATTTTTCATCGGAAGTTTTGGTATTTATCTTATTATGATTAAAGAATTTGAAACTCATACTGAGTCTTCAAAAAAAAAAATCTGATGTCATTGAAAATTATTTAATATGTTTTATAATACAAAACGAAACATAATATTAAATATATTTTTGTATGGATAGATTGAATTTCGTTTTCAGAATAATTCAATAGACCACAATGATCTTTATCCAATTACATAAATAATTATTATAATTCTTTAAAGTCCTTATGACGTCCATCAAAGCATGAATCTTGACGTGTCATATCCGATGTCGGATATAGGGGATCTCTATAAGAGATCTTACTAGGGAAAGGATTTAATATGGTGGTTTCCTATTGCCTTCTGCCTGATTTAAAGTGGTAAAGTAAGGATAGAATTATTTGAAAAGGTAGGAGAGAAGAGAATCTATTAGTGAGTAGCGAAATTATCATTATGCATCCACAATCTCGATTTTAACCTGAACCTTTACAATAACAATCCAGGATGACATATGATGATCTTTTTTTTTTTTTTTTGAGGTAGCTTTTAGCAATCCCTTTTTTTATGGTATCATTACCAACCATTTTGACATGGTTTTTCATGGCATATATATGTTTTTAAAAATGTGGTTGCCAGCCACATCTCCTGTGGGATTCGAACCCGAGATGATCGGGTTACGAGTCCAACCGCTTAACGCGGGACTACCTACAGGTACTATGATCTTTGCCCTCTTATATTCAGTGATTGTTTATATAGTTACACTCATCTTTAAATTATACATGGTTATATTGATTATTGATAAACCACCGGTTTATGAACATCTTCTCTTTCGGGTAAACAATATTTGGGAAAATATTTATATTATTTTCCTGTACTTATATTTATTCCTGAACGTTCAAATGAGGTTAGTTTTATGTTGCAGCTCTTTTAGAATGTCATTTATCAGTTAGTAATATAATGTTTGGTAGATACAATAGTAGAAACTACTAGACAATCAGATTTATGTTCCCATTTCAATTGAGGTTTTTCAAATATGTATGAAGAAATTATTACACATTTTTATTTATTAAAATAATTTCTATTTATGCTAACACTATATTTTATTGATTATACAGGGTGTTTTGAACATAAACCATTTTTTTTCCTTTTTGATGTTAGGAGGGTAATTTGTTACGTTCCACATGTAGGGTCACACATGTAGGGCCACATATCAAGTATCAGGGTTGTTGAAATAGATTTTTTTTTCAACATTTTGAAAAAATATCCAAAGTTTCACCGTTAAATCGTCATATTTTTTTAAGGCGTCTTCTCACTTTAGGCGCCTCAAAAATAGGCAATTTTCGAGGATTTTCGCTTAAAAATATGGGATAAAATGGATCTAATGTAATAAACACATCTTTTAAGTACATGAAAAACAATATTTTTATATTTTTGAACAATTATTATAGTAAAACAGTAGCATCGAAAAACCCGTGTAGAAATGTTATGCTCGTGGCTTGTTGATCTCCGAGATGGGTCATTTGAAACAAAAAAATAAAACAGTTTTAGATTCAGTATATCAGTGGCTATAGCGCATATCATCAGATTTTTGATATTCGCGAAAATAACAAAATGGCGCACGTTTTTCGAAAAAGTAAAAAAAAACGCGTTTTTTTTGCAGTTTTTTGTAAAAAAAAATTACTTAAAATCAAAATTTAAAAAATCTGATAATATGCGCTATAGCCATAACTATGAAGAATATATCATTCAAATTTCATGACAATCGGCCGAATAGTTTCCGAAATTTCATCAACAAGCCACCGAAAAACCTTGTTTTGAGATAAACGCGTTTAATGTTTTGATTGCAGAAAAATTGTCCAGACACAGCTTTTGAAACACCCGTTGTTATTTTGGGTATTTCCTCCGAAGATCTTTATAAATCGGTTTCAAAACCTCGTGAACATCCTCAGCTAGAGCAGGAGGATGTATAGAAATGTCTGATTGTTTTTCACCACTTTCTTGCACTTGCACCATGAGTCTGAACAATACGTATGCAGCTGGGTGCTCTCAGGTAGTCACCTAACGGTCGCCCAAAAATGTGGTTAGACTCGTCCGATCTTTATGAAATTTCGATATAATATTTTTGAAGATATGTACTTTCAAAATTTAAAAAAAAATCGTTTTTTTTTAAATTTGTAAAGTGAGAAGACGCCTTAATCTATGATTTAAATAGCACGAAATAACTGTTTTTGTATTTTGAAATGTGTTTTTTATCCAAAAAAAATCATTATTTTATGCAATTGGTTTAAAGAAAATTACTTCTGAGCTTCCAAAGTTACATAAAATGTACAAAAAAATGCAAAAAGTCAATTACTAAATTCTTTAAATAAAAATGAACAACTATTTTTAACTTGGTTTAATTTTTTAAAAATCTCTAAACTATACCAATTCAAACGATATGCTGCATGTCATACAAATCATTCAATAAGTCGTTAAACTTGAAGAGTAACCAGTTTGGCAGGGTCAGGGTTAAGAAAATACTTTTTTATGTTCAAGATATTTTTTATTAAATTTATTTACAAAACTTGTTCAAATTGACCACCTGTATTTTGTATGCACGTACTACATCTTTTTCTTATTACAACTGTAGTTGTCTGAAGTAGCATTTCTTATTTCATTTTTGCAAAGACAGGATTTATTCCTTCAATTAGGATTACTTTTGTGGGCAACTCTATCATGTAAATTAATAATGTTTTAAATTAATGAAAAAAATTCTCTAACCAACAATTCGACAACCCTGACACTAAGGACATAGGGTCTATGTCTGAAACGTAGCAAAAAAAACCCTAACCCCAAAAAAAAAAAAATTGTCGGTCCATGTGAAAAACATCCTGTATAAATGTTTACGGATAAATAACAAACATAGTTTTAATGCATGTCAATTGAAGACGGTTGAAAAACATACTTTAGTTGTTAAGTGGCGATAATTTCTTTGGCTCACTTCACGTGACTCAAAAATGATCCTTGGAGATTAATTATTTTAATAAATATTGTGATAGTTTTTGACACAGATAATGAATTATTAGCAGAATTGATAACATGTTGCAAATCTATCGTTTTCTACTTAGTGAGCCTATATCAAAAGTTTGCACGTCCAACAATAGGTAACGTCAGAGGTCAGGATTAAAGTATTTTTCCAACTTATAACCTCAAGCCTCGCGCCACAAGGTGGGCTTTTAGAGGTCAATCTGCATTTATGTTGCATGCTTAAAAAAGTGTCTGGGTCTTTGAATCAAACTTTCAGTGATTGACCTTTTTGCACGAAGTTCGAAGAATATTAGCTCTCATCGCATTCGTCCATTGTACGACTTTCTGTTCACGTAAAATTGCGAAAATCCGACTGAGGTCAAAATCTTCAAATGTTGTAAGAACAGGTAAATGTTCGCTTAAATGTGTCGCCAGCATATTTATATTTCTTCTGGTAGCTGACATTTATATGTCTACGCGAATAACTCACATGTATATTTAATCGCTATTGATTATTCCAATTGATGCAGCTATTAACCATTTATCGCCTTGTATTATAAAACAGATTCAAATTCTGCTATGGTAACCAAGAGTCATTTTAAAAATGCACCATCGGCGACAACATCACAGCTAAACGCTCAAATGTTATGCGAATTAATGCGTAATTAAATATGATTTTCTATGTTATAAATGCTCTCATTTTCTATTTTCTCCATAAATCATAAATCTGCATATCCATACTCCTTGGCATAGATATTGATCGTAAAATTACAGCACCAATAATTGAATAAAATTGCACAACCTTACTCGTGTATTATCACTATGAAGATTTACGGACCATACGTTTTTTTATACGGTCATCATTAGTGGTAAAATTACGCTTGGATTAATAGTATAAAAAATCATAATAGATTTAACTTAACACCTGTGCTATAATTTGTATACAGAAATCGTCAATCGTAAACGTTCAAAATTATGGCGTTTTATGGAAGTAATTATGTTGATCCTTAATATGTTTGCATATACAGATACGTAATTGACAAGAAGTGTGTTGGATGATTGATCTAAGAACAACATCGTTAAGATCGTTTCACAGCCAGAAATATAATATTGTGCAATATTTTAATTTTTTCGGTTTGTTTGCGTGGATTGCATATCTATAATTCGAATTTGTACGTAACATAAAAAGTTAAATGACGTAATGACAGCTACATGTATAAAATGTATTTTTTGCGCAATATTTTTTAGGCGCAAAATGTATTTAATATGGATATTAATGGATAATTCCAGATGAAATATCTCTTTAGTTAAATTTCATGTAGATTTATTTTGATAAATTAAGGGGTCATCTCACTTTATCACATCAATAAAATCGTTTTTTTAATTCATTTTTCGAAAGTATATATACATATTACGCTCGAAGGAATCACTGCGTTCAGATTGCGCCCCAGCAGCTCTGAGACCGCTGCAGTCGTAGGCTTGTCTTTATACTTGCTTTTGTTTACAGGACAGAGGCTCTACTAAGGGTACAAATGAAGTCAAAATATGTTAACACAGATTTAAAAAACGCTAGTAAGCTAGCGAAAAGTAAGGGCACAAAAAGATAGATCTCTTTACGAAGTGCTTCGACAACCGAATAGCTAACTAATAAATTGATAAAAGATTTATCTAATTATTATGGCTTAGCTATTCGCCGAAGTCCAGACTTAATAAAAATTGTAATAAATGCTATTTGGGCCTCATACTATCATAAAATTTAAGAAGGCGGCGTAGATTCTTAGTGCGAATAGCAGAAACATGCAACTACAAGATCTTTATATTTGTACAGTCATCCTCCCGCTCTCATTGAGGAAGTTCAGCGATTCTTAATGCCCATTTATGAAGAATTATCGTTGATGATTTACTAGAAAGATGGCTTAGGTCGAATACACAAAATAACAATGAGAGTTTCAACGCGTGTATCGTATCAGAGATACCAAAACATATTTTTTGTGGTAAAAAAATACCAGAAATCGTGACACATTCTGCAGTCTGCATTTTTAACGACGGATTTGAACTTATTTTAAAAATAATGAACGTCATGGGGATCACGATTCGTGAAGACGCGCAAAGAGAACTCCGAATCTTCGAAAGAAGCTAGAACAGCTCACAGAGACGATAAATGAGCAAAAAAGATAAGCTTAGAATTTCGAAATTTTTTATAGAATTTCGAAAAACCAAGTCGCCGATTGATCTGAAATTTTACGAGCTTATTTCACACTTGTATAGCAACGATTTTACATTAAAAAATACCCCCAAAAAGGGTTTTTTTCCCCAAACATTTTATTTAAAACAGCTTATTAAAAAAAAAATATAATAATTGAGTGTTTTTCCTTATTTTTTGGGTCGTCAAAGTAGATGACTTAAGTTGAGTAATACAACAAATATCTCATCAAATGCAGAAGACGATCTTTTGAATACAATGTTTCACTTGGCGAAAAATATTGTTGCTCTGGCCTTATATTATTTTTAGCTATCCACTTCTCATTTTTTTATTATGACTTATTACAAAAAGGATTGTTTTATTTTCCTTGTTAACAGATAACTTTGCATTTACATTTCTTTGTAAGTATCTTCATTACTATGAATTCTTTCTGACAATCCCTCAATAGATTTCAACAGGTCATCATTTGAGTTGGAGTGCCTATTTTCATTTTTTAGGTCAATTGCCTGATACAAATTGTTTAAACCATTATTGATATTGATTGACTTTTAACACTTCCACGTGTTGTTTATTATTTAGATCGCATTTTTTGTATTCCAATTATAATCATAGAAAAGTAATAATGTCTGATACATTATTTTTTAGCATTATAAAAATAATTTTTACACAAAAAATATTTATTCTGAAAAATTATGGATGAATTTTTGGTACAACTTAAAAATAGGATCAGACCTTTCTCTTATAATGTTTGGAAATATGCTAATGTTTTGCAGATTTTATTAATTGATATACAGACACAGCCTATTTGAATTGGCCACATATGCATTGCAAATGCTATTTGACAACATTTCCTTCCTTTCGTCAATGTTTGCTAAATTCGTCATTCATATTTTCATGGATGATTTCTATTTTTGATCAGCAATATGAGCTTACTATTATTTTGAATTTCATCTTTTTAATTAACTGTACAAAAGCTTTTTAATCATAACGAGAATATTATTTTACGATATCTTCGAAATTGGCTCACTTCTCTCACTTCTTAAACAAATTAACTATGTAGAAGCATTGAAAAATAATGTTACTAACATCATTATATGTAAATTATAATAACGTAAATCAGCCTTTCTCAAATTTTTATATTGTAGTACCCATTCATAATGAAGTATTTTGCGCAAAATCTCTTCACCGCGAACGCCATTTGAATACTATTTATAAAAAAATGCATAAAATAAGAATTTTAAAGTATGTTTTTCAATTATTTAAATCAGTTCGGTGATTTTTGATATGCGCATGAAAAACCGCGGAAACATGAATCAAATCGGTTTCTTAACTTCAAAATTGAATTCAAAGAACTATTAGCAAATATATTTCAAAACAGCACCTATTAATAATATAACCTTATTATTTAACATTTAAAATCATGATAATTATTTACATGTCATTAGCATTTAACAGCTTTCTAGTACAGAACTATCCAGACCAAATGTTACCGAATTATGTCCGTCAAACCGCTCATACTAAAGTATAATTGTATTATATTTGGTCGTTAGGTTCTAATCGTCTTTAGCTTTAAAGATCATGCACACGACAAGTTTACAGAACCTGAATATTTACACATATTTAACATAATTATCTAAACAGATGTTAAGTTCGATATAAAATATAATGCTTTTATTTAATTTATAGTAGGCTTTGCTTAATTCCTTCATGCATCATGAAACCCATAAGTTTTGGCTTTAAGCTTAATTTAAAAATCTGTATTTAAGGTTGTAAATGCATGGTCACTGATACAAGTAAAGGTCATCGGTTCATCGAAGTTGCTATAATCTGCAAGTTCACCTTAGCTATTTTAATGTCTTTGTTGTTTATCGTAAGTTGTCTGTCTTCAAAATAATTTAAATATTCTATCGCAGGATTTGTCGATAATGACTGTTAACCACGTGGAATACAGAATTGTAAACACAGTTTATTATCATCAGACAATTGGCAAATGTCACAGTTATTGTTTATCTTCACCGTTAAACACATTTTGCATCGTGACAGTTATTTAAAAGTATATAATTTTACACGCCACGAAGCGATCTTCTCAGAACCAGCATACTAAGTCACACTTATGACAAATTGTGATATATTGATGTCTAAAGGCACGATTTATGTGATTCATGATTATGAACATAAGCATTCAAGGCGAACTGGAGTCAGAATTCATACCTCCAAGCAGATTATGGCAAGCGCTCTTAGATATCGAGGATCAATTTTGGAGCGAATGTTCATCGTAGGATTGTGCTATTATATAATTTATGATTAAAATTCAATAAGCAATTATGTCGAACAGAAAGAAATGTTAATGTTGAATTAAAACCACAGTGTGATTGCCATTTTGGGTAATAAACTCGATTCGCGCCCGAGATCTATCATTGAAACTGCAAAATTTATTACGGTCGTTATATTTTATGTACTCAAGTTAATAGATCTCGGGTGTAAATGTAAATGGTTGCGTATCTCTGAAGTCGATTAGCTTCTCTCGTTTCCGCCTAATTAATTCCCAAACAATATTTTCCTGGTTCGAAGCCGTTTATCTAGTTTTTATTCGTTAGTACTCTTGTTCTCTAAGAAAAATAATGCTCTTACGAATTACTAATTGTTCTAATAAGAATCATCAAAATTAAATGATCAGTAAAATGCTTAATGATTGCACGCAATAAATTTTGCAATCTAGAAACCAACAGCATCTTAGAAATATTGTTTAGATTGATATTTGATCAAATGGCAAAGCTAATTTTTGACGTACTTTTACTTTATAATCATGCATATTTTATTCAGTACATATGGTATTAAATGTATCTAGATCAATATAATTTGATTTATGCTCTCTATTTAAATCCTTCAATCTGTAAACAGTTTAATACACTCTGAATAGCATACCAACAATTGCACATTAACTCTTAAACGCTTTGTAAATTTAATTTATCAAAGGGTAGTTGCTAGAAACATAAGACGATTTTGCAGTGTTATGTAATTTTCTACTTTTTTGATAAGCTTTTTAGAGTTAGTAGTAATGATAGTTTGGCTTTCACATCTGGAACATCTGGATTCTTCTGAAGAATCTAATCATCTGCGATTTTTCCATTGGAAATCTCTTGGGATTGGGATTCTCTAAAATTGTTTCTTATTTCATTTTATTTTGATACACTATTTTTTATTACTTACAACTAATCAATCGTACATATGTCTTTTTAATATTAAAATCATCATACATTAATATCCTTCAAAGCTTGAAACAGATCAATGGAGTTGTTCATTGAATATGTCATGTCACTATGTCGTGATAATTGGATTCTGATATATATATATGAGTTAATCAACTTTCCATATAAGAATGAAACTTATACGATTAACCAACCAACAGAAAACAATTAAAATCCATATATAAATACACATAATGTTACCTGATGTCCGAGTTTCATTTTGACATCAATATGAAAAAAATATAAGCAAAAAAAATATTTTCATTTATAAATACAGGATGTTTTGCACATGGTTCGGAATTTTTTTTTTTTTTTTCAAAAAAAAGTTCGAAAAAGGTTTGAGTTGAAATCCTGACTGTGGATACGTGATTATTATATTCTTGAATATGAAAATAAATACAAAGGCTATGAGTAAAGCCATTCAGAGTCGCTTCGGAAAAATAATTAGGCTATATTTAAAATTAACTTACAATTTTCGCATATTGATATATATGGAAAATAATTGAAAACCACTACACGAAAAAAAATCCCTAGAAAAGTCTCCTATGAGGACACCCGATAACAGAAATGGTATCTTAAGAAGAAGAAATTTATATTGTATATTATCAGTTACATTAATTTTTGATTAGTTGATTATTGACATAAATTGGTTATGATCCTATGAAAATCACAGAATATCTTTGTCTGTAATTGAGTTATGTCTATAACAATATTTTTCATTTATTTTATGGTAGTTTGTAATAAAAATAAGCACATTATTACAGCTATTATGTGTATAATTACAATGCAAATGAGAATATGGTCTGCTATTATTTGGGACATCGATAAATATTGACAACACATTTACGTACTGGGTTCGTGACCTTTCTATCGAACAGTGTCTCTACCAGAGCATAGTGACCCACTAGGATATCGTAAATATGACCTATTTGTCTCATATTATTTGATTTTATAAACAATACCCTATGTCATCTTCTATGCCATTGTAGAATTCGACTTCTTGGATAAACAACGATTATGAAGAGACAATGTGTGTTTAGCGATCTCATATGCTAATTAATCTGCTGTCGATATATGATATGCACTTATGCCACCTATCAATTATGCTCCACCTATGAATTGCATAATGTGAACGCGTATCTTGTCAGGATAGCAAATATGCAATTCAAGCCGCGTGGCCATGACATCTTTGGATATATTATTTTTATATTGTGAGTTTACATCATCAACCAGTGCACCCATGCAGCTTCGTTTTATTTTGGATAATACCAACGGGTTTGTGTTTGAATTTGGATTATGGTATTGATTGCAGTGCTGAATTTGGATGGTAGTTATTTAACCGAAATGGTAGGTGTTAAACGTGACGTAATGGTTAATTAACAACTCGTTAATCTTCTACTTTGGTTATTTATTATGTGTGGCAATTTGGTCTTGATGATAAATTGCGCTTTTTATGAACATTTATAATTGCATTCGAAAATTAGCAATTTTTCTTGCTCTATCATAGTGCAAATCTTTCTAAATGCAGTATAATTTTTAGAATTTTTAAAATAGCATCTGAGAAACCTTCACTATATGTTGGTAGTGTGTATCAGTTTCTGTGACTTTTTTGTGACATTTTAAATCAATCCAGTTTTTTTACTACTTGCAAGTCCTGCACTATCAGCAGTCCAGATGGCGGTCGAGTATAAATAGATAGATAGTTTGATAATTTTGAGACTACTGATTTTTTATTTGATTAAGCAATACCGGAATTGTTAGTTGATATTGAGATAAGTAATTCCGGAAAAAAATACTGAAAACGGAGAAATCTATGAGATTTCTCCAAGCACTCTTCATTCTTAATTATTATTTTACTGGTTGCACTTTATAGACCTAGTAGACAATGAAGTAAATACAAATAATATTGCATCCAGCTTTTTTTTAGATTATAATCATCAGGGCGCATTTGTATGTTATTCATTTTAGATGTTTGCTTACCAAATATCAAATTTTAAATAGTCATTCTGATCCAAATCATGATCAGTGTAAGTCCTTATTTTCTCATAGCTACTCACTGCTTCAAATTATTGCGAGTCTTTATCTTGTACTAGGGATAATTTATGCTTCTTTACAAACGATTTTTATCTAAAATTTGATATATGTTCATCTACAAAAAATATGTTAACCAAAAATTTTTCAATTGACATAACTTTTTATGATAGTTTTTTTTTAAATGCTAATGTTGACATATCGCGTCACCGCACCATGAACATATGCTTAATTATTAGCATAGATTTATTTTAAGCTTTAGATTGCAAATATATACAGTTTTTATTAATCATCGGGAGCTTCATTACTGACATCGATACATGAAGCATTGATAAAGATGCAATTAATCCATTCCAAAGATGGACGAGGTGAATCTTCGTACA
Source organism: Stenopsyche tienmushanensis (assembly GCA_008973525.1). NCBI lineage: Eukaryota > Metazoa > Arthropoda > Insecta > Trichoptera > Stenopsychidae > Stenopsyche > Stenopsyche tienmushanensis. The sequence continues at coordinate 3,026,470 of WACJ01000274.1, forward strand.
TAATGTCTTTTAAATCTGCTGTCATCGGTAAATCGAATTAATCAATTCTAAGAATTAAAAAGATTGACCTTAAAGATGTGCTATTTGTTCAGCTTCCATTCCATCAATTGATGGACGTGTTATTGAGCTTTGATCAAAAGCTGAACACAATGCATTGTATTGAAACCGAGTTTCTAGTATTTTCTCCTGTCCAGCTGGGAGAGCGAATGTAACTTGTTACTTGAACCAGTTGCAGAATGCATTTTGAAGGCCAACATTATTCTTAGCTTTTTTTTAAGAGCAATTTATTCAATATGCAATGTTGCTCTCGACTAAATAATGAATAGATATCGTATTTTATACACATTAGATATAATTAAAGTTTGGCTTTATAAAGAGTTTTTAATTACTTTTCCCAACTTATTCTTATTGGTCTAAATAAGGTAAATTTGACAATGCATTCAATGTAAATTTAATGTATTTTCAAAGCATATCGTTGGTGCTTAGCGTGGTTTGATTGCAGTTTTTATTGAAGATGTTGCAAATTAATCAAAGAATTGAGGTTGTAATCAGTCAAATGCTTTCTATTTATTAAATAAAATTGTTTTATTGTTCTGGTCTTACGAATTTACTCTCTCGTTACGATCTACATCGGCATCCGTAATAAAACGAAGTGTGCCACCTTTAAATTTTACAACCATTAAACAATTTTCTTGTATCGAATTTTAGAAATTTTCTATAGTTCAATTAGATAAACCAAAATTGTAAATCATAAGTCATCGTGTTCAATGTTATGGAACAATCGTTTGAATGTCATGGTGTCTTGCTTGAATGAAATATGTTTTCAATGGAATCTTTTGTATTGATTGTATTTATTAAAACACCAATCAATCATTTGAATAACGAAGGACTATCATATGATACGTTTATAAAATATGAAATGGTCTTTGTAGTAATAATGATATTAGCGCCATTATAAAAATTCTTATGTAATTTTGAACAGTGAGTAACTTTGGAAAATTGAGGATTTGTACAGGTCATGCTTTGTGCCACGGCATAGCATAAATGTATTATAAAAAATATTTAAAAAAATTATTTGGGTATACAAATTCCATTCATTAACTACTTAGATTAAAAAGTACATGAATGTCGTAGTATTAAATTACAATAACCAAAACTAACATTTGGCCAAATGATCCTTCTAGGTAAAAATTGTCGATTTTAAAGATAAACATTATTCTGTTACGTACTTCTTTTTTTGTACACATCTGTGGATCTGAGCAGACTGTTGCGAAATTTTTAGAAATAACAACTCCTATAAGAATCTTTGTCGAAGTCGATGTCATGAACATTTTAAATTGAAAAGTAGTTCCCAAGGCAAATAAGGTTGGGCACCCTTGCATTAGATGAATGCTTGGATCTTTTGATGAACTTTATCAGTCGCTTCTCACAGAGGATGCACACACGCGCAGAATCACGCTGATATATTTACGCACGTATCCGACTGTATGCATTGCTCTTGATCCAAATGGTTAAACTTTCTTCTGTTGATTAATTTTATTCGCATTTGTTCCACTACTGATCTTATGCTGGTCAAGTGCATTTCAAGCAAAAAATACCTCCAGCAATTTTCTATTGTTAATCATTGCTAGCCGTTGACGCGTGGCAATTTCAAGCCGTAAGATACGATAAAGTTATTAAAATCGAATTAATTCGAAGGATCGTTGTCGAAAGAAAGCGGATTTTTAATTTTAATGCCACCTATTCGGCTACAAATAAAAAAATAAAATAATTAACCGCAACGGTCAAGAATGGGAAAAATGGTCGTTTGCCACAAGGCTGTAATCCGTCAATGAAAGATGTATAAAAAAACTTTCTCATGAGCGGCCTTATTAGACCGGCGTATCTTGTTCAATACACGTAAGTAGTCGGAGCTACATTAATGCCTATTACTTATTTACAGCGCTCCTCAAAATGTTTTTTGTCTAGTCCATAGACGCCATGGCAATCTAAACCCAAGCTCATCAATAGCATACGCACTGTTCAAACCGTTTAAATAAGGTCCTTCACCTTTAAGTCCGTAAGTCGATGGATCTTCTTTCGACGATTAAGCGCTTCTTACTGAATCTTCACATCCGGGACTGTTTCATAATCATTTTCAGCCCATGGCGACGAAATAAAAAAAAAAAACATGCGTGCTCTCCTGCAAGTCTCCCACGTATATTACGGGAGTCAACCCTTCAACGAAATTATAGCCCGCGGCTACAACTTCGCAAATCATAACATTCAACCATGAGAAAGATTTTAAATCGTGCAACCCAAGATTTATGCCCGATCCAAACACCCAAATCTCAAATATTCCTGAAATTCATCGTCGGCAACTGTTTGAAGACCACTGGAGTGTTTTATAAAGAATGGTCTACATATAAAATCAATCGCTTTAACACGCCGTGAACATTAGTTTAATCGCTAATCTACTTTTTATGGCATTCTTCCGTATCTTCTGATAACGTCTATTTTGACGCGGGCGAAGTATATTCTACGAGTCTTTTATTTTTGATTTGAAACAACTCTCTACTTGAGCCTTCGAATTTAGATTTCAATTAGAGCATGTAGTTTTATTTTGGACAGTGGATTCAATGAAAATTATTTGGTAAATGTATTCATTTGATGACTAAGTGTTTTTAAATATCACGTGTAAAAGTATGCTACGACTGATTAGAGGATCGTTTATTGACACTATTTCTCTCATTATTACAATTTGCAACTAAAACCCAAATAAATACATTTATTTTTCCTGCTTTAACTCTTCGGAGAGCTTCGAAACCTTGAGAATTGACGACCGATTCCAATTATTCTTATATCTGAGGCATTAAAACGATTCATACGCCCAGAACATGAACCAATATATGTATATTTATAAATAATACTATACGATCTTATTAGTTCCTTAAGAAAATTTAAATCATCTTACAATAGAACAGAAAAAAATCATGATAATCATGTAAACCTTAGCAGAAATATTTATATGATATAGCTATTTTTTCTCCATCTTTTATATGAAGTTTGAAATTCTTTCTTATTAAAAATGATTTTGATTTGAATTATATTTAAATACGAGTAAAAATTGCAACACATCTAATAAATCGTTTGAATACTATCCATTTCCCATTATGCTCATCATTGTACTGTCAATCTTAACTAACCTGATTTGTCAGCCTTGCCTTATCGCCGTAGAAATCTATTACACTTGGTGCAAATTCATGTTTATTCGAACAATGATAGAATAATGCTTTCATTTTTGTTCCGATTAAATATAATAAATGGCAAATTATTATATCACAATGAAAAACTCCACGTGAAAAGCTGATTAATCAATAATTTAACATCAATACAGTTAATTTTTATATTCATACTAGCGAATACCCGGCATGATATAGAGTGTATGTATTTTAATTCAGTTTATTGAAACGATTTTATATATTTTTAATTACACTGAAAAACAGGTATACGATCGCGCTTAGTAATTATTTGAGAGGTACATTAAGATTGCAAATATATATCTTTCTGATATTTCGAGTCTCCTGTCGGACTCATGGACGCGGAATAACTGCCGATGCCTTGGTGAGCCTCCTTGTGAGCATCCTCCGTCCAGTGCTGCCAATGTGCAATATTGGGCTATGCATTGCCGTCGCTTCGTGGTAGTTTGTTCGCACTTTCAGATTTTTTTGCTTGGTTATCGGTACTTTAGTTTTCGAAAAAAATGGTAGTCACGTTCTGGGTATGCAGTCGTCTCGCCCGTTGAATGCGAAGTTTCTTCGTTTGTCGATTTCTATCTCTGTCACCTTGTGGGTGATATATCTATTGGTTTGTTCAATGTACGATACGCTGAACATTCGATCTCGTAAGCTCCCTGAATTTCGTTTTTCACTTTGTTCTTTTTGTTGGACAGAAGACTTCCTATATTTTCTCCCGTCTCAAAGATTCAGAGAAATCCAGATAGAGAAGGTAGTCTGCTGCCGCCTCCTTTTACAGTTTTCCTCTCGGTTAGGCACCGCCTGAGATGTCGCCGGGTCGTCCCGAATCATTGGATGTCTCAGTTCCTTATATGACACGGGAGATTTAGGGCCTTATTGGTTAGGTTTGTGATTTCAACAACTTCGGAGTGTCCATGCGGAGATCTGTTCATGAACGCAGACCATGTTCTGTGGAAATTTTCGGGCATGGCGTCCGATCGCGAGGCGTTCATTCGTTGTATCAGTGGTCCGAAATTCGGTCCGGTTGGACACGGAAACCTTGTGGCCGCTCCCTCTAATTCTAGGGCATTTTTGTAAAAGTTTTGGGGGGAAACGCATCCCCAAGGCTTTCTACGATCTCCATCAAGTTCGCAGCCTTTTTTAACAGGGCCGCAAGTGAGACTCAAAACTCTTCCCTACTCTATACAACTTATATCTATGAAATTATTTTCATCTATTTAGTTTTTAAGCAGTTTTCATCTATATATTTATCCTATCCTAAGAATTTTAAAGTAAAATTTGAATATTTAGCTAGCTTCCCCCCGCACTCAGAGCGCAAGCGACCGCAAGAAGTGGAGAAGGAGCGCGTCCTTGCAGTCATGGAATTTACTTTTCCATGTGATGTGTACCGTCTGGCCAAAAATGATTTGGGCGTGAGCAGCCCACATACAGCTGTCCATGTGAGAAGCATGCACGCATACCCTGTGTTTTTCTTCCCTGTGTGTCACTAAAAACCTGGTACAGTTGCTACATGTCGTGGCGGATGTATGTTTCGGAGAAGAATTATAGGCACGTCAATTTTCAGTGCTAAAATATCCAATTCAAATATATTTTTTATATAGAATGATAAACTAACTGAACGTTGTCCTAATGTTTTGTTCATGTATTTGCGTGTCATTTAATCAATGCCTTTACATACCATATCAAAAATCACCTTTTGAATTTTATCTATATGTAGTCGTCTCCAGTTGCGTGAAAGATGTCGGTAAGAAATCCCGCCAAGTGCGAACGGATCAACAGCGCCTGCGAGTTTCTTACGCGACTTCTATTGGAAGGTGGACTGGATATTAAAAGTGGGTGGTTAAAAATACAGTCGTCACAGTGGTGTCACACCGATTCCCCATCTGCCGAAAAAATCATGGCCTCATTGTTTAGGGACCGAAAAGGTCATTTTGGTCTAATTTCTGCCTCAGGGAGAAATTCGTTCCTCTCATCAATGCACAACGATATTGCGAGACCCTCAAAACCTTAAAAGAAGCATTCAATACAAAAAGCTGCTGACGAGAGGAGTGTGCTTGTTGTACGACAACGCCCGTCCTCACAAAGCCTTAGCTACCAAGGTCCTATTGGACTTATTTGCTTGGAATGTTTTGAACCACCCCCTGAATTCCCCTTTCTTCACTGAAATAACACATGGGTGGAATTAAATTTTCAACTGGCGAGCAGGTGCAGAGAGAGTTTTGAAGTGGGAGAAGAAGCTGGCGGAAGATTTCTTCGAGGAGGGCATAAAGAAACTTGTACCATGACTCATTAAATGCATTGAATGGGATGAAAATTATGTTGAAAAATAGTTAACAAGTGTATTAACAATGTCCTGTATATTTTTCAAATACACTTTTTCTAAAAAAATATAAAATTTAGTACACTTACTTTCGGTATATTCCTCGTACTTTCCACCTTTTCTGCTCATTCTGTTTATTTTCTTAATTTGATTTTAATGCACTTTTTTCAATCCTAGATCCAATTATATTCCATAAATGCAATGAATACCTTCAGCTTATATCTTAAAGATGGATGCAGTATATTGGCATAATATAAATTTAAAATGGACAGCTCTAATTAAATAATATTTAGATTATGATTGGGTCTCATCAATTAATATTGCAATATTTATTAAAACATCGCTGAATTGTTTCTCAGTAAATACATCAGTAGTAAACATTGATAAATCATTCGCGGTATTATTGTTACAATTTGAAGGCACATTACAAAAAAAAAACAAGAAATACAATTCGTAGAATTAAATAAGCAAATCAATGAAGGCACAGCATATTTATGGAGTCGTCAACCTTCTAACATTATTTCCTATTCGATAACGTCAGGTGTCATAATCGTTCGTCGGAAAATGTGACTCTTACTTCCTATATATTTTAATATTCTTCGTGTCTTTGGTGGTTTTGACTGAATTTATTTTTCGTGCAGACGAAAGCTTCAAGTACAAGGATTCGAAAGCAGTTCTTCAATAACCTCAGGCCGATGACGGCGATCATTGAGTAAACGGCCCGTTTCGTTCAGTCCTGACTCAAACTCATTAACGACCGCAACGACTGTTTAAAAATCGCATTAAATTATTCCATTATTAAAATTGTACGAATTTCTCGAGACAATCTTGTAATGCCGTTATATCGAAGCAGTCATGTTTATAGACTTATTAAATTCTCGAGATAACTTCAATTCTAGTCGAGGTCAGTCATTTACTTGTGGTGCAATCACTTTTGATTTATACGTTCATAAATAATAGGAAAAAACTCGTAAATAACACGTTTTCAACAAGCAATATTATTTTATTCGATAACTGCATAAAGAGTTGTAATTTTCTTAAAAGTATTTAATAATAAATCCACAATGTAGTCTGTCGTTTCAATTGACTTTTTGCATATGGTATTTAGGAATATTCCGTCAATTACTACAAATTCTACAAAATCCCTTAGGCGAAATTGATCAAAATTTTATTTCAAATTTGCAATTATTATATAATTCATAAATTGTTATCAAATTTCCTATATTAAATCTGCAGCCAAATTATTCAAAGACTAATTATTACAGACCGGTCGCGTAATTCTATTCATATCATAGATCAATAATATCTCGTTTAACACAATTATATTGATCATAAGCGTATATAAATTGAAATAATGTGTCTCTCATAGTCCGGTTCTAATTATTTAGGTATCATTAAAATATAATTCAAATTTTGAATAAACGAAATCTTTAATGCATTTTTAAAATTTTTGAGGCATGAAAGCAAAATTTCCACATAATTCGTAATAAATATAGGGTTGCCAATTTTTCATGACACAATTTCCGTACATATTGACTAAAACTGAAATACATACTAGGAACGAGGAACGAGAAACTACTAAACACAACATGCCTAATTATCCTAAGAATTTATTTCTATTTAAAAAATATGTAAAAATGTAATAATACGAATTTATTCAAGATTTTTTGAATAGCAATTGTAGATAAAAGGGGATCTTTGAGCTGATTCTTTGAAATTCAAATTTATATTCATTATCTAACTCCAGTATTCGGCAGCACTTATGCATGACATATAAATAACAAACTATTAAATACACGAAGATCAACTTAGAGATGCAGATTCAGTGGAAATGTCAATAGGTGAAGAATTAAACATATTAGGTCTTTCCGAAAGTAATCTATTATTTTCGCACGCTCTCATTTGAATTAAGTCTGTATCCAAACACGGCGTGATAATGAAACAATCATGATATGGTTTATCAGCTTTATTTTGTTGTGTCATATATCTCATTATTAAAAGTAAATATGGCAAAGCTAAAAAACAGCGAAGAACATATTTGACGGTTTTTTAATCAGTGCTTGAATGTGTCCTCTACAGATATCCTCAATCAAATTACATTAAGACAAATATCACAGGAGCTCTCATATCCAATAATCAACCGTATACGTTTATTTAAAATGCATTGGTAAAATAAGCAGGAATGATATTTGGATATTGCATGTATTATTCGCGAAGAACAGAACACATTATGTGTAATTTTTGTCAAAACCCTTTTTTTCCAGAAAATTATCATTGTATACGTATATATACATTATTTTACGACTTTTATGTTTTTAAAAACAATAGATTTCTTTTGGGATCACCTATTAGAATTATTGATTTCTTCCAAAATATAACAAATTGATTCTAATGCTTCAATAAAATAGTTCTTCGAATAGGAATCAATGCAATTTTACAATGTGTAGGTGATAAAATATCTCTTATTAGCATTTATATCGTTATATTATTTATTCGTATATCAGTTTTTAGCTTGAGATTATCGCAAATATAAACTTTAAAAAAGTTGTTCTTGGAACCAATTAACGTGTTAAATTTATCGACGAGATCGATTTTAAGCATTCTGACGTGTTGGTCGAACAATTTATATTATTGTGTGGACAAAAGAAAAACACATAGGAATGTTGTTTTTTTTTAGGAATTTATTCTTCCGCTAAAAGTATTGGATCAACTATTTAATACTATGTGTTATTATAACCGGGGATGTTTAAGCAAACAAACAGGAGCAGTAGCAAAGGAAGTTCATCGAACTGTATATTTCCGAATGTTGTATTCCAAGTCACTTATTAAGGACGTAAGTCAATGTTGAATCGGGCGTTAAGGTGTTGATATTCATCGTATAGTAAGAGGTTATTATATGGGAGTGAGGACATTCAGTTCGCGAGACTCAAACGACGTAGTCTAACGGTCTCTCTCTCCTCAGTGTTATATTGCACCGGCACTAGTCGGTATCAGTACCTCGAGTGAAATTGTTTATATTTACCAATAACTATTGTTGTCACTTGAAAGTTAGACTCAGTACATCAGTTGAGCTGCGGCCAGTACGCAGTCAGTCGGCAACGCGGCCTCTTTGAAAGCGACCCCCAAAAACACGCCCTTCCGGTTCGCAGCTATCGCGAGTGCCCATAAAAATGATACCAAGAAAAAACAGTGTTCTCAGTGATGAAGATTGATTGTTGATTTTTTTATTGTTGTTTACAAACATCCATCTTCAAAGGTGCAAGGTTAGTGTGTTAACTATTTCATAAGCTAATTACCGCATGTGCAACACGTCAAAATATTAATGAATGATGTTCTAACGGGAATTCGTATAATATCAATTGTTACCTGTGATTAAGCAACATTTTCCATAGACACTAAAACATCTGATTAATTCTTCGGCCATGCTATTCAAACCATTACGTACTGCATTATAACAATGCAGAAAAATATTTTCACCTCATCAAATCGGAGGTGTTACATATGCCATTAACGCGGATGATTTTACGATGATACATAATAAACACATCACTATTGGACTATTGTGGGTATAAAATGACTCGGCATATCCATTAATATGCCGTATGCACGTCGGGTCCTATAGAAAGTTTTGTCGTTTAAACGAGACTCAATGACGAGACTTTAAATTATTTGACAAACTAGCATGCTTACTTAATCTCTAATTATTTCCATAATACAGAAATTGACTTAACGAATCAAAATTCAATTAATTCGAGTATTGATTTTTATTAAACGTATATCAATGCCTCAATCAATTGTTTACATACTCCCCCATAACCTATTTATGCTAGCATTATTTTACAAATTAGGTTTGAATCATATATGCCAAAGTATTAATATAAATGATTTCCAAATGATCATTATTGCAAAATTACAACGAATTCATATTGTCGATTTATTATTACTGTCATTGGGTGTTATTATCAAAGTAATACTTTACGAAAATAGGTATTATTTGCTCAACAAAATATTGATTACAATGGCTGTAATATTGCGAAAGCATTTTTATATTGGAGTCTGAAATGTCTGCATTGGATTTTATTAATGTTTGATTTATGAATCATTCATAGTAAAATCACACATCCATACATCGACGTCAGTTATTTTGTTTCTGTATTATCTCTGTTTGATTTGGGTTTTATGCTTTATTTGTATGATAGTTTGGACAGGACGTGAACTATCAGCATTTCTATGACTATCCAGTTCTTAAGATAACGAGACAGTTGTGTAAATATTAAACTTAAGTAATTGTAATCGCTCTGCGTCACCAATTTCGAATAATCAAGTCGAATTTGCCAAATTCAGATGCTATGGCCGCAAATCTACAAAAACGGGTCAATAACATGTTTAAATGTATTGAAGATATTGTAAGAAAATGCCAGTTTATAAAAATATTTTCTGCATTATTCGGTGAAGGCAATCATCGCGATAGTTCCTAGTCATAGTTCAGGGCCGGTTTGTATCAGTCTTATACGTAAATTGGACGTGGGTAACAAAAAGCATGATGATTATTTTGCTTCGTTCCTTGATGTTGGTTATATTTAATTTATAAAATGATGTGGGCATAAAATACATTAATCAAATATCAGGACTTAAACACAGAGTATGAAAAACCAAAGGAATCATATCGGATGAATATGGAGAACGTAATACAACTTCCTAATATAATTCCTGGATATTTTTGCGATATATTGACGTCCGATCGCCAGTCATGTCAGTGGTCGGAAAAGCGGACCGGTTGGACACACAGACCTTATGTTCACCTCTCCTCTTTTAGATCTTTTTGCGGCATTTTCGAAGATAAATGCGTATCTGGGGCCTTCTATCATCGTCAAACACTCATTTGACACATTATCACGACGCTATTTGTGATTCATTCTAAACAAACGCGGCACCCATCTTGCGCACAACTTTCTCATGTCAAATTTTTCAGTCAATATACGATGTACAGCATTTTTTGAAATTTAAATTTAAAAAAATGGTTTTCCAGGTACTGATTGATCTATCTTGATCTATTTGTCTCTATTTTCCGATTTAAATTTATGAATCTATCTTTGGTCTATTGAGTGTTAAATTTTTTAAAGATCATCAATCATTTTTGGTGCTTCAGTCGCCTTCTGGCCATGATAAAAAAATAGTATAGAATTCCTAATATGAAATTCGCTTAACACGACTTGACGATGCGGATGATGGTGATTATGTCAATTATTTAATTTTAAAAATATATATTGGCATTATTAAGATACTTTCTTCCGTCATGAATTTGTCACATTTCCGATAAGTTGTGAGCGGTCTTCTCAGATAAATTTGTGAACATCTCGCCATTAGCAATTCGTCTGCCTTTCACTTCACACGAATGATCATCAATATTGCACACATTTTCAATACCAAAACATAAGTTTTACATCAAATACCAAATCAATTTTTGATATAAATCTATATATATACATTGTATAATGCGGCGTGTAATGTTATTAGATAATATCGATAACGCTCATAATTGCGTAATCGTAATAATATGGTGTGTCGGCGTGAAACTGGAAAATTTCACATTTGCTCTTCCTCCTTGAACTTCTTTGCGGATTATTTTAGTATTAGAAAGTCAAATGAGATGCATAAACAATCATTATTTTACCACTAATAGTGTCATGACATTTCTACACTTGCATTGCACACTCCAATGTTGCTTTTACCTTTTTCAGAGTACTCGATTTGAATGTTTTCCAATGAATTGTAATACTAGTGTTTCATTAGAAATTTTAATACTGCCGCGTTCAAATTCCTATTTAATCATTCTAAATAGCACAAGGCGATATGAGTTAATTTACTGCGATGTTTTTCTTTAGATTTTCTCAGAAGCCCTTTGAGGCTTTAGATACAACCAGTGGACTAAAAAGGCAGATCAAGTACTCAATAAGTAGCACTTGTGAATATATAGCATATATTAAAAATGCTCAATACTAAGAGCGGATATTTATTATTAATTTTGCTTCCTCGTCGGAAAAAACGTGTGGATTAAACATATTTATTAATATTATAATTGGTTCAATAAATATTTTAATTGATATTGAGCAACTTTCACTATCAACAAGTCATAAACATGATCAAATATAGTTTTAATAATTCAGGCAGGATTTATACGATGCAAGATTGTATTCTTGAGTTAAATCTGTGATAATATGTTTGAATTGCGAGCTCAGCACAAATGCTTTAAGAGTAAGCCATCCGCATTTAATGCTACTTGTTTCAATGTAGCTCTATTGCTACATCCGTCTTTAACAGGTTAAATTCACTTCACAATATATCCAAGCACTCGTTATTCTATTTATCTTAAAAATATCAATGCCCATACAAAAAATATTTTAAACGCCCAAAAAACTTCGATGAATACTTTCACACCAACAATGAAAATCATTCTCTGCATGGAATTCTCCAATGACATTTTACCGGACCAGGAAATCTATACAATCTGATACCAACTGGCTATTTGATAAAATGCATTATTTTAAAAGACAATGTGTCATGGTCGGTCGAAGCAGCTAGCTTAATCAACTATTTTTTGAATTAATTGAGTTGTCAATGCTATCGACGATTTTCTCACACTGTGCAAAATTCTAGATGAATTAATTAAATTGTATGCTTTAATATGCAATATTTTGCATATTAGGAAGAGCGCCATTGTATCGAATATTTGACAACGTCACGTTGCATATAAAGCGCTGAATTAAATTTCAATGGAAATGAGTATTTGAATAACCAATGATGCCATTTTCGTGCTAATAAATTAGCTAAGGAAATTAAATTAATATATACTGACATTTAATCTTTGAAAATATATCGATAAATTTAAAAAGTGATACCATCATCCAGAGTCTACTTTAAATTCAACCTGTTTTTAGTCTTATTTTTGATTTAAAAATATATGTAGAAAAATATATAGGAAACAATCATATAAAGATGTCCCTAAAAATACTTTCTATGAACATTTTCAACGTCCGATAATGAATACGGTACATTCAAAAGAAGACATTATACACATAATGTTAAATTTGGACTTGTCAAGTATACGACAAGTATATTCACTATAGCAAATTTCCAAGATCAGAAAATATTTGTTTATATTATTTATGTGTGTGGCAAAGGATTACAAACAATTCATTTCTAAAATGAAGGTTGCGACTTCATATAACTCACTCTGTGTAAACTTATTTTTTAAAAATACACTCTTAATAGACAGCAACTATAGCATATCATTTATGTATTTCTAATAACAAAATCTTTCATTATCTCAGGATAGTCACAATATTTTCAGCAGACTTTTCAGTGTATGGACTCCATTCTAAACTTTCTCTGGTTATTTTTTGCAATTCAATTAGTCTAAAATGTTAATACTCAACTGATCATTAATCGTTTAATACGTTGGAAAGCAATTAATCAGATAGACTCTCGTTTATCCGGGCTAGTGTTGGGGAGGAAACACATGGATAACTGGGAAATACAGATAATCATCAAATTTACAATTGGTTTCGAATATAATATCATATTTACAATACAAAATTTATTAAGAAATACAGATAATGTAGTGAAGTAGTTAAATGGCTATTGGTAGTTAGTACTAAGCGTTACCAAATTAAAAAAAAATATATTTGAAAAAAATCATATTCTAATATCATTATATTCAAATCCTCTTTGTTCACCGTAATCTAGCAATGTTTTAATACAATTCAACGCCATTTTATGACTTATGTCATTACTGGTATATTATTTACTTGTAGAATTCTCTTGAGAAGCAAAATAAACGATATCCATGCATTCAACAGCTGGAACATTTAAATATCATTTTACGAGTTTCAGTCCAGGAACGAATGAAGCAAACTTTTCTTTCATTGAAACCAGCATTTTTGTTGGCAAGCACTTCCAGTACAGGTCTGTCTCATCTGCATTATAGATTTGATTGGGTTGAAATTTTTTTCTTTACAATTTTCAAAATTCAATGCAAAATTCATCAGTAGCTTCAACACAGGAACTGAAGCGTTCTCCCTGAATTGCGAGTTGTTGAATCTCACGTCGTTGTTTGAATCTAGTCAACCAGCCAGATGAATCATTGAAGGTTTTTAGCCATATGAGCATGGCTGTATCCAAATCATTGTATGTTGAAATTTTCATATTTTGCTTCGAAGGATCTGCAGAACTATCACAATCTCTCACAAATGCCTCTATCTTATTTTTGTATTTAAATATGTCTCGAATAGTTTGAGCACCAACTCCATATTCTTCGGAGGCTTTAATCTTGACCTGCGTTTATAACACCTCATGTTCTATTCGGAAGTTACCTCATTATCTGAGAATCAAAATGCTTTTTTAGTATTGTGTTCGTTTTGTTGTGTGCGTCTTATAATCATATAAGAAAAAAAATGTAGGCACGGATAATACGCAAACCAGATTTCTCCAAACCCACAAATCCGTATCCGGAAACCGGATAATCCGCACCCGTATAATCGAGAGTACACTGTATATCTTGAGTTAGCTTTCTTGATGATTGAATCGCTTCTTCTAGTAAATAGTAGTAGATTCCGGTTTCATCGACGGCTTAAAATTAGTATTATCTATTCATAAAATAATTATTTTCTTGGTCGTTTTGAGAAATTCGCATTTACTTGCGTTCGTGTTCAAATTATTACCAAATATGGTATATATCAATACAAAATTTTTGTTTATTTGAAATGGCCATAGTCTTAATATCTATAGATTCTTTTCAACATAATTTGTAAATTTAGTGTCTTTGCACTGTTAATTTGTAATACAATAGTCTTGCTATTCTCTCATTTAATTCTGCCACGTCAAATTCATGGATATGACACGATAATAAACAAAAAAGCTTCACCAAAAGTTCAGTCAAATAGACGTTAATCATTCTTCATCTCACGAACAAGCTTTCGATTGCCAAAGTACATTATCGGATTGTGATGAAAAACTATTGTAGCTTTTCGTTGTATGCAATATAATTAAATGTCATTTTTTTTTAGTTACACGATGATTTATGCGTTTAATTACATTGCATGCGATCTGTGTATTACCACTCGAATTATCTGTTAGCAAATTTATCTCAACGGAGGCTTGGTTTTGCCATTTTTTACACGTCACGTACGAAGCACCGTGATAATAGTTGCAGTGATAACTGGCTAGAAAACGAAACGTTTTCAACACACGGCTCGCGGTGTAAATAGTAATTTTATTGTAATCGACCTGAATGCAGTGGGCCACGTCACCGGGGGCCGCATTCCGACCACTGCCCGACTGCCTCATCACAGTTTTGCCATTGTCCACTGTGATGGGCAAAAACTCAGACAACGCACCAACTGATGACCAGGCCCGGCTTCCTGCTCTCGTACTCTGGTCACGGTGTGGACGAATTACAAAACACCAATTTCGAGACTGATAGGTGCCCTGGCTTGGGTGTTTCTGCATGCCGGACGAAGAGCATTTTTGTGAATGAAAGCAATTACCCTTTATGGAGAGTTCCTTTTTGGGTACTCATTTAGGCCCTTTGTGGTCTTCCGGATGCGACCACTGATCATTTATTTTATTTCCACTGCCAACTAACTGTATTCTATTAATTCGGTTTTATTGAGTTTCATCTAGTAATTCCATGTACCCATGGCTTCAAATCGAAATGGAACCAAACTAAAAACCGAAAAATCCGCTTTTATATCGGAACGAAAATCTAACGTAAACCGATTCAATAATATCGGTTTATTTAGATTCGGTACACGTCTTACGCGAAAGAGGGATTGATTGATTTAATAATATTGCAATCTGTACTATATATTCATCTTGTTAAATAAATTTATAATAAAATATTGTTATCAACCCAAATTTTAGCATATAAACTTAAGTCATAATTATGTATTTTTTGTAGCAAATTTCTTCCTACATATTTATCATATAGACAAAATAGAACTCCCAAATTAAAATTAATTTTCTAATGTTGTATACTCCAAACTGTGATTTCGAAATTTCCAAATAATAGTCGATATGTCATTATATTGAATTTCGCGTGTCCTTGGGAAAGATATAAAATGATTTAAATGCTTTGGCAAATCTTAATATCAAAGAACTTAACATTTAGTAATAACCTTACTAAAAACATTAAAAATGATCAAAAACGAACCGATATATATATTTGGTGCCGAATCGGAGCGGAAACCGAAACGAAAAAAATAACGACTCGAAGTCCTCAATCATTTTGGGTTCAAATCTACAGAATCTATAGAATTTTTTTTAGTCAAAATTTTCAATACAGAATGAAAAACCATATCAAAGTGTTTAGAAATGTTCTCATAAAGAAGACTGAGAAAGGCCATTTGAAGAAAGATCCATGTATAAATATCTTTACTCTATAGAAAATCGTTGATTTTCAGGGTTGCAAATTTTGGTGTATTCTTCATAGATTTGAGTAAGCATGCGATCGTTGAAAAACAGTCTCAGACTATAAGGAAAACACAATCTTGTCCGTTAACTATAGTAGAGAGAAAGCATTCAAGCAGAAACTAGTTATATATGAGTCCAAACTAAAGAGTGATTTATTTCCACTGCTCTGAAAAATTCTCTTAAGAGAATGAATCATGATCTACATAGGAGCGTGAGCGATTGTTCTTTAAAATCATAGAGCCTATTAAAAAGTA
The DNA here is from genome assembly GCA_008973525.1 of Stenopsyche tienmushanensis. NCBI lineage: Eukaryota > Metazoa > Arthropoda > Insecta > Trichoptera > Stenopsychidae > Stenopsyche > Stenopsyche tienmushanensis. The sequence continues at coordinate 3,042,750 of WACJ01000274.1, forward strand.
AAAATAGCTAAGTAATCTAAATATATTTCCGTTATGTATCACTGATCGTTTTAAATTTTTACCAAATGCTGAAAATGTCAAGTAAAATATGAATATTCTGGTTAAAGATCTGCACAGTATGGTTTTTTATATTGTCCGATCTCCGATAGGAGAGACATTGGAAGAAGATAGAGAAATGGCCGCAGGAAACTGATGACAGAAGAAACATTATCGAGAACAGTTCATAATAAATTCATACGAAAGTGTAGAGCCTACGGAAGCGGTTGATAAAGTCATGCTGAGTCTCCTATTAATTAGTGATTTGCGACAAAAATCCCTCCTATTCAAATAATGCTGAATAGAAATTAAATATTTGCAAATATAAGTTTAAAATGTAATACACCGGTTATAAGTCTGTAGTTCGACATATACTATCCAATGAAAAGACAATGCATTGTAAAAATCTTGTAACAATTCCTTAACAGTCAACCACCAATTAAAAGCTCCACTTGAGCTTTTAGCAGCAAAGTAATATTTTAAAGCTCGACTTCTTTTTAGCACTGTAACAAAAAGTGCCATCAAATATTCAATATAAATGCCATTAATGGATTTTCATTTTCTTTAAATGCTAAAAAATATTTGATTAATAATGAATTGTTTGCGATTTTTCAATTGATTATTCCAAACAAATTTCAATAAAACACGGACTATCCTGATGATCATTTGCCATCATCATCACAGTTAAATTCTCATCGTCCTAATATATTATTGGGAAATTCGTAAAGCGTTAGTTTTGTAACTGTATAGTGATGAGGTCATGAAACTTCATTGGATGGCATATTCAAAAGAATGTCCAAAATGTACGTTTTGAAAAAAAATATATATCCAAGCACCCATGTTTTGAATCCAAATGGGATGTAAATATTGTTCTTTTTGTTGCACTGTGTTTTTCATCGGCAAAACAGAATGAAAATTAAAATAGGTCGCTGGAATGTCAGTCATATGCAAATGCGACTGTATGTTGAGGCTATTTTTGTCTAAAGTATAATCCTGAATGGATACAAAAGGTTCTTTTGTGTTGTATTATCTTTTTTCGCGGATCTGAGTTTTGCATCTATTTTTATTTTCAATCAGTATCTATTTCTTACTGAAAACACGTGTTTTTCACTGTGTTTTAATATATTTTTGACCTTTGAAAGAATTCGTTCATATGTACTGATTTTCTGCACTTTTCCATTAATTAAACAGCTTATTGATATGCAAAATTATAATTTAAACTAAAATAGATCGATTGAAATACATTCTCTATGCAAATGTTCTATAATAATATTCATCTAACTGATCAAGGTCTTTGAAAATATAACGCAAAAAATGTAATCAAATTCCAATCGTAACGTTTTATGGCTTTCCTTTCATGAATATGTTTAATAACTTCATTAACACATCAATACACAACAACTGATTTGCTAAATATACATCCATATGTAAATCATTGTTAGAAAGTTAAGTTTTCATTTCATTACAAGTGGTCTGTGAAACCAACGATCGGATCGTTTATGTTGTCTTATAACTGTTTATATGACTTTCAATTTTTTTGTGAAATGGATTAGTTCAAATTTGGGTGATCTAATATATTCAAATAATCTTTTTTATACTAACCATTCGCGGATCGCAATTATATAACACCCCATGATAATTATTCATCCCGTGAAAAATCTCATATGGAGATCACACCTACGCCTTACGAATTAAATATTGTTGATTCAAAAAAATGACTTCTGGAAAGGAAATACTTCTCGATCCCATTGTCAAAAGTTTCGTATAACAGACTCTTGCTTAATGGACCTAATCGGGATCGAGGCTGTAAATGTTAATTGAAAAGATTGCTATTTTGCATAAAGTAATCATGTCGGACCTTGGATGTAAATCGTTTTTGTCATCAGAAACTTCATCAATATTTGTTTCCTCGAAGATGCAATTAACTGCAGTTTCATTGAACTCTCATTACACCTCGACATGCAACGTTCTCAATTTTTGTGGAGTATTCCGAGTATTTTCCAAAACATTTCCATGGCATGTGCGTCGTTTTTGTTTGTTGTGAGGTATGTCAACTATAGAGAGTTGACCTTTGCGTTCATGGCTGAATTGTTGTGGAACAAAGACGTAGCTAAATGGCGTGGATGATAACCCAGTCTGGCTTAAGTTAGGACCTTGGATGTTAAGCGATCCGCAACGTCAATAAACTCTGCCATCAGCTCCTCGAATCGACGTTGACATAGCCAAAAACCTTCATCGAAGAAGAGTACAAATGATTCAATGCTCCATCGCACAACAAGCATTTTTCACATAACATTTGATTCCTCTGTCCGATTTTCTATCAATTATTGCAATTTATTCCAATTTAATATAAATCAAATGATGCATAATTTTGCAGCTTCATGGTTATTTTTTTTAACTCAATGCATTGCACTTAAATGCATTTTCAATTTGACATAAGATTACAATAAACTTTCACAGTATTAATTTTAATTAAACAGTGATCCTCACTCTCTTCATCAGTATTATTCGGAGAAAGTGCGATTAATACGATCATAAAATATAGATAAAAAATAACGTTCGGTTGATTCACTATAATTATAATAGCTTATAATCATTTAATAGATTGACATTTAACGATGTTCTTCAATTTAGCCATATCCAACAAAAAAATGTATCACGTAGTAAATTTATATGCATAGAAATTGATGCAATTAAGATCGTAGAGTAATTATGATATAAATAAAATCATTATTTTGTACCAATAGTTAATGATTTGCATCTATAAAAATAATAAATATTTATATATTTTTAAATAAGTTTTAACATTTATAAATATTTATCAAATTCGAGATAGTTTATAAAATTTTCATCACCGCACCAAAGATTAATCTTGACAAATCCTATGTCATCATGATACTATCAGCATGCTGTATGATGCAATTTGTTATCTATGTTGTTGCCAAAAAAATTAATGACGATCAATACAAATAATACAGAAATTTTTAATATACTTTGTATATTGTTTATTTTTTTTATTTGCGTTTTTTTGTTATATTGGTGATAACAATGACAAAAAAACGATTATGTCATTCAACCACGAAATCGCTCTTGAACAGTTATAGGTCATGACCACGAAATGGATGTTGTTGATGAACTTCCAAGGCGAATATTTATGTCGTTATTTTCCAGTTTCTGCGTATTTTTCAAAGGTTTCACACATTTTTGCAACAGCCTATATTACAAAGCGACGGAATTAAATATCAATTTCATTAATTTTTCACGTCACAACATCTGTGATATTCCGATTAACATATTACCATATCTCAACGCCGAGTGGGAATTATTTGCATAATTTAAAGCAGAAAGTCATGCATTCTAATTGGGCAATACGTTGATAACAAAACTTTGAAACTTTCATCTAATATATTTTAGCACTGATTCAAATCACAATCGATTCGTAATATTGTGAAGAAATTGCTTGGCTTTAACATGCTGTGAAAGTTGTCGCAGCCAAATGAATTGCAAATCGGATGAAGCATGCAGAAATTAAAGATGATTATGCGATATAATTTCAAGTCAAAGGATGCTCTAAATATAAACGAACGCCACGTCAATGTACCTTTGTAATGCAATTCGCATTAATGCGTTAAAATGAATGTGGGCAGAATGACGGCAATTGTTCATATTCATAATGAATTTATCGTTTGAACAAGTAGAGAAATATTATTTTCTTTTGAATGGTTATTGACGTTAATTTATTATACCGAAGAGCATAATTTCTATCATGCATTCAAAATGGATTTATTCTAAAATTGTTGTTTTCGATCGATAGAATTTGCGATATTTTTAGATATGGCTTCATCAAACTCGTCTTCAGTATCATCTTCTTCGTAGGAATGATTCAATATATGCTAAATACCATCTAGTAATACGTAATAATATAAAACCTTCTTTATATATTATAGATCCTATCATAAAATTGCATTTCAAGGTATTTCAAATTTGAATAATTGTTTCAATTGCACTTAATTTAGAGAAGTTACATTACATTGCGTCCAGGCAGATCAAGGTATCTTCTAATGAAGACATTCGCTTGATTAGTTAGCTCATTCGTTATTATTTCCAGGTACATCAATATCATAACAATCAAGCTATCAAGATTTTGAAATTTATCCTGTTTTAAATACATACAATAGATTTCGGTTAGTTTTTTTTCCAATTAATAGATTGCCTCATATGAGCTAAATTTTATCAAAAATATGTTAAAATTGAGGCAATAAATTAGAATCAGAATATGGTGTTAAGTAGCACCTTACATTTAAATTATGTAAATGCAAATATTTATATTAAAAAAAATTATCAATGCCAAAATGAAACTCGGATCGAAATTCTATGTATCGTTTTAGGATCAGTATTATTATATTTTATTTCTGTTAAGTATAATAATAAGTGTAAATAAAGTCAAATATTAAACTATTTTTGAATCGAAATCGGACAAGAATAGATTAGAGACATTCGAGCCCCTCAAACTACAAATTAACTTGGTCCTTTTATTCCAAATACGAGATTTTGATTGATCGTAATCATATAAATAAATGTAAATCACATAAATGTGGGTTCATTGCCATAATTGTGCATTAAATTACTCTTTAAAATAAACTTATTTATTAAATAAAAGTTTTATTAATTTTGTATGCATAATGAATTCATAAATGAACTGTGGATTCATTTTGAACTTTATTTTTGACTTAAGGGGGTCATCCCGAATGACGGCACTTTTTTGATGCTTTTTTTGTCTTTTTTTTTTGACGAACTGAATAAACATACAACTGCGAAATTTTTACCACATATTTATTCATATTTTAAGCACATTTTAATTTTTTTTCAGATTAAAATCATTTTTCATTACTGAAATACACGGCAACTTAGACACCCATCATTGAAAAAGATCTTTTTCGGTTGCCATGATTGCGGCCATTTTAATTATTGGAAATAAACACTTTAAACGACATTTTAATCTATCAATTATGAATTAGTTTTTATGCTACGGTTATTAAAAATATTGAAAGGTAAATTTTTGGCATCTTGTTAAACATTTTTTTATGAATTTTGGCATTTTCTTACGACTCCTTTTACATGAAAACGATAAACGCTTTGATCAATCAGAATTATCTTAGTTTGTAAAGTGTCTACAGATGTACTGATTAAGTCAATCAAATTTCAAAGAAATTAATTTAATAAATTTTGAGATATCGTGGCATCCGATTTGAAAAATGCAACTTTGAGAAAAACGCATTTTAAGATTCTAAATTGGTTTATCACCAAGAAAGTTTTGAATCACCTTTAATCTGCTATATCTGTTCTATAAAGTAAGCCTTCAGTTACTTTATAAAAATCATGCAAAGCCGTTTTTGTTCCCTGGCATCAGTTTTAGCTCTTTTAGCGAAGTCATTCGGAGCGGTGGATACGTGTTTTAATACGACGACTGGGCGTAAGCTTGAGCTACGTGGTTAATTTCACATCCTAGTTGTAACTAAAATTTTCAAAATGCCATTAAATCCTTCATTAAAGATAATCACGACAAAAAAAGTTGCAATTTCAACTATCTTTGTACCAGAATGCAGGCGTATAGGAGCGAAAGTCCACATCAATGAATTTATTTAATGATTCATTATAATTTTGTGTTTATGTTCGTAAACATCTGATCAACAATTCATCTCGTGATAAATCTTCATAGAATGGATTAAAGATTTTTTGAACTTCTGCAGTCAAATGTGGCTTATGGTGGTTGAAATGATTGAGCTCTCCTTTAGTTTTAATCTTGTGCCATCTTGAGTCAGCTGTCTTCGCTTGCCGGACAATTTTGATCTTGAGGATTTGCGTCTGTAGAACATTTGTGGTAGAAAGTTGCACAAATTTCTTCCTTCGTTTCTTTCATCGAGTTTGCGTGTCAAAAAAGGCTAAACCGTAAAATTTGTGATTTTGTATCATCGGACATGAATTAATCAGTTCGAACCTTTTGGGTTCTCAGTCAATACTAAAATAACCGTTATATTCGAAAAAAGAAAGCTTCTTCATTGTGCAAAATTGATAATTTGTACTAAAAGGGTTGAAGTAAGAAACACTAACTGAGACAAAGAGTGAACACTAACTTCCGAACGACTCCGAATATTAGAAAATTACTTTATCCACACATTCTACAGTATATTTAAATACAATTTATGCAACAAAAATACGATTTTTTTGAAACCGACACACGGGATGACCACCTTAAAATGCGTTTTATTATATTTTATTGTTATATGATTTATCAGATGACATAATTAATGATGTTTTGGGAGGCGTTTTGGCGCCATTTTTAAATATCGTTGTAATGTTGATATTTTTATGACCCACAGGTGAAGTGCGCCAAATCGCCAATCACAACAGCTCAATTGAGTCCATTGACGGCCACTGTTTGGTGACCTTATGCTGCAAAACGGTGCACGATACACAAGACATATCTGATTGAGCATTCACCGACAGCAGCAGTGGGGGCCGAGCCACACTTGTAGGGGCAGTTGTCGCAAGAGAGAGGCCGAGGAGTCCTCAGTGTGAGACCGACGGGCGCCACGTGAGCACCCACAACAACCGCAGCACCCGCAGCACCCGCCAGCTCCCGCCTCCGCCCTCCTACACGTGCGTTTGACGTTTACTCGCGAGTCGCCCCGGGCTGCACCGCCGATGCAGCCCTGCACGCTGAAGATGACTGACACCGATTTCACCGCGATTAGATGACATCAGTGGTCTCGCCGAACCGCTGTGTTTTTATTTTGACCCGTGATATACTTCTCGGACGTCCTGCCGGCTAATTAACATCTCCAGTACTCCAAGAACGTTGTGCCGTATTGCAGTGAAAGTAAATATTGATGCTGAACTGTTTGATCAACTGATAATTAATCGAAAAAGATTACCATAATATTTTACGCAAGATTAAGTGCAAACACGACAAATATCGAAAGAGTGCTTTAAACCCCGAAATTTGTGTATCGCAGTGCATATTATATTTATTTATTTAAGTGTATCGTGTATTCACCATCTGATCCCTTATAAATCGTGACACAATGCTGAATTGTACGGATTTGGAGTGCATACTCCACCACAACCAGCATTATGCCCATCTTCATCACATGCAGCATCATCTCCAGAATGCGCAGGATCAAGGTGAGTCCGAATTTATAGCATTCCGAAAGAATATTAAACGCAGCCATTGCAGTCATTGCCATTTGACCACAATATTTAAATTGATTTTCCGCATCGGCGACGGAATAATGATACGTTTTCATGTTTATTAAACATTTTCGAATAACCGTACTAAAACCTTCATCTGTGCAGAATCGAACGTATGAAAGTGACGTCGGACTTACGGTCGCTTGATTTTTGCAAGACTTGTATGCAAATATATTTTTTGGACAATTTTTTAACGGGCCAAATATTGAATGAACACATTGTCTTGAAACTTTTGAACAGAAAATCAACAACGCAAATAGTGGCGAATTTCTTGTTAATGAGAAAATACGTCATTCCATCGCCAGATTTTAGCGCTGACACTATAAGCACTTCAAAAATAATATCCTTGTCATGTTTCAATATTTCTTTAAGATTGATATACTCGCGTATTTTTATTTTTTTAAAAATTGAAACACAACGTATTATTTGTCTTTTAAAGCACCACATCTATTATCAAGCGTGGTTAATATCAATAAGAGACTTTTATAGAGATCAAGCAAAAGTTACTAATTTTTTTCAATCGATAGGAAATATTAATATTAACATATGATCATAAATTATTCGTATAAGCAATACTATAATATAATATCATTAACATCGAAAATTATCAAAATATCCATCGATTTTTATTACAAAATGGCATATTATTCATTGCATTTTCGTCTTATCCATATGCTTTTATGCATCTTAAATGCATTTTGCATATTTAAAATTATTTGAACATTGTACTTTATATGTGCAAAAAATTGTTGTATTTGAAATGAAAATCAGATATCACGGAAAAATGATCATTATCACCATGTTTTATTGTATTTGTTAACAAAAATACAGACATTTTCAATATTTATCCACAATAGTTTTAGCAAAAATATTCCATATTATATTTAATGTAGGATGTATATGAAAATATTATATTAGGACCTGAAAGTCTTCGAAAATTTAATAAAAACTAACAAAAGTTTATAAAATATTATTCATTATTCAAAACACATTTTGCCATTACTTTGGCAGTCTTTGATCCTAGGTTAGAAGTAAAAAACGATTTGAAATGCATTTCCACTTCAACGGCATTTTTCTCTTAGACTATGCTTCATGAATCTGTTAAGGTCAACATCCATCGAGGCAAGACTCGGTAAATAAGAAGGATGCGTTTAAATTCCTAATTTAATTCTCGTATTTTAACCAGTGCCAATTTTACCTTATGAGGGCGCGCATAAAGTGATCATGAAGCAGTATAGTCTTCTTTCTGAATTTTTGATGTAAAACTTCTAATTATCAAGAATTATCTTATGTAGTTATAATTTCTAACGATTTTGTTAATTCATAAAGAAGTATTCCCTGTATATCCCAGTATATGAACAAAAAACCTCTTTTAAAGTCAATTCGGGCTCAAGATTTGGAATTGTGAGTTCTTTGCGGGAAAATCATTTCACAGTATTTATTCAAAATTTTAATATAATACTATATATATAACAGTTAAATGATTAATTAAAAATTAGTTGCGTTTTGTATTCTGTTGATACTTGAGTCCATATCAGGGATGCAACAAGTTTGATTAACTATATTAATATAATTAATTATTTAAAGTTTCTTACTTAAATCTCACAACTCACAAGAGTAGGAAACATAACAAAGATTGACACTTCATGGCCCTATGACTTATGAAGCGCGAGGCCGATGGTCGATTTTTCTCATATGATTCAATAAATGCATTTCCTTTGTGGATTGCAGCAACTCGGCTTTACCTTTCACGAAATGAACACCGCTTGAAATCGCAAGTCCGCCGACTGTTATTCCTACATATTTTTGATAAGTCGAAACAGAGCTAGCATACATGGAAAAGCAATTATGCGATTATATGTCATGATAATTTGAGGCTCATATTTGTCGAACTTCCTTGACTTGTTCCGTAAATTATCAATGAAGACATCCTTGACCGCAATCTTTTGATGTTATGAATTAATCACAAAAATTGTTATATATATGTTATATACATACAATAAATTCTCTATTTTATACATTTTTAAATTTTCAAATAAATCGCGTAAAACTTATCGATGCTCTCGATGTGCAAAAACACACTGATTGTCATGCAGCGTTTTCCATACGAGGCGGTCATGTACGACTGAAGTTTCTCACGATAATGTTAATGATAAGAGAATAGTGATAAGACATAAATGATTCATTCAATATGTCCAAGCATTTATAGGCTTTAAGTAAGCAAATGTATTGAGGTAAATTAACAATGTTTTAAAACTGGCTCTGCAGAACCTGTTGGTGCCGTGTGGCAGTTTTCTCCAACGAGCTTGTCTATCGAGTTGCTTCACATTAATTCAGGCTGCCATATGTGCTCATATTTTTAAAAATTTCCATAAATACTCACTAAAGCAGGTTAGATGTATGAATTTTCACAGATATAAATGATGGCATTGACTTTTTTCCGAAACTGGAAAATTTCACAGATTTCTCGGAAGTCGTTAAATCTCAATGGCACACGAACGATTGACCTACTGATATAAGGATCATGTCTTCCGAGTCTAAATTATAGATGATCACATAAAAACATCATGAACATGAGTTATATTAATGTATTATAAATATGTAAATATGGATTGACATAAATGTGCATGCATTCAAAGAATGATTCATAAATAATGTCACTTTTCAAATAAACCATATTTTTATTCGGTGGAGTTTGTTTAAGTAAATTGTTAAGTTGCAATGTAACATGCTTATGGTTAAGCCGGTCTTATATGAGTTATCTCTATTAAATCACTTAATGTCTTTGAATAATTTATCTTGTTTATTTATTATTTCATAAACATATTGGAAAAATTACAAAGATTTAACAATCAAAGTAAAAATATAAAAACCTTTTATACCTACGATATTTTATCATGGGCGATATTCTGATTATGAAATCAATAATGAGATCAAAATATAAAAATAGTTGTTTCGTGCTATTACAACCACAGAATAAAAAGTTATGACGATTTAAATTTGAAATTTTTAGTATTTCTTCAAAGTGTTGAAAAAAATCTGTTTCGACAACCCTGATACTTAGGACATAGGGCTTATAGTGTTAAACGTAGCAAAAAAAACCCCAACCCCTAAAAAAATTGTCGATTCATGTGCCAGGTACCCTATATATCTGGTTTCAACTTATGATAAGATGTCGATTTATCAAGGAAAATCTCTCATTACTTTGATGTAAGCAATCCTATATTGTGTTTCATTAATCCATTATTTCACTTTTGATGGGTGTTCATCCAATTTAAATATAAATATCATACAGTGACGAACACGAGTTTTATTGGGCTCAATTATTAACATAAACGCAATCAAAGAGTAGTTGCAAACCTGATATATATGCCACATCTTATTGGTACATTAAAAGAAATTGCATCATTTTTATGTAATAACATATGATTTCGACTGCAAAATGATGATCCTCGATAATTCCAATGACGACTCACGAATCGTCAATAAACGCAATTCATAAAAAATAATATATGTATTCTGTGACGCGTATTATATGTAGAGAATATTAAAATTCTACTGTAAAGTCATAAAAGTTGGTATTTATTGCGAAGTGATTTTCCAATAAAAAAATGTGGTCATCATTTTCAATCATCCCGTTATATTATGGGAGGCAGCGATATTACGATTACGATAAATACTGACTAAAATATAAATTGGAGAAATGAAACTTTGTAGAAATGGTTGCAAAATTTCGATCACTGACTCTTTTACTATTAAAATTTACTTTAGAATAACATCTTGGGCTGATGCTGAGCGATTTCTCAGCGACGTTTCCTCAGCCATTGGATTTCAAATATGATTAAATTAAGATAAGGATATTTAAAAATACCTTGAATTATGAAAGTATCATTATTCTTAATTATATTTTAATCATCATTCATAAACAACCCTCCACGACTTAATTAATTATTTCAGTATTTTTCAGAATAGTCTAACTGACTTAAATTCAATCATCTATTAAAAGAGCCCATGAACAACCTGTATTTATTATAACAACCTGGTAGCACACATTGATCAAATACTTTCTTCTTGATACAAAGCGGAAAACAATTAAGCTTATGTTAAACAGTAATTGTCCGCGTTTATGATTCTAATGAGTAAAAAATGCATCATTTTATTAAAAAAAGAGTTGCGTGATACCAATATAATACTTTTCATGTAAACAATTTTCCTGATGTTGTCATTTCCTGCAGATTTGTATGAAATTTCATTCCGTATGGTGATTATGCCCAAGTATTCCAAATTTAGCCTACATGTCAAATCTGAAAATTTGTCAAAGTGTATTGTTTCCCGTAAAATGAATTTGTTAAATAACAGCGTCTGTGAATGAACTGTCATTATTCAAACCAATCGACCGTCTGAAGAAAGTAAGACGACACTAGAGGTACGTATCAGTGTTTCTCAATCGTAGTGAAATTGATGCCGCTTTTTAAATGACTATTTTCTCGGAATTCCTCGAATATATAACACGATGTCTCCGGATGATATAACGTGTGATCAGGAATACTGACACGGTATCGACAAACTGGTTTTCCGGATTACAGTTGGTATTACAACTAATTTAAAAATTACACAACAATACACACGTTGAATGTTTTGCAATTAATTTTACTGTTATTGTTCTATCGAGTACTTAACCAGTTTCGAAAAATTATTTTGATAGTCAAGGGTGATATAATACCTTAAGTTAATTTATTTTCGCGCCAAGAAGTCAATTTCTCTGTCGTTCATCGATCACTGATTACGTAAAAAAGACAACATTACAAATTACGCCACAATGTGTGAACATTTATAGAAAAAATACGCAGTGAGTGATGAGAAAGTCGTATTGATACAGAGATGCAGTCAATGCATTGCATATTGATGCATGTGCAACGTTTGCGTTGCTAGCCTTGAGAGTTCATTATACTACTTTGTGCATCGTTAAAAACGTGTTATTATGGTAGCTAATCTTAAGGATTGCATTGAAATTACAATTAGATTATTAAATAATCAAGACAAACATCTATAATGTCCTCATTGGATCGAGTTGATTTGCTGCAGGCGAAATGGCGGTGATCAATTAAAACGAAATGCATAAAATGTGTGAAGGGGTTAACCTTGCTTGTTTTGCGTGCATTGCACTTGAGTTTCGAAAAAGAGAGTGGTGATCTGTACAGAAAAGACGAATTGTTTTCCCGAAAAATCATATAAAGTGCCTCAATCGTACACAAACAAGTGCTGATTTATTGAGATAAACTTTGGACTCTTATGATGTACCCACAGATTCGGAAAATCAAAATTAACAATACTTTTGAATGATCATCTTGATCTTGCCTTAATACTGTTTTTTTTTCGGATCTGAAAAGAGAATAAATAAAGTCGTTCAGGACTGATTTTGAGTACCTAGATTCGCAACAATAATTAAAAATATCATTTTAAAACAATGATAATTTCGCCACTCATTCATAAGTTCTTTTTTTCTTAAATTCTTATTCAAATAATCCTATCCTAATTGAAACTCATGTTGTAGACAATGAAAACCCTTACATAAAAATGCTTTTCCTATAAATGTTCTTCCATTATTTCCCATTAATGGCATATCTATAGTTTTTTAATGTACAGAAATAATGAATAATTTAGAGAACCATAATAATTTTTAAAGATAAATCTGAACTCGAACATATCCAATAGGAATCTAGGAACTCATCCACATTATCAACACTGTTAATTGATCAAAATAATCAAACGAAGAACCAAACTTGTACTTGATACACATAGCACGATATTGAATCTGTGCTTTCCGCTTCTTATTCAAAGGCGAATGTGTGTGATTAATGTCCATAATCAGCAATTATATCCGATTAATGAACATAAACACACGAACATGATGAAATCAGAAAATTATGTAAAGTGGATGAGTTAAGATGCAATGTAGGCTAGCCCATGAAGAGCAAATTAATCGACGAATCTCTCTAATTACACCAACAGAATTGTTCGTGAATTATTGTTTATTTCATGATTTATACAATGTATGTAGCGTGCCTTTTGATCGTTCAATTTTCTAAATCACTGATTTCTATGTTTATGATGTTCTTCCTTTATATGATATGAAAGTGTTTCGACCATACGACATGGAAATCAAAGTGCTTATCGTCTTTAAAATACAGAGTACAGCGATACTCAATGGCATAATCCGAACAATTGCCTTATTTACATACTAATAGAACTACTAGATCAAGTGTTACCAATTCAAATTATGCTATTGGTTCTGATAATAAACGCCAATTAAATTGTTTACATACTCACAGTATGATACACTTGAAGTATTTAACACATTTCGGATGTATATTTGTTCATATTTTTACGTCTTGTTTTGAAAACATTAATGAAGAATAATATTAATTGAAAATCATTACAAGAACATGGAAAAATTATATTTTATTTTTTTATAAGAATCATATTTGCAAGTAAGATTAATGATCATCGTTTTCCTTGTTTTCTCTAGCTAATTCCTCAGTTAAACAAAATATGAATCTCTCTCTGGATATTTTCGATCCGGTGCACTCTTTATATAATATCCACGTGTTTATCATTGCCAAATCTAAAATATTGAAAAAAACTTGAAGAGATCATCGGAAACTCCCTGCTTTTACACTATATTGCTTGCCATCTGGTCAATGACGTCCTCACCAAACTTTGTTTTATTGTAAAAGTTAATGGTTTCTGGAACACGTTTATAATTGTCTTCTTCTTGTATACCCGTATGTTTCGTGCTTAGAAAGGACGAGCATATAGAATTCCTAGAAAACTATCTAAACTCAGCAACTGCGATTGTCTAGTATTTTTTCAAAACTCGATGTGCCTCGGTTTCAGTGGAATAGTTTATGTGTTCCATTATGTGTCTGTCAATTATCAATTCAATTCAATTATCAATCAAGAAAGCACAAGTTATACAACTCGACATATTATTTCCCTTAGCGTAGCCCTAGTAGGTCCTGCGATATCCTTGAATATCATAAGAACGGGCGTTCTACCCCTAGATCCGCCTGCTTTCAGTTTTATCCAGTGTCCCGTCAACAGCGATTTCATTTTCACCCATTACATTTTGGAATGCGCTTGGAATGCTCGTCCTTTCATTTTCGGAGTCAGAACTATAAATAATATACATATTTTTCTTGTTACGACCCACTTTCAAGAAGTTTTCCTCTTCACTGTCGAAAGATCCTTCTATCTCTCCACTTTCAATATATTCAGAACTTTCACTATCAGATTCGCTTTGGCTTGATGCATACTGATCTTCTTCAGAGGTATCCTCAGAATAATCTTCATTGATGTTGATAATTTTATTCAATATCTTATACTTATTATTGGAGGAATTATTTTACGAACGAAGCAAACATATATAAATTATTTAGATTAAATGATTAATTTACGATGCAAAATGCTTAAAATTAATACTATGGTTTTTTGGGTATTTCATTTCGACGTTTGAAATCCGTCAATATGCCGGATCCCGTAAACCTAGTGTTAAAATAGAATTTTCTCGCGAAGCGAATATTAGGATGTCATCGCATAACCAACGATATATCGTCGTTAACACTTTGCGCAGGTGTACTAATTTCATGCTGGTATTTTCTGTTCAATCAAATATATCAAACGATCTCAACAATAAAAATTTCCATATCAATAATTAATAAATGATCTATTTTTATTTAAAGCTAAAGCAATCCTATAGATTATTTGACGTTGAATATATTTTATCTCTCGGCTTTGTATGCCATTATCATTGATTATTTTGATTCCTTTTGTGGGCTTGTTATATGTTACGACTTGGGAGATAGCAATTCAATGCCGGAAGGCCTAGAAACGAATTATCGGAACAGTATCGAGGTCACTTTTTCTTGGCGCCTTTGTTTTTTCGTATCCAACACATATTATAAGGACTGCCTCGACTAAATTTTGATCAGTCGATTTTTTCATAAGTGCATGTGAAAGTGCATGGATGGATATAATTTTTTGTCGATAGAGACACTCTTGTGCGTCCATTGATATTGTCCATCAATCGAAACCAGTTCTTGCTGAGATTTCTTGAAATGTCGATTCATATTTGCGAAATTTCTCTTTGAATTGCTCAATAATTGTTTTGAACTTAGTGTTCTATATAAGAGTGCTAATCACAAGGAACACTGCTCGGACAATCACTGTTGTTATTGCCGTAGCTAAATATGTTAACACCTCATTTCTAAAATTTTATTTCGCATTGTTTCTAGACCTTATTGGCTGTAATATGTGAAAAAATACGTTCTTATATAACAGAATCCATCATCTCATTGCCCGTAGAAGATCTATATTTTTTACATAGGAAATCCATCGAATTATTAAAATATCAGATGTTGCATTCATAGCAATATGTATTTTGTTACATCACAGCTTTTAAATGTGGCTGCATTGAAACCCTATAATTATCATAATGGTGCGTTCCATTTTGAGCGTCATTTGCAAAAAGTCATCGTAATTGATTATGGATTGAAAGTCTGAGAAGATTGCAAGGAAATAGAAAAAAGATGACCGCAGTTTCATGATTGACTCTTATTGAGTTGAAAACTGACCTGACATAAATATCCTCATATTAGTTCGGTTATGGGAGGTTATCGACTCCACGAGGAAATTTCGAAACATTCGCCGCCGGTAAGAGATGTGTCTATAACCATAGATCGACAACCATCTCTGACAACATCTAAAAAAATATATGATATAATATCTATAAAAAGAATGATTGATTAACAATTAGAAAGAAATGTTAATTCCGAACAGAAACAAATATAAACAACTTTATCGTTTCATGATCCCATTTTTTATCACAGTATATTTGGATTAGATTAGCTAATATAAATTATGTGTGTTTGAATTTAGTTTTTCATTGCCATACTTGCATAATCTTCACATTCTTTAAAATAATTTCATTGCTCAATTTCTTTGTATAATAATTATATATCAATATTTTTCCACATTATAAATGCCTTATTTAAGGTACGATTTTTTGTATTTTAGAAACGCATTTAATTTGAGATCATTGCAATAAAATAAATTGCCAATTAAACTGGTCGAGAAATTTTCAGCTGGTAATGAATTTGATGAATAAGTTGATATAATAATTAGAGCACAGAGAAAGGCGATTGGATCTTTTCATGCATCAGTTGACTGAAAAACAGAAATGAAGTCAAGAGCAAAGACCATGGCTGACATGAAACATCTACCGAAACAAACACGAAATATCATTAAATTCAAATTTATGTCAAAATGAAACTCGGACGGCTTGCATTACATTTTTTTTGTTTGTATATCGTAGATCAACTTTATGATCAAATCTCAAACACAAACACGACTCAATTGATGCAATTAAACAATTAAAACTAAGATTATTGCGCAAAATGCTTTAAAGTACCTGATCAAGGATGCCACCAATCGATCGAATATTTATGCATTAATTATTTTTTTGTGAAATTAATTTACTAATCAATTAAATTTTAATTGATTGTGACCTAGTGATATATTACTTGCCTTGATTGAAATTTTGCATGCCTTTTATGAGTATTAATATTTATTCAAATCATGTATTATTTTCATAGCTCAATATCTATTATAATAGCAATATTGGTCCTAAATTCTATATAACTTTAAAATCATTATTTAACAAAATGGTGCTGGTTTAAATTTTTTTTGAAAAAAAAACCACCTTTTTTGGGGACATTTTTTAATGTAAAACATAAGATAAAATAAACATTTTGACCTAATTTTGCAGACCACCATAGCCAAAATCATTGAAATAATTTTCTCCACCAAAATTATGGACTTGTACTGTACTTTCGAAACATGAAATTAAAAAAAAAATTTTTTCGTCGTGTCACAGTTTTGTTTTGTCCCATTGATTACAAAAAGAAAAAATATTTGCGATAAGAAAAACAAATCTATTACTCTTCATATCGTCAATCAATATCTAAAATTTATGATGCAAATACGGTTCTAAGTGTATTATTTAGTATAGTTTTCACATATGAGCTAAATTGCATTGCCACTGCACTCAAAGACTATGTAAAATAGATTTGCTGTATTTTTCTAATATTTGATTAATTAAATTTAATATTTCCCATGGTGATGTTGTAAAGCGATGTTTGGCCTTATGAGAAATTTGTGTCGAACGTTTACGACGTCCAATAAAGTCTTTGATGAGCTAGTGTTACAAAAAACCAATCCTTTCCAATGATAAACTGGTTTCGGTTGGTTTGAGGAATAAAAGGTTAAGTCAATTTTTTTTGTAATGGATCATCAAATTCCAAGACACTAATTGATTCCGAGTCGGTCCGCTTATATAAATAAAGGCATTTTTTTGATTGACTGTACGTATGCAATTGAATTGTTTATGCATAACAAATGTTTGCACACGCGAAGAATGCGTTTGCGATTATTTCACTGCAATTTTTGCTAGACAAATATTAGAGCGATCGATGTATCAATGGATTAAATAAATCATATTTTTGTATGTTTGCGTTCAAATCTGTAGATTTATATTCCGTTTATCCTGCTATTGATTGATAAGGTGTATTCATCAATATTAGCATTTATATTTATTCAATTGTATATTCAATTTTTGCTTAGCATATGAAGTCATAGTGATGATGAATTCACTTTAATGTTATGTGTCCGATTTCTAGCAATATCATTCGTCTATACGTTACCGGCGGTTGTGTGAGCTACCTTAACTTTCTAAAATACGTAGCAGTGTTGCCAAAATTGTCATTGTTGAATCATTCTTCCTCTTTAAGGCCATCACCTACGGTCATTATGCGCATAAAAATCGATTAGTTGCCACTAATCCACGTGCTTCCATTGTTTGATAGCGGAATTTTCGTTTGGGTTCTTTAGGCGGTATTTATCATTATGGAAATGCTATTGCAGTATTGAAACCAGGACTAAGATGTGGAAATCAGCTCCAGAGGCTATTGAATAAATTGCAGCATAAACCAGTATTTTTTTCATATGTCTTATATAAGTGTTACTTAAATTGCCGCTCCCTGAATAGCAAAGCCTATAGGCGCAGTATTGTTAGATTGCACCTGTAATGATCCTAAGGCAATCTACAGATTTCGCTAAAGTCTAGTTAAAAACTTTGGCAAGATTCAAGTAGGTTATATACAATATAAATTCCAGATAAATTCCAAAAAAATCTTCACATTATACAAAATCGCGTTAGACGAAACATAGAAGTAGAACAAAAAAATATGATAGGTTTAAAAACTAAATAATACAATGTTTGACAACAACAAGGATCCAAAGCATTACTTTTGAATATTATATAAGGTATTCTTCATCATCATTACTAACCACTATTAAGCGAGGACATTTTGACGACAAGTTTTGAAGACAAGGCAAATAGGAAATCACCACATGAAAAATCCTTTCCTTGATAAGATATCTCTATGGAGATCGCCTATATCCGTTAAGGGTATGGGATTTTAATTTAATTTTTCTTATCAGCCAAATATTCTCATTTTAGAAGCTTTCTCCAACAGCATAGTAAATTCGATACGGTTGAAATATTTACATTAACTTCATTGTTTGAAGTCAAACATTTATGAAATCCTTTCTTAAATTTGAGCAGAAGGAACGTCATTTACAAAAATATCTATCTACATTTTAGATTATCCTAGATGTCATTTTCATCAAATTTACATCAACAATCTCTTCTTCCAGTAATTCTTGAATACATTTAACTTTAACAAGTTAAATATATATTTTCTCACTGATTGAGATACCCTCCATTATCATAAATCATCTCCTATGAAATCATTGAATTTTCAGTGATAAAATATATTATGGATTCCGAAGACATTTTTTATATAAACACTGTTTTAAATTCTCAGAACCAATGCTTGATAATTCAGAATCACGAATATTTTTTTCGTATTTACCCGTGGAACGTCATATTAAATTACCAACAATTAGTAAAGCATTATTATAATCGAGTTCTTGAAAGCAGTAACATTTTTTATGAAAGCATTAGCTTTTTGTAGCTTTAAAAACAGCAATCAATCTTTGTTAACGTTCTCACAAAGCCACATAATAATTATGCTCTTATGCTATGATTTTTTGTGCTTAATGACTTTATGGTTTTTATGTGTATTTTGCACATTACACATTTCATATTGCAAGTGCTCTCATTTTTTCTTAATTCTCTGTTTTATTTTATTATATTTATTGGACATTTATTATGGAAATGAAGGTCGTTCGTAGAATCCATTTGTATTCTACGAACTTCTCCAACTTTATGTACCAAGAAAGTAAGTTATTTTGATTTTTTTGCATTGATTCTAAGCCGTTTAATGAAAATCGAAAAAAAATACTACACGATTTAATTGAATGGTAAACATACAAATAATTTATAGTTCTTGCTATGGAAATATACGGAAAAGAAACATTTTCTTAGACAGGTCATTAATTTGACTTCGTTCTTTAGCATGTAGCTTATTATATTAAATCGAAAAACACATTTAAAATTAATCGTCTATATTTATGATGTATCTATGTCCTAATCTTTACAAGTTTGCATATCATCAATTTCAAAGAAAACGCCCATATTATTTTAATATTGTTCGAAATACAAAAATATTCTACGTACGAAAAGGGCTGAGTGATTCCTCGTTGTAGTTGGGTTTCTTTAAAATCAGACTTCACATGGGTTATTTGGGCTGAATAGGTTAGGTTAGGTTACGTGAATAGGTTAGTCTTGATAATAAATAGACCAAGTGTTATAATAAGCTAGATTTTGGACTCTTTGCCATATCACATAAAATATCTTTTTAATATAAAACCTTATGGAGATCGTCTACATCCGATAACATATATGGTACTTTAAAAAGAATAATGATGGAAAAAAACATTTTTTTCATAGTTATATTACTTCAAATCAATACCAAAGTGACCTTGAAACTGAACTTGTATCGAATTTATTTGAAATTATTTATGACGCTTGATTATGGATCTGACCAACACGAGAAAAATGTATTAATTTCAAAAAAGGTTAACAGCAAACTTAAAACGCGATAGTAACTTGCAATACGTATGCCCTTATGTTACGTAGTTGAATCCACACAAGTCAAGTACGTTATTTAAAAACCACTTTTTGTATTCTCTTTTTTTTTGCTAAATCACATCATTTGCGAATGCGTAAGGAAAAATAAGAAAGTCGACCGATAGCCTTGACTACGGGAAGACGTGTTCTTCCCGCCAGGTCCAT
Organism: Stenopsyche tienmushanensis; assembly: GCA_008973525.1. Taxonomy (NCBI): domain Eukaryota; kingdom Metazoa; phylum Arthropoda; class Insecta; order Trichoptera; family Stenopsychidae; genus Stenopsyche; species Stenopsyche tienmushanensis. The sequence continues at coordinate 3,063,355 of WACJ01000274.1, forward strand.
AACGGTCTCGCAGCTGGAATCCTACAACAACAACAAAAAATAACCTGATAAAAAATAACGATTTTCTATTCATTATAATTTGATCATCTTCTTCGTCTTTTTTAAGCTTTCCACAATCTGATAGCAAATAGACCTCTTCAGCGCAGAAAGCACGTGTTTGTAATCAATATTACTTTAACTATCAAAGCATTCGTTCATAATTTCATAAGATCGTTCATTCGTAAGATCGTCCATCATATAGTTGTCATTCGCTTTCCACGTTTTATGCACGTCTGCTCGAATTCCATCTAGGAAATGGCATGAAAAATTGCGTTGTTCAACTAAGCCGTTAATTTTGATAATGCCATCGCGGACAGCAATTAGCGCAACGATACGTAGTTGCAAATAAAAAATAAGAGAAAGAAGATCAAAGATTCACACGACAGGCGGAAGAATGCTGAGAAAGTGTAGACGACGGAAAAAGCGACTCGTGGTGGTTCGTGCGAAATTTAACTTGCAACTGGGTTGACGAATGCCTAGCAACTGGGTTGGCGAATCCGGAACGAGAGATTGGCTACTGCTTTTCTACGTATCCACGTAGAAAAACAAGAGTGAACATATGTGCCAGAATGTGGCGTTATGGCGGCAGGCCGGCTCGGTTTAGCGGTGCATAATTTTGAATAATTAATTCACACGTGGACAGGGCCCGAATGCAAATGAATGCACTTGTTCTAATGCAATTCTCGGTCGTTTCCGCATGTGTGAAATTTCGAGGTGTACCGTGAGAGACTTTCTATCGAATGATTTTCGAGGCTGTTCTTCTGCAACTGAGTCGTGCTTATTTTGTAGTTTTCCTTTTTGAAAAGTGGCATTTCGTCGTTGAAGCAACAGTGAATTGTTCAAGCATGATTTCGAAGAAATGCGCACTGCGCAGAAGATGAATAGCACATTGAGATAACACCGGCACGTTTGAATGACGGCAATTGCCATTGTTAATCATTAGCTCCCAAGCACTGTAAACTTTTCTTATGTTATTGTTATTCAATCAAATCTGTTGGTATGTTATTTGATCATGTTGTATATCCATGAACCAAATGTCTGCTTGAAATGCATACCAATACTACTACAATAGAAAAGCTCACAGGCTGATTGAACTAGATATTGGTAATCGATGTCAAACATTAGCTGTAATAAGGCGTGCATAATATTAGTTTATTGAAGGCAAGACATTGTGCCATATTGGCTTTACCTACTATAATACAAGACTGTCGTTTCCGTAAATTTGATTCATTTTACGAATATATTTACAATTCTTTTACTTATTATTTTTACACCTTGTTTATCCCATTGATCAATGTTAAAAGAGTCGATAATAATTAACTTGGACTGTAAATGCTTTATTATATAGCTCATAAAAAAATCAGCAGACCTCAAACCACATCATTTACAGAAAGAAACATGATATCTCAAGATAAAAATATCTTATATAAATGTTGGTAATGCATCTTAGATTTTATGACATTTAATCGAGCTACTGTTATACAATATAATGAATAAAATAGATTATTTATTTAGATTTTAAGCTCAATTTTTCATGATTTACCACAAATATGTTCTGTTTATAATTTCATACATCAAATTATCATGTATTCATCGATGATCTCATTAAAATGGATTGATATAAAACTGTTTGCATACTATAAATGTTTTAGGTAGTTGCTTCTAAATCTTATTATCTTTAACCTGTATGGTAGGATGATCGCCTATTTGCGAGCGAATTCCAGTGATTCAGAAAGAGCACTTTTGTTCGTATAAATACACAGATAAAAAGTAGCGCAGTTCGGTAACTATGTATGGGAGATAGAGACGGAAAGCTTCCTGCGTACATCGCATGATTGTACATATCATTAACCCAAATTCATTGACTAATAATGATGTATGAATTATATAATGAATCGATTTAAAGTTTATGTTTACTTGAAAAAATGACTGAATTATGTTTTTGTGCTATCGATAGTGTTTATTTATTTAACTCGTTCGTCGCTGCGTCCACCAGATATGCGCGACAGGCGTTCCCCCACGGAGGCCCCATCAAATCATTTTGCTAGATATTTTCTTCCTCTGCTTAAATACGATTTAACATGTTATTTCATTTATATTTAATGGAATTGCATTACTACCTTTGTGTGTTTGTACTTGCTTATCTTCATTTTGTTTTCGTTAGTTTGGCTAATGATAGAGTAATTGGTGAAGCGTATTGATCTAAGATAATTAACACTTGAGAGAGCCACATGTCACATTCTGCTCGTCCGTGCTTATCCCATGCGTTAATATCACATCGCTATTCCTTCTGTTTACGATTCAACTATCGAATTTGGGTCCCGTGAGATACAACACTGATTCAGGCTGGGCGACGAGAGCGTTAAATATAAGCTTCCTATGCGTTGCTGCAGTCCTAACCGATAAGTAGATTTATACGAATGAAAAGTGTCGGACAATCAAATATAGCATCTAAGACTTTGAAAAATTAAAATTAGCTCACTACTCAAAGAGTTAAAGAATCCATTTCTTAATATTATTTGAGAAGAAAAACTTAAAAAAAATCCTAATTAACTGGGTTTGATACGCAAAACGCAGAAAACCGTCCCGGTCGAGAGTTATATATGCTTTATATTTTATTCGACCATTCTACTTTACATAAACCAACACTGATTGACTCTATTCATATTTATAATATTATATATACTAAGTTGTCTATTCCTTCTTTTATTCGTTATCGCCTATCCGATCAGTTTTTTTTTCGGATAACTTCGTTGTATAATAAGCGTTCGTAATCGTTCTGTACATGTTCAGATATGGTGTCCGATTGAAAGGCGCTCATTTGTCATATCAGCAGTCTGAAAAGCGGACCGATTGGACATACGCACCTTATGGCCACTCCGTCCTATTTTAGGGCTTTTTGTGGCATTTTCTATGATCTGTACGATCACGGCAGATACTTGCCACGGGCGCTTCATACCCTTGTTACGGCTCTGCAATCAATAGATAAATTTACGAAGCCCTAATTATTTTCGTGCAATTATGATTCATTTGAATATTTGCATTTGCTTAAAATGCATATTAAGTCGAATCGGAATTCTATAGAAGGTAAATCGTATTGTTATATATGGTAATTGATTACTAGAATTTCTGCAATAACAGGCATCATCATCTTCTCAACGTCATCATCTTAACAAAAAAGATGTAAATTCAATGCATACATGATTCAATGTATAATATTATATAAAAATCATGTTAGGATTCAAAAAATTTCAATCTGAAGGCTTTAAAATAAGAAGTTTTTAATAACATTTAGAAACAAATTGAATTAAAACGCATAATATCAAATCAGCATACTAATCGATTGTTGCATATTAGAAATAATAGTAAAGAGGACTTATATATTTTACCTGAATAATTTATCCAGATTTGCTTTCTCAGGTTATATCGGGATCGATTATATATTGTAATTATATAACAACGATTCTAGCTGCGAATATTTCTTATTACCCTGACTCATTACTACACACGAAGTTAGATATACGGTAATCGTGTATTTCTTTATCCATGGGAATACCCACAAGTAAACACGCTTAAAGATAATAAAAATAGTGTGCATTAAACGAAATACTGGTGATGAGATATGAAATGAGTGACGTTATTGCAAAAGCGAATTATATTCTCATACTGCGATGACTGATGACTACAATCACCGAGTTTGAAAATTAAGACACATTATAAAGACTGCAGTATGGGAAATAAATCTATAACTGCGGTTTTATGGTTTATTGTCAAAAAAATTGCATTGAATGCAAGCTGTTAAATAACATCACGTATAAAGGTAATAAAGAGCCAGATTAATTGCCGGTGGTGACTTGACGAATTTAATCGAGGCTATATATTTTGAACGCATTATCCTTTTTTCTCAATAAAAAAACTTTAATTTATTAACTCCTTTAATTTTGGAAATGTTAAAAGACTTTCGCAAAAAATTATGATATGAAAAGAAGCTTAATTTTATTTTTAATGTGTGAATCTTTCACAATTTTCCTTGTGAGTTTCCTGTCATCATTCCATAAATTTGGTTTCGAGTATTTTTTTTTCCATAGATTGAGCAATTTTACTAATTGGCGATACGTGTGATAAACGATGCGCTGTGATTCCAAATTAGCATTCTAAGCGATAATTATCGTTAGAAAATTAAGAATTGTTGATGTTTTCTAAAAGATATGAATTGTTTAAATCAGAGAAATGTTATGTCCAATGAATAAATGCATGAAGCGTTTTTAAAAAATGACTCAATCGTCGGTTGATTTTATTTTTTAAAAAACATGATCTAGACGTTTCCTTACGGGATAATTCGAATAAAGGACATTAGCGCAATTTGAAGTCAAGGCTAATTGTAACAGTTCATTCTTCGGAGAACCAATTTCAACTTTATTGAATTAGTCAGTAATCAAGGGAATTATAACAGAACTGCCAGAAATGATAGTGTTAGTGTTATTGACAATTGTGGTCAATTTGATGACTGCTTTATAAGATCTACAATTGGTTTCGGTCATGAATAGATATTTGGTTTTCGAAGAAAAAATCATTCATCAAAGCTCCTTTTTTTTAATCAATACTGAAGGTCGAATTACTTCACCGAAGAACGTTATTTTATAGTTCTTTTCATTCTAATGGTGAATTTTGCAATTTTGTTGTACCTATGTGGTTATTTATTTGTACGCAATCTCAGATGTGTACTATCGAAACGTACAACTTGTCTATTCCGTTGTTACTTCATAGTATCGTTTGTCACTCATTCATTATTATGCTTGGCTTTTGTAAAAGTATACTTTAAAATGAGAAATATTTATAATATTAATGTAGTTTTTATATAAAAATAAATTTTCTTATGATCTAAGCTCAGGAATAAATAGAGGGTGCAATATTCGACGATTGGGGGGGATAGGGTGAATGTTCTAAACAAAGCTTCAGAGTGATTCTTTCATGTACTCTAATTTTCATCGTAATTATTGTTGTTGCCGTATCAGTTTCAAGCAATTCAAAATGAATTACTCCAGTAATATCCCAACATACATGGGATATTTTCTATTGTTAATGATCATTTCCGGGTGGGTGTTAAACTCCACGATGCCCACCCATAAAACCCCAGAGGGGAAGCCAACCCTACGCTTTTGAGCAACGGTTGAACACCCGCGGAAGTAAATCCCTTGAATTTAGCATAACCTTAATCCTTCTTCCTCCATCGCACCTTAAGGGTGCAGATGGTCTGAAGCTGGTCTTTTCCGCGGAAACCTCGCCTCCTCTGGAGGGCGTGGAGCAAAAGGGGTGGGCACCTGGACTGGTTAAAGGATCAGTGGAAGACACTCTTTGTGCGAAACAGACCATACAGTCAGTCGATGTCTGTCGTCTTGTTAATGATCATTTAAAACTAGGAACAAATAACTGATCAGATGTAGGAGATAAATATTTCATTATCTCAAAAACGATTCAATGCAGCTTGATACAACTTTATAGTGCTTATTTATGTTAATATACACCTTTTTAGTTCAAAGTTTTTTATCGGTTAAAAAAAGTTTTATAAGCGTTACAAGTTTTTTCTCATTTATGACCATGTTTTGATTCAAATAAAATTTTAAAAAATCGTCCAGAGTCTTTAAATTTCCTGAACTAAAATGACAGCCAGTATTGCCAAATATCATTTTATCCTATTATTACCTTTGAATAAAGGGAATTTTTATATGAAAAAAACTACTTTTTTCCAGGAGAAGCATAAAACTAACTGTCTTCTCTACAACCCTTTCTACATTAGTTTCATCAACACACACCTTTCACATAAAATTAAAAACACTTTTAGTAATCGTAGAGACTTGCGATTTAGAATGTTATATGCGTAAAATATTGATATATAATAAGATGTAATTAAAAAAAAAACACATTTTTTTTAAATTTGGGTCTTACGCCTTAACGCGTTGGCGGACACGTCTGCATTATGCGTAATTTTTTATATGAAACTCGACTACATAATACATTCTAGAAAAAAATGATACACATAGTATACACAAGTATATTGCTTGCAATATTTTACGGGAAACCCAAATATCTTGATTATTTAATTTCATCATATGATGATGATACTCCTGAACAAATATGTATTGTTTGACTGATTCCATTTATAACGGCAGCACGTCATCATCCAATTCATGCAACCAGCTTCTATCTACATTGTTTGTGACATTTTTATAACATTCGTAATATATAGCTATGAACAATGGTTTTCATCTATGCATGGTATCATTGCTGTTAAATTCCTTGGTAAAATGTGTATTACCTTGAATCCATGATATCATGTTTTTGCAAAAAAAATTGTAAGATTAAGGCCCTATCCACACTATGGTGCCGTTGACGGTTCCATAGTGTCCAATAGACATCAAAATAAGATCCAAAAGTTGAAGAATGCAATTAAATCAAAGAGAAATTTGTTCACATCGCAGAATTGTTAGATAAACTTTAATTTTTATAGATCATAGTATAGAAACATTAAAAACTTATTTTAAAAGCATCAGATCAAAAAATGCCATTATTTGGGGATGTGTAAGTAATTTTCCACTTTGAATTGATAGAAACAAATAAAGCAATAATGGTGGAAGTGATTTTATTTAAAAACCGAAACCGGATCAACCGAAAACTCAAATATACAAGTTTGATCAACGATGTAGATAAAATGTTTAGGAATGCGAGGATTATCAGAAATTACTATAATATCATTCAAATTAGCATAATAACTCCCACGAGTGCATTTAAGATTCCATAGCGTTAGTTCATTGTTTATTTAATTCTTGACAGTGATTTTGCTATAGATTGTTTTAAATGACGTAATTTGAAACAAACCAATATGCACCGATGGTTCTTCGTCGAGCTATGGCGAGTATTAAGTAATGTGTGATTTTCACACAAATCGTTTTCCTTCCGCTTGCATAAGGCTAAATAAGCCAACGTAATAAAATTATAAATTTGTTTCAAAGCGTATGATGGTATGTCTTGAATACCATTTGCTTTATTTTGAATCGATTTCGCCGAAGATTCTTTGGTAGACAGCCAAGAACACTGCAGAAGATGCAGATCGAGTATGCGGAAATCCTTCCTATGAACACTTCCTTATTTTTTATTGCAGGATCGTTTTATGTCGTACTACCATCAATATATCCGTTATACAATTCTGAGTATGTTTAAAAACGATAAATTTGTTTATATAGTACATACCATTGGCATAAATATTATCACGGACCGTTATGTTTTTAAATTTACACTTGACTCGAACGCCATTAGCTTTTTATGTGACTTTTATCCTCGACGTGGTTGACGTAAAAAATGGTCATCATGACTAGATTTTGGTCGTTTTATCTCTAATAGGTGATTCATGTAAAATTAGATAAATGTCTTCAATGCACCGTAGAAGAATTATGGAAGGTTCAATTTATATTAAAAATACAATGATATAATGCCTAGATAAAAACCAGTCGAATTCATCAATTAATTCGTATTGTACAATCATTAAAAAATCTGTATTTTTCATCTTGAATGACCTTGAATTCTGAGCCCAAAAGGATTACATTAATTTAGAAGGTAAGACGATATCGCCACAAAACAATTTTTTATGAACTTGATCTTCAAGGAACAACTTTCGATTGATTTGTATGTTTTTTTGGCGGATAAAACTTGATTTTTTTTATGCCATGCTTTTCGAATGCCCACTATTGATAAATTATAATCGGTGAATGCCTGCATAGAGTTCATAGACCATTATATAATCGCAATTATTCATAGATGAGGCTATAAATATTTGCCTTTAATAGTTCAGTTTGTTTTGTTAATAGTGCACTTGATAAGCTATGGCATAACGTATACTTAATCATAATAACTGTATGGAAGGATTTGATAATCTATCGATAAATACTTTGATATAATTTAAACTCAAATGTAAATAAATAGACGAGTAGAATATTTATACGCACTTATCAACTATTGTTAAATATTATTTTTATGTTTTTTTTTGTAAAGGGAAAGTTCACATCTTGATATACTACAAAAGTCAGTAAAATCCTCAAAGATGTTTGTGGTGAAGTAGTAACAGTTCGGAGATGCCAATATTGGTTCCAGACATGTAAATCGAGCAATAGAAACTTAAAGAACGTTTCTGCCTTGTTGGTCAAAAAAAATCTTAGTGTATTGGAAAGAACCAATGTTTAAAAACACTATCAGTAAATTTTAAGTCGATAGAAATTAAATTTGCAAAGTTATAGGCCGACGAGGAAAAAATTGCGCTGCGCGAAGCTAAAGAGAGGGGAAACTTTAAAAGCGTTTTTCTCGAAACTACTTTTTCCAAGCTCACGGAAGTGCTTCCACACGCCTTAGATAAGCATTCTTTATGAAATTTGGCAGGCACGTGTATAGTAAATGTCTTCATCGTTTGACGTATAATTATCTAAAAATATTCACACGTTTTTATTTGATAAACAAAAAAATTTGATAAAAATACACATTCTTCTTCAACCGCTCATTATTTTTTTATTTTTCAATATTTCTTATTATTATAGATCATATTATACACAATATAGTACAAAGTAAAAATATGTACAATTTTTTTGCTGAAAATAATCTGTCAAGGACTTAGGACTTCCGTAATGAAGAATATCATCGCTTGCGCACGGACATATGTGGTTTCCCCCACACCCACTAACATGTTTTGTCAAATTTAAAAAAATATATCTGTATGTTCAATAAAGATTGCCTAAATATCAACATTGTTTAATACTTTTCGTATAAAAAAATGTTAAAAAATCGATCACTTTTTAGCCCAACAGGGCAGAGACGTCTCTTAAGGGATGAATCCCGAAAAGGAGGACTTGCGAATTTCTATAACGATCTACTAAAGTTCTTAATCGAATCAAATCTACAGAACACAAGAAAAAAGCGACGAAATATTTAGCTTGGATTGTCTATAAAAAAAAGGTTCTTTTGTGCATGTGGTGAGATATGCGGGGAATAATTCATTATGAATTAATGAAACCGAGAGAAACTACAGCATACATTTACTGTCGACAATTAAAAGTTTTCCATCAAGCATCTTTTAATTGCATAAGTCGGAAAGTTTTTACAAAAAAGAATCAAAGGACTGCCAAAGCGATGGAAAGAAGTGTTGAATAATGAGGGAAACTATAATATTATATATATCCATCTGATCTTTTAAGAAAATATTATTACACTCAATTTAAAAATTTGTCAACTAAATTATTTCCATGAAAGTGTTGCTCATTTCGGACTTGTGCTTTGTATTTGACGTATGCAGAATAAAATGAACAATGGTACTTTAAATTCAAACGTTGTTCATATTCAGACAATAGAACTCGTATATTATTATCGATTTGTAATTGTTAATTAACAATCAGACTTGGATTCCATTGCGAATTATTTTTTAGTATCCTTATGCGATCTTTTTGCTTCGTATTTACTAAAAAAAAATATATGATTCAAAAACGTTCTTCCTCGTTGCTACATCATCCATTGTATTTAAATATAGAAACGCGTCGTTTCCTTATTATATTTTTTCATCGATATTGTTATTTTATAAAATAACCCAACAATTTTTGAAACAAATTGATGCATAAATCTTTAATATCTTCCTGTGTATTCTCATGCATAATGATCGATTGATGCCAATCTGATTATTTGCGCCGGATACTTTTCTTGCCGATCATTAATCAGTTTTAAAAACCGCAATAGCGATTGAACGTATTCAAAAATGTCTTATCCCATCAATCGGCCATGAAAACATCCATTGTTCATCGACATTTCCACCGTGTTATTATTCGCCATAATAACTACATAATAGTTTGTAACTTGCATAATGCACGCGATTAAACCGTATTATTACCAAGCAATAACATCCAGATACCGTTAGGATATTTGCAAATTTATTTCTAAGAGGAGTCGAGCACTGTTGGTCACCGATCGGGATGTCACGCGTGCATCCCGATCGCGATGCACTTATTACGATGCAGTACAGGTGTTGCATTACGGTCAGGTATGTAGTCTAAGAACGCCAACGAACTTCGAGCCACTACCAGCACTGCTTGCAATTTCTTCTTGCAACTTGCGAACGCCCTCGGGTAAATGCACTCGAGTCATTGGAAAAAAAGCACTCTGCATGCAATGAAATGAATTATGTAACTGGTCAATGAGGTATCCGGAACGAGCTTTTAATCTTGAAATATAGTGGACGTACCGCGAGATTACAACAATATATTCGGCGTCTGCAGATCCCAAAATACTTTTACTTGTGTGTCTCATAAACATTTGCGATCGACTGAAGCCTTGGATTTTCATTTATTTGCAAATTATGAATTTGGACTTTTGTTCTTTTTTTTAAAACAAATCGTTGCTAATTTTTAATGCAAATAAATTGTATTACCTTGTGAAATAACTTTGTCCAATGTACACCCAACGCTCAGAGGTAAATATGAACTAAAATACCTACCACTTTTTATGTTTTCCCGAATGAATCATCAATTAATCAACGATAAAAACCTTGAACAACGATACATGTATTAATTTCAAGCAAATTGCTATTCATATCAAAATTTATTTACTCATTTTCTCAAATATTTAATTGATTAATATCATACAAAAATGAATGGTACACAGTATTTATTAAGGAGTCATCTCACTTTGACGATCCAAAAAATAGGCAGTTTTTAACAATTTTTTTCATAGTAAGTATACCATAGAACTAAATTAATCATTTTGGAATTTATTAGAACTCTCTCATATTATACTAAAAAATTAAGTAATAATTAATATATATATAAGATTTTAATTTAAAAAAAAACGGGTACTCGATCACGTTTAAATTATTTTTATTCCGATATTTCGAACCACTTATCGGGTTCATTGTCAATATTAGTCAAATTTTTTGAAATGGTTCGTGAAGCTTTTGGTTTTTATTATATTAGAAGCCAAGCTCTGGGTACGCTAGTACCGTTGTCTCTTCGGTTGATTGCGGAGTTTTTCTATCTCTATTGCTTCTCTAACAATTCTAATCCCGAAGTTTTCGATAGTCGCTAAAGTTTTTGTCCCAGCAAAATCGATGTGGTGATCGTTTTTCATCACGTGTTTCATTAGTGTCGATTTGTAGTCCAATTCCAAAACTGATTTCTGATATTCTTTTACTCTGTGAGCGATTTGTCTATAGGTTTGTCCATTGTATGACATCTAACAAACTGCGCATGGGACCTCGTATACTACCTGACTTTGGTTTTTCACCCGCTCCTTTTTATTGGTTTTACATTTTTGGTTTTAGGGGGGGCTTTTCCTAGAGCTTTTTTCCTCAAATTCAGTCATAAATATGTTAGTAATAGTCGGAGATAGAAGAGATCCCATTGGCGTACCACTGGTCTGTTTATAGAACCCTCCGTCATACAGAAAGTAAGTTGATGTGAGACAGTGCTCAGTTAGAAGAAAAAAAAGACGCTCTAGAAGAAGCCCCATAAACATTTGGATCTGATTTTGCGAATCATCATAGCCATACATATGTAAAATAAGTTTGTAAAATTTTAGACCAAATGACGACTTGGTTTTTCGAAATTCTATAAACGCCACATGCAAAAATGTCGTTTTGACAAAGACGCGTTTAATGTTTTAGTACTAAAAAAATCTAAAAAGGGAAATATACTACTTATCATTGATTCTAGCTCCATTGAGCAATCCTACAGCTATCAGCGGTGGATAGCTAAGCCTTAATAATTAGATAAATTAGTTTACTGTTCGGTTTTCGAAGCACTTCGTACATAGTTTTCATTTTGTGTCCTTAGTTTCCACTTGCTTAATCGCCTTTTTTAAACCCTGAAAATAAAAGCAGGTATAGGGTCAAGTCTGCGCCCGCAGCGGTCTCAAAGTCGTTGAGGCGCAATCTGGACGGAGTGATACTCCAGCGCATTTGACGAATTAGCTGTAAAGCATTGTAATAATCCGAATTTCTTCACCAAAAAAAGAAAACTATTTTTTGACGTGATATAGTGAGAAAACCACTTAAATGAAATCCGGCTTGCATATGCAACTACTAAAAAAAAACAATCATAAGTCTGTTTTAATCACAAAAACATAGCATCAATTATTTAACACTTTATATTACCAATTTACCATGGTATTAAATCCCGAAGTCGAAAACGAGTTTATCAAAAATTTTGTGAAATCTATCAAGAATTTAGGAAATCTAAATTATTCAAAAGCAACTAATTATCATGATATTAATATGGTGAGAGCCTGCTTATATTATGTTTGGAGCTGCATTGTGATATCGAGTATACATTTTTTTTTCAATTGTAGAGTTTGGCTACCCTAATACAACTCAGTAACATGTTATTGAAAATCTGGGTGAACATATCTAAATGTGCTTTAAAATTGCTTTAATTTTACTCAAAAGTTATTTGAGAAAACCATGTTGATTTACTTAAAAGAGTACAAGGAATTTAATTTCTTTCTTTTCCATAAATGAAGATCATTTAATACTATTAAATACGTTCCTTCATACTTTGGCAAACCCTGTATATATACATCTAAAAACATTCATCGTCTCTGAGATTTACTGATCGTCATTTTATATTTTTAGATGGACCATTTGTTTCCATTAATCTTCTGCAATCCTTGAAGCGACCCTCATATAAATCCCAGTCGCTTCTCACGTCAAATATCTCCACCTCGATGGTTATCGTCTTCTGCATCATTTTCGTCTAATGTATTCCAATATATTTGATGAAGATAGACGAAATGAGCTTTTATTGCATATTTGAAATAATCTGTGATATAATCATTCAATGTTTCGTGGCTATTCAGTTTGCTTTAGATTTTTTTTCTATAATTTCTTCTACATTGATTTTATGCAATGCAATATAATTAGTATTGTATTGACCACAATCGTTTCTCAGCAGGATCTTACATTGTACAAAGATTTTATTAGTAATACGATTTATATAAGAACAATAAACGACGATTGGCCTCGTGATGATATTGTATATCTGCAATATAATCTATCTAGATGGTGAATGTCTTGAGATGTAGGGTTGCTACTGCGTGGGTTTTGCTTCTAATATTGATTTATGCAGTCAAAAAGATGTCTTTATGGTAATTGAATGATTTAAATATGTATTTAAACAATACCAATTAAATGCTATATACGATGTATATGATTCTTATATTTTAAGTTATATTGGTGGAAACTTTAACATATGATCCATGCGAATCGATGTCTCTTTATAGCGTTCTTCGTTTTTTACTGCTATAAATGTATACATTGATCTACGACGCCATTATTACTTTTATCATTTTTTTTAAAATACTATTGGATTTATAATCTAGTATCAAAAAATATTCATATGTGTCTTATATATTATAAACGCTCTTATACATTATATAGTAAAAAAATCAACAACTTGTCAAGTATACGTCAAAAATGACACATATAATATTAATATTAAATTAATAGGTGTTTCTCTTGAATTAATTTATGATTGTGATGTCGGTGCAGTGTTATTAATATGAAAGTTGGCATTAATTTTACATAAGATTAGATGAGTTGAGATTCATTTGGAAAAATCTATACACATATATATTTGATAACTGAAAATATTTTGATTATTTCATATGCTTTTAATAAAATATTTTCATAATGCTACCAAACACGATATTATTTTTTTTTTGTTAGGCCGGGTTTGTATTGATGTCTTAAATGCATCATAAATATGAATTTCCACATTGAAAATATAATCTCAACCTGCATTTTGATCAAGTACAAAAAAAATATTTCTTCGATATTATTAATTTAAAAAAGGTGCTTTCAATGGCACTTTAACACGATAAATTGTCGATTGATTGATTTATGCTTAGATAAAGCATGCATATTAATTATCTATTATAAAAACCAGATGCTTTGATTGTTCTAATTGCTTTTATTCTTCATAATCGATGTATATCATTAACAGTCTGCCTATTTATCATTCCTTATTTTGTCATGGAAGTATATCATTAAATACAAAAGATTTAGAACCATTACATTCGAGTAATATGAAACTGTTAACATTCACTTACATGTATATATTTACACCTTAATTGTCCCCAATATTTGTCTAGCGAACCGGTTTGCTAATTTGGATCATGATTATAGGTAGCAATCGATCGTTATTCTATTATATTTTCTATGAATATAAGATCGGTTGAGGACTTATGTTGTTTTTGTAGCGTGATTGTAGGGCAATATTTTCTTGACTCTAAATGATATAATACAACCCGAAGAATACGCCACTTTGTGGACAGATTAGGAAGAAACAAGTTGATCGGATACATTAATGATCTTGCTGATGATGAATTTCCTGTCGATCTACAAAAGCAGCTGATTCGCACAAACAAACGATTTTAGTCACGTGCAAATATGTGTAGTTATCTGATAAGCCATTCTTGCAGACAGTGTTTCCAGGTTTGGTTCGTTGCGCAGTTATCAATTGAATGCAATGAAAACCAGTTGTGGACAGAAGGTCTCCGATTCGAGCGCATGGACATATTTCCGCCTTGTTTTATGGCCAAAGTAAATACTACAGGGCCGCATTCGCCGCCCAGGGCTCGTGCACATCATCATCTTTTCTTGTGGAAAATATAATATTTCAGCTTGGCAAACAGTGCAACTGTGGAATAAATTGTCGCATCAAGGCTATCGAGATGGGCGATTGCAATACTGAAATACCGGTATTTCAAACAACAACAAAAAATCCAAAGACAAACCGGTGCTTACAAGACCAGTACCGTTATTTTTCTATTATAATTTTCATACAATACACTTTCATGGACATTTTGTGATGATTTTCAAATAAATATCTGACTTTTTTGAAGTATTTATTATATTATTCTGTTCTTGAAACTCTTATTTAATAGATAAATTTATTTTGGAGTACTAATTTAATACATGAGCCAGAGAGTGAGCCAAAATCGAATAAGAAATTAATTGTAGCAAAATAAAAGGTTTAAAATCAATAAATCTGTCAGTGACTTTGTTATCAGTGAATTTATTATAAATCTAATAGTAATATATTCAATGGTTTATAATAATAATAGTTTATAGATATAACAATACTGGAGTGTTGACGTTATGCTAACTTCTTGAATTACTTGTTTTATAGCAGGTGACTCTTTATGGGATTATCGTTTAGTTTTGTCGTATTAATTCATTTTGTTACTTCAAAATTTTGTTATACTACAAACTATGATCACACGATCATTGTTCTTGCAAATGCGGTTTAAAAGTCAAAATTGATTTCTCCATGTTTTTCCTAATTAATAATATTTGTACGATTCTCAAAAAATATTGAAATACATTTTTAATTTTGGCACATATAATTTTTTCTCTAACCTTATTAAATTACATAAAATTGGTTCGACATTTTTGTTTAAGTACAGATTTGTCAGTTGGCACTAAAAGGGTTGATCGTTTTTTTATTATTAGTATGAAGTGATGCTATACTATTATCACATCACTTAATAAATCTATAGGAAGATTATAAATTTAACCACAATACCTTTCGATTCAACAAAAATCAGGGAATTTGATATGTTAAATTATCCAGATTTATTAGTAGATTTCTGGATTTCAAAAGAGAAGTCTATTATGTATTACGGCTATATTATGTATTTATGCTGTTATGTTTAGTTTTGAGGGATGATTATATTTGAAACACTTGTTATATTTTATGTGTTCATCATTCATACATTTGAAATGATAATTGATCTTATCTATAATTTACAATGTAATTCTTATCCTAATAAATTTGTTTACGATTCAATCGTTTTACGAGTCGATGATAGGCTTAATTTGGATATAACCAGCTCAATCTGCTTTACGATAAACATTGTGCTAATATGAACCTTTATTTGATTTTGATATTTTTCATGCACTATGACTTATCCAGTAATTTGATCTGCATAACCCGTTTGGCTACGTATATTTTTTTTTATATTGATTCAATGAATAGAAAATTGTCAAGTGTTTGACATTCACATGTGAAATGACGCATTTCATAAATATGCTAAGCGAATAGGATGACTCTTAAACACATGCAGAATATGGGAAATATTACTTTTGGGTTTCATTACAATAAATTGCGATCGCTCGAGATTAATGATTTATCGTTAATATATGTAAGACGATACTTTAATATGCCATTTATGCATTAAAACATACAGAAATTCTATATAGTCGACGTTCATTGTTTTTATATGATTGATTTATGTTGATTATGTTTACTTGCAATTTTATGCAAAAATACTGTAAATTAATTGATTTTATGGTAGGTCAGATGATGCCATATTTTATAATGGCTTTAAATTTTTATGGACTTAAGAATTTTGACCCATTTTGATAGCCAAAAATTAAATTCAAGTATGAATTAATTTAAAACATTTCTTTTATAAAATGCATAATATACGGTGCTGGAAACATTATAAATGTATTTCCTTTTGTATTTTTGCATAAAATGCTGAAATGCTATTATATTATATATACCAAGTTTTTTTAATGCTTAAAGTAATCAAGGCACATTTCAAGTTTTTTACATAATGGAATGGAATTTTGTAAAATATTCAGAGGTGGATGTTATTAGATAAAAAGGTCAAGGTGTTTACATAATAATACTTTGCCAAACAAATAACACGTCATAGATCCTCTTATTAGGTAACATCCTGAGATGTTCCATTATCGTTGGTAAAATATTTTAAGTCAATTGCTATTTCTTCTGAATTCATAAATAATTATGTTTTTTATATCTTTATATAGTCAATAAAAGACGCACAAACATAAAACATTGCAAATCGTAAAAATAAGTTTCTGAAACAGAATTTTCGCTATAAATTAATTATTTTCTATAAATTATCAAAGCAATATTTAACAAACTTTTTTATTGATCGTGCTCCTTTTTTGTACCAATTTTGAAAGAAATAGTTGATTTTTCTTTAGAAAATAATATGTTCATGTTCTTTAGCACCTGATCAATGGCTGAGTATCATATTTTCCTTATAACATATTCCAGAAATTTGAACAAATGCTAATCTGATAGTGATATATCGATTATACATGTTGAACGAAGTAAAATTTGTTGTACAAGTTTTTTTTTAATTATTATGCAAGATGTTTCTTTATTAATTTTCCTTATCCGATGAAGATGATCCTGTTATTTCGTGAGAATCTAATTAACTAGCTTTTTAATGACATCCTCGGATGATCGGATAGTAGTCTAATATTTTCTATTTTTTATTTCGTAATGAATATTCTAAGGATCTAACAAATTGTAAGAGATGCGATATCGGGTTAATAATATGGGTGGGGTAGAATATTTAAATTAAGCTCCATTATTTTTACAAGTTTTCAAAATTAGAGCCTTCGTTTTTTACGAGTCTTTGTTTCATTCGCTCAAACAACTTACTTTTCACTCGGGATTATGGTCCAAACCGCATTTATCATCACGAGTCGCGATTTATTGAAAAAGAGCCGGGCTAGTTTCATGTGCATTAGTGCCATTAGCGACATTTTATGGAGAAACCAAAATCCTTTTTGTGTATTTTGCTTTTGCAATAAATTTGCTCCTGAACTGTTGACCATGGACAGCCAAGCTTAGTTGGCAATTTCCTGATTGTTTGACGAGGATTTGATTCTACTCATGACGTCGGCACATCATCATCCAATTTATGGGGTCTTCCCGTTCTAGAACGTTCTGAGGCTTATATCGCAATTATTTTATTTTACCCACTGGCCCATATTAAACCAATACAATAAATTCACAGCTATTATTTTTTTATGACACCACATTATACAGTATATTTTTTCTAAGACATGCCTTAATGTAAAACTTTAGAACAATTTGATTCATTCTTAAATCTTAAGCCCTCTGGATGGCAACACTCTTATTTATTTGTTCATGTAATAATAAAAGCATACAATGATGTATGTATAGTGTACTCTACAATAAAAAAAATTACGATATTTGATGCTATACACAAAATAACACAATCTTGATTAAAAGTAAAGCCAGAAACATTTGTTTGATTGTGGAGAAAGAGTCTTGGAAACAGATGAATGCATTCTGAAGAGAATGAAATGATATAACTGAAATATGTGGATTTTTAGAAAATTTAAAATGTTTTGAAAACGTGGATAGGGTAAGCATCGAGGAGTGACTCAACCATGTTTTGAAAGATCCAGGTTTTGAATGCACGGATTATTTAGATATCCTTAACTATGGGTGTTTTTCTTATTAAATAATAAGTATTGAAATCATGAAACAAAAATTTGTACTGCAAATATAATATTATATTCGAAACCAAGAAGAAAATTGATGATTTGGATTATCCGTGTTTTCCAGTAATCTGAGTCCGTACTCCCCAGCACTAGCCCGGATAATTGAGATTCTACTGTGTTAGTCAATATTCATACATTTTTTACATAATTTTAATCTTATGCAATATCAACGGATGGTATAAAGAGAGTTTTCATTGTGGAATGAAACAATATTTATAATTTTACTACAGCAGATTTGATCTATCAATTGGCAAATGGTACGCAATATACATATTTTGACTGACAAAGTAACTAGAACTTGAAGAACAATGATGTTTTGTTGAAGATGTCTTTATCATGGAGTATTCTATATTGCTGTTTGTACAGTTTAATCTACATTTATTTAAATTTACTTTTTCAATGGTATTTAAAAAGTTAATCAAGGATGTTTTACATCATCAGGGTGATAATAATCAAATCACTAAACTCATATTACATCAGAAGGCGTTCAATCTTTATTACTTTGGCCTTCTTCTATTTATATGATCTATTTCCATCTGAATATCTAAATATAAATTTAAAATTAGCTCAAAGCCAACATCAACGTCAACAGATAAACTTCTCAAACGTATAACAAATATGAACGACGACAGTTTTAATTACATTCAATTGCAATTTATCAAACCACCACCCCACCCTCAATAAGACGAGATTAATGAACTATAACGGCCATGGTTTTATTTAGCAAAAATATAAATGCTTAAATAATACAAGAACGCAGATTCGAAACCAATTTCGTTGATCGGACAAAATTGACCTTAATGCCGAAATAAAAAAAACACGCACAAGAAACATGTCGAATGTACTTTTGAATGTCAACAGGTGGTGTTCAAACATCCATTCTGTTACATCATAATGTAAATCCAATAACGGATAAATCACGCATGATATTTTCTTATTTATTGGAAATTTTCAATATTCATTTCCGGAATCGGAAAAATTTACATAACATTAGTCATTGAGTTAAAAAAAATATTTTCGTCGAGATAATTTTTCTCATGTTGATATTATAATATATATGCATAAAAATTATTTGACTTTTGCTTATCTTATTTGTACTATCTATTTAAAGCCGATGTTCATTTTCAATGTCAGCCATTTTGAGAATTCATTTAAGGTCAATATTGCAGGCTATTTCCGCAGTCTTCAAATAATGAAGAAATTCTCATTTTGCAAATGGTTCGTAAGCACCACTGCAATTGTGACCGTATAACAACAATAAATAATTTTATTTTTCTGCCTTTGCATAACAGCTATAATCAAGAACGTCTTCGCAGAAGAAGAACATTAATTCAAACACTTATTTAAATTAATATTTCATAAAGAATTGCATAAGCCAATGTGAACTATGATGCACAAATGTACGCCATGCTACAGCGATTTATCGTAAATAATTGCATGTTATGAACTTATTCCAAAACGATTCTATTGAATCATTCAATTTAAATAATGAATTAATAAATCAACCTTATAAAATGAAACGCTCTGCATCTAGATGTTTTCGTCGATGTTTTTGCGCGTTTTTTCCGCATCATAAACGTTTTCAATGCCAAGGTCAACTTCTATTCAAAAAAGTCTTTTGGCCATAGAAGAAGATAAGTAACAGTCATTTAAAACACTTTTTGTTTGAATGATGAATGCACACCACGGCTAATCAGAAAATAAGAATATACTCAACCTTAACATGTTATATGCAATACTTTCAATGCGCAATCGAGTCTCTTTTTGTGCGTATCTTTAATATGCGATTTTGAATTTATGTGGCGCATATTTTATGCAAATCAAAGGTTTCCATGTTGTTTATACATGTATATTGTACTTTGTATAGACATATAATAGTGAAAGTGTAGACCGTGAGCTTTCGTAATTTGTCTCATTGTACGTAATGAACAGCATGTTCCATTAAGACAATGCATAAAAAGTGCCTTATTTTTTTTTGAAGAGAACGTTTGAATATGACATAAAATCAATGGGGTAGTTTGCATTGATTTATACATATGGCTAAATATCCATTATTCCATTTTTTTATATAGTATTTTTCATATTAAAATGGTACAACGTGCAAAAATATAATTATTTTTAATTGAGTTACGTTATTGAATAAAAGGGTAATTCAATTTTCCAGCAGACTGTTTCTTGACTTTCATACTTGGATCTTACTTAAAATAGCATTATTGAACTTTGCCTCAAGTCTCATCAAAATTTCACTTGATTTCACGCCTTCGTTTACGAGAAAACGAATAATTATACGTTGCGCAACAGAGAACGTCATGTGACCCGCAATATCGATGCAATTTAAAAGGCATTTTCAATAAGGTAAAAAACATCTAAAATAGAGTTTTTAAGTACATATGTTAGTACATAGTTTAGTACATGGTTTTTTAGTACATAGTTTATACACAAATGGAACTAAAACTCGAAAGGCAAGCATCGTCACATTTGAGTATGAATGATACATATTATACCAGAATTGTGTGAACAATTTTTCATTAAACTATAATACTTACGTGCCGAGGAATCATTCCGCTAATCCAAGAATTTATCTTGTAATTCATCGAAAATGATAACTAAAACAAGGAAGAATAGAATGGATTACGTGTCAATGTAATTTCTTCTTCTTTCAGCTTAGGGAAGTAACGCTGAATTTCATTTTTAATGAATTCGAGATGCTTAGTAATCTTTTCCTTTAAATTTTCATTTACTTCACCTTCAGATGAATCAAAAACACTATAGAATTTCTTAAACATGGCAATATTTCCGAGATTTATTTTTCTTCGCCAGTTTTGCAGCTTGGATAAAAATGCTTCGAGATTATGTTGAAATGTGATAATATTCGTTTCTTATAAGTTTCAGCTTAAGCATATTTTGCTGTTCTAATATATCTTCTAGATATACTATTCTTTTCAACCAAGCTCTGTCGTTAAAATATACCAAAAGGTCATGTTTCTCTTGCACTTCCAGGAACAATTTGATTTCATCTTTCAATTAAAAGATACGATTCACAATATTTCCTTTCGATAACCAGCGTACAGCAGTGTAAAAATGAAGAATCTCGCGGTCAGAATTCATGTCTTTGCGCAGTTACAGACGGGTGTTAAGAGCTCAATATTTGATGTAATTTACGATTTTTATCAACGAATTAGGTACCTCTTGCAGAGGTACCTGATTCGAAGTTTAATTGGATTATCTCCAATTGTGTGGGGTTCTTGTGCTTGGCAATTTTTGATGCGACTTCATATGATGTTTGCTCTGAAGCTGTGTTCGCTTGCTGAAAACTTTCTATTCAATCAAGTTTCTGATATTTGCATCGAGTTTCATGCCAACGAAAGAACTCCAAATCCTTTTTAGTGTGTTCGAATGCTTTGTCTCTAAGTGATGTTTGAGTTTTGAAAGTTTCATAGACTTAGAACAAATTTACCCAATATGCATTATGGCTAAGAATCCTAAATATTCGTATAATAAATTATTCGAATAACGAATATGAAATTCGTAAAGTATTCAAACATTCAAGTATTCGAATATTTTATATACATATGTTTTTTAACAAGTCAAAATTGGAGTTAAATTTTTAATTGTCAATTAGTCAAAGATCGACCGTGATTGAGAGAGGTATAATTACGACAATTTGAAATTGAAACAAGGAATATATTGCCTTGCCAGATGGAAATATTAATTGAGCATTTAGAGAACAAACAATTTGTAAAAGAATAATTCGAAAAGGGCAAAAATAATGTCGATCCTGGACAAGTGGGTGCCACACGAAATGTCAGAAGGGTAAAATTAAGCCGCTTAGAAGTGTTTTCTTCGTTGATAATTTCAAATACATAACAATAGTAGTTATTGGCACTAAAATAAGTAGAAGAAATTGACACGACAGTTTCTCCCCGA
This sequence comes from Stenopsyche tienmushanensis, assembly GCA_008973525.1. Classification (NCBI taxonomy): domain Eukaryota; kingdom Metazoa; phylum Arthropoda; class Insecta; order Trichoptera; family Stenopsychidae; genus Stenopsyche; species Stenopsyche tienmushanensis. The sequence goes on from WACJ01000274.1 coordinate 3,085,697, forward strand.
GTCTACGAAGACTAGTTTGAAAACAAAAATGCATCCAAGATTTGAATTTACTTGAGATTTATTACGAATAAACTTTCTAATTACTGTTCCATTGCTAGTCAAATTAGTAAAATTGAATTTCAGACATTCTTAATAATGTTTACGTTTTATTTCTTATTAAAATAAAAATTGCATTATCGTGAATATTTTTTTAGTTGACTGTATAAGTTGGCTACCCCACAGAAAAGTCGTCGCGACCTCTTTCGGGGTCTCAACCCATAGGTCGGGAACCTATGGTATATACATGAACAGGTTTTAATAATATTCTGTTAGTGTTCATTATAACTTTAGCTAAATTTAGTTTTAAAAATAAATTGCAAAGCATGTGAAATCAATTGGTTTTTTTGTATTTTAACATGAAATTAATAATATAAGCACTATCGATATTTGAGCTTGAAGGCCTCTCTTGATTGCATGGTATTAAATGGATTAAATAATTAATTATAAATTTAATTGTGCAAAATGTGAATGGCTTATTCTTATTTTTCTAGCATACCGTAATTGTTTGATGGAAAAAACAATGTTTTGAGGATTCACTAAGAGATGTCGCTGTTCAATACACATTTTCTGATGAAATTTTCCGAAAATGTATAAAAATATTAATTAAATTGTAATTTTCAATTTGTTAAAAATTAATATTTTTATATAAAATTTAACTATGATTTTACAATAATTTTATACTGAGGCTTGTGACAATAAATCTAATATTTTCATGGGAACATTTAAAAAATAACCATCATTGCGCTATTACGCATGATCATATGATGATGACCAGTCATGGAAGTTCATCCAGCGACCTTTGTCAAACAATTGTAATAACATAACAGCCTTATGGCGTTCATAAACGGATCAAAGTTAGAATATTTTGAATGACATCACATTGTCGAATTTAATATTCCATTCATACTTTTTTTGTCTTTTGCATTGTAAGAATAACGCAGACCATTTATGATGTTCCTTGAACTTCCTTGACTCCTTACGTTCGAGTGTTAACGAACTTGCGTATTCAAGTGTCATATTTAATGAGAAATTCTCCGTATAATAATGCAATTTTTTAATTCGTGCATCAGCAATTTATTGTATAATTTAATATGGAATCGTACAACGTGTTGATATTTTAAAATGAAACGGTAGCATTGATAACACGCTAAATGTTTTAACCTGTTGAATTTGTAATGTGGCGTCAGTTTGTTTAGAATGCAGACTTTTCATCGTTTATCTAATGATATATTGCTCTAATGATGAATATGCAATCTGCATCATTATTTATTTAATCGATTTCATTTGAATTGATTACTTTTGCCGCAGAACAAGTTCCGTTCTCCCATGATTAGAGTTCAATGCCTGCGTGCAAATTTAAGTCGAATAATTTTAAGAAATCATTTAAATATTGGACTGTCTGCATAATAATAAATACTCGTTGAAGGTTTTGAGTTCAGGAAGTTAAAAACGATAAACGATGTAAAAAAGATCCTCAATAACTATGCCAAGGTACTTATATGCTGACGGACGCCTTTGAGGGATTCTCAATTCAACCAGTTTAAAGGACCTCAACCTTTAAAGCATATTGATCGGGTAGTAAGTTTGTTGTCATTATCTTCCAGATGGAAGTATATCTGACTATTAAATAAATGCTCGAGATTAATGTAATGGTTCTATGTATCATATATTGAGATGCTATGACAATAATTTTGATAAATCATCGCAAAGCAGTTATCATTTATAATAACATACAAACTTCCGCTTTCTAATTATGCATAAAATGAAGCATTATTAATCTCCATTAATGAATTATTCTGTGCATAAATGCATTACGAAATTTGATGCACAATTGCATTTTTTAATGATGCTCATATTAGTCTTATGACTACTCTTAGCACGTAATGACGCTCAAAGAGAATGATCTTGACAAAGATTAAAGCGAGTTCCCTTCACACCGCACTACGTTTTTAACATTGACCTTTCTGCAATGGCACACCCACATGTGTGAATGCACACAGGCAATTAGAATGAGCTTAATTATTATATCCGTTTATTTATTCGATCGTCCATCATCGATACGTGGAAGAAATTATCATATGATTGACGCTTCGTGCCGATCTCGATCGCCATTACGCTCTGGTACCCCGCTTCGAGTCGTATCAAGGCTGTGACTAAACAAGATTCTGAATTAAACACTTTGAAATGGTTTTGAACTTATTCTGTTGCGACATTCTTAGGGATACATGTTAAATGAGTTGTTTGGTTGCAAAAGAAGTAGCGAAACACTCGACGCGTCAAAGAAGACATGAACGAGCGGTCTACCGCGAAACCCGTGATATTCACATTGTAGCCGCAAAGGTTGTACCCCAATTATTTTAATTGCGAAAATAATCATGTAAACATTTTTTTAAATTTATAATACTATTAAAAATGCAATTGCAATTTTTTTACAAAAAAAATAAAATAATTCTGTTGACATTGAAGCCATTTTCCATATTATTTCCTGAATGTTTTCATGCTTCAAAAACTAAATAATGATTTTAACAACATCAATATTTTATCAATGGCTTTATTCAATTCAGGGTTATATCCATAATTTTCTATTTTATGATATTCGTATTTTACTGCGGCTTTGATCATTATCATACGATCGGATGGTGTGATTTAATTCTATGATTACAAGATTTCATATATTTTATCGATGATCTTAACAAACATTGACCCCACTTTTATAGTCGATATGAAATTAAAAGTTATGATAAATAATAATTGCAATTTTTAACGCAACTTTCAAAGATCTTCTTGTTATGAAAACAGTATCTCATTGACTTTTGTCATTCCTATGCTTCACACAAATCTGTAAAAGCGTAACTGTGGAATATTACAGAATGGTAATTTAAGTCGTAAACAAGACAACTACTAAAGCTTCTCAAACAAAAATCTGAAATATATTTTGATTATATCTTCTGGGAAGATTTACTTGCAAAATGATCGTTTTTTTTTATGGTCATAATTTGAACACCATGGACAAATTTATCATTTTTCACATGTATTCAAAATCTTCCGAACAATTGTATCCATGGACCTGAAAAAGTGTAAATCCAGTGTTAATTTTGCAGTATGAAGACGCGCATTATTATGAAGCTTTATCATCTTCTTTCTGTTAAATATTTTTAAAAAAAATTATGCAAAACTTCTAACTGTCGACAGTAAACTTATGCAGTTATAGTTTAACCAGGTTTTGTTCATTCATAATGAATTATTTCCGGCTTATCCCACCATACACACAAAATAACACTATCAAAGCATGTGGTATCCATCTTACCCCATAATACCCATTCTATTTGTTTTGTTGTGATAGATGGATTTGACTCAATTAGGGATGCATCTGCGGCCGGTTACCACTTTACCATAAACATCTTTGAATGTTTTACTGGTTTTTGTGGCATTCAAATGTTGGATATGGATTTTTTTAGTTTTGAGTCTGGAAATTTTACCCTTAACAAGAAAAAAAATCTATTGCACAAAAATAATGTTTAACGAAAGTTCAATAAAAGAAACTTACAAAAATATTTCCATCACTGTATCTGAATACAAACTGAGCTCAAACATAAGATTTAGAAATTTCCGAATAGTTTTAGGTCCCCCTAATATAATATTGTTTTTCCATGAATTATATAAGAATTTAATAAAATTTGTGAGGTTGGTCAAACGAATAATCACGAATAACGCTATATTGTGAAGTATTTAGCATATTGAAAAAATAAATATTTGTTGTTATAATGGCTTAATATCTATACCTTTATTATAAATATATCAAGTATCAATATGTAATGTAAATAACGAATGCACAAATGTATGCTTTGATTGCTGATTTCATATTGATAATTCATTATGAAAGGAATTATAGCAATTTTATGATATTTAATGCTATAGAATGCATTACATGCTGATTGTAGAAAAAACTGTTGATCATGTTCAGATCGCATTGAAAGTATTTGAATACAATCGTAAAATTATACTAATGCCACTTTTTCTACGACGTCGACCATCGATAAATTTGCCATAATTATCGAAACTGCATCCACAATTAATCTTGCAATTTTTACAAGCGCCATCGTGCCGGGGAGTTTTTATTCGTTCATAAATCAGAGGTAGCTGTAAAAAGCATATCGAACGAATCCAATGCTATCGATTAGTTACGCCACTACGAACAGGAAAGTGTGATCGTTTGTACGTCGCTTTTAAATAGTCTTTTCAGAGCATATGAAAAATTTCATAAATAAATTTAGCAGGTGGCATACCAATTTTTTTCAGTACTGGGCTATCGCTGCATAATTTATGTAATAATTCGCTTGGCCTCGATTTAATGTACTGCATCGTATTATTTGAAAATAATTACAGGCTAAATTCCAAAAAAAATCCCATATGATGAATAAATGCTTATTTTTTTGTCTTAATTGTTGTTGTTCATTATAAATGAATTTGTTATGTGCGTCGTGGAAGTGTCAAATAAGTACAAATGTATTAATGGTCATTTTCCTGTTGATAAATAACAACGTGTGTTGCCATCCTTGAGTGCTATAGAAGTATCGGAAGTAGTTCTGTTTATTTTTCACGGTATCGAACCGTCGTGATGTTTTTCCCAGGGCAAAAATTCTTAAGTCATGAAGAGCATGTAAAAATCTGGATGGTATCTAAAGTCGCCATCATTAAGGTAATTATGACAAACAATAGGCGGAAGAATAAACTTGAAAATTCCTACGTTGAAAAAAAAGCGTCTGTGCTAACCACGTAATTTGTTGTTTTGACAAGTAATCAAAGGTCATTTATTTAAAATATTTGCATTGTACGAAAGAGTCAATAGCATATTACTCATCTGAGGAGAACTGACTTATATTTACTACATTCTTATAGATTTTAAAATAATATATCATCAGCTTCATAATCATAAATAGCCTGAAGGAAACCATTATAGACAAACGACAGACAGCGACTGACGAGCGTGGAGGGTCTTTTATATAATACGACCCTATTGCTGGCGTTGCTGTGCGGTCTTCTCCGGACTAGTCACACAGAGAGCATCTTCTACTGATATTTAATCCCACACCTTTTGCTCTGACCAACTACAGATTACGTACACCCGCAGGTGCGTTAGAAGAGAAATTACAGAGGTTATGCTAAATTCAAATGAGCTACTAACGCAGGTTCACTGCCACCACGAGTCCAACCTCAGTTTGAAGGGGGCTGCAGCAGATGACGGACTGTAGGGGCACTCCTTCCTTATGGTACTCGTATCGGTTCAGTAATTTGTAGTACGGAGACGAGTCGCCGTTCGAGCAGACTAAAACTGTTCTTCTCTGTATGCACTGGACTGTTGAGGATGGTGGTGATGCCTTTGACACAGACTTCACCAACTCACACCCCTTTACGGGTACCCAGCACAGGGTGACCTGCGTACCCAACTCATGTTAGCTGGGCTATCCCAGCAGCGCTTGATGAGCAAACAGACAAGATTGCTTTCGGGCACCTCTACTTTACATAATTACTCCAGGGGTTCAACCGTTGCCCACGGGCGTAGAGTTGGCTCCCCCTCTAGGGTTTTATGGGTGGGCATCATGGAGTCTAACGTCCACCCGAAAAGAAACCATTACTATTTTTTTCTCATTTTAAGATCACTTAATCCAAAATATAAACCAAGATACTTAATCCAAATCCACAATATAAACATAATATTGGAATATTTTATGAATTGATATTTAGTTTTTTGGTTAAGGTTTTTTTTAATTTTGTTGCTTTACATAATTCTATCGTAAATTTTTAACCAATGGTTTATGTTTATTGTATAAATTATGATTATTTTTCAATTTAAGTTTAAGAAACCCAATTGTCTTCTTATTTCCTGTGGTTATTCTAATATTCCATATTCGATTTGTTGATATACTCAACTTTTGTACGACTGCAGATTGTTATGGAATAAAATAATTCTTCTATTAAAATATGAAATCTTACATTGAAATGACATCTATAGTCTTAATAGCTATTTCAAGCATTTGTAATCGATCTGACATTTATCATCTGCCCATAAAACATAGCAGAAGTACATCACTGACATCTGTACATCAGGTCGCGAATTTTTCAATCGTACCTCGCATATTTTTAATCAGCAAGGAAAATTCAATCGAATAATTAATACGAATCCTTTAATGATCCATTTGGACGCTTATTTATTAACAATTGTAAAGGCATAACATTCGTATGCATATTAAGTAGTACCTTAATGGGCTGCGTCCTTGACTGTGATACAAAAGTGATATATCCAACCGCAATGATTGACAACTTCCGATCGACGTTATTGAGGACCGCGTAGTTTTTATCGCAGAATTTGACCATCATACTGTGGTCAGCGTAATTTTTTCCCAACTAAATATGTAGACTTACAAAATCATACAGGCTCGAAACTAGCTAAGCATGAAGAACGAGTAGAAAACAAGAGTTCAGTGTCACTGGCCAAGTTTGATTTTTGCAACGCAAAAAATTGCCCGTGTTATTAAACATGATTGCTGAATTTAGGCAATGTTATTGTCACAAAATGCTTCTTTTAGCTCTTTAGCCAAGCAATTTGCATCGTGATTTGTAACGATGGACATTAAACAATATCAATCGTGTGCTCGTTCTCATATGTAGCTACTTGTCGAAGCAATTATCGACATTTATTATCAGCTCTCGGTCCAATCGTTCTAAAGGTGTCAAACGAATTACTATAGTAATTTTTACACTTCATACTACGCAGCAGACAGGTGTTAAATAAAGTCAGTTATTTATGAGACCATAAAATTACCAGGGACCGATGAAATCGTTATTTAGCCAATGTATTCTTGAAAGATCATTATTTATCATTGTCATTTAAATTATTCTGGTGTAAGACAAGAGTCTTGACTTGCCAATTATAAAGATGAACACTTCATGCAAATATTTGTGCGAAATTGTTAGACTCTTTGGAGTCATGCTTGTGCTTGCTAATTGTTGTAAATGCATGCACATTAATAGCGTCGTTTTAAAGCAATGCTTTATAAGAATTGAACTCAAATATACAAAATGCATCTATTTAAATAGCATAGAAACCACTTCCATTTTTTTCTTCTTCTGATTGTTCATCAAACTACACTGCTTCCTTCATTTTTTTTATAATTCTGCACCATTCCTTTATGATCCTTTAAAAGGATAATCCATGGAAGGTTATTTATTTGTTATTGTATAGTTTAAGTCAAGTCAAGCTTCAAGTCTTTCATTTCGTGGCTCTTTATCCTCATTTATCCAGCCTTTATCATCTCAAAAGACAATTACCTTGATCATCTCAGCATATTTTTAAATTTAATTTCTTGTAGAAGAGTGAGAAGTCAAGTTTCTTTTTCTGACACCAAAATATTTCGAATTCTCATTGAGAAGCTCCAATTTTTCTTAACAACATTTTCGTCAAATTTATTTTAAAAAGAAGTTATAATCTCAAAATCCATCTTGAACTATATCAAACATCTCATGTTCAATATGAATACTATTCCAAAATTTTCCTACCAAATGTAGGAACACCTTAATTTGTCTATTTTTAAAACTAATTGAATCATTTTGAGCACATTTATTCATAGATCGCTTCCACCAAAAGTGGAATCTGAGAGTCATTAAAGCTTTTCAAATAAAATTAGTTATTTTAACTTAAGTTTCTCCTATTATTAATATATTTGTCTTTAGTAATTTATACTTAATTGACAAAAATCCTTTTTCATCTCTAAAAATAACCTTGTAAAAGTACTAAAGATTTCTTGATAGCTCATTTTCTAGTTGTTTTTCTTTAAATAAGTCAAAATTTTCAGATAAAACCTTCAATACTATCATTATATATGTCGAGTTTATCTTATGCAATATCTTAAATTGCTCCTACGGAGATATCTATATCCAAAATCTATATCTAAAAAATCTAACTGTTGTTGATTCCAAAAGACTGAGTTTTGAATATTAAATATATATGAATATTAAATGACAACAGACATAATGAATGATCCCTCTTAAAACATTAACATCATCATATAAACTCAATCATTGTAGAATTGTGGCTTAATTAATATTCACCAACAAAATATGGTTAATTTTAACAGTATTATCGTCGGTTGGGAATAGATAAAAACTCAATAATGTTTGCAGACGATACATCAAAAAACATACACGTGTTTAATTAAAATTTGGCAAAACCCAACATTAATTTTGAGAATGTTTATAAATAAGGGAACAAGTTTCAATGTTCTCAGAATTGAAATTCGTGTAAGACGAACTGCGCAGTAAAAGCTGTCATGAAGATGGTTTTTTTCTTCTTCTTTTGATTTCTATTCAACAGGACTACATTAAATTAGTGGCTCGTGAGATGATTTCTTATGCACAAATATATCTGTTGACTCATATCACATGAATTAATGCTTGATGATTGAGGAAATTCACATACAAAATATTTATTTTGGTTCATCAATGATATCAAATAGCTATAAAACTTATTTTCAATCGATACTACGAGGTGGCGCATATATTCACTACCATATGGAAGGCTAATCAATATATATATATAAATATAATGATATATATCACCGATGGATGTCGATCATATTAAGAATATTTCGCGTAAAAGCTATCCTAATATGAAAAAAAAAACAAATTTAGGCTTCGTATTAATTGGAGCAATTCATCCATTGTTTAGTAAAAATATATTTATAAGATGCTCTTTATTATTGATTTATCAACTTTTATATATCTTCTTTTACTTTTAAATAGTTGCATAATAGTGGACATTCTCTTATTTGTATTTCTCATTTTAAAACAATGCTTTACGATGTAGCTTGCTAATTTATTTTTTATCTTTATCTTAAAACGCATCTGGTGACAATCTTCGTAATTTTTTTCAAAAAATACACATTTTTGCATTGTTTACGTAATTAAAGCTATCAATAGTAATGGCAATATCGTAAAATGCTATAATATTGACCCGAAGATATTTAGAGCAAGATTTTAAATGACAATTAGGAAAGCCCGAAAAAATAAAGCATCTAAAATTGAGCAATTTCCAAAGAAAAACTCTGGGAAATTGTTAGTTTCTCAAAAAGTATCGATAAGTTTTACTAGCCGCTATTCAAAATTTGATATTAGAAGTTAAGGCACCGTAAAATTCAGCATTTTTCCAAATAAAGAGACTAATAAAAATATTCTAAGTGCCTGTATTTGATTGAAAAGGGTATTCAAAAATAATGACGCCCATCATGCGATCTATGTCTGATGACATCGATGATGACTAACTTTTTTTTTATTGACGCCACATTAATTATGAACGATATTACTATTCATATTAATTGCAAAACTTACATAATCCACAATCCTAAGGCCATCATCGACTACCCACTCCTCGACATCAAATTTATGCAGCACATTTTTCAAAAGTTGCTCAAACCGAAAGTGTGCACAGTAAACTATGCAAAAATATACAATAACTAAAATACGGACGTCTTCTTTCATCCCATTCGTCGAGATTTACATGCCTGCATAGAGAATCGTATTTTTTGGCGAAAAATATGAAGTGCTAACAAGTCTTTCTCAAGATGGCCGACCGAAACGCATTGTATGTGCCAAAATATGAGACACGCGTTGATATGTATCGATAATTGCCAATTTGCACGCTTAGTCGAAGACCTCATTTTGCAATACATTTTCTTGCAAAGCTCGAATCTTCGGATGCAAAGTGGCTTCAGTCACGCTTTTGTATACATTTTCGATTGGACCCGTGGCGTCTGAAGAAATTTTCGCGAGTGCTCGAGTACTTGACGTCACGATAAAATATATGACCGTAAAATTTTCATTTATTCACAAATTTTTCTACATATGAAGCCTCTTGCTTATTTTGTATGGCTTGTCATCGCGGAGATTATCGTATTAGTGATTTTGCAGATATTTAAAAGACGAAATTGATGCGTCCCTGGACGTAATGACGTATGGACACAAATTTGCATAGTCTTCGTGTTTACAAGAAATATGTATAAATTATTCGTGTAGGAAGTAATTATGGCGTTAAGACAAATACATTTTTTTTAAATTTAGATATGTATGACTTCCATATTTTCGTATGTGACCCTTCTTGATTGTTCTTACAATTGTGTTTTTAACTATGTGAAAATCTGCAATTTTTTAGACTGATTTTACAGAGCATCTTGTATATTGTATGCCATCTATTGATTTACTAATTTATGTACGACAACACGACATTGAATACCATTTTTGGTACATTTATATGTGTGAATTAATAAATATTGGTATTGTGGGTTAAATTTTAGAGTTCTATTGTAAAAAGTTACGGTTCAAATCTACACTGTGGAAAAAAAACCACTATGCCAATTAATTTGAGATTCATATTTTTGATCACTTAAAACACTTAACTTAATCACTCATATCGTATTAAAAAAAACCATTTGATTTACTATTATATATTGGAGCGAGGGTATAGTTCGCAATTATTATTGAATAATTTTAATAATGCAAAAGTAAATAAATTAATAGTTTTGCCGTTGATTATCGATTTTTGGTCATTAAAGCGGGCCGTGTTTTATGCTGTTCAGATCTTGTACCCGATCCTAAGGGTTGCAGGGTAACAGACTGCCTATTCTTTCTGGGGAGCCTTGCAGACTGATCGTGTTAATTGTTGGCGTGCAAACTTAATTTGCCGCCATGTGTTAATTTCTCGCTACGTTCACTTCAGCTGGAAGCCTCTGCCTCGTGATTCATAAAAGGGTATATAAATTGCGTATTGAAAGTTCGTAATGTTTTGTTTCTCTTTCCTTTTGAGGATTCCTGCTTTTCAGTGTCGTCGAATGAGCAGTCGGTAATAAAGAATTGTCCCCTCTACAGAAGTTAAATACAGATTTCCGTCGCATATGCTGCGAGTTTGTCTCAGGGCTGCGGGGCCCCATCGCTACTGAGAAGCGGAGCCCCGTCGCTTCTCGTCGAGGCCCTTCAGACTAAGATCGCGACTATAGACGGAGAGGGGTCAAAACGCAACAATATTATTCATGTAGAATGCTCATTATAAAAGAAGAAATAAAATAGTCAAAACTATGCTAGAAAATAAGTTTTGACTACAAATTAGAATAATTATAATATTAAAAAATGGATCATTCGGTGCTGAACTGAAAACTGGAAAACGGTTATTTTTCCTGTAACGAAAACCGTAACCGAACCAATATATTATTTTGTTACTGAACCGTTAATATTATTTAAAGGCAATCAAATTCTAAGCAGTTTTAAGCAATAAACTTATGATATTTTTACTTGATGGGCCATTGTTACGCACGTAAACATTGACAGAGTTTATAAATTAGATGCACGAAACCCCTCAAAACTCTTTCATATCATTTATATTGTACAATAAATTTTAATTCAAAACCATTTAAAGAGGATTCATTGTATAATGTAATAAAAATACCGGTTTTCAAGTGTAATTATTGCATAATTAATCCCAACCGCAGTTACGTTATGAAATGATCTTGAACCCGTAATGAGTTCTTCTATAATTTTTCACCACAATGATGAAAAATAAAATAAATACAAATTTAATTGGTAACGCGTTACATTGCTGTTTTATATAAATGCATTATAGTAATTGATATTATGGTGCATTAGTATAGAATTGTAGGATTTGAACCGACTTTATTATGAAGTACAAATTATTGCGCAATATTAAATGCGCATTACTATTTTTTATGTATATGAATTTTAAAAACACTTTTTGCTTAACTGTTTACTAACTTTACGAAATGCACGTGAATATTTTTTTATATGCATATATATTGGAAATAATTAATATACTTATCTTAATAACCATATTGTAGTATACCATCATAAATTTAAATAACATATAATATGCGATCGAAATTCATGATTTGTTTATGTAGATTTTTTTGTAAAATTGAGGCATTGTATGCATTTTTTATTAGTGTGAATATGAATCGTTCCTCTTTGTGATAGTTCAAATCTCTGGTAATTGAGCCATTTTGACTATAGCTTTTTTATTATACTATTAGCTGGTGCTATCAAAATCGTGTAATTATTTTCTGTTAATAAGGAAAGCATTAAGAAAACCTGTTTATGAAAAAAATGAGAATGTTGCTTGTGGCACGTTTGTTAGATTTGTACCCATAATAACTAGATTTTTAAGATGAAAAATTTCAATTTTACTAAAGGAATGTGTAAGTTAATATTTGTTATTCACGCATGGGACATATCATGACCAAAGTACATTCCCGTCTATTGGATAGCATTTGATGTACCAAATTATTGATGGACACTTCTCCAAACAAATATAATGAATTATATATATTGTGTCTCATTTTATTGATATTTGTCCTTATAAGTCGTCTAAACCTATTGTAAAGTGTTCACAAGTCCAACATCTGTGACTTCCTTAATAATTAAATGTGTTTTTGCAATAAAAATACAATGAATAGCTAAAAACTATCAATCAATCGATTACCTTATCAGTGTTTACCAAGATATTAGTGGGCGCCATTAGGAATTTAGAAGCTGGACTAAAAAGGAAAGAGTCCAAAGTTTGCGTGTGTTTTTTTTATTTTGAAGATTCTTATAAATACCTATTAACAATAATCTTGTTGGCTTCTCAAGATTTTTTTTGTGTTCTTATACGTTTCATCTCTAATATTTTTCTTAGCAAAATAGGATATGCTTCTTCGTCTCACAGTAATAGTCTGCTCCTTATGTTACGTAAGAAATATTATATTCTTCAATACATTATTTACTATATATATTTTCTAAAAAGATATAATTCCATAACTTCGACATAATTTAATACAAAATTTCACAATTAAAAGTTTACAGGACAACATCGATATAATACCTGAGGAAAATATTACATATCATAGGAAAATTGTAAATATATTCAAAGTATACGAAAAGAAATACTAAATATAACTTGCAGTATTTCTAATTAACTTCATAGTTTTCCTTATATTTGAAATTAATTACACTATTTATGTGGCTAGAAAGTTGATCTATCAAGTCAAATTAAATGCATCTACTTGAATGATATTATATTTGCATGGCCCACTGTCTGTAAAAAATTACTGGAACCATATCAATTTTATAGAATCTTATTATATCATTGATTATATAGATTTATTATCAGAAAAGAACAACAAAAAAATCATCTGTTTTAGCGAGTTTAACATTATTAAAGAAGACAAAAGGAACATATTTTATTTTGCAGAACACCCGAAATAATTTTTTTTTTTTTTACTCGAGTTATAGCTTCTGCGAAATAAGATTTGAACTTGAACTATCATTAAAATTTAATATCAATATAGGAGCCTTTGAATTTCAGATGCCTCTTTCTAGGATCTTCGATTCTTATACGTAAGTATTCTAAACAAAACTCTTTGGATAGTTTTTTTAAGCGCTCATCTAAATCCAATTGACGTAAATTGAAACTTTAGATTAAATTTTTAGGTTGCATTATGAATGAAGTGCAATATTACAATAAATCTATAGGTAGTGCCGCCATTAAGCGGTTAGACCAGTAACTCAATCATCTTGAATTCAAATCTACTGGAGATGTGGCCAGCGACCAAATTTTTAAAAACATACGCTTTGAAAAACCATACCAAAAAGATTGGCAATGGTTTCATAAAAGGTATTCTACCCATGATTTTTTATTATCTTGATTTCATACGCCATTTTTTATACTTTAAAGGTGTTAATGCTCTAATAAGCAGTGTCATGCAGATCAAAAGATGGTCACCATTATATTATTATATACTCGACGGTATTGTAAAACTGCATCATTAAAAGCAAATGGCTTGCAAAATGTATAATCGTAAAACCGACATATTTGGGTTATTTCGGATTAAAGATTCATCTATTGAACAAATATTTGATCTTTCTGGGATACGTTACAAATAAAATGAAGAATGCAAATTTATTCATTTATTTGATCGTCTTAAAAAATTCAGCTTCATCATTTAAATTAGTTAATCTTCGCGTCAAAATATTAGCATACAATTGAAATCGGAATTTGAATTAAATATAAAAATATCTATTAATTTATAAATACTTATCGTCGAAGGACATGAGAAATGAGTCAAAGGTTCAATGAATTATACTGCAAAAAACATCAAAAGAAGCAAAAATTGCCCTCCACAAAAAATAATTGCATAAATTTTATAATATTCAGCTCTCTTTGAAAAAATAATCGCATCAATAAATTCAATTTTCATATCAAATCATAATAATCAGCATTATTACATGGGCTATTTTTATTTTCGGTGATTTTTAACACTAGGTTTTCGGGATTCCGTCAATTTGACGGATTTCAAACTTTGAAATGGAAATACCCAAAAATCACAGTTATAATTTTAATCACTTTGCATCCTAAATTTATCATTTAATCCAAAGAATTTATGTTTGCTTCGTTCGTAAAATCATTCCTCCAATAATAAATATAAGAACGAGGAGATATAATAAGATATTTAATAAAATTATCAACATCAATGAAGATTATTCTGATGATACCTCTGAAGAAGATCAGTATGCATTAGGCCAAAGAAAGGAAAGATAAAAGTATCTTCGGATAGTGAAGAGGAAAACTTATTGAAAGTGTGTCCAAACAAAAAAAGGATGCGTATTCTTTCTATTTCTAATTCCGAGGATGAAGAGACAAAGCATTCCAAGCGGATCCTAGAATGTAATGGTTGAAATTGAAATTGAAGTTGACGGGACACATTGGATAAAACTGAAAGCAAGCTGATCTAGGGGTGGGACACCCATTCATATGATATTCAAGGATATCGCAGGGTACACCGACTACGCCAAGAGATATATTATTTCAGGGTTATGTAACTAGTGCTTTCGAATCGATAATTGACAAACACATAAAGGTTGCACTGAACCGAGACACGTCGCTGAAAAATATAAACTCAACTGAACCGAGGCACGTCACGTTTGAAAAAAAGACTGAACAATCACAGTTGCTGAAATACGTAGTTTTCTAGGAATTCTACAATATATGCCCGTCGTCCTTCTAAGCAGCAAACATATAGGAACTATTAATTTTTACAATAAAACATAATTTGGTGTAGAAGTCGTTAGCCAGATGACACGCAAATGTAGGGAATTTCCATTGGTCCCTTCAAGTTTTTTTCAATATTTTTGATTAGGTAGCGATAAACGCGTGGATCTCATATAAAGAGTGCACCAGATCAAAAATATCCAGAAAGAAGTTCATATTTTGTTTAGCCGATGATTTAGCTGGAAAAAACAAGGAGAATATTTACCAAGGATTTATAATATTAATTTAAAAAAAGACTTGCTTGGTGCTCGTAGAAATAGGTATTTAAGAAACGCCCGTAAATCCAGTGTTAAACTATAAAAATATTATGAATTAATTGGTAATGAAAGGGATTTAATAACAACATTTTTAAAATTCATAAAAATAATATTCACCCGTATGAAAATATATGTTAATTTCAAGCATGGGTTTTAAATGGTTGTTGTATATTTTGTATCATTTTTGATCTAATTTTCTTTGTTTAATTGATGATTTTCGCTGCGAAACATATGATTTTTATTTAAAAAAAAAATGTCCATTCATCGTATGCTTTTTATTGACGGAATCGCATTTTTTTGCACATATTAGAGCCGTTAAATAATTGTCGTCGATGTTGAATTATTTTTTTTCACGTGGATAACACAAGTATGCAGTCACTTGACTCCGCCTCCGAGTTGTTAGGTCGCGCGCTCGGGAAACTTCAACCGGTCAGTACAGTTTGTACTGCCGAGAAAAGCCTGTGTTTTTCCTCGCGGTCCGTGTTACTATTCAACTTATACAGTCTCCGAATAACATATCAATCGCCAATCTTTAATGAAAAGTGTAGACAACGACATCGATACGTGTGTGATTATAAAATGAATTGTGTTCACGTCGCGTCTGTGTGCTGAAATCCAAATCGAATCACTAAACGTCGCTGTTGTTGACGATTTGTGAATTGTATACATGTTCAATAAGTCGAATGCGACAGTAAAAATAATTTAATCAGTGTTGAACTTCTTGAATCGATCATTAGCGAATAAATTTATGGCATAGATCATATACGGCCTGTAATAAAAATTATTGAATCTGATACACATTTTAACATGTCATAGAACACATGCTTCGTAGCTTCAATCACTTTTTTCGCATAAGTATATTTTTAAACATAATCATGTCTTATATAAAAGTGGCATTTACGAATGAGATGATGACCTTCGACATCTTTTTTTTAAAAATAAACATCGCTGAATATCATCAAGGATGGATGTGCATTTTCGAACAATGACAGTATTTTCAGGCACATATTTTTTTGGCGCGAAGACAAACGTCATCGCCACGTGAGAAATTATCACAATCGCCCATCGACGTAAATAAGCCATCAACAAGAAAACATCACCATATACTAATATGCACGTTTTTCCTACAGTCATTAATCATTTTATTGCACTTGGAATGACGGTTGCACTTAAAATATTTTACGCATTTTGCATACGCGTCGATACAAATTAAGGTTGTGTACAACGTTTCACGGACCAACGACGACATATTTGCATTCGACTCAAATCGCTTGCGATTCAGGAAAAATATAACATTAAAATGCGATGATCAATGTTCAGTCCAACTTTGAAAATTGTATACAGCAGTATACTTGGATTGCGAGCGAGTTGATTTGAAACCTAATGGCCATTACGACCTTTGCTCTGGCGTCGATCTCGAAATGATAAGTGTATTTTTATAATTGAATTCCATTCGGATTCAAGGAACAATCGATGAAAAAATAAACATTATAAATATAACGTTATGCAAATATATTAGTCAGGGCTATCGCTTATTTGGTATTTAATCCGCCATGATTGGACGACAAGCGTGATATGTCATATATTCATAGATCGAATATGAAGCTCATGATGAATGAATTGCTCGTTTGATAATTTATTCCACGATTCAAATGACCAACGTCAAGCGATCTGCAATGATTTTCATCGCATTATCAATATATTCATGGCAATACATTCAATCCTTCAGACAGTAATACGAATCAATGCAATTCAAATGTCCGAGTTTCAATTTGGCATCGATGCTGTTAACACGTTAACTTCGGGGTAAATTCGCTCGCGTATGTCCTCTGACGCGCACAATCTTTCAACGTCGCATGTAAAAAACGTGTATTTACTAAAAATATCATATCTTTTAAAATAAACAACTTATTTACGTATTTTTTCAAGATTTTGATGAGTCAATTTATAATTGTCACCACAAAATTATACTTTTATAAGCATGACTTGCTGTATGAGATAATAGATAATCTTCGAGTCACATCAGTTTTTTTTTGCTTTTCTAACATCCTTTTTGCACTTTTCTGCTTCATAATGTATGACCCACTAGTGTTCATTTGGATTAAGTTTGGGGGTTATTTCCAAAACACCATTCTCGGAATATTCTGTAGTTTATAAATATTAGGTCGTCCCATAAGTTTCTTTCGCAAATGAACACAGATCTAATCATAGCCATGGTTGAAAAAAACCGCGATATACTGTTCGCGAAATAGACTGACTGAAATAAACTTCAGCGTATTTTAACATTCGATCTTCTTCTCCAAAATTTTTTGAAGATACTTGTCTCTGGAGATGAAAGTTGGATACTCTATGAGAATATCCAACGTAAATGGTCTTGACCCAGGGTACAGAAGCTTTAATTGTAGCTAAACATGGCCTACATCCCAAAAAAGTTTTGCTATGCATTTGGTGGGACTGGAAGGGGGTAGTTTATTATGAGCTTCTTCAGCAAGGTGAAACGATCAATTCAACAAAATATTGTTTCCAACCAGACAATCTAACGGATACAATTCCCAGAAAACAACCAGAATTAGCGAACAGACGAGGCGTTGTTTTGCATCACGATAACGTCAAGCCTCATGCGTCTTTGCTCGTCAGAAATAAATTATTATCATTTGACTGGGATGTTTTACCTCATCCTCCATACTCTTCGGACATTGCCCCTTCAGATTATTATTTATTTATTTCATTGAAAAATTCTTTACGTGATGAAAATTTTAATTCAAAAATGATATAAAAATGTACCTTGATCAATATTTTGCCAACAAATCTGGGAAATTTTGGCAAGAAGGCATTATGAGGTTTCTGGAGAGATGGATAAAGGTAATAGAACAGAATGGATTATATATTATTCAATAAATTTTGATGTAATATAAATTATTGTTCATATTTTTCTTAATATGAAAGCGAAAGAAACTAATGGGACACCCTAATACATGTTGATCTTTCACATTAAATTATGAAGGTTTGGCATAAAAATAAAATGTAAACACCCATGCATTATAGCAATAAGAGTTAGAAGAAAATATTTCCAAAAATTAAAGATAGTATAGATCACTCTATTTGCCTTTAGTAAAAAACAGCATGATTTATAAAAATGTAACCATCAAATGAGTCGTTTTTTTAAATATTTATATAAATTTATCATACGCGATTTTCATTGGCATTATCGTCCTAATTTTTAGCTCCTCAATAAATCGCAAAATGATTCATATCAGAATTATCGTTATAAAAACGCATTAAAAGCATGATTAATTAATTTTAATATGCTCTTAGATCTTCCTCGTGATTTAATTGGAAAGCATATTATAAACAACCAATCTCATTAAGTCTATATAATAAATCCAAGCTATCGATCTTAAATATGTTTTTATGTACAAATAAAATTGTATAACGGATATTACGAGTATATCCCAACAAGATCTTGATTTTTAATATATAGATTAGTCAAAAATATTAGTATTATAAGTGCATATTTATTTGCAATGAGCCATAACAAATTCAAATTAATGCTAATAAGTTGTTTATACATTTTTTTGTATTTATTAGAAATATTTTCTTGAGATATATTCTCATCGCATTGAGTCTATTTGCTCTGTGCAATTGACGTCATTGTGCAATATCAATGCAACCAATGCTTTTCTTGTTACAATAGATATTTTCAATGCACGCAAAGCCTCGATTGTGTACAAAAAATTAAATTATTTATTAGATGCACTCTCTTTTATTGCACTTCTTAATATGCTTCTCGAGTGACTCATCTGTTTTGGTGGTTCGTGGCTTTTCATATTTTTTGTATATTTATAATATGAACGTCTATCAGAATAAATATTGATCTCTTTCGGCAGTCAATCAACTGACATGAAGGTCGTTCGATTATTTTTAACGTGCTTTTTCATAATGCATCTGAGTTTGATTGCAGCTATAAGACGATAGCAATTTAAGAACTCTTTGATAGACTTGGTTGGGGTAAAAATATTATTTTTCATTGTCGATATCATCTTGATGTTCTTTAACGTCTTAACTATGATTTTTTTTAGATTTATCGGTATTATAAATATAATGAAAACGAAAAATTTAAACTAATTCATCATCAGTTTAAATATATTTTGCTTTTAAATCGTATAAAAGTGATATACATAATAGTGCAAATAATATCAAATAAAGCTTGAGGTGCTTTAAGAACTTTGGTCACTGGTGCTTTAGTGCATCGGGAGACGAGAGATCATAAATCGAAAGCTGGATTTCCTGACATATCAAGTTTCTGTTGTCATAGAAGAGACAACAGATGTCGTCTCCGAAGATTATGGTAAGAATACTTAACTCTTTTGCCATAACGGTGGCTCAGTGCGATAACTTTGCGACTTGTAAAAGATTTAGCCCAAGGTTTTCAGCAATCACGGACAAATGCCATGCACGAAGATAAACATATATAACAGATAAAAGCGGAAGACATTGCGGTACTGCAGAAAAAATAGATCCAAATACGTGAACACTGTCCAATAAATCAATCCGGTTGTCCGTGGTATAATTGCATCCAAAAACTGCATCCATTCAAGGTTGCAACATTTTCAATCATTCAAATTAAGACGTCGTGGAATTTTGACGTCAGCATAGTTTTTATACCAAAAAATTGATTATGCGCATATTTAAAATATCTACGATCATTCAATCAAATTCAAATATACACATCGATTAACTTGCAATTAGAGCAACGATCATATGAAACATTATGTTTCACTTTGACATTGCACAAAAGATAGAGACAAAAAATGTTGATCTTAAATGTGCTAAGACAATAGAAGAATCCGCAACTGATCCATTTTTTTGTTTCCTTTTTATCATTTTAACGCGTTAATTTGAGAGCGAAACCGGTTCCTAATGGATGCTGCGTTTAATTTCGTTTTGTGTTCAGGTAAAATTATCATAGTAGATCCAGTTAGGTTGTTGTGGATGAGCTCGGGAGAATTAAAGCGGAGGTTTCTTCAATTTTTTAACATTCTGTAGCCATCGTAAATAATTCTCTTGGATGTTGATAACCGTATCAGCTGCTATTTTATAAGATAGCGTCTTATTATCATCCTATTGTTGGCACGTACATATTTTTATCATAGTTACTGTCTGAATAAGAGACGAGTATTGCGGATATAATATTTCTCTTTTTTAGATGACGAATAAAACCGTCTGCTGCGTTTAAGCTTATAATCATTTAAAAAAAACTAAATATTGAGAAGCATTTCTTTCGCATTCTGATCATCATCGATTTTCCACCATACTGAATATCATTAGTGAAATCTTACATTCCTATTGATAAAAGCTAAAATTTAAAGCTCAAAGCTACCTTTTTTTAATATTTTTCTACTATTTGATCTGCCTCGATAAAAGGCACCCTATTTCAATCAAAAAGTATCAACTCATTGAGTTTTAGTACAATATTCGCTTAAATTATAGAATTATATTAAATGGCTTCAACATGCTTGAGAAGATTTGAACTTTCTAGTCAATTATTTGATTAAACAACTTTTAATTATATTAATAATGATTTTAATATTATTATACGTATTATAAAGCGATTATATATATTTTACCATAAGCATATAGAAAGCTCACTGAATATTTATTTTGGAATAGGATTAATTCTTCGAATGCCAATATTTTTCAGTAATAATGTTCAAGTTTATGATAAAAAGTCTCTAATTAAAAAAAAAATCAGAAGAAATGAAGTTAAACAAATATCAACAGCTTATAACTTTTTTAATCGACTTAATCGTCATCATGTGGTGACAAATATAATTTTTTTAGTTAATGGTAATCTTCTGTATCAAAAAATTCAACTGCAAATAACTACTATTCCTACAGTAAAATATGAAAAAGAATTCTTTTTTTAGAAGAAAATGTTTAATTTGTTGAAGATAATTCTGTAATAACCTTAAACATATCCTGATTATTATGAACCTTTTCATTATTCGAGACAACTTCATTTAAATATTTGCTAAAATCAAACGTTTATCTATCTAACATATTTCTTCAGAAGTAACTTCCACCACACTTCCACATGACAGTCATCTCTAATCCAAATATTCCACATTCATGGGCAAATCTTAAAAATTCTTATCTTTATTAAAACCACCAGTTTGTTGAAATTGCTTGTTTGCAACAATATACGACAAAAAATCAATGGTTTTCTCGAAAAGAGCTCCCAATTCCAACCCCTAAGCCTCGATTAACTATAAAAAAGGCTATTTTGTGCGTCTGGTGGAAAACGCGGGGAATAATTCATTATGAAACATTAGAGAAAAACTATTCAAAATTACAAGTGACTTGGAAATGCATTTAAAATAGTTTTTTGCTTCTAAGCCGGAAAGTTTTTAATAAAAAGGAATCAAAGAACTGTCAATGCGATGGGAAGATACAAAGCCATAACTAGGATATGAAGCACCCGTTTTCTAAGTTAACTAATACTATTATAAATGCAATCTATTAAATACTAATATAATGTATGTTTTAAAATAAAATACAAAGATAGTTCAAAGATAGCGGGTACTGTTGTAGAAAAAATATACTATGATAGAAAGTGTCTAGAAGCTACTTTGCTTCCGTGATCGTACAGATCATATAAAATGCCGCAAAAAGCCCTAAATGAAGATGGAGTGGCCATAAGATTTGTATGCTCAATCGGTCCGCTTTTCGGACCGCTTATATGAGTATATATTATAAAAATGAACAGAGTCAATCAGTGGTTGTTTAATTTAAAGTAGAATGGTTGAATCAAATAAAAACCATGTGGAACTCTCGAACCGGTCAGTATTAGTGCGTTTTGCGCCCCAAACCCAGTTGCGCCCGTGACGAGCGCCTGCTCTGTCACAGCCCTGGGAAAATGTGTTGATATTCTTATACGCAAATATTCTTGAATCCCCCTTAGAAAAGAATGATGAATCAAAAGTATAGATATAATGATTTCGTCGACATAATTTCAACTGCGTGTAAAATCGATTGTTATTTATAAGCGTCATCGTCAAATCTCTGATCTCATCAGAGTTTCGTTATATAATTCCACTTAAGATCATGTCTTCTCGTATTTGTCTTCTCGTCTAGAAAAAAGGCATAGCATTAGTGAATCCTGTTTTGGAATATATAAAAATGCGCTTGACTCAAACACTCGTTTCGAAATTTACTATGATTTGCAAAAAGTTGACACGGTGTCATTTTTTCCGTGGAAACGATGCCAATTGGAATACTGTACGCTTCTTTTGAAAGGCCATAAATTTCGCACCGTATTTACATTGATTTGTAATAAGTATATGCAAACAGCACTCTTTGATGGAGACAAAAAGTGTGTTTTCTGCTTAAATTATGAGAAAAGAAAATATTACAGAATTTCGTCTCCTTAGCATAATTGGCTTGGACACCATATCATTGCGAATTGTCAGGATTTATGAAGCTCTAAAAACGCTTTATATAAGGCGATAATTTTTAAAGCAAATCATTAGTACTGTGTACTCTGGATAAAAATAAAAATATGCAAATTAGCTCTAGTTTCAACCGCCATATAAATGCAGCCATTTAAAATAGACAAATGTCGCTCTATTGGCACGTTCATTAGGAAAATAGAACAAATGGACAATAAGTACATGTGCAGTTTTCAAGGACGATAACATTTTTTCAGATAATATGCTCGACGTATACAAGTGAAACTCATATGTAACGATGGCGATAAGCATTATTTTATGCTATGATCAAAAAAATATTTAAATTTATCGTTCAAATATATGCATTTTCAATGCAGAAATGCATGCATTATGCGCTGATTTCAGAACAAATCGACTTTTAAACAAGTTTCTATTCGTTTTTTTGTAGCTGATATTGTTGATCCAAATCATCAAATGTGTTCGATCTCATGGCTTCAAACTGAAGAACAAAAAAATGTTACAAATATTCTATTTGATGTTGCGAAATTTGTCCGATGATACATATAACGCTACATCAGAGTGCAAAAAATTCAAATTGCTTGTTCATTATGTAATATAATATTACCCAGTTATTACATCAATATTTACATCAGCTAATGCTTAAAGCAATAAGCATTATTTTTATATCCAAAGGCATATTATACTATCATCACTCCAATCACCATAAGAACACTCTAAAATAGTACCACTTAATTTCGTCAAACATCGTCTTTTATCGTTTGCATGATAACTTTGTGCGAGCTAATTATGTACACATTTCAGGAAATGAAAATTGGAAAAAATACTTCGGATAGTGTTGATGATTTTCCATTTTCCTCAAATGGTTTTTAATTTACCAAGGCTTATTTATCGCTTGTTCTTTTAATGATGACGTGACGTCACTTAGTCGTCAGTAATTTAAGTAGCGATTAACACTTGAATGACAAATATTCAACCGCTCTCGACTGGAAAAATGCTACGACCGTATATGCAAATTGTCGATCGATCAGGAAGTGCTAATTGAATTTGAACAATTTTGGAATCTTGTGAAAATTGCCCAAATATTTACGCATAAACGATCAATGAAAATACAATCGAAATCAAGAGCTTTGCGATACAAAATATCGAATGTGAAGATGAAAATTTGCTTTAATGTCACTGTGCAAGAATTCAACGGTCGACTTCTTCTCGAAATGACAACTTGACTCTTGTAATAATTTCTTAAATTTATTAATAAGATCTTATTTTTGAGAACGGAACAAATAAACCATAAACTAAATTGTTATCGCATTACAAATGATTCAACATTTACGTCACACATTCACATTGACATTTGTCATTTTTATCTCAAAAGAATTCAGCACTCTTTCCAAGTACCATATAATTAATCAGTCTGCGCGATATACAAGATAGATTCGTCTTTTGCATCGTTCACTTGTTGCTGAATGCCTTCGTGAATAAACAAAACAGCGTTTCTTAAACCATATGGCAGAGGATCATTGATCGTCTTGATTTATTATCTTATAAATATGCTCAGTTGTCTATTATTGTAAAAAAAAACGCTAGTATGGTCATATTATAACAATAAGCATGAATTCATAGATTTTCAAACCGTACTATTATGCCCTAATAAAGCCGATCGTAACCATATTGTCATGTAAAGATTGAAATTATGTTGCATAATCAATTCAATGCTTTCTTCAAATATGTTATTCCGTTTAAAGTTGACCTGTATAGTAGGATGATCGCGTATTTGCGAGCGAATTCCAGTGATTCAGGAAGAGCACTCTTGTACGTTGAGCTCGGAGAGAGACAGAGACGGATAAAACGTAGGGCAGTTCGGTAATTATGCATGGGAGACAAAGATGGAGATGTTTTTGCATACGCTATACGATTGTATAGATCGTTAACCCATTCATCGACTTTTAATGATGTGTAAATTATATAATTAATCGATTTCGAGTTAATGTTTGAGTAAATCTACGAATGTGAAGATTATAAATTGGCTCACTACTCAAAGGGTTAACGATTTAACATTAACGTAAATATTAATAAGATTATCAATATGTTTAGTCAAAAATATAGTGCGAATAATCACCATTATTTTTTCATTATGAATGTTGCCAATTTTTCATAATTTTGAATCATCAATGAAATTTTGTATGGTATTTATTATTTTTTCTCTTAAGTAAATATCGCAAAAAATTCATACCTTAATATTCTTGCAACAAACATCAATCATAAGCCGAAAAGACAAACCAATTGTTTATTCCATGGCATGAACATGTCTGACGTAGATCAGTGTATGATTTCCAATGAACAGCAATAGTTCTTTGTAAGACAATGCGGAATGATGCAAAAGCCTCTTTGTAATTTAGGCCTTCTGGGTATTTTACATTTAACCGATTGGGTCTTGAAATTTTCCAAGAAAAGGCTTCTTCTGTACAAATTTTTAATATACATACGTTTTGAGAGTTTTAATATCATATGACTAATATGGGCATACGTCTACTGAAAACCATATGTGGAACATAAAACTAATGTGAAAAACTGGATTAGGTTACAAAGGTAAAAAAATAATTTAATTGAAGTAATGATAATCGAAAGCATTACAAAGGTTTTCTTTGTCAACACATTTTCAAAATTTTCTTCGGCAGTGTATTGCTCATATTTTGTAAAAAATATAACATTCGTTGTACAAAAGTTAGCAATAGCTTAGCGGAAAACGGGTCTTTATTTATGCTTTTTGGAGTCATTTTTTATCAACATAATCGTTTTCATCTATACTATTGTCCTATGAATTTTGATTTATCAGATAACATTTCCACCAAATTTGCTTCATAAGTATCTTCTTTATCCAGTACAATATTGTTTAAGCATTTTTCTTATTAAAGATTTAACAATTTCTACTATTGTATCTAATCTGTTTTTCAGTTAACATGATTAAGCTGACATGTTGAACATACTCTGGTCACATTTTTTCCAGCATGCATTCAATGTTGAAAATCAGATTTCTAAATTGAATAAAGTTATTAGATTGATTGATTTTGATCCATTTTTGTATTAGTTTGTGCATTAAGTACGCCATAATTTAGTTCAAAGCCATTAAAAAGCTAATTCGAATGACGAAAATTCGACGCTATTTAGATATTGTCCACTGCGATTAGCATTTAACGATTGTAATCCTTAAATGCTAAGTAAAGACCATTGTTCAAGTCTGCGGTTTCTCTCACGACATTGAGCACTTCTATGAAAATCTACCTTTATAAACTATTTATTCCGCACTTGAATTGATGGAAATATATTGTTGATTCGTCGAGGTGCAGAAAACGTAGATTCGCGGCTAGAATGTGAATACCAATGACGTAAATATGCGTCAAGAATCGTGTTCGAAAACCCACTTATCTCTTATTGTGATCGATTAAATGAGCATCGTGTCTTATTGAAATATATATTTCATTAATTAATCAACCTTATTCCGACACGCTTTACGGCACTAAGTGATTGTAAATCCTGCTAAACTTCGCTGGTCATTTGAATAATTGACAGTCTAAGATGTTGATTTTTTGCAATGATGCACGTCTTGTTTAGTTTTCATACTGATCTGTATGAAATGTCAGTATCCTGATATCCATTTGCATTATTATTTGCATCTTTGCCCTCTAATATAATAATATGTCATGCATTATTAACAATATTACAGATGTTTTGCATGCGGAAATATTTTCAATGATGATATATTATTCATCGCTGGGCTTTTAAATAATCAAATATGTAATCATTCAGATTCAATAGTCAAACTGATTGTTAAAATGCTTGAATTTTGCTCCTTTTTTCGTCATATTTTTTTAACAATGCTATGCGACAATTTAAGTTCTAGTCTGAAATTACTACGCGGCGTGAAGACACTTGTAAATTAAGTCATTGGAGTAATTTACTAAATTAGCAGTTTTTGAAGCTGCGTGTATACTTAAGGCAAGACAAA
Organism: Stenopsyche tienmushanensis; assembly: GCA_008973525.1. Classification (NCBI taxonomy): domain Eukaryota; kingdom Metazoa; phylum Arthropoda; class Insecta; order Trichoptera; family Stenopsychidae; genus Stenopsyche; species Stenopsyche tienmushanensis. The sequence goes on from WACJ01000274.1 coordinate 3,112,610, forward strand.
AGGTGTATTGAATAATAGCTGGAATTAAACTAGTGTTGATTTGGCCAGGTTCTAAGAAAGTCAGTGTGGTCGCTTCTTTCTATAGAAGACATGACCGCCTCGAGGTTCTTTGGTCACGCCATTGCATACTTGCCAAACAAAAACTATCTATCGGGATCATGATGTCTGAGAGGGTTACTATAAAAGTTTATTCGTTTGAAATTATATGATATTCAATTACCCCTAAAGATCCATTCAATTCCAAGCATCCTTTCAAACGAATATTTTCAAGTAGTTCTATTGTTTAGTTATCTGGCTAGCAATTCAAATCTATCTATGATATAATGACATAGGAATCATGCCAATAAGAGATATAACATAGTTAGTGCTCAAATATTAGTCAAGTGACATTAAATTCAAGATAATCTTTGCCAAGATCAATCGAATCTGATATCATTTATTACCTTAAAAATACTAAATATCATCGACTTATACATTTTGTTAAAATTTATTTAATAGTTACTTAAATAAATGTGTTTACACTTAAGTGTATAAAAAATAACTGCAATACTAAATAAATTTGCAATAATTATGGTTATACAATATGGTAGATGGTTAAATTACTAGGATTCATATTAGTAAATGACAACCTAAAATATGATAAACGTATATATCAAAAGCATTCATCAACTTTGGTGATATCTTATAAGAAATTAATTGATTAATAAATTAATGAATAATAAGCTTCATAAGTGAATTTGTACGGATGGTAAGTGGCGAACAAGCAAATATAGCATCTAAGACTATGAAAATTTTAAAGTATCTCACTACTCAAAGGGTTAAAGGGTTCGTTTGATCTACCATAAGCGTCTTGATCTCTTTTTGTCAAAATAAGTCTCTAAATTCAAATTTTTTGCGCTACAAATTGACGTTAATCGATAGTTTAACATTCTTGTGCGTTTTAATGAGAGAAAAACATAGTGAAATACCACGTAATGAATTGCTTCCTGTGTTGATGATCAATTGAAAAGGGTCTGTAATAGGTCGACATAAGGATGACACAATCGCATGCAATCAATTTCATACCTGATGCAATTATTGCATTTATAATAATTAATGTAAATGTTCTCTATGGTCCTAAATGTATTTTTATAGTAAATTTGATCATTTTATCTGAATCTTCAATCTGTATTTTTTTTTTTGTATAAAAATGGCATGTTTTTGTGCTGAAATCCATTTTCATAAATCATAAGATGAGCACGTTTTAATTATGTATTTTTGCTTGGATGTTTATCAGTCGATCATCACAAAGGATTTATATTCGAAGACCTAGTGAACGATTATCATCCCGTTTTGTATAAAAACTTGCCCATGTCGACATATTTCAAACGGACAAACAGGACGTCGGGGTCAAAAAATGAGATCAACGGACTCTTTCGTTTGACTAGTTTGAAATATAATGCTGCTTCGATTTGGAAATACGACTGAATGGTCGAATTTAAAATTCGATTATACAATATAATTCTTGAACAATTAGTAAGCCGTAATTGTGGCATTAACCAAGTTGGCTTCTTCATCGTCATAGTTATCGTGCTGTCATAGCTATTAACTATGTATAAATCATGGACACGATATTAACAATTAAATCAATTAGATAATTGTGCATAAAGAGGCGTGAGTGCCCTATTTTTATATTGTTTAGAAACAATTATTAATAATTCATCATATCACTTGCCTTGACTAACTTATGCTGTGAGAATCACACTTTATAATTTACTACAACACTCACTTTTCGAGCTTAAAATTATTTTTTAAAAATTTTGCATCACGTATTATTTAAACATTGACATTATCTAAATTTAAATACAACAAGATGGAACAAATAACAGTCATTTGATTCTTGATTGTAACTCATGTCAGGGTATTATTCAAATTTAAACAATCATGTAGGTTTTTATTTATTTTATTATATCCGAATCTATGCATAAACGTCTTTGGCTTAACCTGAGCTGAAAATAAAATGCGAGATGGCTTCCTTTCTTGAACAATGTCTTCAAGCTACGCTAATTAAGTGATTAGTTTCTTCTGGGTATTCTGTGACGCAGTTAGGTTTTTGTACATGATGACCAATTTTATACCTCATTTTAAAAAATCGCTTAATTTAATCTACAAACTTTTATGAATTGTTATTAAACATATATTTTTGTTGTTGTTGCAGGTAAGAACGTCATTCCTATAAATAACGCCTCCAGCGCGTTGAATCTTTTTAGTGAAAAGGTTTTGTATGAATTTTCACTTATATAGCAAGCTATTATAACAAGAATACAAACAACATCAATGTATTTACATGTATATAGCCTTACGAGTATAAATCTGAATAGTTGCGTGAGCCACTCGAACTATTGTCATCTAATTTTGCGGACACCTATAGGTGTGGCAGGGAATCATTTCCCCATTCTTTCCAGCATATCAACGGGTATGTTGGCGAAAAAAGGTTGAATCCTTGGTCGGTCGGTATAAACTAAGGATTTTAAATAGTATCACAAAAAAAATTCACACGGGACTAAATCAGCCGGTGGATTCAGGCGTAGTTTAGAATACATGTAAATCTGAGTACAGTGATGTAAGTACAGTGTACTCTCGATTATCCGGTTGCGAATTATCCGGTTTGCAGATTATCCGTGTCTGAAAAATATTAATTAAAAAAAAAATAACAATTTTTGATACTCGGATAATAAGGAAATTCCCGAATAGTACTGAGGTTTTATTATTTTTTCGGATACTAAAAATAGTATCTATCCAAGGGGCCGAAACGGCACCGGGGCTGTCCACCAAGTCCCCGTGACCAAGAGGTCCAGAAAAAGGACCTCTGCGGCACATCTTCTCACCGATGTCGTTTATCTTAGATCGATAGTTAAGCTTGACCATTTGCTCTGTCATTAGCCAAACGAACGAAAACAAAGTGATGATAAACAAATGCAAACAAACAAGGGTAGGAATGCAAGTTTCAATGACGATCTCAAAAGATATTTAGACATTTCTCGTCTGGAAGACATTATAGAAAGACGTTCATAAAGTTAACATTTGCAAGTCGTTAAAGAAATACGTAACGATTAGACTTTGGATTCACTTTTCGGAGACTCGGACTTCCGAGCTCAACGTACAAGAGTGCTCTGTCTGAATTACTGGAATTCGCTCGCAAATACGCGATCATCCTACCATGCAGGTTAACTATGATCGTTTTTATTAATAAATAATGAGTATTAAAATTATGAAATAAAAATTTGTATTATAAATATGATATTATAATCGAAACCAAGTAGAAATTTGATGATTTGGATTATCCATGTTTTCCAGTTATCCTTGTTTATCCTCCCCCGCAATCCCTCGGATAATTGAGATTCTACTGTATTATAGAAATGTATGCTTCTTCCCGATCAAGTTGCATCCATCAAGTGTCTCGCTGGGTGTTAAAACTTTTAAGACTATTAATTCAAACTATGTATCAAATGCCTTAATTGTATATTCAAGGGACATCTTGACTTTCATTGTCTGTCTACAATCTTACCAGTCAATGTATTCACATCCATACAATATATTGCAATTATACGTGCTTTAGTGATATTTATGGCTTCATAATAAGTTTTTAAAATTCAAATATTTTCATTTTCTTAATTTATACAAATCGGATATGATTCATCATTGATGTATAAATAGCTATGTCAGGTATTTTTAATATTCATACTTAAATTGCATCGAATCTGCATTTTAAATCCATTGCCTCTAAGCTGCAATCGGCGGATTGGCATATTTCCTTAATTTATAAATCGAGCTTAAGAAATCGAAGATCGTTAATGATAATTTCATAATGTACTCATTTACCTTTAAATACTCCACGTAATGAATTTTGGCAATGTGTTCGGAATACAGAATCGAATTGAATGTGTTATTATGCGATAAATTGAATACTTTTTCTTTCGAAAAAGTGAAAGTGATTTTACATTTCTTATTCACATACAGCATTATACGAAGCCGCAGAATTGTGGGTTGAGCAACGTAAAAAATATCTTTTTAAACGTCTGCCAATCTGCCGGTTGTGCTTTTGTGTTATTTTATAATAAAATCATAAAGTTGACTTGCTCAATGGGCTCTTGATTTTGAATAAAATAATGGTCCTAATCTTTCTGCTGCTAAATATTTGCTTGGGACTAAATGTATAAAAAATGGCAATTGTTATAAACAGATTGCTTTGTAGAATCAATAGGTCAAATTCAAAAAAAAATCACTTTTAAAATGCTTCTTAGTAGTAAACTTTTGTATGGAGAAAAATCATGCGGAAGTTTCCCATTGCCTTTCACGCAGAATTGAAAATTAAGATAAAACTATTTAAATAAGAATTTTAAATAAATGAGATATATAGCAACAGCAACATCTTTGAATTTCTGGATCTAGACGATTGGTCGGTAATCAATCAATGCTTCCGATCTACCAAATTTGTTAACACGTTGAAAAATGTTTGCACAATCTGAATTTAAGCTCTTGGCTATCGATAAACCTAATTTTAAGAATTTATTTGGACCAAATACAAATGAAACACTTAAATAGCATTATTTCATGGAATTGAATATATTATCATACTTAATTTCTAAAAAAAGTAATATTAAAGACAATTTATATCTCGTTCGATCCTGAATGAAACATATTTTTACTACAATATTTGATTATCACAATGATAACAGCTTGACAAAAATTGTGTCAAGCATTTTGATAGATTAATGCTCATAGATAATATCAATTTGATACTCCAATAGATTAATGTCATTCAGAATATTTGAAGAAGATTGATAATCGATCCAACTACTTGTTGTTCACAATCAGATCTTGTTGAATTGTGCGCAGATATTAAAATTTCAAATTTACTCCACTAGAATCACATGTACTGTGTCATTGTTAAATTCATCAATATTAAACAGTCTGCATCATTATTTCGACGAGATAAACTGACCGGAAATAATTATTCAGCTAAACAAATGATTCTTTGTTGTTTGATCGACAATGGAACTTTTCCGCAAAACCTCTGACCTTAGTGGTTTAAGCGTGAAAATACATTAAATTTGTGCTTGTTGAAACATTGTTTGATTAAACTTTGAAACCGTTTTCCTTATGTATTCCTACATGTAATAGAATCGTTAAAATCGTGCGGCTAATATCGCAATCACGTCAAAGCTATTATGTTCCGCCATTTCCGCTGGTCATTTCCAGATTTGAACTTGATACTGAGACTTTTGAGCAAATTTCATGAACAATATTTAATATCGTGTAATAATATATGACTTTTCCTGAATTTTGTTTCCTAGTCAATCACACAGCGGTCAATCGCTATTGAACTTGAGAAAGTAATAGGATATTCATTACATGTGCAACAATGCTGATATGTATTCAATTACACATCCATATATTCACTACTTGCGGATATACCTCCTTACTTATGATATTCCAACATGTTTCGTCCTTTGACAATGAAATGAGGACCTAAATACTCGTATTTAGAAATCATTATAGTCCTACTTAACCACTACAAAGACTATCATGATGCATTATTTCAATAATGGATCTTAACATAAACAATTTTGCTATGTCATTAAAAATATCCACTGAAACGAATTGATTTTCTCTTCTAAATTCAATAACAAATGTTGTCAGTATTTTTTAAATTTGTACCATTATAATAATACGCTTTGAATATCGAAATGACAACTGCAGATAATGAATCATCCATAGCCACTTCCATATTGTTTTTAAATTTTGAGAAGTCTTCTTTAAATGTTGATAGCAACAGACATAAATATCTATTGTTCTTTAACAGTATGATATTAATTTCAGTTTCATCTGGCATTAAAATATTAAAAAAATCATTTATTGATGTAAACTTTCGATGGTGTGTTTTTTCAATAACGTCGTCTTCTTTTGGTGTCGAGGTTGTGTTGTAGATAGACAAAAGTGCTTACTTTTTTTTCTACGTAGAACGTAATATTTTTTTGCATAAATTAGTTATTTTTATTAAAAACGATGAGTATGAAATGTGATTTTGGAGTTTATCTGGATAAGAAGTTTTAGCTCAACAAGCTTGGATTTTTTACCTCGAGGGCGTATATAAATTTGAAAATTGCACTGAAAAATACATATCAACCATGTCTCAATTCTTTTCCACAAATAAGAACCGAATATTTCTTAAAATGACAAAAGATTGTAAATTCAAATGGACCACGGAAGCCTTCATTTCGTATTCAAAGCATATGAAAGTATATTGATTTATTTATTTATGGAAGCCCAACAGCTTTGCATATATGGATTGCCATGGATTGGAAATATTACATAGCCAATTATAGGATTTCACATGTAGAATTAATTTAGACAACTTAGAAATTCGTAACAATTGACGTTATTTATTTATTGTTTTGTTGATTTATTTATTTGACAATCAAAAATATCCAACTCAAGATCCTTTAGCACATTAGTAAGGTTTATTAAGGCTCTACACAAAAAGCTATTATGTCTGTAGTTGGTAGAGGCCAACGGAACCACGATTTGTTGATACAATCTCTTAGATCTCCTAGGTACATTGAAGTTAATACTACTGCTGTTTGTGATCCTTTCTTAAAATTTCCGTAACTCCAGCATCTTTTCTCAAAATTTCTTTTCTTCCTTCCTTCAAAATACTTTCTCTAGACCACCATAGAAGGGGGAACCTTGAAGGGAATCGCGATGGGTTTTCTGTTGGGTCGCAAACTTATATAGTCAACTAAATAAACATTCACTATAATGCAATTTTTGCACACAATTTGAGAAAAGCTCATCAAACTCTGCATTTTGAAGATGATGAAATTAATTTTTGGGGATTCCAATGCTCAAAAAAAATGCAACGAATATATCTGTTTAATAATACTATTCAGTGGCGTAAATCAGAACTGTCCCTAGACGTTAAAGAGCAGATTTTTAATGAAATCAAGGTTTTTACCATTGTTTTATTTTCAAGTTAATGAATCAAAAGACGTAAGCTCGTGTACTCAGTTGCTTGTCTTCATGAAATATATTCATTCAGATGATGATAAGAGTTCTTATTTTGAAGTGGACTTGAAACTTCTTCAAAAAGTGAAGATATTATGGAGAAGATAAATACATTTTTTGAGACTGGAGTTTTGTGGAGGGTTTTTACAGGATGGTGCACCATCTATGCTTTGGTCAAAATTGGGCTTTCATAAAAATGTAAAAGAACTACCTCTCCAAACGAAGGGAATCCGCCAAAAAGACCCTTCCAACTCCTCTGCAAAAAGTACTTGATTCGCTGATAAAAATTGTTAATTACATTAACATCTGAAGCTCTTAACACCCGTTTGTTTAAAAAACTGTGCAAAGACATAAATTATGATCATGACATGATTATTTTCTACACTATAGTACACTGGTTGTCGAAAGGAAAATGTTGTAAATTGTGCCTTTGAATCAAAAGATGGAATCAAGTTGTTCCTGGAAGTGCAAGAGAACCATTAACCACAGAGCTTACTTGAAAAGAATAGCATATTTAACAGATATATTAAATTAGCAAGATAGATTTAATCTGAAACTTAAGGGAACGAATATTATTGCATTTTCAATGCAATACAATGATGCAAGATGCTAACCTGATGAAGAAAAATAAATCTTCGAAACATTGCCATGTTTGAGAAACTTTGCAGTGTTATAGATTAATCTGAAGGTGAAATAAAAGAAAATTTGAAGGAGAAGATTACTGGGCATCTTAAATCCCTTAAAAACGAACTTCAGCACTATTTCTCTGAGCTGAAAGAAGAAGAAACTATATTCTACATAAATTAAAAGAAACTACATAAAATTTCTTTTTAGAATGACATAATATCATTTGTCAAAATTTAAAATCTGATTTGAAAATTGATTTAAAGATGTTGATTGAAAGTGCATCTATATTATATTATATTTTGAAAAGATGTGAACCATTTGAAAATGAACCTTCTGAGAACAAATCCAGATCTAATTTATTACAGGGGATTAGATTCTAGACCAGCGCTTCTTAAACTTATATAGTCCGCGGACCCCCTCTTGGAGCAAAATTTCCTTCGTGGACCCCCTCTTGAGCAAATTTTTTCTCGCGGACCCCCTTTTGAACAATTTTTTTTAGTCAATCTCATCCCAACCCTTGTGACTTAATTTTTCAAACAAACAAACATTTCCTGGCCAAAATAGATCTTATTATATTTTTTTCTGTAAATAATTTCACGAAAATATCTTGTTCAACTCCAGATAAAGGTTTTTTTGATTCTTCGCGGACCCCTGGAAATGGCTTCGCGGACCCCCGGGGGTCCGCGGACCCCTGTTTAAGAACCGCTGTTCTAGACTATTACATAGTGTCATTGTTTTATATCGTATTTTAACCGTACTAATCGATTAGCGAAATCGACGGTATTTATATTTCTGATTGATCATCTAGATCCAGATGTATTCTGATTTCGTGTCTCAATAGTCATATTTTCTCATAGATCTTTTTCAACATAAAATTCATATTCAAAAAACCCAGTTTCTTTCATTTTACAAGCTTGACGAAACAATCAATATTCAAATTTTATTATGGTTATTATCAGACAAAGCTGTTGTAAAAGCCATTATTGTGTATATAATAGGCTTAATCTTTGTAAAGCGATCAAAGGGTAATTTTTTAACACAAAGCTAAAATATGTTCGCCACGTGATTTTTTTATTTCTTATTGTCATAAAAATAGTATTTTTTGCTGAAAAATTATTTAGGCTAATTTTCATCATATTTATCATATACACCTGATATCAGAATATTACGCCTGTTATCTGCGCGACAAACAAATTCGTACTGTTTATCTGTCGTATAATGAATGTCAAAATGACAATGAGATCTGTCAATCATAAGAGGCATGTGATTGTCAAATGTGGAATTTTCATCGTTTTACAACGAGCATTTTTGTATCATTAAGACGAATTCCGAATCTGGATCTCAGATTTAAATTAGGCGTTAATCGCCCGACCCTGGCTAAAATGAATCGTGACATAATACGCCAAATAACAGAATCTGGTGTTCATCAGATTTATTTAAAATTCATTAGCATTGATGAATCCTAAAAAAACCGATGCCAACCTTGGCATCGATAATTTAAAGCAGAATTACAAAAAATGTACTTCATATCTGTTACCTTTACAATAATAAATGTACGCTTATTATCAACGGTCATTCTGCTGTTATTTTTTCGCAATGGCGCGTAGACTTAAAAACGATTATGATCCATTTGTTGGATGAATATATTTGTTCCAGCTGTAACAATAAAAATACGATCAATCAAAGTCTATCTTAAATAATGGACGATTCATAAATTTATAATCTAACGATTTGTTTCGGTGAAATAGTTTAAATATTGATTGAAAATGAACTTGACCTTTATTAGATTTCATCAAAAATGTTTACAGGACAAATTCTGAAAAAATTAATATGCAATACTTGGCTGTATCAATTCTAAATACAGCACTTAACACAATTATTTCATAACATTTCCAACAACCGTAAAAGCATTAAGGATTTTATTGCTGTACTAAACGTTTTTTTTGCGCATAGAATGAGTTGTTTCAAGCTTATAATTATTGCATGATTTTCTATTCATAATACATGCGTCAATTACGTATATTTGTAGATAAATCGGATTTCTTGAATTCAGACAACTATCTGAATTTTCCAGCATTCGATCACATGTATAAGATGTTCATTGACGAAGCAATTGTATAAGATGATCAATAACGATCTCTTGTCTGTTTTTACCCTACAATGTCCTTAGTTTAAGATCAAATTAACAATGCTATTCATATAATACTGCAAATATATATATGAAGAAAGCTATTTAATTGTTTGACACAAAATTGAATCAAAAACAGCATTTGCGCACCTTTTCAACAATTTTTATATAGAAACAATGCAAATATTTATACATAAAGAAAAACATGATGACGATTTAATCTTCAGTATAATACAAAACCGGTTTAAAATGGAAAAATCTTCTATGTAATATTTTAGCATATCATAGTGTATCAAGCAAAGAGCGTTAAAATAATGCTTCTTGTTAAGATCTCAAATAGTTCTAGATGTTTTCGATATATAAGATATTTTGATACAATTTTGAAAAACATCTAAAATGTGCCATCATTACTTGAAAATTCACCATTACATCTAACAGTTGAATACACGATTTACAAAAAAAGCTAATGGTGCAAGATTTAATTAAAATAATAAACATCCAAAATCGATAATAATTATTGATTCATCTAACGAAGATATTATGGGAGAAATTACAGAAGCAATAGATTGCAATGTGCAATCAATGAAATTAAAAATTTGTCGGTGAATGATTGGATTACGATGCTAATGATCTTGGTATGTATCTGAATTTTGATTGATGAAATTATATTTGAGTAATTATATTTCATTGGTTGGACCAGGTCAAGATGATTTAGATTTCATGCGGAGAAGTATTCTGTTGCTTTGATATTGATTTTAATAACAAGATTAACCCTTAAAATTTAGTTTGAAGCATCATATTTTACATTTATGCTGAATAGGTCTTCAATAATATTTTTTAAATTCTAACTCTTTGTACATAACATATTTACGCCCATATACAGTTCTAAATTTATATTACAGGCGTAATAAAAAATATTCGCCAAATTCTGAAGAATCTTGTTCAGGAATGTTTGTACAATTTTAATAGCAATTGCTTTGGAACAGCCCGAAGGGCACTGGCACAACTGGGCTTTCATATAATTCAAATCAGAAAGTAACTTTTTGCGTTTTATTACGCTGATACATACATTGAAAACCGCTGTTATGTTTAAATATATCGATATAGTAAACTCTTTCGTAGGCACCACAAAAATATCGTTTCCATCTAACTGCTTTAATATTCGAACTTTGGACGAAGCTTAACGCGAAAAACCCAGACTGTAAATCGTTAATGATTTTTAAATTTTATTCTTTGTTTTCGTCGATATATATTTTTCATACCGTATCGTGTTGAATCCTGGAGTTTATTTCGTTATTCATTGATTTCTTGTTTGTGAAGATATCTCCAAGGTATTTGAACTCTTGGACTCTTGTAATATTAGGCATTACAAAGCTTGCTGGGTACTCGTTTCAAAAAAATACATGAATTATTCATTTCTTTATTTTTAACATAAACACACAATTATAAACGACATGATGGAGACCAAACAAAACAAACAAAAAAAAGTCACTCGAATACGTTTTCGATATGTTGCTGTTGTCGGCAAACGAATTGATACAGGTGTAAATTGAAATGATGACGTCTGTCATTTGTGTCGATCTGCCTCCCGGCATAGTCCACCGAAGACCGAACGCTTAGTTAGTACATAAAACATCGACAATTGTTATGCTTTGTTTACCTTAGCAACCACCAGACCAATCTGCGCCAACACGGTGCATCCTTTAAACGTCTTGCAAAACAAATTCCGCACACGAATAATGGTTGTGCTAATTTAAAAAAAACCTTCTTGGATACACGCCCAATAACTCGCCAAACTCTAATTATTCGTTATATATTTGTTGAATTTGAAAAAATCACATAATTCCCCAACATATCAAATCGATATTGCTACTTGCACTTCTTTATCGTTCATTACTCTTTTCCTTTTATAATAGTATTGTGTGATATTAAATACAAAAACCTTTTATCACCTCATTAATCAGTTGCAATAAGTTTTCCAGCAGATTCTTCAGGTTTAAAACCTTTAGGGGTGTGGAAATCTCAGATTTCCTTATAGTATATTTGTGAAACCCCCATTTTTAGTTTTTTTTTTTATTTCCATTACTAAACATTAATGAATATGTTGCGGATCTTCATTGCCAGTTTTAGATAATATTTGTCATGCTTCCCCTAAAAAATAAAAATACCCGAGATTGAGTAATGATTTTTTTATCACTTCATTCAAAGATCAAATGCAATTTCATTGCATTAAACTTGACATTAAACCAACTTTCTTTTGTGTTTATAAAAACGTAGGTCGTTGGTGTATTTGTAGACTTTTACTTGTTGAAATTATAGTCATTTTCGAGCCTACTCAGGAAGTAATCTCGTAATGATGACCCTACGCATATCGTTTCCACGTATCCAACATATCCGAAATTCGTGACCATTCACTTAATCGTATGCAATTGCTTGACTCAAAGCTCGTATTTAAATTCGCACGAGCAAAATGAATGGGAGGTTATTCTGTGAAAAAGGAAGAAACGGAATAAGACACGACCAACAGAATCAGGCTACTTCCGTCCCGTATAAACCATCAATCATTTCTCGTGGCTAGTACGTGACAAATGGTCACGCTGCAGCATCACGGGTCTCCTCATTATGCTATTGTCCTTGACATGGATCAATCTAGATTTTCAGAAGATTTGCACCTCCAGGCGAGATCGCCAACTACTCGAAGGTTCTTTTTTTAGCTCCAGGTACGTCATTGTTTTGAGCGAACTATGTAACGTGAGTTCAGTTTCCGTATGAAGAAACGCGAAGTTCATTCAACTTGATAAGACATATTAATGATTTTAAATGGGATATCATCATATCTCATGGAAATACAATTAAATCAAGATATGTCTATTTTACACTAGATAGTGATACAATGAGTTTCATAATAAAATAAGCTATTAATTGAAATCTTTTAATTAGACCACAAAAAATCCCATCCATTCATTTACGCGATTTTCACAAAATATTAGGTTGTCCCATAAGTGTTTTTCGCAAATGAACACAGATCTAATCATAGCCATGGTTGAAGAAAACCCGCGATATACTGTTCGCAAAATTGCTAACAAGTTAAAAATTCCACAAACATCCGTCCATAATCACCTGACAAAATTGGGCTACATCAATCGTTCAGATTTGTGGCTTCCTCATGAACTGACTGACTCAAATAAACTTCAGCGTATTTCAACATTCGATCTTCTTCTCCAACCTTTTTTGAAGAGACTTGTCACTGGAGATGAAAGTTGGATACTCTATGAGAATATCCAACGTAAACGGTCTTGACCCAGGATACAGAAGCTTTAACTTTAGCTAAACCTGGCCTACATCCCAAAAAAGTTTTGCTATGCATTTGGTGGGACTGGAAGGGGGTAGTTTATTATGAGCTACTTCAGCAAGGTGAAACGATCAATTTAATAAAATATTGTTTCCAACTAGACAATCTAAAGGATGCAATTGCCAGAAAATGGCCAGAATTAGTGAAAAGACGAGGTATTGTTTTTCATCACGATAACGCTTTGCCTCATGTGTCTTTGCTCGTCAGAAATAAATTATTATCATTTGACTGGAATGTTTTACCTCATCCTCCATATTCTCCTGATATTGCCCCTTCAGATTATTATTTATTTCTTTCATTGAAATTCATCTTCATCTTCTAATTAAAAATATGCTATATGTGTAATTATATTAATAAATTACTATTGTTGTATGAGCTCTGTGTCTTTTTATACGCGGTTTACATTTGCCCAGTTTTTTCATGGTACGTATCTTATACGAATGTTATTGTCACACTTTTTTTCAATAGCAAATTGATGATTGCAAGTAAAAAAAACAACAAAAAATAACCACGCGATTAAGAAGCATGATGTGGCATAATAACACAATACACGTGATACTCGACATACAAAAGAGCGAATTGTAAGTTGATAAACTCACGTGTATGAAATACGACCAGAAGTGCATATTACTATTGCATTTTTATTCGCAATTATAAATGTTCATTAGTGAGAAAAAAATATATCTTGCGAGAAGATCTAAAAATGCTTGCATATTCATAGCTTGCATCCGTCGATTGGTTGTAATTATGGTGCATTTGTGCGACGGCGTATTGTGATGGAAATCTTGGAAAATTTTCCATGATCAAGGTCGTAAAAAAAAATACAAAATGAAAATTGTTACAAAAAGTGGCACGAAAATGCCATTATATTTTATAACATCCATTTAATAATATAGAAATATTGGCTGTCCGAGTTTCATTTTGACATGATGCGTTTTTATATAAATATGAAATATATTTTTTAATCAATGATTTCATTTAATTTTTATACAGATCCACTATATATGTTAAATGTGTTTAAATATCAATATTATTATAAATATTTATACCGCTTTAGCATATATGGAAGACACTTTAAATTATAATCTTGATATTATAAAATTTTTTTTTGAAAAAAAGATTTTTTTGGTAAAAAAATAGCACTTTAATCATGTTTTTGGTGAACTTATTGTCGATCTCGTAATTTAAGTGTAAATATTTTAATTAGATAATTTATATTACACAGATTTAATTCCAATAATATAAAAGTAATCTCCATAAAAAATAGGCGTATTAATTTTCATTAATGTCGTGCGCAATTTAATCTGTCCCACTTATGTATAATTTATGAGCATGATTAACTTTCATTACTAGCATTAATTCATCAAGATTATCTCAAAATTAATACAATCCCTTCCATAAAGATATTGTATTTTATTAAGTGTGATATGATGTTTGATATTGTCCATCAGCCACAAGTCTGTGCATTGGATTGCGGGCCAATCGATAAGTTTTGGGCTCGTTATTCGGTGCCCTTTAAGGTCGTTCTATATTTATGGCTTTATATGAGCGATAAGATCTGCACATTATACCCCAACACAGGAAATAAAAAGAAATGCCTTTCCATCGATTTTTCCTAATATCACGCGATTTCAAGGTGGGCCATTCGATATCCCAGTATTCATGATAATACATAACGATCTTATACATAATTACTGAAATGACCCATGGACGTAATGACGATAATCGTTCGGAGCTTTTTTTTAAAATCATGAATCACTTGTGTTAAAATATACGTCGTAGATGCTACAATTTTAATTATTATTTTTTTATTTACACGAGATTTTACTAGTTACATAATCCCATAGTCGGCCATCATTAGAATGTCGTTTTGATAATGAAGATGTTGTTATAATTACATAATCTGACCTATTGATGCTTGAATAGCTCCGAATTTCAAATGATGAAGGTCGTATCGATTTTAAAATGAATTGATTTTGTTAAAAAAATTTACATATAATTTCCATAATGCATTTCAGATTTAAAATAACATCGTTTCAAACAGGAAAATCATTTTATTATGAAAAAAATTATTTGAGAATTTTCCCAAGCTGTTACGGAATATGAAGCTCATAATGAATCAAATGTTATAAATTTACTCCGTGGTCCAAACTGCTAAAACTACAGACTTTTCACACGAATAGCTTATTTTCAATTATCGATTAGATGCGCAGATTTGATCAAATTATTTAATCGACGCGCAATTCTGCAAGTGAAACAAATATGTGCAATTATTGAGTATGTTATGCAATTTGCGCTATCGTAGTCGGTTTCTAATAGATACAAGTGAATCAACTTTCCATATAAGAATAATCTTGTGCTTATCCAAATAACGGCATATAATTACAATTGGAAATTCTAAGGAAAATAAACAGGATGTTTTGCACATGTACCGACAAAAATTCTGTGGTTTCGGGGATCATTTTTACGTTTCACATATAGGCCCTATGTCCTAAGTATCAGGGTTGTCGAAATATTTTTTTTTTTAACATTTTGAAACAATATCCAAAAATTTATTTTTAAATCATTAATATTCATCAAAAGTTGGATGAGCGTGGTAAAATATTTGTCTTTCCAGGTTGCATATTCCTACATGGAGAAATTCAGTGGTGTCAGATCTGGAGACTGTGCAAACCACGAAACAGGATACGTCCCCAGTTAAAGCTAATGCTAATTTAGACAACTACAGTCGAAATAAGGAAAGGGTTTCATCCATGTATACGAAGCAGATATGTTTCGTATACCGGATCCCGGGATACCGGATAGTTTTAGGTGCTCATGAATGCCGGGACTAGTAAACGTAGTCCTGAAAAATTCGGGATTGAAATTTTTATCTAAAAAAATCGTACACCTCACCAACACGTTAAAGGCTACTAAATCGAGACATTCTCGCCGAAATCTGGACGCTTGGAAACAGTAGCATAACTATTAATTGGCGAGCTTAGGCGACGCCTAAATATATACATTACATTGTCATATTAATCTTTCCCTACCGGTGATGTATTTACTACACCTCAACTCTAATAATGGGAATATCGATATGAAATATAATAGATATGGGGTTCAGAATTTTTGTATTCCTCTGCAATATAATTATGAATCACGTCAAAGTATTATAGTATATAAGTATTCATCTGTAGCAATGGAAATAAATAATTTGTCGGGAAATCGGGAGTTTCGCGAATTTTAGTCCGTGTCTCGGCAGAAAGGAATTTTATCAGGGACATTGATGGTGTTATACGAAAATAGGGACTCACGCAGTCATCAACTCGAACTAGCATTTAAATATCTGATGACGAAAAAATGTTAGTCCATGTGCAAAACATGCTGTATACGCGATCGGTCGTCTGAGTTTAATTTTGACATAACGTTTCTGATACACATTTTTAATAAATTTATCAAAAACTTTACATTTTGTTGTATTGTAAATGAGCTTCTTTCTATAAAAAAAAAACATCATTACATGAAAATATTACATAAATTGAGATGCTGATGTCTTATGCCCCTTAATTGAAATGAATTAAATGATACTAAAAGCTCATTAAGTTTTTAGAATTTTATGAACATCAATCAAGTTATTTTCATCATGTGTATTTTTATTTTAATTACATCCAATTTTTATTGTCCATGGTTTATTATGACGGTCTTAGGATGATAAGCAGTTTCGTTATATTACAGCTGGTTTCCTTTTATGCGACATAATTTTTAATCAAAGTATGACAGCTGTCAAATTGATGTATTCACCGTCCATGATACCTTAACTGCTCAAAATTGTTCTTCATACATTTTATTTAGCATTGAACATGCTGACAAAATAACGGTATTGTTATTTAACGCATTCGTCGAAGGCGACATTGAATGTTTAGCGGGATAGTTTAGTATAATAAAATTACCACACCTTCTTTCATTGGAGGGAATATGTATGGCAAATTTGACCATAAAGACGTCAATGTGAGACACGACCGTTGAAGCTCATTTTCATACAATAATGCGGATGTCTTATCACCGACGGCGGGGAGGGATTTAGCTCGAGGTGCTCGGGGCGTCCAGCAAAAACTATGTTATGTTTGCCATATGATAAAAAGGCTGGCAGCATGCGATCTTGATAATAACAATAAGTGTCAACAATCAGTTACCGACCTTTGCCTGGTAAAAATCAAGGTGATCTCATCGTATTCCGCGTCTGTCACAGTCACTCAGCCTTATAGAACATATTCAATGAGACATTACTAGCTAGCCGCAAGTGTCGCAATCTGTCATGGTGAATGACCACTACGTGACCACCATGCACAATTCTCCGAAAGTGCATAAGCAAAAGTGGCAATCGTGGTGCAGCTCCTGTGCCAGCTATTCTACTGCTGAATACCAGTGCATAGATCATCATTTGCTTTGGTTTCTTCTCAATTATGACATTGTTAGACAATGTGAGCCTAAGTAGAGGCTATAGCTGAGGTTGTTGCAAGAATAATCAATTGCCAATGGTTTCTTGCAAAACCAATAGTGATGTGAGTGAATTATCAATTCTGAATCAACGTTTCTGTAAATAAACACTAACTATTGTCTTTTTTCACTCTAATAACTTTAATAAGGCATTCACACACAAAAGGATTTACAATTAAGGACAATTATTAATCAATTAAATACACCTTTGATATCCATTTACAATTGATTTTGCTTACCTTCGACAATTATAGTCTGAATGACAGCAAGTTATCGTTGCAAATTCAATGACGCCTTAATTTACGCATCTCGAGATAACTTTATCCCAAAATAACTTCATTGAATGAGCACATTTTGAAGGATTTTAAAAAAACATCACTCAATAAGTTTGTAGGATTTTTTTCACTTTCATGTTTTTCTTCATTTGAGGTTATTTTTACGCAATTCCTTTCCAAAATCTTCCACGAACTTATTAAGTGATGTATTAATAATTGGTTTATAATAATAACAGCATATAACTATTGTATAATATTAATAGAATTTTGATGTTATATTATACTAACTAAAGTAATTGGTAACGCTTCATGGGAATATCATTTAGTTTTGTCATATTATTTCATTTCTTTATAAATTCTTCAAAATGCTCTATACTACACGTTTAAATCGCACTGTGGCCAAAAAAAAATTTTCTTGCTACATGCAAATGTAATTTTAAACAAGAATGCTGTTTTCTCAATCCAATAAATAATCACATATTAAATAGACACCGATTTAAGCAAAAAATATGTTGCAAAATTTTACATTAGTTGAACTATAACTAAACAGCTCCTATACGTTGTAATAACTATTCAATTTTGATATGGATTTTTGAAAAGCTTCTATGTAAATCTTTTCGCATTATAAATTAATATGTGGTATATTAAGATTACATTAACATTTACCTACCGTTAAAATGTAGGAAGACAATTTAGCGGTTGTAAATTTGGATTCAAATGTGCAGGAAATATATGTAGTTAAATATCAATGTATCGACATTTGAAAATAATGTAAAATTAGTGGGTAAAATAGTCACATAAAAGGGATTGTAAAATGTCAATTAAATTTATATACAAAATACGCTGAAATCGAATTCGTATACGTTGAATATGCGACGTTGTATCTCGTGTATTCATGATGAATTTTGATGCAAAAATATAAAGTCAGTTCAAAAGTTCGTGCGCATTTTTGGGAATTTTTTAAATAGTGTAAATTAGACACAATTTAATTATTCATAAAATAAATAACATCTTGATGTAATTTAAAAACTATAAATTATTTCTAGGGATTATACGATTTACCGTATCTTATGGCGTTTCTACTATAAGTCAAATATTGACAATCTCTCTTCAAGCATTACAATTAACATGCTTAACCTCTTCATGTGGAAGATCTTCGTTGAGGTATTCAATAATAAACCTCCATTCTTTGTGTGTAAAAAATTGTCTCTGATGGCAAAAGTTCTTCGTGTTGAACAACTCGATTTTTGTTAATTTGAAAGGTTCATCCAAATCGCGTGCTATTTTTAATGAAAGTCAATTCGTAATTCGTATTCTGAATTCCAAATTTCGTGTTGATCTTGACCCATGAACAAATAAAAAACGCTCAATTGATGGAATGCCAAAAATAAAATTCAATCAACAATCGCAGACAGCTCTGTCATAGTAGTAACACGAAATGTCTAAATTAATTGTACGAAAATAATCATTTATCACTTAAATATCGAGCTATTGACGGGTTGATGTTGCAGAAATTATTTCGCAATATTTTCATGTACAAGAGGATTTCTTCCATGCAAGGTTGATTTTGGCGCTACTATGAAAGAGTGCTTGATTTTCAGCATTTATGTATTCTGTGCGATCGTTTGGGATAAAACCGAATTCGACCTTCTTTATATTGACATTTTATGTCTGCCTGCTAATAAGTAAATTCGTGTAATATAAATTGTATACAGCTCATAAGGAAGTGTTTCTTCTCTGCAGCCAAAAAAAAATTGCTGTTATCATCTTATGTTTACTTCTTCAAATCCCTGTTATATAACTTTCCTATTTGTCTGTGTGATATCATCAAGTGTTGTACATTTAGACGACTGTGTCTTGTGAATCTAACATATTTATTTGCTTAAATCTGAGATTGTTGAGATCATAAGATCGTTATGTTTCTTCGATGAAAAATACTCTAATTAAATATTGTTATAAGACAAATTCAAATTCATAGACTTGGAATGTTTTCTTTGGACTGTTATGTTCTTGTATTGATCGAAGACAGACACTCGTGTGTACAAACAGCCGCCGCTCAGTCATTGAAGTTCAAGAACGTTTCACTAGAATGCTCATCATCAGCCCACAAGTTGAATTTGCATGTCGATATTACGCATGCAAATTCATCTGTAATTTTATAGAAAAGGCACGAGAACAACAATTCCGAATGATGATGATTTAGGCCTATTACGAGCAAAATAATGAAGAGATTGAATTTAAATTCAGCAAGAGCAGACGTTGACAACCGATCCAAAACTTTGACCCTTCAGATGCTTCGGGAATTTCTAATTTTATCGCAGTGGGACATAATTTGTGTGAGGTGATTATGGATGATGGCTGGCAAATCAGCGTCTCTATTAGATAATGAACGATAAGAACCTATGATTGTGGGGGCAAATTTGAGAATCTCACTTACCTTGATAATCAAACGTGCGGTTACCAATTGAGTTCTGTCAATTGAGTTTTAGCAGTGGACGAGATGCGACGGGACGTGAGCTGAATTAATGCATCATCAGCACCTCGTGACCGCCAGGACTCGTGGGCGATCTTAAGTTGCATATTTACCTTCGTTATCCAATATGGAACCATCCTTCTAGAAGCCCAATACGATTAATACCTATCATTATTTAAGACAGGGGCGTTAAACTTGAAGGCTAACATGGGTCAAAATAAAGAAGCGTAAGTGTTGGTGGGCCGTAAAAGAAAACTTAAAATTTTCATAGAAAGGTTATTCCAAAATGCAGAGAAATAAAAAAGGACAAGGTCAATTTAATGTTTTCTTTGTGACATTTGGCATTTCTTTTCTGCTACCAATTTTCTTATTTCGAGGGATATATTGATAGCAGTGATTACTTTTAAAACTGACCCAAGATGAACCTCAATAATTCTGGATCTAACAGGAGACTTGCTTTCTTGAATAAAAATGCTCTCCCCAATAAGTATTTGCAAATATGGGAATGATTTTACATACGAATCTTCATGTATTTTCAAATCTCACTGGTGAATATTTGTAAAATTGAAGCGTTTAATTGAATTTTATTAAAAAAATGTAAAGCTATCAAAAGCGATGTATGGTCAGCGTTCTAATTATTTTTTTTAAATAAAACATCTCGAATTGTTTTTTTTTCCTAAAAATAATAGGTGTATTGAAAAGTCTTTGCCGATTGTTTAACAATGAAAGAATTAGTTTTTCATTTTTATTTACAAAATCTACATGTCGTAATAGTAATACTTCACTGAAAATTTAATTGATGGCTTTTGTGGCTAAAGTGGAGTTCAATCCCAGATCGATAGAACTTTTGTGGCTCCAATTTGAAATCATGCAAAAAAAGCGGAAATCCACTGTTGTCGCCATTTCTGTTGTAAGATATATTACACAATATAAATAGTATCAATGACTCTGTATTTAAAGATAATTGAAGACTGCAGTAACTTTGTCAATTTCAAATAGTCGAACTAGTAATTTTACTTGATGACTTGATCACGGCTGAACTTTGATCAATTGAAAATCCGACTCTTCATGTGGTATGCCCTATTTCTTGCCTGTTAGTACGGCGGAATTTCTTTCCGCTGTCTGAATTTGAGACCGAACTTTTAAAATAAGTATCTAATCAAACACTTGTTTATATTTGATAGTTGTCGAATGAAACCTATGAATTTAATTTAACATTCATTGGTTTCATAGCTTATATCACACTTTCTGAATATTTGACTCCAAAGGGTTTAGGTAATGAATCCAATCGTAAAATTATGAATACATTTTCTAATTGGATCAATTTTATAATCAACGGTACTCGATTATACAAAATAATCTTGAATTTTTTACATTCGTTTATGAATTACCTTTTCTGCTTTACAATTCACTATAGAATAGTTCGATAGCTTTGAGACAGTTTACAATCGCTATTGCTATTTAAAGATCATGGACAGATTAGTATGTCCGAAATATCGGGAAAATATGTATCATTTATGTCTTTATAAATTTAATTCATGTTCTAGAAATTCTAATAAGACATTTTAAAGTATGGCAACTACTGTTTTAGGGTTAACCCTTTAAGCTCCAAGATTTTTTCATAAAAGTTCCCATCAACTTCTAGCAATTTTTTGCGTATTTCTTAAAAAAAGTGTTTGTATGGAATAAAATTAAAAAAATAGGAGCTTATGAATAAAAAAAATAGTATTTTGTTATGCAGGACGTTTATTAAGTATATCAGACATTTTATTTGATTTATTAATTTTTGCAATCATGCAATATATGATATTTTTTGAAACAATCTTCAGAATGAAGCACTGGGTGTCCTTTCGTAAGTGTCGCAAAAATATAGGGTTCGCTTTCATCCTTTTTCAGTTTTACGGTCTAAAAACACCATACAATCTCTATAATTCCTCCCTGATCTACTATAAATAAAATGAGGACTTCCATCTAACCGTTGATCGTGATCAGTTGACGACAATTGTCCCAATTTGGATTTCGTAAAATCGCGAAAGCCACCAATAAGTTGCAATGTGTCTCGCCAAGCTAATACTAAAGTATCTTGTTTTCTATATGCTATATTTCATCCCGCAGCAAATCTTAGTTTTTTTATATGATTAGGCAAACCCTTTCTGTAGGTCATTATCGTGCCAGTGAGGAAACATTTCCTTTTCAAGAGTTCTCCAGCAAGGGTTGGATTGGTGTAAAACCTATCCGTAAATATATGATAGCCTTCTATGTCTTAGTTTGCCTGTTGTAGATTATTAAAAAGGTGTAGAATGAAAAACGTAAAAAGTATACGTACTATCAAAATAATATTGAATTACTGGACACAAATAATTTTCAAGATGTTCATTGCGCCACAACTCAGCGCAGAATATTGTTTTATGCTCTTCTCCTGCACCGATTCAATTCCTCTTAATCAATTATTTTCCATATTCCAAATGACAAATTAATGATCAGACAATAAGATGGTATTTTTAGAGTATTCACTTGATTCTTACATTTAAAAACGTGTGGCCATAGGAGTTGTAAGGGCTAATGGTTCATTAGTATCATATTATATACAACGTGTATATCTGATTTAACTTTTATTGATATATTATACATCTAATTTCATACAATTGGTTAAGGATATTCAAGAATTTATAATGATTTCTTGGCTTTGAAAACTTGATAGAGATCTGATGAAATTCCAAAATTAATTTGGTGCTATAAAATAACTGTACGAATATTGAGAAACATTTCGATTAGTTGTCTTCAATTTTGTCATGAATTCGTGATGAGGGTCAGTTTCAAATTGCGACCTTATCACAAACCAGTTCATTCTTTAAACACTTCATCACAATATTTTTAATATATCGGTCAACAAAGTAAATAGCATGAAGTATCTATGTTAAGAAGTATCATCTATTAAACAAATTCCTTGCTTAAATACACAAAATAATTATATATTTTAACGTTTTTTGGAGTTATTGGCTTCTGACTTGATTTGCATGTATATCTTCGTATTTTGTAAATTTTGAAATGTAATTGATTGATCAATATAAAATATTGTCAATAAATCAAGATTAGATGAAAGTTTAATCGTTTTGAATTGCTTTAAATCAATTGCTCTAATAAAAGTTTATCCATGTCGGCATAACAATCGGCCCACTCGACATTGTTTTCTCTTATCGGTATGTTAACATAAAATTGACAGATTAATCTGTCTAAGATAAAATTCCAAAAACCGTAAATGCTAAAAGTCAGTCTTCCTCAGTCCACCGTGCGGATCCCAGCGCGAATAGATAAGACGACTCGGAAAATGTCACATAAATATGTATTACCCAACGGCCAGCTAATAGTGATAAACCTGATAATAAAGTGAAGAAAAGTGTCATTAGCGATTGTGATCACTGCGCTGTATATCACTCAGTATTGTCTTAAGTAAATATTAGTTCCATCGAAATAGAAAAATGGTCTTCAAAAAGATCGCCGACCAGGCGAAGGCTGGAAAAATCGGCGAAGACGCAATGGATCTGAACCAAGGTAAATAGCGTTGCTCTTAAATTAGCGTCTCGGATGATCAGTCGCTCATTTAGGTAACAATTACAAGGTGGAATGGAACTTCTCACAAGTTCAATTGAGCGATCGCTAGGATGTAACGGAATCCTTGAATTACATTAGGTACAAGCAAATTTGTTTGTGCCGACACAATGGCAACCGGCTCGTAAATATTCGCTTTGAGTTAACGATTCATAAATTCTGCGATAAACATGCGTCTTAAATGGTTATTTTTAAGCGGCATTGTAAACAACTAAACTGTTACGATACTTCGTGCTATCTAAGTGACATTGATGGTGTGAATCTATTAAAGATGCATGTGTGGTTCTTCAGTTTTACATTCTTAATATGATGAGTATCTGTCTAATGAGGGAACGAAACCTTCGAGACTCAAGGTCATCTACTTTAAAGACATCCTGATAAGACAGATGGTGGTGACATTGCTGTTTTTCGTAAACTGAAATAGCCATTAGAGGAGCATCGTACTTTTTCATAATTCATGAAGCAACTATAGGAGTGCTTTAATATTCGATTGAACTAGTTCTGGACTACCTATTGGTTTATAGAAGTCTGTTTGATTTTGTGGTAATTCTCCATAGCATACATTGTAATTGTTTCTACCTTATGTTCCCATTACTTTTCCTAGATATTTATCAATATTATAAAGGGATATGAGTAGTCTTGCTTTCACCGCATGGACTCCCAATCTTACGATATCAATGATTGATTCTCCATCTATTCCAGACATCTTTAGAAATGACTTCCGATGAAGATGCTTATATAAACTATCATTCCTATTTTTGTCTCTTATTATAATATAATTCGCACCACGAATTATAATAGGCATAATATAAATAAAATACTTCATCCATTGTTGAAACAATACTTGGCATACCAAAGCAACATATTTTTGGAAAGATGCATTATGTCAAAATTGCATTAAAAAATACTCTAATATTTAAGACTTGTCAGCTTCTAAAATAGATATAATGATTGGCTAACTCAATAAAAGGTTGCCCAATACTGTCATTGATGAATATATGACAAAATGATGAAAAATAAATTGACACACGACAGGTTACACAAACGTCACAACATCGCCATTTGGACATAAAATCACCGTCATGCTATTAAATTTTAAACATATGCTAAATTTTCAGTAATACTAATCAAGTCGTAAATTCAAATATGAGAATAGAACGTCAGGACTAGGGAATCCAATCCCGAGCCAAAATTTCGATCCCGGGATTTCGGGATTTCATTAGACAATCCCGGGACCAGTCCCGGGATCCCGGGATTGGGATTTTCAATATTTTAAGAAATTACCTTGATGAATTTGATCAAAAATTACTAATCAGTCCATTTGTTCAATATAAAAAATCACTTGAAGGCCAAAGAATTTTATTTATTTAAGAAAAGATAAAAATACAATTCAAAAGTAGATAAATAAAACACTTAAAACTTCAAATATTATTTTGAAAATATGCCCGAAGTAACATTAACATTAGTGTTTTGTCATTTAGTCTGGATCTGATTTTGGAAGTCAGACAACTTGCTGCTGAAAATGCACGCTCAGCCTCCACACTCGTTGGAGGTATCGTCATCAGATATTTAAATGCTAGTTCGAGTTGATGATCGCGCGAGCCCTCATTTTCGTATAACACCATCAATGTGATTGATAAAATTATTTTCTGCTGAGACACGGACTAAAAATCGCAAAATTCCCGATTTTCCGACAAATTATTTATTTACGTCGCTGTAGATGAATACTTATATACTATAATACTTTGATATAATTTGTAATTATATTACGGAGGAATGCAAAAATTTTGAACCCCGTATCTATTATATTTCATATCGATATTCCCATTTTTAGAGTCGAGGTGTAGTAAATACATCACCGGTAGGGAAAGTTTAATATAACAATTTGAAAACATATATGTACTGTATTGTACTGTAAAATTGTTTTTTTTTTTACATTTTATTAATGTTTCGAATTTTAAAAATACATTCTCCAAAGAAATTTCCAAAATGCCTCATAATAAAATCTTTTAATGCGTTTTCCTCGAAACATAATATCTCAAGTTTTAATTAATCAATTTACTTCAAACTGGGTACGAATCTTTTCTATGTAAACCTATATTATTCCTAACAGATTTATGTCAAAATTTATTTTTTGAATATTAAAAAAAAAATTAAAACTGTGACAAAATATGGCCAAAAAATGACTTGACTGATTTTTTTTAACAGTCGCCATTTTGTGATTTTTTGAGTTATTTCTTTACTATTTATGAATTATATTGCTGGAAAGAAAAAATCTACATAGAACAATGATGACATTGACACTGGGTATACTATTTCTTCCCAAGAAGAAAATGATTTTGAGTCAAATCGAAAATCCCAACGAAAAATATCATACAGCGATGATAGTTTTTCCGTTGCTGCACATGAATACTTATATACTATAATACTTTGATGTGATTCGTAATTATATTACGAAGGAATACAAAAAATCTGAACCCCGTATCTATTATATTTCATATCGATATTCCCATTATTCGTCGAGGTGTAGTAAATACATCACCGGTAGGGAAAGGTTACTATAACAATTTGAAAAACATACATGTACGCTATATATGTATACATAGATTAGACAGTCACTGCTCCTATGCGTCGCCTAAGTTCGTCAATTAGTAATTACGCCACTGTTTCCAAGCGTCCAGATTTCGTCGGGAATGTCTCGATTTAGTAGCCTTCATGGTGTTGGTGAGGTGTACGATTTTTGTTAGATAAAAATTTCAATCCCGGGATTTTCGGGATTACGTTTTCTAATCCCGGGATTCTTAATTACCTAAAATTGTCCGGGATCCCGGGATTGGATTCCCTAGTCAGGACCATCACCTAGTCATTATTTTTTTTCATATGACATATTTTCCTTATAATTCTATTCAGTATCTGATTATAGTAGTTCAATTAATATTCTTTTACTTCGTACAAATACATGATCGTCAATGGAAAATCAACACATAGCTGTCAAAAATATGTGACGCAGAGTTTCTATTGTCATTTTGACAATCAAATATCGATTTAGAATAAATCAACCGAAAAGCAGAGCATTATGTTGGATTGGTTAAATTTGAAAATTGTTTATTTATCAACGTTTCATTATTTGCAATGAAATTTCATACATTTTCGCAATCGAATTGATTTATCTTAAATCACATATGCAAAGTACATGTGCTTATACTAGATAAATTCTAATCGTGATCGAACATTTGTTTATATCATTTTTATCATTGGAATTAGATTTGACCGTTCGATGCATACAAATCGTGCTTTTATCAATGAGCAATCGTTTAAATGAAGTTTGCAAGCGATTATTTTGAAATATGTGTTACAATTTGTTGCCCCAACGTATATCAATGCTCAGCGTATCGACTGTTCATACAATAATCATGCAATATTTCCTAATACTTTTGATCGATTTAGAATTAATTAAATTATCCATGAAATGATCGTATTGTTAATGTTGAAGCTTAGATTTTTTGCACGTAAATTGTCGCGATAAAAATTCGCTCCGAAATTGGTGGTTGTTTATTTTATGATTCGCCTGTGAGTATTCAAAGCTAAATAAAATATTTTCGTATTTGTGCTTTCAATACGTGTTTAGCAAATATTTTGCACCCAGTTAATTGTTGAACTAACACTATTCAAGTAGTGACCTCAACATCCGGGCACTGTAAATATTTCGTTTATTTACAACACGAAAAATGTACACGACTTTTTAATGGAAACTGTGTAAAACGCCGTCATTACATTCGCATATTAATCTTTTTGCGTGCTAAAATCATGCTGATCGGTTGTAACCGGTTAAATGCCATCGACGAATCATATATCAATTTTATAATATCGGATTATTTGCAACAGAAATTATTTCATTAGATTATTTCCGATTACAGTGTATATTTTTAGCAATATTCAACGAGTTATTTATGTCCATTAGATGAGTATATAAACAATGTGCCAAAAATAAGTTCGCTCTTGAATTTGATTACTTTATTGCGGGAAAAACGGCAATTAGATTATCTTCTGTGACCTTATAATTATCTTTGAATTATGACCATAAGCCAGTTTGACTGTGTCACTTGAAAACTGTATTTACATGTCGTTATTGTATCTAACTAATAATAGTTTTGATGAATGCTATTATTACGATAACAGTAATATAATGCATATAGGACTATGTTCCTGTACTTTGAAATTGCATTGATCGATTTACGTATGCTAATTTATCATTTTTACCTCAACACAAAACGTTATTTGTTTTGTACTTGAAAATACTTTATCAATTTAAAATTACATTAAATTACTTGAGTACAATTCAATGGGGCATGCAATTCCAATTTGTGCACTTACACAATAGTCCGTTATCTGATTTGATAAGTCCTTAAAAATCATCATTCTATATGATAACAAATATGTTTAAAATAAATTTAAATGCCATGTTTATATATATTTGAATAAATTTTGTTGATTTACAGCATATTTGTTTTCGGTAAAACCCATCCGCGATCAAATCCGCCATTTCCATATTTTTATTTTTACAATAGTTTAAAGTACAAGTTTTATTGTGTGTTCTTTGAATCGTTGTGACATTTGTTCTTTAAAAATTATTCGGAAATCAAACACTCAATTCTTGAATAAATAAGCGAAAATATGATCATTTTTTAAATCAGCTGTTATCTAATTAGCCATTCGAATTTTTGTAAGTGCTCGATGCACCGGTTTATCTATTCAAAACCACTCGGTGAATCCTTGAGCTATTAAGTGGTTTTACGATATGACGTTGGCTATTCACTATTGTTTATGAGATGATTGATCAATCTTGTTGTTTTGTTGCAGGAATGGGGACCGATGGGTCGACTACAGTCGCAGGCGACATCTTCAATGATACCAGTCAGTAATTTTGCAATCAACTCCACAATCTTCCAATAAAATCATCTACTGCATGCATCGCACTTAACCATGCCAATACGTTTGTAAGCGCTCTCTTTGGAAAGCACGTGCACGTAACGGCCCTCATCATTTAGATATAAACCTCTATAGTAGATTTTTCACATTATCAATAATTATTATCATTTTCATAATTATTACACTTACAAAACATAATTTTAAAAAATATCAGAGACATCTAACAATTTACGCTATTACTAATTTTGACGATTTATGCAATAACGTACAAAAATAATATTTAATCAATGATTTAAATTTATGTAGCATACAGAGACATCTATTTATTTAAAAAATATATATTTATTGCTTATATTAAATACCAATGGATGGCACTATAAAATTGTATTTAATTATATTAGATTTAACCCAAGTTTCAAACCGTAAAAAAATAGATCTATTTATTGTGTATTAAATTTTCAAACCAATTTAAAATGCCCATATATTCGAAATAAATTATATTATTCACAGATGGAGTATATGAACACTTATTAAAAATATATTTGGTATTGAAGATAGTTTTAGTTAATCGCCGATAGATGCTATTGAAATAAATCGATTTTAACCTTTTCGTTAGTGAGCAAATTTAAAATCGATGAAGTCGTTGATATCATAATCGCTTTACACCGATTACTTTCTGTCAGCTCCTAATCAGCGTAAGACAATCTTCAATTCGAGGCAGAGTCAATTGTAAATAAACATTTGATAACATACAAGATCGCGTCATTTCTTTACATAAACAATGCACAAAAAATCGATTCATTTGCTCCTCCTTTAGAAGGAAATGATAATTGAACAAAGACTCATTCAACACGCAGCGAAGTTAAAAAAACAAGCATTGTCGATAGCTCGCAATTTTCGATCATTTCTTTGCGTAAACAAATAACACACTTGAAATCGAAATGATTATAAGTCGATAAATTTGGGCTTAACGATCTATACAATCATGCGATGCATATGAAGAAGCTCTCCGTCTCAGTCTCCCGAACTGCGCTAAGTTCTCTCTGTCTCTGTCCGCCTCGGAGCTTCAATGCACAAGAGTGCTCTTTCTGAATAGTGAAGGTCAAAACGGTTATTACCGTGAGTACTCACGAAACGGTTAATCAATATATATTGTTTTAATGCGGAAATTGAAAATTGTTGCAAAACTTGATTTTGAAGCCTTTCAAAACAATAACAAAAACAAACAAAACAAGTTTTTAGCGTTTCTTATACATTTTTGAATTAGTTTTTTAATGCATCATTTCGATGTAATTGAATTATTGTATTGTGTATCAGTACGCGGATATTCGACTTTAGTAATGTTCGATATAAAAAAATAATAGTAAAGCATTTTTTGTGGGTTCATTAAACGTTATTAAAGGTTCATAGTAAAAAAAATGGTTGCTATGCGATCAAATATTACATCCTGTATTCGTTTGACTACGTGAAAATATTCCAAAGCCTCAATAATCGATCACATCCAATCGAAAATTTGTTTTATGTATAATTTTTTATGGAGTCAAATAGCACAGCTTCTTCGTCGTCATCTGTCCTTTTATGTTCGATAAGAACTGACGCAGTGTTTGTCGCCTTTTTTCTTCTGAAAACTGTTTTGAATTTTTTATCGGCGACGTTAATTGTTAATTATTGCATCAATAAATAACGAAGAACTTGTGTAATATATTTTATCGGCGGATTGAATATTCAAAATGTTTGTAATAAATTCAATCGTTTCTTCGGAGTCGTCATGGTTCAGATCGTGGCTTCAAACAACGTTTCTAAGAAAAATATGGACATAGTGATTTTTTGTCACAGTTCCAAGTTTTTGCTAGACGACACCGGCGAAGAGAAACTGGAAAATATAATTGCGGGAAGAAATTTTAGTCACGTAAATTCGAAATATATTATGACGAAATTAAACCGTTTATATAAGTGTAACTGATATCGTCGTATTTAAAAATATATCTTTAAAATGCATATGGATGGAAAAATAAACTTCTATTCGTAATCGAGCTAGTATATTCAACAATAGAACTTATTATGTTTATAGAAGGTCGATGATATAGGCGAAATAAGAGACCAATGAAGCATATTTGATCCAAATTGCATCTAAGCACGAAATATTAAAGATGTCATGATTCATGATGCTGCTGAAGAAAGCTCGGAGTTAGTATTAATATATATTAATTGATAATGATGACTAATAATACCTTATGTAATATTGATATGTAATACTCGTGTCATCATTGTTTCAATAAGTATCATAATTTTTATATTTTAGAATCAAGCCAAGTGTTTGTGCCGGTTCTATGTTTCGCATAACATGACATTATCAAGAATGGTTGTGCTATACGGGGGTGCATTTATTTTCCCGTTAGCAACAAACATAATTTAAACTTGATTGTCGAGTATTTGAAATGCGTTACTGACAGAGTTATTCTATCTCTTTTGCGAAAATCATTATACCCATTAATTTCAATGCATGATAACTTTGTATTTTCACAGTCTCATGATTGCAGGCTTATTTCGTAGTTGATTCTGTGACGTTTTTTAGAAAGTTTCGAGCACTTTTCTGCAGATGTATTTGTTGAGAGACCGATCGTACAATTAATTTGATTCGGTACGATTCGACCTTATTTATTCGCAATAAATTAAGCAAGCAATCGCTTCATGCGTCGTAATAATCGAATGGCAATGAAAATGAACAAGAAGTTGCTTCCAGTTTCACGATATGACGTACTTTTCAAGTAACCAATCTATTGGAAATGAAGAGTGATTGACGCAAGAAAATGTATCGATTTTCTTCCACGTTACTTCAGCTTGCGTCACCGCAACTTAAAGGCTTTGCTTTGCGTTTTCAACCTCATTAATTTGATTGAAGTACGAACGAAACTTGATATTTTTGAGGAACAAATTTGATTAGCAGGCTTAGTTGTAAACTTTGAGAAAATGCGTCATTCGCAAAAAGAAAATCTTAACTCGTGTTCTCAATGAAGCGTCCTAATGGAATTAAATTTTTCCGCAAACTGAAAATGATTCAACGGCGACCAAATTGAATCATACGAGTCCCCGCAGGATGGACTTATTTGAATCATTTATATTCATAGATCTAATTTACATGACTCACTAACGTAACAGAAGAGTTTCGGATCTACTCAATAGACTGAGTCACAATTGCGTCCTATTAACGTAAGAACAATGACGAAATTTACATCCTCGACAGGTGAGATTAGATAACGTCTGATAATCTTAGGGCCGGAATTAGGATTTTATCTCGGATCTGATTCTCTGAAAATCTACATTAAATCGATAATGAAGCTTGCAAACAAAAACGCAATAAGTGAGTCGATTGAACGGTTTTTCATAACTGGGTGAAGAGATCGAGGACAACACGTTACGAACGGGACTCGCGAACTCTTATTTAGCAATGCAAAAAATTGTACTATGCTCTCATTTTAATTTCACCTGGAAAAAACCATATGACGGCTACATTAATAAGCAACGCAATTTAACATGAACATTTGATAAAACAATATCTATTCAAAGAAAACGCATATCATTTCCGTCATTACAATCAAACATACAAAATTAAAATATGTGATAATGTCTAAAATCTTACATTATTATGTATTTTTATCAATAAGACTCGCACTCTATTAGCCTTATTAAATTTGAAACGATGATTCTGTGGTATTGGGTAGTATCCAATGGAAAACCAGCCTATAAGAAATAAAAATCCCAGAGGAAAATCTCCAATGGAAATTTTCTGCGTATGATAACTGATTTAACACATTAAAAAGAAGAATATGACGATCCCAATGATATCGGAAATATCAATATTTTTTCTCCAGAATTTCGCATAGATCAATAAAGTATTTTTTCCTGTTATTCGCAAAGTTGCTAATATTATTAATGGATTCAAAGAATTCAAATGTTAAAAAGTCGATAGAATTAATTTTGTCAACTTTGTACACATTATTCTTATCTAAAAAAAACGTTAAATTTGAAATTCACTTCTATGAAAAAATTCTGATTGTTTCGGAACAAATTTGCACAATTTCTTTCAATTATCACATAAGTTATTAAAATGTTTTCCATATATATTATGCATATGCCTTCTTGGTCCCTTTCATTCTGCTATATATCACTTTCTTAGCTCATATAGTATAATATAAAAATTGATTTTTTGATGACTAAAACACTGATTTAAATGTGGCAGGACTTAAGTAGTTGCCCTGCCCTTGCACATATAATAACGTATAAATATGTTTAAGTTTCCTAGTTTAAAAATCGGGTTAATACCAAATCAGGACCAATTATTCTTTCATGTCAGATTATGAAACATATTATATTTTGCTATAGGTCAAATATTTGAAGAAACAGTATTTAATTTGTTTGATCCTATGCAGAAATAACCTGAAATGCCCTCGTTCGTATATTTGCTCAAGCATTTCTTAGTGGAAGTATACTTCTGGCTGATTTCTTAATGTTCTAAACTTTATGTAATCCATTCAATAACGAAACGCTACCAAAATAAACAAGTAGCCACTATGATTCAAAAATAATACAAGAAGCTAGCATGTGTTATATTGATAGGCAGTCCTTGGACCACAGTTAGCGAAATATGTGCCACTAGGAAAAAGGGATTTTGGCTTATTGAGTAACACCGCGGAAACCAGAAAGATATGTCAATGTCTAGACATTAACATTTATTAAAGCAATCAAACACTTTTTTCTATGTTGCCTTCATGGCCACGCATATTCTCTCCGTTTGCCTCTCGAAACTATTAGCGAATATTGTAGTGGAAATGTACCGACATGTGCAAAAAATGACCTATACACATAACTGGCGAAGAATAATCGTTGATTGGTAATCATCTTCGTGACGAGTGGATCTGATGTTGAGGAGATGGATTTCACCTAGAAAGCTTTTTGTCGGTCTGAATATGATGATTCAATCATTCGAAAGTCTCAGACAGATTTCTTCACAATAAAAAGGTATTATTTTGAAGAAATGAAAGAAAACTGTTTACATCCTTTTCGCTTCATTGTTTCAATTAGCGATCATAAGTGCGCATAAAATATGATGACAATCGCGAATCACACTAAACGAAGCAATTTTTATATGAGTCACATTGCTTCCGAAGGTCAAAATCACTAATACAGCAACGAAAACAAATATTTGTTAACAACGATGTCATATGATAACAGTCCACAATCTTCGGCGGTTATCCAGTTTCCGCCCGCAAAGGAAATGGTAAGGACCTTTCTGTCCTATTTGTCTTCTCCGAATCGCTATCCACACTATTATCAGCACGCATTGAGATCGTTGCCATACGCGGATGTGCCAGGATGATGTCATGAGATCCATGGCAAAAAATCTTCGATTCGCAAATGTTGAGGAGCGATATTGATTAAAGTTGAAGGCGAAGCGCTCCGGCAAAAAATCCATTAATAATACCTTCGCACGCCACGCACAGTCATGAAGTACTTACTGTAAAGTCTTTAAAACGGTCAATGCTGAGATAAGATTGAAAATTTAAAATAATTTATGGCGCTGTTAATTACATAATAAATATAGGTCTTTACTCTTCATTCGAGGCCTCAAGTCCATTATGCAAATGTGTCAAAGGAAAACGAGTCGATGGAGATTGTGGCGACAGGCACCGCCGGATCGGGTCACCTGACTCTTATTTGTTGAGATACAGGCTTAAGAACGACTCGTAGGAAGTTGGAAGATCACTTTAATGCCATCGGGTGTCACGTGAATCCAAGAATTCCTCTCGAGAATGAATGTTAATTCTGACCCCACAACCTTATGTTGGGTAATCTTCGAATTTCTGCTAAATAAATCAAACAAAAAACGAAATGTGGGATGATTTATGCGACTAAAGCTTTGAGAATATTTATCTCATGGAAATATTAAGCATAAAATATAGTAATAGGGAAATCCCAATCAAATTTGATTGGGTGTCCTCAATCCTGGATATTATGGATTGGGGATCTTTTGATATAATTTTGGTTAATAAATATCACCCGCCGCAAAAACACTGTAAATCTTTGCAGTTGCAATTCGCGAGACTAACAGCGGCTTTCTACCCTCATGTGCGTGTGTGATTAAGAGCGCAAAAACGAAAACTAGACGAAAAGGTCGACCGATAGCCTTGGCCACGGAAAGATTCGTTCTTCCAGTATAGAGACTTTCTCCAGGACGAGCCACTTTACACTCTTCTCTGACCGATAATTAATGAATCGCTAGGTGGAGGGGGTAGCAAATTAAGTGCCACCCGTTTTAATGATGATATCACTTTTGGTTGAAATTAATTGCGTGAGCGTCTTTAGACTTTAGACAATTAATATCATCATCATCATCATAGTGCAGCAATTAACAGTCCACTATAGAACTATGGGCCTCTTCAATGTCCATTCATAGGAAGGAGTTACATCCATCTCGTCTGTATCATACATTCACCACCTCATTCGCTCGATATTGAAGGTAGCATTACCACCGAGTTTTATTTCGAACGCTCACCCAATGGGTATCCTGAATGAATGTATTGACGAACGCTTTCGTGAACGTCTCGATATGGAGTGTGGGAGGTTTGTAAAGACTGAGTAGTTTTCATAGAGAGATGGTGCAAAACTACTCTAGACGACCTTTTGACTCTACTAGAAAGAGCTTTTTGGAGTGCAAAGAGTCCAATCTCTCCTTTCCTCGCTAGGGCGTTGCTGGGGTAGGGTGAAGGCATACGTGACGCTTAAGTACATCTCGGATTCGTTCTTACACTAACTAAGGGTGTCTCCCTGTCACCATAAAACTTACCCGAACGAATTCGAGACTGAGTGGCTTCCTGTTTCAGGTTAACCCTTTCAGTTTGGCGATTCCAAAACGATATAGAAGTCAACGGAAGACAATGCTGTTTACGTTGCAAAGTGAAAATCTTCATATGTATCTCCTCGAGGCCGTCTCTTTGATGTTCTTCTTGTCCTTTCGAACCAGTAAGGTTCATCGTGCTCCATATTGTTGGGTAGGGTCGACTACGTAAGTACGTTTATATATATAATCTGATGAATATAAATGTCAGACATACTCTTGAACAAATAAGAACGTATAAATAAAATGCTTTATTCAAAATTTGCAAAAGATATGGGATGGACACATTGGTCAATAGATTGATGAACAATAATCATTTAAGCATCGCAGATTGGTAGCCCTGCCTTCAAGGATATCGATGTGTCGAGCATTGAGAGGATTAATAATAAGAAAAATAAATAGCAAGACACACACATTTTCTTAATACATTTGCACAATAATTTCACGCACCTTCAATACA
Organism: Stenopsyche tienmushanensis; assembly: GCA_008973525.1. NCBI lineage: Eukaryota > Metazoa > Arthropoda > Insecta > Trichoptera > Stenopsychidae > Stenopsyche > Stenopsyche tienmushanensis. The sequence continues at coordinate 3,148,884 of WACJ01000274.1, forward strand.
CCAGTGTCACATTACGAAGACATAAATACACAATTATTTCTGCAATTATTTCTTGGTAATTTTATATTTATTTATAGGGAAAAAATTGACTTCCTTGTTTTACTAACGCGATTTGTTTTACGCGAAGCATTCAAATTTCGCGTATATTTGATCGTGATTTCAATAGATTTTTTTTTAAAGGAAAATTTTAATTTATCGAATCTTGAATTAACACAGCTTTGTTACATAATTTAAGATATTCAACATCAACACATGTTCGTTAATTTTTAAGCATTATTGATTATTATTGTATGACACGTGTCATGAGTTTAATAATTAATAGGCAGCACGCTTATTATTAACGCCTTTTTTTTAAATTTCATCTGTTGATTTTATAGCATTTATTACCATGCAATGCATTGCCTATTTTCATGTACATAGGATTATTTTGTAAAGTATTATTTTTTAAATATTCTAATAATGTTGTTTGTTGTTTCAGATTCGGAAGTACATTTGGGTGAGTATTTTTTTAATCTCTTGTTTTTTTTTTTGACATAAATAATTTTAACCACAAGTCTAAAAATTCTCAGAATATGTTTCTAACCACATCTGATAAGGGGATTTACATGAAAAATTATTGTTTCTGCCATAATGTGTAATTGAAAGCTGATGTATTAAATGATTGGCCATAAAAAAATAACATTATACAAAATTACCAAAAATGGAATGTGAATTTCATACATCTGCCGTTGCCTGCATCAACTAATTGCACCGCGTGCACGTCTCACCTATTTGGTTTGCGCAGTCAAATCTTGCGCATTTCCAAATTTTTCAATTGCGACAAATATTAAATTATAGCCGAAGCCCAGAATGAAACATGACATTAAATTTATGCAAACCTCAATCCACTTTTTCATGTCAAAATTATTCATTATATAGTGGCAATTATTAACTCCGCGTCCAAAATCGAGAAGCCGTCTTCGCACGCAATCTCCTACATGGTCCATAATCATCGCGAAAATGATCGCCAATTTTTTTGCGCAGACCAAGATCTATTATCTGTTGTGCCCATTTCGAAACTCAGACTCAGTCAGACCTTCCGTCTATGTCAAGCCAAAAAAATACGTCAGCACTAATCACCGAGTCATTACGACCAATCAACATTCATAGAACGTGTATTTCGACTTACAAGCGCGGTGTACTATCAATCAAGAAGGCATGCTTAATTAAAAATAATCACGTTCTTCAGCATGTGATGAACGGTTATCCTATTTCAAAGAAAGTCCTTCAAAATCTGCAGACGCCTATCCTTTTTCGAAAGACACGTGTAGCGCGTCATCGAGGAGTCAGCACTTATTGCCATTCAACCAGGAAAACACGATCTAAGCAAAATGCTGCGAATGTTGCTCGAAAGAACCATGAAGGTTATCATTGACGTATTTTTACAAAATTTCAATGCGTAACATCCTTATCTGATCTTATCAGGCATTTCGACCATTCGCCTCGCCATATTACCTGACCATCGCTACAATTGTACAAATCTTAGCTGCTTTTAATGCATCGATATAAAATAACTTATGAAACTTGAACTTATTACATATCTTAACCAAAAGTTGATATCGGTTACGGAAATAACTGAAATAACAAAAGGACAAAAAATTGCGGTTTTTATCGATGGCTTACAAATGAGGATAAAGTATACCATTCAATCGACATTTTAACGCTATTTATATAAATTTAATTATCCTTTCTTGTATTTATTATGGACACAATTGTGATTTAAAATTATTTTAGTTCCACTGTGTAAAAAATATATGAAATTCATACAAAATGCAGAGAAAACTAATATCATTAGGAAGTCGAATTGCCATTTGTATTTCCGTAGGAACGCTCATATATTATAAATGTACCAGATCAATCCGGAGCGGAATAAGGCTGTTCTGATCAAGGCACGAAACTGAACCGATTCAAAAATATCTGTTTATTTCGGTTTATTTTGATGTTAAGTTTCAGCGAAACAAATTATATTTTTAATTTTGGAGATTTTTAGCTAAAAGATGAAACAGTGGGTTGTGTAATGTATAATAAAATAGGCGCGTCGCTGGTCTAGTGGTTGCTATATGCTACGTATAGACACACACACAATAGAGGTAGCGCGACGCATGCGCGTAGCGTATCTATTACGTATGTGATGGAAGCAAAGATACTACAAACGATTCGCCCTGTCTTTCTCACGAACTGCCGCTTCTTCTTAATATGCTATATCGGCCATAGGCGATCTCCATGGGAGATTTTATTAGGAATTAATGTGGTGGTTTCCCATTTGCCTTTCACACGTGGTAATATCAAGGATATAATATCATGTATATAATTATATATAAATGATAATTTAATTATTGTTGCAATTCAATCAATCACTCATGGGTAGGGAATCCAATCCCGGAATCCCGGACGGTTTAGGTGCTCATGAATCCCAGAACTAGTAAACGTAATTCCGAAAAATTCCACCAGCATGCTAAAGGCTACTAAATCGAGACATTCTCGCCTAAATTTGGACGCTTGGAAACAGTGGCGTAACTTAGCGTAACGTAACGGCGAGGTTAGGCGACGCCTAGGGCAGTGACTGTCTAATCTATGTATACATATATAGAGTACATATATGTTTTTCAAATTGGTATATTAATCTTTCCCTACCGATGATGTATTTACTACACCTCGACTCTTATAATGGGAATATCGATATGAAATATAATAGATACGGGGTTCAGATTTTTTGTATTCCTCTGCAATATATTTACGAATAAACTCAAAGTATTATAGTATATTAGTATTCATCTGCAGCGATGGAAATAAATAATTTGTCGGGAAATCGGGAATTTCGCAAGTTTTAGTCCGCATCTCAGATAGGAATTTTATCAGTCATATTGATGGTATTATACGAAAATGGGGGCTCACGCGGTCATCAAAGCATTTAAATATCTGATGACGATATCTCCAACGAGTATGGAGGCTGAGCGTGCATTTTCAGCAGCATGTAACCTGGCTACCAAAATTAGATCCAGACTAAATGATGAAATACTTGATGTTTAATGTTACTTCGGGCATATTTTCAAAAAAATATTTGAAGTTTTTACTGTTTTATTTATCTATTTTTGAATTGTATTTTTATCTTTTCTTAAATAAATAAAATTCTTTCGCCTTCAGATTATTTTTTATATTAAACAAATAGACTTATTAGTAATTTTTGGATTGAAAATCCCGGTCCCGGAATTCCGGGACTGATTCTGGGATGGTCTAATGCAATCCCGAAATCCCGGGATCGAATTTATTTTATTTTATTGGATTCCCTACTCATGGGCATCCCAGCATGACTTTATTAATCGCCTTAGCGTCCACTTTTTCGAATCCAGGAAATCAGAAATGAAAAAAAATAAGTTTCTGATCCTAATAACAACCCACTTTGATTGTTAAGTGATCCCGATGATACTTACATAACATAATATAGGACCATTGAAGACTTCTTCTTCAGCATAATCTTATGTTGATTTTTTACGTCATTCTTGGTTTCCAAGCGCCTGATTTGGGGGTAATTTCATACATTAGTGATAAATTCATGTGGATAAAAATATAAATTTTAAATTCTCTCTCATACATATTTGAAACTCATTCTCAGGCCGTATTGAATTGATGATTCCAAATAAATTATTGATCGAAAGACCGACAAAGTTAATCAAGCGATTTAATACAATCTCACCGTTTCAAATGTCTATGGCTCAAGACTTGAACTTTGATGTATTCACCTTTATTATTCAAATACCATCTGAAAAAAAAACGCTGTGTTAAATTGCAAACGAAAAGCTTACCGTTAAAGATGACGTTATTTTCCATGGGTACCTAAGAGGTCAAGATCGAATGTAGATTGCGGTCTAACAACGGCACGAGTTCTTAACATCTCTTTGTTCGACCATTGGAAACCCTTTGTCGACGGCTAACAATAAAGTTAGCGCATATTGCGAATTCGAAAGTTCAAAACGCCGAGTGCAATCGGTCATCTTATTGCGATTCCGTCGTATATTAACCATTCAACGGTTGACAACGACAATTATCAACTTCAGACGTATGAATTTGTACCATCTATTGTACCTCAAGAACGGAGTAGGATAATTTATCACTCAATTGGGATCCTCAATTGATTTGCGTTCAGTGCTTTTTTTCTTGTGGCCGCGCGTAATCCAGCTTGTCCGGATAATGAAAAACATGGTTCAAAACTACGACGTGTATTGCTGTTGAATGCTTCAACGATCTTTCTATGGATGATATCGATCTTTTTTTAAGGTCAGTGTTAGGTACGCAAGCTCAAAAAAATACGGGAACAATTAATGGTTCTTTGGCAGGCCATAATTGGATCTACATTATGTAGCATAAGCCCACAAATACGCTTTTAAGCGGCCACCCTCTAAAATTGTTATGGTGATTCTATTTCGGAACTTGTGTTTTAGGTATACAATCTGAAATGTGCTGTTAGTAACCCAGCAATCATTCATAAATACTATGTAATTAAATGGTCAACCATTAAATAGGAAATGTATTTCTTTTGTAAAATTTAGCTTGTCGTTATTATAAGCACACATAGGGTGTATTTTTGGTGTCATAGTTTTTTTCATTTTTCAGAAGAATTTGGTGATAAAGACATTTCGTTGATGATATTTATAAAACGCCTCGGTCCATTGGCTGGATCAAATATGTCACATTAGGGGGCAAAAATTTTGCAATCATAAGTTCATTGTTTGTTTTCAATATGCTTTCGTTTGGATAAAAAAAGGAACATTATCTAATAATAATACTGTTTTTGTGACAATCCCTTATTTTTAAAAAAGCTTGTGCCTTTGGAATCCATTTCCTTTTGAACCAATCCTTATAGATATATGTATCTATGCAGGAACATTTGCAAACCGGATAATCGAGAGTACACTGTACCTTGAAGAAACACTGTACAGGTGATTGATTAATTGGTGAGATACCAACATTATTGTTTGAAATTGTTTGAATACTCATCTTTAAGACTTATACCACCCAACGACCACCATCTACTTCATTTAATTATTTGTTTCATATCGTATTGTGGACCAAACATGATGCACAAGGGTATTCCGTCGGTTGAACTACATTCTTATCATCACGAAAATAAATCTACGTCTCAATTCAGACAGTTCATATAATTTTCCGACTTTTGATTCATTGCCTGTATGACATTGATGTCAAAGACTGTAGTTCTTTCAGCCAATCGTTTATCAAATGCATATGATATATGCAGCTACTTCAAAACAAGCAAGATCCAAAGTTTATTCCATGTTCGTCTTCAAGAAATATCACAGCACAATCGAAATTAGCACGATTAGAATGACGAAAATTCTTATCGCGTCTAGACTTTGACACAAATGCCTGACAACGTTTAAATATAACGCCGAGAAATAATTTGCCATTTGAGTCTTCCCGATGCGCCCATCCATTGTGGTAATTGTATCCAAACAAGTGTATTCTTCTTGTTTATGGTGTGTGCTTCGTATGCATGTTAGATATTGGCTTGCACTCGATTGCATCAATGAGACAACTGTCGTTTTTGATGTTTCTGATTAATTGGCATTGCGATATTTATAAGTGGTGAAGAAAATTAACGATGTTAATTATTACGACCTTCGCAAGACGTATTGCACAATCGCATACGCATTTTTTTGCATTTTAAACACATGCACGTTTCAAGATTACCTCCGGCTCCTTTTAGAGGTTACCTTTTGTTGAGCCCACCAAGAGCTTGATTCCAATGATTTCGATTAATTAATGCGACTTGATCCACGAGTCAAGGAATCTTTGTGATTTATGACATTCCAGAGGTGTTTGACATCCTTGTCCTCAGCTATTGTCAGCTGTAAGCATGCATTATCAATGGAGACCCAATTAGCCGCTGAAGCATCTATGTATCTTCATAATACAGCAAGAGATTTGAAATTTGCTTAGAGATTTATAACAATGAAATGATGAAGCTCGCACACGCAGCGTAACAACTTTTTGCAAGACATTAACGGTGTCTGAGTTGGCACTAAGAACCGACGTAATAAGTACCACCGTTAAAAAGATTTTCTTAACAGATCATGTTAGTCGATTCGACTCATTGCAATTCACCATAGCAAATATTTTTAAATGAAAAATAAAACCAAATATTGTTAAAACGGTCTACAACTAATCTCATTTTATTGTGATAAATATGAAAATTTCAATATTTAAATATCCTTATAAGATATATCCGACCATCGACAAAGCAATCCGCCATTTACGTTAGTTCTGAGCCTCTTTTTTACAAATGCTCAAGCCCAGACGGTCAATATCCTTGTTAATTTGATCAGTCCAGCGTAATCGAAGTCTTCCAACAGGTCTGCTGCCATTAGAACCTGAGTCTAAGATGGCTCAATGAACTCTGATGAATGTTTAATGGCATCCATGATATATGGCTTGCCCAGTAAAAACGGTTAAGGATGTAGCTTGCTTAAACGAAAATAATTCAGCATATATAATTTTAAATAATTGCTCGTACTACATAAGTTCTTTTCTCATAGTAATTTTAGCTTTTGATGATTATTTTTTGAACTATTGAACGAAACATCATAGTACAGCCACACTTAGGACATTGTGCAATGCATCATAGTGCAACTGCTGTAGGATAAGGAACGCTTCAATATCGATTCATGATGATAAATCACATCCATATCGTTTATGTCAGTGGTAGTCAACCTGTCACTCGTGGACGCTGAATTTATGAAAAATGTAACAGCAAATTTTAATTGAAGGGATGAAGGAAAGGATTGGATTCTAAGAATTATCCAAGAAGTAATCGCAGATTGTTTATTCATCAAACACTCCCGGGGTAGCCCAGCTAACATGAGTTGAGCTCATCCTGTGCTGCGTACCCGTAAAGGGGTGGCGTGGAATTGCTGATTACAAAGGTCGATGGAGTCTGTCAAAAGCATCACCACTATCCTCAATAGCCAAGTGCAGCGGTTCTTAAAGTGGGGTCCGCGAAGACATTACTGGGAGTCCGCGAGAATATAAACAAAACATTTATCTATACTTGACTTGTACTAAAAATTACCGAACAGATTAGAATATCATGGGTAAGCCCCTGCAGTCCGTCATTTGCTGCAGACCCTTTCAAATTGAGGTTGGACTAGTGCTGGCAGTGAACCCGCGTTAGTAATTTTTTTGAACTTAGCATAACCTTTGTCCTTTCTCCTTCAATGCACCTTTGGGTGTGGGTAGTTTGAAGCTGGTCTTTCTGTAGAAACTTTGCTTCTTCTGGAGGGCGCGGAGCAAATGGGGTGGGCGCCTGGACGCTGTGCGCGTAGCGTTTCTTGTAGGATTGAAGATCAGTGGAAGATATTCTCTGTGTGGCTAGTCCGGGGAAACCCGGAATAGACCGCACAGCAGTGCCAGCAATAGGGTCGTATATGAAAGACCCTCTACGCTAGTTAGTAGCTGTCTGTCGCCTGTCTATCATCCTTTATTATCTTACGAGAAAAGTGACTCCGTCTTTAAAATCAACCGTATATCGCATTGAATTTTACTAATTTTTCTTGCGTTCTCACAGTAACACAAGTGACATGATAACAAATTTAGGTTCAAATTAATGCAATTTGATGTTTTTATCAGTTCCGTTTCTGAATAGATTAATTGATGCTAGATAGCGAGTAATATTTATTGATTTTTTGACAGGTTTTTTGTGAGCAATTTATTTCTTAGTCTATTTGCGTGACATCATTTGAAGGATTACCGATGTAAAAAAGCCGGAAAATTTAGCAATCGTGTTCAAGCAATTGTGGCAAATATTAATTATGATTATGCATTTTTGTCAAAATGCATCTGTAGATAAATGCATTTGTTGAAATAATTGAATTCAGCATCGCAACTATTTTAGGCGTCTTTTAATAACGAAAATATCCGAAGGACATGACGTGTACATTTTCTCGGAAATCATTTTGAATTCGATGCATATTTTAAAATTCTCTTTACGTAAGAAATTTTGGCTAATGTTCATATTTTCATCTTTATGTTCAATAAAAAAATTGTGAGTTTTCGCATACAAAAACTCATAATTCCGTGACTTATTTTTGAACGACGGATCGATCTAAATCCATATGTGCACGTCTCATATAAATGTGTTTATTAATAGACGCTTTTGTGTGTTTAGTGTCAGAAATCCATTTCAGTATTTGTGTTTTTTTCGTTCGAGAAATGTTCGATTTAAAGAAGGCCTTTATGTTGTTTTTGTACAAATGCCAATATTGACTGACGAAAGTCAATAGCTCGCGAAGATCAATAATTGAAACCGTGTTTACATCGATTACCCCTAATGAAGAGTGACATTTTTACTGTAAATTATCTCAATTAACACGTTGAGATACGTCTTATCCTCATAATATGTTTACAGAAATAGCGTAGAACACTATTTTGGTACTTATTATTGTAGCATTTGTCGTAATTGGTCATAATTCACGTTAACGACTGTGATTCTGCGACGAAAATAAATGTATTTGCGCCAATCGCACATCAGCAAATAGTATAAATATTCATGAAGCGTATAATTTGAATAAGCAAACAGATTTTTATGCATTTACAAGGCAAAAAATAAATCTGATTCCTATGACATCCGAAGCCTATCACAATTTCATCCTATTCTATGTGCTGCATAATTGGGTCAAGAGTATCATTTTTATCAAATTTCTTGACCCAAATAAATACGATACAGAAGCCTTATAACAGCATATATCTTTTTACTCCGGATGAAATTAATATAAATATGAATTTGCGACAATTTTGGACATCGTCATAATACATTGACCCTGGCCAAAATATTTGATCTTCTGGTACAATTCGTTCGTTTTTATGTTTTGATTTAAATCTAAGGATCTATATTTGAGTATTTTTTGCTCAAAATATACACACGTCGCTTATTTCGACTTTTTTCTATAGGCACATTATACTATTCATAACATTGTGACGTTGTTGTGTCGTCATACAACCGTAGACATCTGTAATGAAGTCGCCCAAAAAGACGCCCACTGGTCGTCTACCATTTTTGTGACGTCGACGAAAAAAGGTCACAAGCTTCTGTCACAACGTCGAGAATGTTATATGCCAAGATTTTTGGTCGCATTTCCCAGAGGATTAAAATGACGATGGATTCTTTGATCTCATTCGACCTCATCGAGCGTTTCCGAATCCGAGCGAGCAATTTCTGGATCGTTTTGACGAGAAAGATCTTTCTTGGCGTTTTTTTAGATGCCATTTCATCATCACAAAAGCGTAGTTTGCAAATTATAGATAGTTCATATTCAGCGTCATAATATCCATAGATTTGGCGCGGTTTCAGTTATTCAAATCCACCCCCAAACGTTCTTAAAATAATCAATGATCGTGCTTATTAAATCATATTTGAGCCATTTATTTTTATTGCTATCAATACACATACATTTACGCATGCTTTCTTACAAATTTAGTACAAGATAACTTTCACCTCCAAGTCGACCCAAAGAGAAAGTTCTTCTTTAATATTCTGAATCATGACCGATGGATTTTGCGCAAAATTGCACTTCAAAGAAGGACTTGCTTAAATAAATGTCCTTTTGTCGATGTATATATGTATGAATTGATTGTATATGGAAATCATTCCAAAGTGACTTCTTGCGTTTTCTAAAATTACATTTCGAACATGACTTTTTGTCGTTTAAGATTTGGCCAACGATACAAGATTACCTTCTTAGATGCGCATTTGATGCTTGTCGGTTATTGCGTACACCAATAGCAAATTATTTCCTATATATAAATTCTTGTCCGTCGTAATGAAGTAATTGATGGCCACTCAAATTTTAGGACAACTCTTGGAGCATAAAAAAACCTTGGCAGTTGAAACAAATTGATGATTAGATGCAAATTTAAGAATTTCTAAAGACTTAGTACCTGTTGTAGACCACAGCGACCTTAACAAAGCATCAAGCGACTGTTAGACTAATCGCTGTTTTTAAATTAATTCAGTGAGAATTCAATGGTTTATGGCATATTTGTCATTATCTTAGCTGGCCATTATCATCTCTAGCTTAAGAAGTGATGTTATTAAATCTGTATATTCGTCCTCGTTGTCTATTTTTCTTTGTTATGCGAAAACGTCAACTGTAACAGCCAATAAATTGCAAAAAGCATTTTGTAAGCAATCATTTTTCAATGTTCCACTTCTAACAAAGGATTATAAGTGTTATGTACCGATATGCAATTTGAACTATTCTAAAACCCGTTTCGAAAGAAGTTGCTCTCTTTTAAACAGCTGCTGGAAAGACTGGGACTTTTTTGTATGTATTCAGTTGTTCGTTGTCCGTTATCTTTTATTTGTATATGAACTACATCTCGGAACCAGGTTGACGAAAAAATAAAATTCACCTATGTATGTCTGTTGACACATATATTCGTATGTATCAAACTACATATGTACACGGGTGATTTTGCTTGTATTATTTTCAATGATGTCGAAAAAGTCATTTATTTAGGTGTGACATTGTGTTGACTCTAGCCCATACACTCCAAATGGAATAATAAAAAGTTTATTGGCAATGTATACACAATTGATTAATTGATTTGGTGATCGCAAATAATGCATTTCAAATTAAAGATATGGTTGCGCTGTTGCTAAGCAAGATGACCAAGTCATTTATGGCAAATTATCCAAGACCTACAAAAAACGAATTGAATATATATATTTTTTAATAGCAAATCTGCTCTAATGAATTCCATAGATAATGGGGTGAATCAGTGAGTTGATATATTTTCATGCGACAGAATGATTCGCACATACATATTGCATCAATTCCAGATCTGATACAAAATGAATTGGTGATGCATGTGTTCGTCACTTGCAATGAGTGATTACGCTCGTAACATTGATTATACTATGTATATCCACAACGCTTAAATTCCAAGAATTACAAACAATAAGCAATTGAAACAAAAAGCATATTTTGCTCTTTAAAACACATAGCAATGAATCACTCACAATGAGATCATTAACTTTTTGACGTCTGTAAATACACCACAGTTCACTTATCGCCAATAACAAAAAAATATGTGGTGACCTATATATAGGTCAATATGCGTATCTAGGTTAAATGTATAAAAACCATATTTTACATTAATATAACAGGCAGATATTTAAAATATATTTCTGGGAGTGCATGTCGAAATATTTCATTTTTTCGCGTTTTCCAGGTACGGCTATTAAATAACGAGACTGGAATTCAAACATATTACTTATCGATAGGATAGCGAACGAAGGTTCTCACAAATCGAACCTTCAGCTAATGTTTTGCTGATTTTTCTACCTACTTTTGCTGTATCATGTCCAAAATTGTATTGTTAAAAATATTAAGCAAAAATTTTTTGTTGACGTCATTCTGACGAAAGTCACAAAAACATCAACAATGATTTTGTATTTGAAGACCATTAAAAGCTACAGTACCTTTGTCACTTTTAAATAGTCAACTTTGTAAATTATTACATAGAACCTTTCAAAATTACGGTCGATCTTTGACTAATTGAAATTCCGAATCTTCATATGGTACTGTGTTATATTCATCAAAACAAAGAAATTTCGGATATTCAAAGATAGAAATATTAAAAGTAAGCCATAAATTCAACAGTCCGTCTTCATCCAGCTATTCATGTGATTTTGTTTTTGGTGGTCTCCAAAATAGAAGACGGTCATTGGCCATCGTAAACATACAAAATAGTTCTTCACTGTTTGGACGCATTTGAAATATAAATGAAATTCGACGAAACCGATGGATTGCAGACATGTAAAACCCATTAACTGCGTAACGTCTGAAAACCCAACTAAACAATACAAAAGTGCAACGGCAAAAATCGTATAAATACAGATACTTTGCCATCATTTGGGTCATATACGTGTAGAAAATTTATAGACATAATTGGTTTTTCTGCATCATAGTTATTATATTCAACGTGAGGTGATTCAGTTAATGCAATCATGTTTCCATAAACGAATCAAATGAAGTCGTGTCAAAGAGCACGATTCTTGTCAATGGTCATGGCTGAATATCCATTCTTCGTTGATGCACCTGAAATTGTTGCGATTTAAAATCTACATAATAAAAATGTCATCATATTCAATTGATGATGTATATATCAAACGAAGTTTCTTATAACATTCAAATCTAAACAAATGTTAATGACTGTTTAAATGTGACATTAATTGTTTGCATAAATGTGACGCGAACAGTGAGAGTTCGTTGCTTCGATCTCAACTAGACTAAATTATTTTTTTGTAGTTTTTAGATTGTATCAGCATGAATTAATTGTAAAGATATTTAAATAATAAACATATCGTCTGAAGTCTTTTTGCTGAATGTCAATTTATTTGTGTATTTCAATGATTCCAGTGTAACTGCAGCTCGACGAGTTGCTAATTTTAGCGGTGTATTTGAGATAAATAGTCTTTACTCCCTGACAGTTGCTATGATCATACTCAAAAATAATCATACATTCATTTAATCTGAAAGTTAATAGAAACGCATATTGTGCAATTTTCGACCGCAACAATATCGTATGAAACAAGAGCAAACATTAAAGAGAAAACTCATAAATATTCCGGTTGGTTGGTTTAACCTGAAACTGCACGAAATGAGTGGTCCCCAATTATTGTATTTCGTTAGAAGCCTAATGTACGGATGGTGATTGTTATTTTCATAAAAATACTAAAATAATAACACGCGCGTGCTACCATGATATGTATTTGGTACACCGTATGAAATTGTAGTAAATACATCATGGCGAAGGAAAATTTAGAAGATGAAGCCATACGAGCTGTCAAGACGAATAGCGCAGTGGTCAACGAAATGAGGTAACCACCGCAGAAATGGTTAAGAAAATCCACAATATGGTATTGGATAACTGTCGACTGTTAGAGCGCGAACTAGCAGACATGATAGATTTTTGCTTTGCTGCACATCGCATATTGACTGAAAATTTGGACATGAGAAAGCTGTGCGCAGGATAGGTGCCGCGTTTGCTCACAATAGAACAGCGTCGTGATGATGTTTCGATCGAGTGTTTGGCAATGTTTAACAGCAATAAGGCTGAGTTTTTGTATCAATTCAGGATGAAGCATGGCTCCATCACTTCACATCTGAGACAAAGAAACATGAAGACCCTCCACTGACCTGAGCTGTTTATTGATCCCGCTATTCGGAACCATGCCAACGCGCTCAACAAAAGTCCACAGCGAGGTGCAAAACCGGAATTTAATATCCATGTCTACAAGGATACGCTCATTCTCAATTTCGCTAGATTTTGTAACTCAAAACTAAAAAAATAGTTAAGATAACAGCATAAATTAGTAAGATAGATACGCATTTATCCCCGAAAATGTCACACAAAAGGCCCTAAAAAAGGACGGAGAGGCCACAAAGTCTGTGAGTCCAACCGGTCCGCTTCTCAAACCGTTTACACGACGAATAAACGCCTCGCAATCGGACGCCATACCCGAACCTGTTTACAGAACGATTATTGTATCCTAGAAATAAGTTTGCCGAAAATAATTCACAAGTAAATTTAAGTATGCTTGTTAAAAGGGAGAGTCCATCAAAAATTTCAATCAGCGTTTAAGCATAAAATGGCAAAGACCTGTTTGGGTCATAATTTGAACCACAATATTTACTATAGGTCATTCTTCACTCGCGATTTTTAAAATAAAATATGTTTTTTTTAAACAATTCTGTTATGAAAATTTCTCTGCTTGTATTACGACACAATAGAACTGTTTAAAGACAAACTATCAATCAGAAGACCTATGGTTTTGCAGCATGCGACATATTTATCAACAAACCCAACACCTTCATGCAGGCTGTATAGAATAATATGAAAATAATTCCTAAAACGCATACATTTGTAAAATGAAAGCTGAAAGTCATGGCATTGAATCCTGTATAAAAATGAACACAATTTGCTCACCTTTAAAATTCATTATTGTTATTGTTAGCAGTTATACAACATGCATCAATGTGGCGTTAAGCTGAAATGCCACGTACAATGTTATTTTTTCTAAGAAGCATTAAATCTCTTTATTATATTTACCGGTTCGAACAAAAATTCGCTCTTTCAGGAGTCTCGGTGGTATAAATTCTTAATGATCTTGTGGCTTACAAACGTATTGCTTAGCATAATTGTAAACATTTATTCATTGTGAAAAAGGTCGTATAATTGTTTATATAACGTCACGTTGAGACGACTACGGTTTGTTTTTCTAATTTATTTTGCACTTTTGAGCTAGAAGGAAAAGCATTATGTATTTGTCAGCACGATGAGATGGCGTAAATTTATAATTTTGATATATAGATCATTCATCGTAGGAAAAAAAGATCAAATCTAATAAGACTATAAAATATGGCAATTTCCATGTTATGATCGTTAAATAGATCTATGTCGAGGCTTCTTTTTAATGATCTATTGTGAAATCCACAAACAGTTTTGCAATATTTTTGGCATCGTAAATCGCAAATGTTTCTATAGAAATATCTGACGCCAGTCTGTCGATTTATAAAATTAAAATTATTTTTGTGCGAGCTCATATACCTCTCATTGTATGGATATTTGCTCCGTCAATTTAATTACATGGCTCTTAAAACGTTCGTAGATTTTTTTTAAATGCAATTGCAAAAAAGCGACCTCAAATTAAGAAAAAAGTTTTTGAAAAATTTTGATTGAATGCATATGTCCGTTATTATCCTTTTTTAACATAAGAACCAAATAAAGACAGAGATCAACATCAAATGGGATACATTTAGTAAGTTTAGTTCGATAGTTTTATCAAAAATGATACTAATTTATTATAAAATTGCATTAAAAATGTTTTTGCTGATAGTCTTAACATTCTAATTGATCATCAGACAAGTCTTCCACGGAACTAAGGAAGTTTCGCGAATATTTTTGATCCATTTGAAGCCTTATTGTCTTGTTTTTCATTTTATCTTGCGATCCAAGGTTTCCGCAATTTCACATTCTTAACTTTACCTTGCTGTTTTTTGACGTTCTTCTTAAGCAGTAAGACAACTCATTCAACAACTAAACTGCGTATGCAAATAATAATATTGTATATCATCGAGGAATTACAGAGCTAATGCTTGATTCTACTGGTGCATTCGTGATAAGATTATTTAAATTTATGATCAGCCAACATTCGCGTATGAAAAATCCCGCAAAATGAAATCATGGCGAATTTTCTTGGACCGCCTCAGTCATTTTTATATTCGGCTTGCATATTCACTTTTGATATATTCGTTGGTAATTTTTCAATCGGAGATCCGACGCATTTTTCTTCCCGGCAGACATAAATGAAAGACGATGAACGTCACAGCTTCCAGATGGTCTACCTTCTTCTGATGCTCGTGTTTAAATGTGGACGAGGAAAGATATATTGGTTTGTATATCGGAAGAAATAAATTGACACAATTTTCGATAAAAGAGATTTTTTTGATCACATTTTTTATTACTCCCACCTTGAGTGATATGTTTAGTATAAAGATGCGGTGGCCCATAAAATATGCTCTTTAATGTTTTGGTTGTCGCTATTCAAATTAATGGGGTGCATATTAAAAGGAGCTGTGTGCTAAAAAGCACGTATGAAACTTTCTCCATCAAAGCGTGTTATAAGCATAAAATAGTCCTTGTTGTTTACGCCATGACCTAAATTATGTAAAATATGTAGGCTCGCTTTGAAGATTACATTCATGATGATTGGGGAAGATATACAGGTCAGATCTCGTTATAAAAAAATCACGAGATTTCGGTCGACATTTCCGGGACATAATGATGGACAATGCCAAATTTTCTTCAATTTATCCATGGCATTTATATATTTTCATCTTCATTTTCTAAACATTTGACAATGATAACTACTTCTTCTTAAGATGCCATATCTGGTATTAAATATGGCCGATTTCCATAGGATACTTTACTAGAGAAAGATTATTTTATGCGGTGATTTCTCATTGTTTGCCACATAATAATAAGTTAGATTAAGATTATTTGAATAGAAATTTTAAATAGAACAAAAGTCATTCTTAGGCGGCTCTGTATGATTTTATTAAGCGTCACATTATTTACTCTCTGAGATCCAGGAAATCATTCGGTCTCCTAAATTTTTTTAGTACGGCAATTTTTTTTCCACAATCTGAATTTAAACTCAACCTTTTAGAATAGATATTCAGGGTTTAACCGAATATAATAGGGATATTGAAACTATAATCCGTGAATCCTTCATTAAGAAAGAGCTACTTAATTAAGGTTCAATAACTCGAGAAAAGTCTACTACTTTCTAGCTACTAAAAATTTACTACTTTTGTAATGCGTATATCTTTTTAAAATGCCACGATATCAAGGTTTTTTATGTGATCATATGTAACTTTTCATTTGTGATCCAAATCAGGGTTATTTTAATAGGTATTTCAGATGAATAGGCATTTATTGACTCTATCCAAATGGTATGAGAGGCAGCCACCGAAATTCTGCACCCATTTCAACAAAGCTATTTTTTGTTTCAGTCCAGTATTAATACAGTATAAATCGGGAAAGTTACAGTCTATCAAGCTTTCGACGACTGAATAATTGTACATACCGTCATTAAATTAAAATCTACAAAGCTGATTTTTTATCTACAAGTAGTTTAAGTTGTTTATTATTAGATAAACGTCGTCTACTTTTGATACAAGGTGGCTAGGGTTTCGGTAAACGTGGCTTAAATTGTAGCGCGGGAACTTGTTTGAAGTATTGCAATATTAAGTACATGTAATGTTTATTATAGGCAACTATAACATAATTTCAGTCTTATAGATATAAGGCATTTATGTAATATTAATTTACAAATCTTAAAATTTGTTATAAATGTCGTCAGCTACATCATCGTGGTAAACTGCCATTTTGTTTACTTACAATATCAAAATAATAAAATGAAAAATAATCAGCCTTTTAGGAATAATTGCACAAATAATGTCGCTGCCTCCCGTACTAAATACGTACTAAAGTTGTTACACAATTGGGATTTAAAATGTCCCCCATTATGGATTATATTTAAATAGATCGAGTGTACCAAAAGCAGTCTCTCTTTGCATGATTTTTATGCAATCAAATTATACTCGATGACTCGTCCCACAAAAGAAATGCTTTCTTCGGTTTATGTCCCAATCAACATCTAAATTACCACAAAGACGTCCATACAGAATCGAAGTGGCCACATTATGAAATCCCTGATATGATGAAACTCAGACACGTGGTACACGTGCAAGCGCAGCTCTCTGACGTCAGTCAGATTTATATATACACGTGAAATGGGGAAATGGAGCATGCTCGGGAAACTTTGTATGTGGTCTCTTTGTGGCTCCCATATATTAACGTCCCTAAACATTTAGATCACCTTTGAAATGTCAGCCGAAGAAAAAGTTAGGCAATGCAGCTTTTAGCTCTTGTGCAAGAGGCGTCACCATTGGTTATTCATAAATTGGGATCGGTCATGTGGCAAATAATGGTCTTTGTTAGCGAATGATCTAAGATCTGAGCATTGTCGTCCAAACTGCAGCGCATTTAACTCCAACAAGTCGACACAAATTTGTCGTTTATATCTACGACAATCAAGAATGACGCCTATGCCGTAAACCGCCAAAAAATAAAAATGTAAGTTGATATTTCCATGGCATTTGACGCAGTGGTTACTCATAATCACGCGTTTGCACAGTGAACGCCGATAAATCTAACGGACTCCGTGTATACAAATGAGCTTCCTGTATCGCAAGATTGTGCCAGTAACGAATAATTACTGACCACCATGCATACAGATTTAATTCCATTTCTTTTGCAAAAAAATAAAAGACGTCATCGAATTTGGAATTGGCGCTTTGATGGAGCATGCATAAGTGGCGTGACTTTCAAACGTCCATAAAGAATAGATATTGCGACAGAAGTGCACAGAGCAAACTACAAATCATATTGGAAATGGGACAATTTGACTTTCTTGGCACTTGGAAGACGTCAAATCTTTCTGGAAATTAACAACCAACCAGTACTGTTGTTATGGCATTTGTGATTTATTCCGAAAACAAGATTCAAGAGGAGTTCCAATTCTGAACCATAGTCGTACACATTCATAATAAAAGATTCTTTGTGAATCTAAATCTAATAAATCTTTTACTATATGCATTCATATTCCATTTGTACATTTTGCAATGGTTAAAATCCTCTACTTACCGAAGAATTGTTGATGGCTATGAAGCAATCTGGTGATAGACGAAGAGCTTAGAAATGGGTCACGTAAGATCGACTCTTAGTATTTAAATGAACTATACTTTTATACATCGTTTATAGAATATCTTCCCTAAATAAATGATTTCAAGCATTAATCTAAAATTTCATTTTTTTGTATATTGGATTCACACGGTACATTCATCATGAGAAGACCAGCTTGTTTTTTTCCAAAAACTCAATTTAGCCATACGCGAAAGACAACAGGAAACCATCACCTAAAAATCACGAAAATACGAGACGTATCCCGAAAGTAAGTGTACTAATTTTTTTTTAGAAAAAGTGTATTTGAAAAACCAGGATATTGTTGATACACTTGTTAACTATTTTTCAACATAATCGCCATCCCGTTCAATTCATCTGGTGAGCCGTGGCTTCAAGCTTCTTTATGACCTCCTCGAAGAACTCTCCCGCCAGTTCCTTCCCCCGCTTCAGACCCTCTTTCTGCACCTGCTCGTTGGTTGAAAATTTAATTCCGCCCAGTGTCTTGGTGGCTGTGTGAGGACGGACGTTCGAACTCGTACAACAAGCATACCCCTCCTTTTGTTTTGAAAGCCAAATTGTGGATTTATGGTCTCTCCCTGAGGTAGAAATTGGACCAAAATGATGCCCTTTCGGTGCATAACACAAAAAACGTGAATTTACGTACTGCCGTGTTCCTGTTGTGCTCGCTTTGTCAGGAGATCTCCCCCTACCACTCAGTATGGCCAACCCTTAAAAACAATAAAACCCAGCCCGTTATTGTCAGAGTACACTTACTTTCGGGATTTTTTGTATCATAATATTTTGTTTGCCTGTACGAGCAATACATCCTTTATAGCTATAAAAAGAAGATGTTTTGTGTATTTCTTGGTATATCCTCCATTGGCCAATTATTGCTGAAAAATTTCTCGATTTACAATTAGAAAAAGGTCGGATTGTATAATATAATATATGGTCATAAGTTGATAAAGCTTTGATTCCCGTTTAATGTAAATCACATGAACTGATGATCAATCAAATTTTCTTCATATCCAAATTCAAAATCGGATTCGTTTTTTAATAAATATTTTATCTCTTTATGTTCTGCCTGAAAAGGGATGGGATCAAAAAACCATGTTAATCTTGATTCGAAATAATCAATTCAGTCTCTCAAATTCATTAGCATGGTCATTTGATCCATAGCTTAAATTTAAGCTCAATCTTATAAAAAATTCAAGAACTAATTCTTGAAATGTCGACATTTGAGATGCATATTAATATTGTATTTAATCTTGAATCGAAACCACTCCTATGAGAAAATAATGCATCGGTTCACTGATTTCTGTTATATGACTACGATTATTATAAGTAGTGTTTTAACATATATGCTACTGGATCGTAAAATATCCCAATTGCGATTGATGCGGAAGCAATTTTTATTATCATCATTTTAGCAGCTCACAAGTGAATGTTGAAGATGATCTTAAAGAGGCTTTACTATGTAAATACTATATAGTTTTACAGCAGTATAATCGACTTTCAAGTGATCATCCAATTTAGAAATGTAAGATGTCCAACAAGGACAACGAGAATGATGATTGATCATTCTTTTGGCTATTTTGCGTGCCAAACTCGGGTCTTCGACATTTTGCCTTGATTCACATATAAAATAAATCTAGATCAAGCTATTCATCCAAAGATCATAGGAACGGTGAAGCATCTGATGGTTCATAAATTTGCTCCATCATGATATCCGACGATCGAAATAAAACCACTTTGACATTCGTTGCCCAGCAAACGATCCGTTGCCAAAATCGAATGTCATCCCCAAAATCGAAATTGTCATTTCGCAAGTTAAAGCACATGTTTGCTCCATATATCTCAATGTACCCGATATAAACTGCATTGAAGGTTCCTTGTTTATTTTAAGGATGCTGCAGTCATGATACTGCTCCAGTTTTTAGTGCGAGTCGGTGAGTTTATAAATATTATGACTTTAATATGGGTCAAATCTTTGGTTTAATTTTAAATTCTTCCTCAAATAATCTTGTGATAAAAGAGCTCAACCTGCTCGATGACCTCAAATGTGTATAAAATGATAATACGGGTGGTATTATGAAATTTTATCTGACAGCAAAGGACGAACCATATGATCATGCGATCGAAAGTTATCAGCAATTTTGACGAAAGTTGAATAATCAAATTGGATATTATAATGTTATTTGCAAATTATATTGTTCTAGATCCACTTGTAAATCATACGATATGTGTTAAGTCTAAGAGTATCAAAATGAACTCTGTTTCCCCACAGAGTATCACATCCACGTCAGCGAAGCTTTAAATCCCACAATTAAGACCTTCTTAAATTTTCGAATAATAAATCAAGATGCTCTTATCACCCTCCTTCAAATTTTTTGGTAAATACCTAAAATTTGCCCGCAAAAACATTAAAAAATAAATATTTTTCCAGCATCATCGCCGCTATGTACTAAGTTTTAGTCAGATTTGTCGCACTTGACGTCACTTAACTGCGTTTCAGTACACAGGTTTAATTTTATTTACACCTGTTAAATAATTGACGATCCACATATTCTGCAGTGTGCCATAATTGCCAATCCGTTGGAATGATGGTCATCCGATATGAAAGACGGCTTTTATATTTGGCGTGGGCGTCGTTATAAAAATCCAATTTTATATAAATTTCAGGGCTCCCGCGTGATTAATAAAGAATGGAAAGATATATGGGCCACGGTCAAGCAGAATATTTTTTTAAAAATAGTAGTATCGTTATATAACACCGGGTATTGGAGAAGTTGATAAAAATAGAATTTTGATCGTTTGAAACATTTTAAATGTTGGGAAAATGTGCAATTTGTTCATTTCAGCGAATGCATTTATTGCATGTGCATAATCATACAATTTATCCATAGCCTTGCGCTGCAAATTTTTATTAAGAATTAAAGTGTGCTCGTTATATGGTTTATTTTATAGTTTTTATTGAGATTGGATCATATTTGGCATACAGGGATTTTCAATTTATTAGCTGCACGTTTGGTGAAAACATATGGTAAGATTGTTCTTCGTTGTTCTAATGCGGTTAGCGACATTTCATGGGAATTCAAATTCCTTGTACATTAATTTATTTATGCAATGAATGCGTTTCTGAGCTTTTAGTCAAGGATAATCAATCTTAATGACGTTACATGTCCTATTTATGGAACGTCCCTAAAACATTAAAGTATGAATCTACTAAACATCCATAGTTCACCACCCCATCGAAAATTCGGATTAACACATGTATTAATACACATTTAAAATGCATTTATCCCTCAAGCTCAATTAAATTCAATTCATCCATTTATCTCAACAGCCATCCACAAACTGGCAGTTCAAACAATTTAATACTGCTCTTCTTATAAAATGCTCAAATAATTCGATCAATGAACTTTGCTACGCTCAATCTTATTTTTATCTTTGTATATTAATTTTATCTGGTTATGCAATGTATCATAATGATTTTATTACGTACTCTGAAGACTTGTATCATAATTTTGCACGCTTTTCGAGATTTCGAGCTCCTATGCAAATACAATCATTGACGCAATGCATTTGGACCACTTTCAAGGGCCGCGGGTAGAAACTTCGATGCCGTGTTATGAAGTCCCATATATCAATCCACGTACGAAATAATTGCATAAATAACACTGTTTTATGGCCCGCGTGTAAAACGGTGCGATTTAATGCTCGGCAAATCGCTGGATGTTCCCGTATATATTTATACGCAAATGCATTTCCTCTCCGCGGGTAAAATGCATCCAGACTGCAGGCTGCAGTCACAGAAATAGATCCGCGGCGTCTCGCACTCGGAAGGTTAAAGCCCTCGTGTCCAATTAATTTGAAGACGTCTTTAAGCATGATTTATTGATGTTGGATCTGTTGTTTTTTGACATGTATTAAAACTGTTGGTTGATAAGAAGAGCAAATGTTTATGCAAAATTCTCGGATGTTGCTCGACCTTTTTTGCCCCCCAGTTGAGATTTATCATAAGCATTACAGTATGGGCATTTAGCTGCATTTTTCGATTTCATGTCTAACAAATATGTTTTCACGTCGATGTTATTTCGTTGTTTATTATATAGGTCATGAATATGATGAATAATTAGATGTTTGGTAAGCATGCGTCATTGGAGCTTAAATCTTCATCTTTTGCATAAATATTTTGTTGGGGGGGTGTGTTCATGCGTATAATTTTAATAAATGCTTGACGTCAGAAAGGGGCACACCTCTCTATGACGCTATTATCGTCACGATGGTCATAACAGGTTTGAAGATGCATCCGATGACATGTTTTGATTGTTGAATCTCGTCATAGAAATTCCAAATATAAACACAGACTTGTCATTGAAGACTTTGATGAAAATTTAAAATTTCAGCTATGAGAGCTATAATGTTTTTTGGCATGTCAGGCTTATTTTTCATGGATTTTATTGCAATTTTTCAGCCTGAATCAGATTAATATTTAATTACAGCCTTCATTATTTTACTATGATGTATTCATTCATACTATCGTTGTAGTAAAAGAGTGACTTATCAAAGAATTCGTACACGTTTGACCCCATGCAGATAACTTTTCTTTCCTCGTAAATGCTGTTTACATCGACCTTGATGTTACTATTACACAGTTTACATTTTTTATTAAATAACATCGATGTGAATAAATATCTCCCTACTTCAAATGTATGTCATCGTGTCATTTTTGGAGTAAATTTGAACTGTTTCGTCCCGAACAGTTTGGTTTTCTAAGCAAAGCGTGGCCATTAATCGATTGTGTTGTTATACCTGTAAAACGTATCTGAATCTAATCTACCGGCAAATTGGAAGAAAAACTCCACTCATTTATGACCTTAGAACAATACTCTTGTTCTAATCTGAGAAACTGTTGCAAAATATCTATTTCTAATCGATTGTACAAAAATAGAGAAGTAAGAAAGATGGTGTCGCTGGCTAACATTCTAAATTTGTTCGGAAACGAGCGTAGGCGAAGACGCCCGAAGCTTCCCGAAGTCTGTTACTATGCCGGCGACTGGTTTGGCCGCAGTTAATTGTTATAACCACATATTGTCGGTTCCTGTGGTCCTAAAACTGTGACGTCACATCCTCAGCGGGCTTTCATTAATAATTCATGAGCTCGATGGTATTTAAGAGACACTATGGATAACGACACAAAAAATCCTCATATGGCAACCAATCTTTAAGAAGTAGAGCTTGAATGTTTAAGGTCAATTCTTCTTTGTTCGTTGAAATTTCACACAGCAAAGCAATTTTCAAACTATCATTGCTACGTCATCCTTTTCCCCATAGACAATAAAGACCTTGAAAATTCCATTTTAAATCTGATAGAATGAGGAAATCAAGAGCAAAAAGAATTCTGCGTATTTAATAATAAATTCATCCAGGAAAACGAATTCGATTCAACTAATTTTAGATCGACAAATGATACGACCACATATGAATATGAACGACAATGCAATTATTTTTTTAATTGCAATTACAGTGTACTCGATTATCTGTGCTTGAAAAAGTCCGCTCCAGGACATACATCGTCCAAAGAAAGGATAAATGTATGTCCTGTCTGTGATAAATATTTGCATAAACGCATTAAATGAAAAAAAATCATGTCAGTTATAGCCAAAAAGATGCACAGATAGATATTTTTGAAGATTGGTTCAAAAGCAAATGGATTCCCGAGGTGCGAACTTTTTTGAAAAATAAGGGATTGCCACAAAAATAGTATTATTAACATTTTAACATAACATTTACTGACATGAAAACAGATTTAATGCATTTTGAAGAGAATGAACCAAATGATATACAAT
Source organism: Stenopsyche tienmushanensis (assembly GCA_008973525.1). Taxonomy (NCBI): domain Eukaryota; kingdom Metazoa; phylum Arthropoda; class Insecta; order Trichoptera; family Stenopsychidae; genus Stenopsyche; species Stenopsyche tienmushanensis. The sequence continues at coordinate 3,173,102 of WACJ01000274.1, forward strand.
AGACCTACGGTAATCCAACACACGTTTTGCAAGGCGTTGTCGGACTATTGAGTACTGCCCCGACCCCTTGTAGTTCGGATTTTTTTTTGATAGGATTACTTGTAATTATTGTGGAATTAAAGTCATAAACACAATAGCCATAACAGTTATAAAAAATGAAAACCTGTTAATGTCATCAAACGTATTCCATGACGATTTTTTAAATATCTCATGCTAACTACAAAATCTTACTTTATGTTATCTCCTTGTAAAACAACTTTGCTTTCATGGCCAATATGGGCTCATAAATAGGCGCATATCTGTTTCTTTCCTGAAGAAACCACAACACCTCTGGATGTTTAGCGTTCTTGAAAGTTTATCTGTTACTTTTGCTAACTTATAAAAATATTCATAACGACTTAGGCGTTCCAGAATCACACTTTTGCAATTTTTTACATAGACGAAGCTTTATCGTACACAAGTGCTATACTTTATTAGGATGTCGGACTACAGGGGCCGCCGGATTTTTTAATAAATAATAAGTATTAAAATCATGAAACAAAAATTAGTATTGCAAATTTGATGATTTGGATTATCTCTGTTTTCCAGTTATCCGTGCAAGTCCTCCCCAGCCCGGATAATCGAGAGTCTACTGTATATGATAAAATATTTTTTCCATCGACACAAAAGTTCAGAGATCTCTGGGTATCCAAGTGGAAAGGAGGCATTGGGGGAATTGACTTTACGTCTCCCATATGCCATGTTAATATCACCTGGCAGTATATTACTAATGGCAATGTCCTCACTTGAACCAATTTACATAGTGTATTCTGCTTCTTGAAAACAAAACCTGAACGTATACAATTGCACGCTACAAAAACTGTCTCAAATTGGCATATTAATTAGCATCCTCAATATTAGCTGAATCAAACATCTTGTCTATGATAAAATACATGATTTTCACGTGTATTTTGATTGGATTTCGGTTAATTGAGTCATGGCGGTTTTTATCATATTGATATCAATGATTTACAACACAACAAAATATTAATTTATGTCAAAATGAAACTCGGACACTGTTCATTTAAGTCCGGACAGAAATCTCCGATTTGTTTCGGTCTAGCATAATTGTCTCATAAGTTTTATGGAAATTTCATTAATCATATTCAGTATCGTAGAATACTATTAATACGATGTTAATGACATAATATGCTCAATTAATGCAACCATTGCTTTGTTTCGCAGCAGTGAATTTTAATACAAAATGATTCAGTTTATTAATCATGAACGTGATGTGCGATGTATGATGACATGTTTCAAATAGGTGGTAAAAAATCGGTCAGAATTTTTAAATTCATAGAACAAATGTGTAGCCCAATTAAGCGGATCGACTTCTTTGGGAATCAGCATGTGTATGCGTTTAGAAAATCATGCGACTTGACGCGGAGACAAGATGTCCAAAGCTCTCGTTTCTTGGTCACGTTTATTAGAAACGTGCGAATCTGTCAAACGTTGACAAGTGATTTTTTAGCAGCACGAATTTGACATTCGCACACCGTATTTCAAAACGGAGATCGGAGAAACCGCGTTTTTTGTACGAAGTACGCCGAGTTACACCATTATATAAAACTGTTGTAATTTCACGGGTCGAATGCAGCGTCGGTTTCGTATATCGTTGTTGATTTCTAGATCTGTCTCTCATTACGAGGTGTAGTTAATCTTTGCGATTCCGCAAGTGTTGCTAGGTCGTTAATAGAACGGTTGTCTGGCTATAGTTGTCTGATGCTCAGATGTCCTCGGGTAAGAATGCGTTTCATAATGTGTGTCTGGACATCTTCAGCATTTGAAGAATGCATTTAGCACTGAACGTTTTTGCTGTGCGCTTAAAAAAAGTATTTGTCTCGAAATTACATACAAAATGCACGTGATATTATTCGATCTTGGTTATGAAGTACTGCATGGTGACCTTGCTTCGGCAGAACTGGATTGCTAGAATTGTCCATCTTAATACATTCCAACAGTTTTTTTAAATTGAAAATTAAGTGATTTTGAGGCTTTGATGATTTTGTTGTTGAACAGTTTTCTTCTCACCCTGACCTTGCTGCTTCAAATATACATGTAATGTCAAGTTCATGCAATCATTATTATTCAAACAATTACAGACATTTTTATAATTTCATTACAATCAATCTGAAGAGAACGTGATGTCTCTTAGGATAATAATTACATCATTGTCGTCATGACAGTTTAAGCATGAAAAATTTTACAAGCAATATAAATTTTGCAAACAATCATGGATCTTTACAAGCATTGTAGGGCTTCTGCGTGCATATTGAATATCTGTCCCAAATGACACCTATTTTTACACGTGTCAAATTGAAATCTGGCTTACTTATGTATAATAGCGTGGGTTTACACGTGAACCACGCAACAATTAGTCGATGACTTTAGAAACTACTATAAAATACGAGCTAGACCGATTGGACGTAAGATACTTAGAAATAAACGTAGGAAATAAAATTATCGGTCCATTTAATATTTAAGACAAAGTTGGCCTATCTCCAGTTGGCAACTATCATTCGATTCATCGTCTCACAACGGTAAACTCTAAAATCAGAAGAAAATTAATAGAAACGCATTTCATTCCGCCAATAAACCGCCATTGTAATTATCACGAAAATGGCTCGCGTTATGTTTGAAACAATGGCATTTTTCCTCGTTCGGTTACATATTGCAAATAAACCACCATTTCCGCAAAAACTGCTCGCCGCTATCGCGACCATAAAATCATATTTTACACTCGCTTTTATCGATTCAGATATTTTTGAAACTCCATCCATTTTATATTAGAAAGCTATAAGTCTCAAATGGACACAATTATCCATGCACGTTCGGCCTCACAGTTAATGCCTTTCACTCAGTACTTACGAATGTAATTTTCAATTGTGTTTCGCAAATAAAAAACTGCAAAGATTGTTGCCAAATTGCTTCTGACCTTTGCCATATAGCGAAAATGTTTTTTAATCTTTCGAGCATTAAAAAAACGCAGCCTAATGATAAAGCAATCGAAGCGTCATTGGGTTGTATTTAGGCGAACAGTTTCGGCTTAATTAGCATTGGTCTTGATTGATTTTAAAAAATCTCCGGCGGAAAATTAATTTTGATATTGTATGATTTCGCCATAAGTCTACTGTAATCTTGATAAATTACCGGTTGTCTGGTTGCTTTTAAAGGCCAGTTTATATGGGATGGATATGTTTGACACATCCGTTCATACCGGAATAGCTTTCTCATTTTATTTTTTCCCCCCATACGTTTCTGGTTTATTAAGCAATAAGTCCAACAGGATAGAGATACACAACTATACGCAGTTTTATAACTGATTGAAGTATGCAAAAGTCAGTTTTAATTCAAATACTCAGACTTGTTGCACAGTTTTTACTGAAAATAAAAGCCACTTGGCTCTTTTTTCCACCAAATGCAAAAACTCTTTTCCTAGCGTAGTCCACGGAGAGATTGTCTACATCCGATAGTGGATACGGTGGCTTAAGAAGAAGTTCATAAATTCGTGCACCGAATTTTCGGAATAGAAGGGTTATGTCGCAAGCAATCTAGCTTATAATAATGAACCATTGAAAATCACTATGGTTTGGATGTATTCAAAAAATCAAAGTGAATGAATTCCAGCATAGCAACGCAGAGGTCATTCGTCTGAAGGACAGTCTTTGATGACCAATTGAAAGAAAAACAAGTCCACTCTTCGCGCCGCATTCACAAGTGCACCAGACCGAAAGGGTAGAAAACTATGGGGGATTAAATTAACTGATACATTTAAAAGGGTCACAAAATCGCAGACGTTAGGGTTCAACGTTCTTTTTTACAGTACATCTGTATATTTTTGCACGGCATGCATTAAATATAAAGTAATGAATCAAATGAGGTTTTATTCCAATTTTTATTTTAGCAAATGCATCATGCCCAAATTATGATTTATGATTAAAAATGAGCTAATTAATAAGAAAATTGTTTTTATATTACTCTACCTTCTACTAATACCAAGCATTAAGTAAGCCTTGAAATGATTGTTGTGATTTATTTCAAGGATTTTCTTGCACCATCATAAATCGTTTTGTGCTCGAGTCATACGGAAGCGATGCAAAGTTTTCATTTTTTTGCACAATTATGTAATATTTCGTTTGTATTTTTTTTTATTATAAAAAAACCTTTTTGAATAGTATTAAGTCGGAATATCAAATTTTATGAAAGGTATAATGAATGGCCTTAGATCAAATGGTATTCGATGTGGTATGAAATCTATTGTTGATCAAATTTATATGAAAGTTATTTAGCAAGAATTCAAGAAAAAATATTGTTTTTTAATAAATATAAACAATGGTTAATATCAATAACGATTTCATAGAAATTCGCGAATAAATCCACGGTACACTGAAATTTTCCATTGGCGCGATGTTTCAGGATTAAGTTCTCAACGCTGATGACGAAAGCCAAAGCATAAATACGTAAAATGATACAAAGAAGATAAGAAAAACGCCAAGTATTATTATGATTCCAAGAAAAATATTTTTATTTGAATTCTTATCCTTCTGCAGTATGAGTCCTCTGTTCAAAGATGCTCAATTGCAGAGAAAATGATTTAACAACGTTTCAAGGGACGCAATTTTCACAGGCATTTAGCGTCATATAGTCTGGCACTATGCTAAAATTTATGATCGTCTGTGATGCTAATGCTTTTTACATAATATGAGTGAAAGATAATGAATATGAAGTATAATATGCACGGTAGCCTGTGTATCTAAACGTGATGTCTGCGAATTAAACGCTAAAAATTGCCTAGTAACAACGTGGTGCGGTTTTCGCATCGTCATCCATATCGTCGCTAATAGAAAAATTAACATGCTTCGAGAGGACGTTGAAACCATTATATGTAGACTTTGATCTGAATATTATGAAGCGATTTAACCTGCATCGATTTGCGCTGAAATATTATCAGTATGCTTGTTGGTCTGCGTTAAATTGATTAACCTTTGGGAAAGAAATTTTGGAGCATTTTCAATTGGATATTTCTGCATCTGCATTAGTTGATATTGATGCTTGGAAAATTGCATTGTCCTAATGCAATTATGCATTTATAATAGTGGATTAGTTCCTGGGTCTTATTATAACGATCCAGACTGTGAATAGAACGAACGTGCCAATAAATTTGGGAGATCAGTGATAGTTATTTCAAATTTATCGTTTCAATCCAAGTTTCCTGGTTGCTATTCTATCTAGTATTTGATTTGGTATAGATAGTCGACATAAAATCTAATTATTATATAAAATACATAACATGATTCTCAATGCTAAATCTTAAACTCGAGTGTAAATAAAGTACACCAGGGAATTTAAGTTATCTCTTAAGTATGAAAATTGAATTTATAATAAAACTTCAATGGGAAATGTCTAGAATAATATATTTTCCGCATTGATTGCTATTTATGAAAATTGCATTATATTTATATGTGCGTCAGAAGAAACTGTATGACGCTTTTTATTCTGTGAATCTTGGAGAAAGTTGTGAAATAAGGTTTAATACAACACAATGACATTTAAAATATGGAAGCGATAGTATACACTAACAACATGTATTAAAATCATTAACAGATGCATAATATTTGTTTAAAATATATTATTACTAAATTAATATGTGCGTCATCGATCAACCCGACGTATACTTCATTAAAAAAAAGGGTTAACACCGCTACATTCAAGTTAAAAAAATATCTTAAATTTGTATTGGTTCATCATACAATAGTTAATTTTGCATACAATAATAATTTTTCCACTGTTGCGTTTTAACATCACAAGGGGCATCTCTCATCTTAACCTGAAGGGCCTCGACGAGAAGGACAGAGGCACCTGCCCCTAAGTATCGACGGGGCTCCGCAGCCTCGACACAGACTCGCAGCATACGACAGAATCCTTTATTTTACCTCCGTAGAGGGGGCGATTCTTTATCTCCTACCACTTATCCGACAACACCGAAAAGAAGGAATCCTCAAAAAGACAGGGAAACCATTAAAACATTATGAACTTTAATAATTAGTTTATTTACGAATGAATGTTGGGCAGGGATGAAGTCTACTTACATTACTTTATTTTTTCTTCGGCTTAAATGTCTTAATTAAAATCACATTCGTAATATAATCCTCATAATATGATTCGATTTTGATATGATAAACATCTATATTGTCGCCTGATCTTGTTTATTAAGCGTATATATTCATATACATTTAAGTGTGATAATTACGAATTTCTCCGAATAATATGATGCTATAGATTTTGAACCAAATTCATAAATTTGCTATTGCGCCTTACTAAGATTTCTGCGACGCATTACACGAAATTGCTCATTATCTTTCGATTACATCGGAATTATTTTCAATGATCGCGGACAAAGTCAGATATCGGATATTGTTTCATCATCCATACGCCAGGAGTGGCAATAATCTACGGAAACTCCGTAATATTCTTATCGTCCAATATATTGAGAAACTATGTGGAATTCGATCATCAAATTATGCTCTTTATCATTCATTTAGATAGCTTTGATAATGTCGGATCCCTGTTGAATTGCACCACTCGACTTTTGATGGCCCTGTTATGGCTTGTCAAATTTGCACATTTTGCGCAGGATTGGGAAATCCACAGGTACGTCATCGAAGGCAGACGTTGGATCTTTAAAAGCTCACAAAAATCGACGTGTCGCACGGTTGAGGCCAACTCGATGCTCACGTGTCACCGGTAAAATTATCGATTCACCTTCTGAAGGTTGATTTTTAATCGGTAGTAATAACCAAATGCATATTCGATACATAGCATGACCACCTTAACATAGTTTTTGTGTTATTTATCAGATACGATGGTTATTACAACACCATGCTCAAACCTTCAGTACATTTGTTCAGTACCATGAGCTCCCTTGAACTCGAACAAAAATAAAAGATAAACATAAATGACATACAAACACGTAAACCTACAATTTAGACCTCAATTGTGATAGTTTCTCTAATTTTTTCCTACTTACATAATGCGTATTATCACACAATGAAAACTTAAAATGATCAGAATTTGATTTTCGAAATCGATAGCATATAACAATCGATTGATTACAAACGAAAATAGCCGAAAAACGGCACAAATCCGAGCAAAAATTACATTAGAAATTATTCGTAAAATCGGACAAAAAGTAGAGCATTTGCAATTATTATGCAAGGCATTGTTCAAATGCATAGAAACGTTACGATTTTTTTAACATGAGTCTCAAAAATGGGTCGACATTTTCCGTGGTGATGTTTCGAAACGATATCTGGCGTTCATGCTTTTTTAACTGAATCGTTAAAAAATAATACATCAAAGGGATCGAATACAAGGGTTGTTGAAATGTCTGATCCGCCCTTTGTATCGTCCATTATTCGGAGTCTGTCCGCAGGGGGAAATAGGATCTGACAATCAGAAGAATTGAGAGCTGATCACATGAATAACGAGTTTAGATGAATAGAAACTCTCCCTTGATTTGGACGTCTAGACTTTGAGTATGAAAAAATCGCTTATTTAAAATCTGGAATTTTGGCTGCGAAGTGCTGCATTGTCATTGAATTGAGCCAGTGAAGGTCATAATTGATCAGTACCAAATCGTTTTTTGATAATCCAGCCGTCCGAGTTTCATTTTGACATCGGTGTTCAATTGCATTTTGATGCATGTGCAACGATGAAGTATTAATGTTTTTCTATCGCAACTAAAAGTTTCACCTTGCAGTATAAATGAAATATAGTGAGCTATTTAATTCTCATAGTGGCGAATTTATATTTCAACCAGTTTCTGTGCCAATTGTGAATTTCTGCGAATTGTTTTCTTTGTGGGGGTTTTTGGTACTTTTCGTCAGATATTGGTATTTGGGTCTGAGTCCTCGCTTTAGGGTTTTTAACTTGTCGAGGTTAAGGTGGATTTTATTACTGCGACCTTTCGCATGGTCATCCATTGATCCCTTGTGCTTGCAAAACTTAACTTTATGAGGTGCGTGATGTCCTTTTGCGAGGATAAAATAGTAGTTCTTGATTTTGATCGGGAATTGTCAGTTGTCTTTTATCCATAGCTTCGGGGAAAAATCAGGTTTTATCTTTTGTATTCTGATATACCATCATGCCAATATTCCGATGTTTTAATATATTATAAACTAAAGGGTTAATGTTTATTATCTGATTCCATCGGATACAAAAGCCACACTTAATTTTTCACCCATTGCAAAATATTTGCTTTCGTCATCTTACGATTTATGTGGAGTTTATTACGTTTCAATGCATAAACTTAACACTTTGCTTGCGGGGTTGGTTTAGCTTGCCATGCATTAAAATTGAGAGTTTCAAACCACGCAATACGATTTTTTTAACAGCCTCACGTAATTAATTTAATTTATTTCTTAATTCTCAAACCAAAAAAAACTATACATGTTCAATATTAAAATAATACGTAGACACCATGATCTTCATCGCTAGTATAATTTTTAGTAGTATGTATTATACTCCCAACACTTTATAAACTTAGTTAAATTACAGTTTATTTACATTATATTTTACACCGGATTTAATAATAAAAAAAAATTACATGGAAATATTAACAAGAAAAAATCTCCTTTAAAAAATTGTACAAAAGGAATAGCTATATTTTGTGTAACCATCGTAAATTATATTCTTAAAGTTTTAACACATTCCGCTTTTAACATGTAGTATTTACGTATTATATAAAAGATATTACCGTCTCTCGCAGTCAGTGAATGGGAGCGAATATTGTTGATTAGCAGAGGCTCCCGCAAGCAATGTGTTAAAAGCCTCTGAACGTGTCATTAACACGTATCGTGCCGCGTCGGGCACCGGTGCCCGATGACGATTGTTACCAGTGCGCCGTGGCAGGCACCGGTGACTGATGGCACTCGATTTAGTAAAATAGTCTCTGTGCGCCGTCAGTTACACATTTAACAGTTTTTAATATATAATCTGATAGACATGGTGTTCCTGAACAAGCGGAACACCCGAACTTTTTTTTTTAAAAAACCATATCCAAAAAAACGGTAGGTATATTCCATGTTCTTCTTCTACGAGATTTTTATAATTAAACATTTACAATATAGTAATTTAGATGAATGTATGCATATTTTATCATGTTATAAATACGTTTTAGGTTAAAAAAAGAGTTAAAAAAGTTTCTTTAACTCTTTTTTAACCTAAAACTTTTTAACTCTTTTTTTTCGACACACACATTAGATCATGAACATTATTTGCTAGTTTTATAATACAAAACAATAGAATAATAAATTTAAAATAATATATGATTAAAAAAATAGGCTCTATGTATAAGATACTGTATAAATGAATTAAATATTTCTATGTACTATATTGAAACACGCTAAACATAGATGTTGAAAACCATTACACCCCCCACAATACGTTACAACCTGTTTGGTTCTATTCCTTGAAAATTTTCTTCCAATTTTGCCATTTCGAGATGAATCATCTTTTTTTCAAAAGTTCATGGCGCGATCGTCTTGCAATGATAGATGATGCCGTTTTTTGGATTTCATATATTGCCGAAAAGAGATTCTTCCTCGAAAAGGTATCATGCTTTCGTCAACACAGACATATTCTTGTGGTTCATAATATTTTTTATAATTGATATTGAGATCATCGAAAATATTGTGAATTTTTGCTAACCGATCTTCTGGGTTTGCAGTGGAATTATCCGCAAAATGTATCATTTGGAGCAAAATCATTATACTTTGTGGAAATTTCTGCCTGAAATGAATGTCTTTGCTCCAATATAAATAAATACTGTGTAGTTTGACAATCCAAATAATTAAATCAAAAAACCTCTTCATTTCCAACTTATTTGTCGGCGATCAAGAACGTGATCTGGATGATATTCGTTGAGTTATTCCTTCAATCACTTGATCAGCATATCGATTTGATTGACATTAAATGAACCGTGATCAATATGCCAATAAGTCATATGCAAAGAGTAAGGCCCGATCCACACTATGATGCCGGTAACAGTTCCATCTCGGTCTCGGTCCCGTCAAATATTTTCATACAAAAAACGGGATTGGAACGATCCGATAGTGTGAATACTCTGATTGTTTCTTGTGTAAGAATATTTGATCGGACCGAGACCGGAGCGAGATCTAACCGTCAACGGCATCATAGTGTGGATCAGGCCTAAGTATGACTTATACTTTGAAAGCATGATATTTTGAACCAATAATATTGGTTAGAATAAGACCAATAGAAAACGTCTCTTTATTTTGGGGGATGAACAGAAAAAAGTAAAAACAATCGTTTCTATTGAATAAATAGTGAAAAAATGGAATTATCTTCTCTATTGTTTATAGTATTTAAAATAAATGTTCTAAAAAGCAATAAAAAAGAGTCTTCTCAATTGCATTGTCTTAGACTTAAATCTTTTCAAACATTTAATTCCATTCATCGTTAAAATAAACTTGTCACAGATGACATATTTCATGTAATAAAAAAAGGTCGATGTAATTTGTTACAATATAGACATATCAAAAAATATATCTGAATAGTTATGTACCGTTTGACTTTTGTGTTTTTCATAATGAAAAAGTAAATTTGAATCATAGAATAAATAATCTGTACGCGAAGTAATACGCTACGTCAACCATCAGTGATTGATACCACAAATAAGATGTAATCTATCCAAAAAATATATAAACCATCATGTATCATTACAATGTATTATTCAAAAAGATATGTACAAAAAAAAAAAAAAAATATGCGTTGCATCCCATATGGACCACACAGGCCGCGTCGGGCACCGGTGACTGATGGCCTAAAATAGGTTCTATTTAATTTTTTTTTTAAATTTTGACCACAATTTATAATCCTTGTATATAAATATATAATATAGAACTAAATTTGTATGATGGCCTGGTGGGTCATTTTTGAAAAATGTCCTTGGCACGATACGTGTTAAACGGTATATTTTCAGCCAATACGATGCATGTTGATTATGTGTGTATGACGCGGATTTCATTTTCAATAAATATAAATCATGTTAATGTAAACATTTAACAACAAATGTCGGTTCTAAATATAACTTTGCGTATATATTTACATTCTTCTCGCAAATGTGTGTGGGATTAACTTCCTACTATATCCAGTTTACGTCGTGGGAACTGAGAAATCGTTTCTGCATCTGGGTCGTGCAATAAGATGCCGTTGCATTTGTATGCACACATAATAGTGCGGTGTGACCTCATCGCTCTTGTGACAACAGTGCTCAATTATTGATCACTTCCACAAAAGAGGCGGAGGACGCGCCTTCCAAAGAGGAGGATTAACTCCCCCCCAGCTGCCGGATGAAAGAAGCGATGCTCATCGGGTCGATGCTTTTAGAGCGTCCTGTTCTTGGTACTCTGTGAACATCTGATATTTTACTCCCGTAACACACGCTACGACCGAGTGTTCAGTCATCCATCTTCATCATGCTGGATTTTTTCTGGCATAATTCTGTCACGAACGGGTTCAGAGACCGGCATAAGATACCGTTCAAGTGCCTTTCGATGCCTCGTTGATGTATCCTGACACCTTTTACAAAGTAGAATCCGATGTTCTTATACGCCGATTCTTGATTATTAATAGGAAAAATAGATTTTTGATAAAGCATGCATGTGCTTTTTTGAGTGTTCTGAATGAGTTGCGTGGGCGAAAATAAAGCGCATCATAAATGCATCCTTTCTGCTGCACGAACAGAAGCTATTGCAGCTTAAAAATATGATCGCATCCGTTGCGAAGCGCATGTTATGAGCAGCAAGTGCTTCGTTTCAATTTTATTATCTTGCTTCGACGTATGTCCAGTGTAAAATTTAAGCTTTTTTGCTTTTGAGCTTCCAGAGCATTGAACTCTGAATTGAATTGTGGAATATGAAGAACTTATATTCCTAATGTATTTTTTAACCCATCCAATGCAAGAACAACGGGCCTCAAACCACTGAGGTGCACTAACCCGTCTGCCGTTAACCTCAACTGTCTGTATGGAACAGGTGCCAGCAACAAGCGCAAAAGATTAAATCTAAACTAAATGTATTTAAAAAAGCACGCTTATTGCATTAATAATAACCAAAATCAACGAGGAATGATTCCAGCGCATAACCAGGATTACCAGGATCATGATTGAAAAGCGCAGCAAATAGGTATTCGTTACTTTGGCGTGTTTCATTGAATGCAAAAGCTCTCCTCAGCTTCTAATTTTTCACAAATTGAGGATACACCATCAATTGATTATCACATTATTTACTAGAACACGTGAAATGAAATATAGTAAAACTGATTCAAACCATGGCTCAACCCAATATCTCGTCTTGTAAATAAATTATTCATTGTTTCATTACAGCAATAGATATGCAAAGTATTTCTAGATTTAAAATAACATTTGTTTGCGAATAGGAAATAATAATAGTGTATTTTTCACACTTAAGGATGTTCTTGAAATCCGCCAAATAGTATAAAAATTCAGTCGCAATTAAGCTCGTCGACCTTTTGGTACGCAATTTCTATTTAAAATAAAAGCTCAAACGTCATAAGTTGGCATCATCTGGGACCAACCAGGTGAATATCCTAACCAGCATCTCGTTGCAATGATTTGACAAAACCTTTCTTTTCATGTTTTTTGTATCATTTGAGGAGAATGAACTAAAAGTGCATGCTATTCTTCCTCGATTTTTTTGTTGTTGAACATTGTTTAAAATATTTGATGGTTTATTGCCCTATCGAGTCTATTTTAAGTATTTATCAATAGTATCGTATAATATTTTCGCAGATCGACTCTTCGTTGTATCCAAAGTCGAGGACGTCAATAAACAGATCTGTGCTTTCTTCAAAGGCAGTATATTAACTTGTTTATAATGTGTCGACACTTATGTTTGCTACTCATGCCAAAAAGTTGTGAATTCGTTGATCTTTTTTTCCGAGTACTAGACCATGAACTGTTTAAAAGTTTATTGGCAGTACAACGCCCTCTTCTTTGATGTAGTGTAGTGAAGATTTTTTGCATTTGTCCTGATTGCGTTTGTTGAACCTCTGAATTGCCTCGCGGTGATCAACAACCGCGAAATGTTAACAATTTCCTCCAAATAATGATCATGCTGAGGAATGATTAGATATCTTTTTTTATCTATGTCCAATCTAATGAATGCCCTTATTTACATTTAAAAAAAACTGGAAGTCGTTATAATATATGTACGTATTTTTTTCAGGTGAGTACCTTAGCCTGTTTCCTAAAGTCCTAATACAGAATGTGTGGGTAAGTCAATTTGGATACACAAAACACGTTTTTTTTGTATATTATACCAACAGGCTATATTTTTAATTTGATATATACATACATAGGATAAAAGAGCAAATACAAGTCATTCAAAAGCTTGGGTAGAGGAATTCAAACATCTAAATATAAATATTAAGCTTTTCCTTATTGCCTCACCGGTCAAGCTACTTTCAAACATCAAGAGCCTTATTATATATATTTATGGATTGCAACTACCAAAGGATATTATAAATGGCGGATCCAGCTTAAATCTAAAATATTGATCTATTTCACATACAACTAATGCTGGTTTTATGATAATGGTTTCACCTGGAAGTCGTAATTTCTATATATCTATCATCGACGTCAATGCATTGTTGGCAACGAACCACGACGAACCCACGTCAAATCAATTATAAATCAAGGATTTCGCGAATTTATTTAAAACCGCAGTATTATCAATGCTTCTTGAGATCCTTTAATTATACAAGTATTCGAAATTTTAAACACAGACATTTAGGCATCAGTCGAACCATTCTAAGGCTTCCAGTGGTCATTATCTACGCTGCTTTAGATAAAATTGTTAAATAAATCTTCAATTGTATTAAGATTGCTTTTGAAGAAGTATTAAAAAGCCAAATAAACGTTGAGGCTAACCGACTACTTAACGTTTTGAGCAAACTTGTTTTATTTGGCCACAGCCATTAAACCACCGTTACGGTTGAACATCATGTTTTTTTTACTGTTACTACGGAAGAAAGGGAAAGCACCTTGCAAACATGTTTGAATAAGAACAATTATTAGCACAATTTGCACAAATGTATGTTGTCAGTCGGAAGATGGATATCTTCCATAACAACGCCTTCGAGTGATTTAAATGGAGCAATGTCTTTTAAAACGATGTGTTTGATCAACTTTTCGTCATGGACGACATCTGCACGTTTGTTTTGCAGAACGCCCCAGTCGTGGCATAACAATTCAACACTTTCGGTATTGACTTTTGTCAAATATAATCATTTATATTCAGTGTGTTTAAAAATAAGAGTTTTCCGAGAAATGCATACACCGGTCACAGGCACGAGTCGATCGGTTTCGCAACATAAATACAAGTTTCCAAAGGAAAACATCGCATGAAAATGATCACACGATAACGTATAATAGTGTATTTTATAAGCGCCATTAAAACAAGGACGTTAACTGAAACAGTAATTTCTAGTTTCGAGACCATTTCACTGGTACAATTTAGTTTTGAGTAAATTGTGAAACACATAACATGGACAGAATGTCACTCATTCTTTAACGTAAATGTTTAATTGTTTGCATAAACAGAGAGTTAAGAAACATATTTTAACATATATAGGACGACAATAATTAAAATAACAATCAACATACTTAAGAAAGCTTCAGCCTTTATGATTTTGTAGTAAAGACCTGTATAAATAATAATTCCAAGGAGCCAAATCTGAAGAGTATAAAAGACTTGATAGAACTATCCAGTTTAATGTCTGAATTTTGTCACGAATAATTGTTGGAAATTGGAATTAAATCAGTGATTTTATACAAAAACAGATGATTTCCATTAATTTTCAACAAAGAAGTGTTCATCTGCTGCTCTTTGTTATATCAAGATAGTTCGTACTGCATCAAATCTTTTTTAAATCCGCCTACACTGTGTACTGTAAAAATAAGAGTCTCTGCAACAATTTTTCAACGTTTCATCGAAGACCTGATTTATATACAGTGTACTCTCGATTACACGAGTGTGGATCATCCGGTATGCAGATTATCCGTGCCTGAATTTTTATTATTTTTTTTATATGATTGTGAGATGCATACAACAAAATGAACACAATACTAAAAAATATGGGGATACTCGGATAATGAGGCAACTCCCGAACAGTACATGAGGTGTTATATATACAGGTCCAGATTAAAAAAACGAAACTCTTCAAAGCGATAAGGATGATGCTTGTGTCTTTTTTTTAAGTTGTAAGCTAATTTTAAATTATCATAGACTTGGATGTTATATTTGCATGTCCACCATTTATCATCCGCACAAATCCACTTATCTGTCAGGACCGTTGCAGCGTGTATGAAACTTGTACATAAATAAATAAACACTATCGATAGCACACAATATTCAGAGGCGAGATTAGTATCAATGAAACGTCTTTATCCTCACAGTCTTCTTAAAACTCTTGTTGAGGAAGATGACAACTTGATCATTTTCTGGAAAAAATATTACGATATTGGATGCTATGCACAGAATAACACAATCTTGGTCAAAATAAAGCCAGAAAAACTCCTTCGATCATGGATAATGATTCTCACAATAGAAACAGATTGATGCATTCTGAAAATAATGAAATGATATAACTAAAATATGTGGATTATTGGAAAATTTGAAATGTTTTCAAAAGGTGAATATGGGAAACATCGAGGAGTTTTTTGATCATGATTTTAATGATCCAAGTTTAGAAATGCACGGGATGAAGTATTAAAAAAATGAAACTAAAATGTGTATTGTGTAAATATGATATTATATACGAAATCAATTATAAATTTGATTATTTGGATTATCCGTGTTTTTCAGCTATCCATGCTCTTTCTCCCCAGCATTGGCCCGGATAATCGAGAGTCGAGAATAAATACTTCATATATAATATGTTGTTTCATGGTTTAAACGGCCTTGCTCACATTCCAGCCTTGATCATTAAAAAAAACAGCATTCAGTGCCTGATTGTTTCTTCATCAGTGTTTTGGTTCGATTATCAAAAAAACTTACCCTTAACAACAAAAATAAAATCGACCAATATGTTTTTCTACGCGTAAAATCATAAGCAATGATGTCTTAAATAATGATTTAATTCCTGGTACACTTTGAATTGCTGAAATTTATATTAATTGTCTAAAGTCTAAAGACGCTCACGCAATTAATTGAAACCAAAAGTGATATCATCATTAAAACGGGTAGCATTCAATGTGCTAATTTTAAAACATTGCCATTTTTAATCTTCAAATTAGTTAATAATTAAGCTGTTTTCTCAGAATTGCTAACGATCAAGTTCATTCGGTCACACTGACTGATCTCATTCGATCACACGATTTTCTATTCTGATGAATTCTCTGAAGCAGAATTGTGCCCATGTGCCTTGCTGAAAAACGATTCCAGAAGTTTCAGTTCGAAAAATAATCGTAAATCGAATTATAAAAACAGCGTGTTTAATCAATTCTCACTGCATAAAACAGCAAATGGCCCGTAATTAAAAATAATTCCCGATATCGCATTTTATCACCTCGTAAAAATATGGATTGTAAATCAAAATTCTAGCAAATTCTCATTTTTTATGAAATTTGCGAATTTTAAATGACGCATTCCCATTTTGATCCAGCTCAAATATTTATCTTGAGCGTTCAGGTGCAATAATGCTTACACTAAATAATCTCTGGAACGTGATATGTGCGTGATATATGCTGCTGTTTTATTCTCATTATCTTTTGGTAAATGAATTAAGTTATTTAAATTCAATATAGGAGGAATGCAAGGCTTGTGCGACGAACCGAAGATTGTCTTCGAATGCTGAGGACGCGTGCCGAAGGATAATATTATAAATGCATCAAATAGCAATGATCTAGCAATTCTAATCTCGCAGCTCATTTTCCAAGATCCGGCGATAATTCGTGTCCTCTTGTTTCAAGCACGAGTTCAAGTTTAAATTACAACTGCAAACATATTTTTCTTCTATTCTGCAATTTAACGATTTCAAATGGCGACGTTCGCCTTGTTTTTGTTCAGAATATCTTATTCTTAGAGCATCGTCGATCAAAAATAGTTCGGTCATTCACGCCTTCGTGCGATCAAAATAATCTGATCGAGTTAAACATCTTCGAATTGGCGACCCGGCGAAGAAAGTGACCTGCAGTAATTTGCAGCCTCGACAGTTTATCGACATTTGAGTCGCCTTGGACAAGGAAGGTTAAAAATCGGTCTTCCAAAAAGGCCAATTGTGGCAAACGAGAACGCCCGAAGGTGAATGCTGATAAATTTCGCGAGTAGCCTCTGTCGTAATAAGCAATTCGAAGCAATTTAGATATGTTACCGGGTCGAACAATGGACCTGTGAAGTTTCTCCAACTTTTGCCAGCTTTTCTCGCATAACCCACTTACAAACGAGACAAAAGACAAACGAGAGGTCACCTTTGAAGGTGTCGGTTGTTCAGCTCGCTTTCCCTTTTTCGGTTTCCTTGACAGCCCACCATCACCTCAAGACGTGAGTCACTCCATGAATACTCAGTGCTAGATTTTCATTTATCCATTTTGGACGTTTCCAATGACGAATTAAAGTGGTGATGCCAAAATGAAGAGAATTCCATAGATTGATCGTTATGCAGACTTGGCGTGTCGCAAGTCTAGAGTTCATGTCTTTGATACGTCAACATAATTGCATCGTTGCAAGGTGCACATTATCATATCAACGTATATAAAAGCCATAAAAAATAGATTTATGCAACGGCTTACATGAAATCAATTCATACTACATACAACATAAAAGTATGTATTAGATAATATAATATTAAATAACCTAGTCCTTCTTTTTTCAAAATTATTAAGATGTTGCAAAAGCACTTAAGTCCTCCTTTTAATAGTGTATTTCAATAGCAGCAAAAAGTAACTGGTTAACTAGCAACATTCACTACAAAATTTACCATTCATTATTCCAAGACAAATGCTTTATGTGTATTAATAAGTCTTCGAGAGTTTTGCTTTATTTAACCTACTCATCAGACTTAAATATATTTAACACACTCGCTGATAAATACTGCAAAAGTATTGATTGAATTTTATGCATTGTTTTTTTTACATTTGTTAACGGATTTTTTTTAACTAAAAGATGAAGCTGTGTTTGTGTAATATATAATAAAATAGGCGCACTGGTCTAGTGGTTACTATATACTACGCATACAGACAAACATAGTGAGTTTGACTTACCCCCTATATAGAATTTTCACTTAAATTTATTCCCAATTTGGCTCCCCAATTTATTTTAGAAAACAATCCGGATTTATACCTTTTTGTACGAAAATCTAACCTGTTTCCCAAATCTCAAGATAAAAAAAATATTCTAGCCATTGATAATCCAGAAGACAAATTGATCCCTGATTTTTGTAATACATACATACATACATGGCTTTAAAATTATCAAAGACAACTATGAATATTATGTAGAAACTAATATCTGAAATGCTCTCATTCATCATAACAATCATAAAAGAAGACGTCACAGTCGAATTTCCGACACTTGGCAGACTGCTTAATATAAGTATATGACATTGAGGAGTCAGTATAGTCTCATGACGTGGAAATTGTTACCAACCTTGCTGAGATGGATGATCAAAATGCATTACGAGAAGAAGAGTGTCATAATATATCATTAGCACTATCAGATCATTTTTGTACGTGTATACAATCATACGATTTTTTGTTAAGCTTCGTCAAGTTTTGTTATTAAGGGCTTTAGCACCAACCAATTGATCGATAATGTACATCAATCAATTAATTGATAATAGTAGTATAACGATTGCTTTCGTCTATATTTTTGTATACATGTGATAAAATAAATAATAAATTGCAGGAAACGCAGACTGCATCAACACGTCTAGACATATCGAGTTGGAAGAACATCCTGTCTCACCCTAATCTTAACCAACCCTCCGAGGAACCCATTTAAATTATTTAGCATAAATATATTAGGTTTTAAATTAATTCCGGGCCAATTTATAGTGGGCTTGATCCTGGATTCAACGATAATTATAAAAGTTCGAGTTTAACACTTGTTCTTGTTGTGAAAGTACATATTTATATTTATGAATGAACGTATCGATTCAGACTTACTCTGATTTCCTTGTTTGCTTACCTTACTTGAAATTTCTATTCAACAATTCTACAAGTATTTTTTCAACCATAAGTGGAAGACAGATGAAAAGTTATTACCCTAAAATAATCTCCTGTGGAGATCACTTACATTCGATACGATTCGACACTGATTACTAGCTTAATTACTCCTTTAATGAAAATTATGGATGCTTTATATTAAATTTTTAATTTATCTTATAAGAGGAATCACAAGAGTTCTGATTGAGCAGGTCAATCGTCATATATTTTTATGATCATCAATCGCATCCATGACACCAATTTGTCACGATTTTGATATTGTGGGCTTGCTGTGAATTATTTATATTTTCGATTGCAATATCCACAATGCTTCATTTATAAGTTACATTTCGCGATAAGCCGATAAAGAGTTGAATTAACTCCTAATCATTCATATTGTGAAGTGTGTCAAAACAACTCAGCACTCATTATCTTCGAATTTTAATACCCATCAATCGATCATAATTTTTTAATCCGCGAAAAAAACATACATTTAATCGAATTACGTCAATGCATTTTCTTGGTGTAAAACAGGTGCATATGCATTTTCAATGTCGATGCAAAAATATTTTGAATTATCCATACATATTGAGTAGACAATGTGTGACAGGTTAAATTCCTATGTGAGAATGATGATTAAGGATAATTTCATAATATCAATTTTCGTACAGCACCTACTGTCATTATCGCCTACTCTTCGTGTATTATGCAAAATATGCCAATTTTACAATTTGGATCCGAATGTGTGAAATAATAGTCTAAAACGTTTTGCTAAAAAGGGAAAAAACCATTGACATCAGCGTTTATCCATCCTTACGTGCCGCCAAATATTTTTATTCATGTCGCATTTTTTGGCTTTGAACTATGGACTGGACTATGAAAATGGAACAGATGATGTGATTTTGTAACATTTTAATATCAATTGTTGAATCATGGCGTTAGACAATTCCATCGCTTGAGGTGTAATAGTGTATTTCTACGATAACATTGAATTTCTCTTTATTATTCGTCTTCCATATTCATGACGAGCATGTGTCAAACACACATTATGGATACTAATTGATAATTGTTACGAAATTTAATAACTTGCTTGCATCATCTTTAAAGAAAAGAAAATTTAAAAGCCTTGGGATTGTATGGAATGCATCCTAATAATCCTGTTTGGAAAACAAATGCTGTTATCATACGATCAATCGATCATTATAAGCTATGCTTACATTAAGCACATTTTTATAACATTAGACAAAAGCCTTACTTTTAATCTAATTGAATCGCAATAATTTATACTAACTCTTAAAATTGCTAATACAATCTTCAAAAAAAAATAATTAAACAATGCTAGGAAGATATAATAATTGATTTAATGTTTTAAAAAAGCAATTTCTCTTAATGAAACTGAAAGATGTAATCTGTTTTAAAATTTAAATCGAAAAACAAATAGGAAGATGTTGGTTATTATAGACGAGGAAGATCCTTTATCAATATCTATTGAGTCCCAGAACTAAGCAAGTGCGACAGCTGTACAAACACAGGATCCAGGATGAAAGAGAGTGGGCACAACTTAAACTGACAAAAAAATATCCAAGTATAATAGTCTAAATGTGTTTTCCGTCATTTCTCATGATCATTTATTCAGTTTGTCCATCTTATGCTTCCTTGAGGGTTTCAAGTTATTAAAATTAGTTTCTTAACTTTATAATTTATTAACAATTATTCATGGTGAAACTTTAGTCTGTGTTAGTTTTCATCATTCTTTCAACCACGCGTCTAAAAAATTGTGATGCAATCAAAGAATTTGCTTAAATGATATCCAACAATGCAATTAAAACAACTGTCTTATTGAAGTAAATGATCTTGTCCGCTTTTAGTGAGAAAAAAAAATGAGACCCACAATTACTCATACATATAAGATGTACCCATAAAGATTTTCGTTTTTTAAATGAAAGATTTGAATGCTCATATTTTTTTAAAATTTGTAACATATTATTACAAAATTTAATCTCCATCGTTAGATGGAGAAAAGATTAACCCCACTCCGCCTATCTGGTAACATTTTAATGCATCTGTCATAAAAAATCACGGGCTTTGAACGAAAATATTCTTAAAGTCCATTTTTGAACTCATAGTTTGTTTTGTAATTTTTCCCATCCAAATAATTTTGACACAGATCTAAAAAGATAGAAATCTGACGGAAAGATGTCTGGAGAATAAGTAGGATATCGAATTGTCTTCTATCCAAGGCTGTTTATTTTTTCCCGCGCTATTTTCGCCATAAGGGTGCGAGGTTCTCTTCGCTTAGCTCGTGCGGCACCCAGATCTTTTTCAGATTTCTTTGAACACTCGATCATGAATATTCGAGATTAATCGATATTTTTTCAATAGTTGCTGTTGGATTACTTTCGATTTTAGCAATCAATGTGGCGGTATCCACCTTACACTGACTTCCACTTCTAGGGTAATTTTCAGATCGAAATTCTGGAACCAATTTTGACATTTATGAACACTTAAAATATCGCCCAGTACAAGAAAAACGGTCAAACAAAACGAAAAAGATTTCTGAAGCATTTTCTGAAGCACATCAATTCTGATAGCCAATGTGCTTGAATTTGGATCTAATTTGCACTCGATCTGATTAATATTTTAGCAAAGTGTTTGTTTCCTTTGTTCACAAAATTCACATGGATTATCGATTGATCTAGATGGATGATCATTTTCAAACAATCTGTATTGTTTTTCTTGAGATTTTTTTTAATTAGATCGATCGCTATCATCAATCGAGATTCGCCTACGATTTATACTCGACGAACAGTTGATAAATCAGTTCATTAAAACAAATAAGTCCGGATGGGATTTCGGTGTTTGATATGAATGAATTTCTGATATGTTGATTCAATTGACGTTGATTGAAGTGCAAAGGGCATCTGTTTAAACATCCGCAAATTTGCAAACCGATGTCAGTTTTGCCTCGTATAATCCAATGAATACAAATATTTGGCCTTGTTCTTCATGTGTTGATGAACGAATTGCGCGAAAACATTTGATCTACTGTTTTTTGGGGGTTGCATAATAAGTAGGCAAACAAGTACAACGCATCTTTATTGCTGTCATTAATTAAGACGACGTATTTCGCGAGCGAATTTATTTTGCATTCATCATCGTATTAAATTTCTCAATTTAAAAGGATTAAGATGGTTAATATGTCCATGAGATGGTGAAGAAATATTGTACGAGGTTATGGACACGAGAACTTCTTTATGTGAAAGCAATCCAGTTCTAGTTCAACTCGTTAACACAACATTGGCAGAATCGCTTTCAATTTTAATATTTTTATTCAACGTAAAAGTATAATGATTAATAAACTGATGAAAGACCAATGCACTTATAATAAGCAATATCCATGATCGATTTCGACGGTATTGTTATGATCGGTAATAAGTGTCTTGTAGCTGAAATGCGTTCATATTTTCGCGTGATCGATGCGTGCTCTTTTTCCATGGATGCATAGTACACCATAAGGATGCTATAATTAGAGAGTGAAAGCTTTGTTTAGAAACCATACAAATGTGGAGAGCACGTGCTATTGCCTGGGAGGCTTCGTGATCTGATGATGTAAGTGTTGGATAAAAATATATTACTCCATAAATTTAGACAATACTCGTTAAATATAATGTGAATATATATTCAAATATCTTGAAGTGATTTTTTATTTTATAAAAAAACGGCTTAACCGCAAAAATGTTGCGTGCTTGTAATGAATTTAATCACTTCAATAATATCACATGTTTAAATGTTCATGCTCTGTTTGAGTGCATGTCTGATCTCCAAATATTAAATTCGATTTATGTTTGCAAAAATATGTAAATATCGTGTCTATCTTTACCACCCCTAAATAAGGCCTTCGAGTAAACAAGAAACACAACAATCCATACCAGGGCTTCTGCTCTAAAAATATTCATCAATATTAGGTCATTGTCATATTTTTATTTGTTCGAATCACACGCCTTAACAAAATACATTTTTTATTGTTTTACAATGTGGTTTTGTTATAGGATATATATGTGTCAAACGTGTTGCAGAACAAAGCACCATTACTTGACCCACATCCACTATCCGCGCGAAGAATATGGCGATAAGAGCAATTTTCTCTTTGAGGAGCCTTTTGGGTTATTCGACTCGGCTCCTGACCCTTCTCCGAAATCTAATCCCATAAAATTATAATAGTGTCTGGATATTTTTTACCGCATATCAGAAAAAAATCATGCAAATCTTCCGATGGGGCACGACGCTTCTGAGAAAAATGGACCAGGGATAAAAGAACTCTTAACCGGCAAATTCGGGGTCAATAACTAGAGGACAAACTCGACGAAACTGGTTTTTTCGTGATCTTATAAATACTGAGGCACTACAACGGCTTCTTCAACGTCGGTCCATTCATGTCGTAGGTCGGAAAATTTTGTACCGACATTTTGCATCTTAAGCAGCATATTTATCGATAATTTTAATTGTGTTCTTGTTAAAATGCAAATGCATCAATGTTTAGCATATTGAATCCTTTCGAAGTTTTGTCATGATTGAAATTATATTCTTTACAATTATTGAATGCTTACGATTTGGAAATAAATTAGGTTAAATTTTAAGTAACAATGAAAGCGTTTCCCCGAGAGATCCCAATTGCGAGACCGCTGTGGAGCCGACAGGAAGAACGCATCTTCCCCGGGACTGAGGCTATCGGTTGACTGTTTCATTCCGATCTCACGCACGTAAAAAAAAGCCGGAAGAGATCGTTATAAATGTCATGAATTGTGCCTGCAATTTTTTAACAGAGACGCCGGGTGTTTTTTACCCCATGCAGATCAGATCTAGAAATTTATGCATCAAAATTTCCGGTCTCCCAAATTTTTTGGTACGGCAATCTTAATTTGAACCTTATCTTTTATAATAAGAATGTTAGATCTAAGTCACTGCTCCAACATTTGGTCACATCTGAGTCCTCCAAAAGATACGCTAGCTGACTACATATATTTTTTGTAATTTTATTCTAGTCATACATGACTTTGATATTGCAAAACTAGAATCTTTAATGAATCGAATATATGTTTAGCAAATATTTGTATATAGCAATAATTAAAAATTAAAACCTCAATTCTTTATATCTAGATATTAAAAGATAAATCGGTAATCAGCATAAGTGGTAGCCCTGCCCTCGAGCTGATCAATTTATAGTGTATTTTAATGATTATAAGAACATTTGACTAAAATTTGAATGAAATATATGGTCGTTGATATGCGTTAAGAGCTTTAAGATATTTTGTCCTTCGGCAAGGTGCTAAATAAATTTATCCGTTTGGCAAACTTAAGGTTAGAGACCCGCAACCGGTAAATGCAAAAATTGTCTTTCGGAGAACGTCTCGTATGTTAAGTGGATTCATAATAAATTCGCGATATTTATACCACCACCTGAACATCTACTTACTCACCCCACACAAAAGAGCGTACGAAGAATTATATTAACAAAGGACGAAGTCTAGACTTAGAGACTGATATATGCGACCGTTAGAGGCGTTTGTTCTGGCGACCGACAAAAGAGGAAAAAAATACAAGACGAATGTCCCGATTCGCTGAAAGAATTGAGGAACAAAGATGGGTACAATGTGCTTTTGGAACGGTCTCAAAATGCGAAAGCTTAAGCAATATGCTACGAGCGTGAGATCCCCAAAGCTCGTGTTAATATTTCTGAACGACAATATGACGGTGTTCAAATTTTTGCAAAATGTAATTGAAGTTGTGCTTCTGGCGTTGTTACTTTGAAAATCGTAAATTATTTAGAAGACATCATCGATTATACCACACGCGATGATGAATGCATTCATGCTTTGATTGCATATCAATTCAATCAAGCTTTTAATTTTTTGGATGCACTTCCATTAGACACTAAGGTATTTATACTGCATGACTGATTCCGCTCCCGTTCGGTATCCAATCCAGTTACAGCTGGCTTTTCAGCTTATATATCTAGTCAACCATCAAAACGGCTGCTTGAATCACCATTAATTACCACGATTCAAAAATATTTTGCTATGACTAAACCATGGAGTACTGTGACCCCATGATTACACTTCAACTGTTCTTGAGATTTTTTCACTTTCTAGTTTTAGTGCGAGTTCCTTGCACCGGTTTATTATAAAATGGGACAAACAATTGACACACCTGATTGATTGTCCGCTATTGAATGCAGTTGCTTTAATCGGGTATTTACCAGTTATTTCAAAACGTACATGGGCAACATGGCCGACTTTATTGTTCCTTCTAACCGGATATCAAACAATGACAGTCTGTTTCACTTAACGTATGACTGCAGCGTTTTGCTGTACGAGGAAGTCATGCAAAATTCAATGTACATTTATTTTCAACAAACGTGATACGGTGGATCTCCGCCATTACGAAATTCAAGGGAACGTTTAAGTAAAAAATGTGTTTTTTTAAATAATAATACTATTGATTGTATTTTTGCGTATTCGATTATCGCGTTAATGTAATTACATGCATCAATATGCATGCACATAAGATAAATTGATCACTTCTTTTTTGCGTATGCGGTACCCATTTACGCGAATTCACTTTTACACGGCCAAGAAAAAAATGCATGAGACTCCCGCGTGGCAGAAGTAAAACTTCTACCTTCTTTCCTAGGAAGAGTTGATTTTATACATATCTTTTTTAAATTTATTAACGAAAATTGTTATTGATTTAGTAGTCTGCGATGGAGACGGAGAGACTAAAAACGATTTTCTATTCATTTTCGACCAATTGCCGATTGGAGTTTCACTTTGCGTGACGTCCACCAATGAACTGCGCTAAGTTCTCTCTGTCTCTGTCCGCCTCGGAGCTTCAATGCACAAGAGTGCTCTTTCTGAATAGTGAAGGTCAAAACGGATATTTCCGATAGTACTCCCATACAGGTTAATCGATAAATTTGGGTTAACGATCTATACAATTGTACGATGTATGCAAGATACTCTTTCCATCCCTGTCTTCCGTTCACTAAGAATGCTCTCTCGACCAATCGTTTGCTACCTCCCAAATTTGTTGGCATAGTATTTTTTTTCCACAATTTTAAAAAATCGGATAAGTTTCATTGCGATCTATTAATTTACAGAGCAACTCTTTCCTGCAAATCGGTTATCTAAGCATGTTTCCATTTTAGAAACAAGTCCATGACGTTTTCGAATAACTGTTTTAACAGAGTGATTGGTCTTTTTCATTTCTGCAATAATCCACTATTTGTCCTCGAGTGTCGATCATGCGTATAGGCGACTTTTTTTTCCAGTGAAATATACAATCCGATGATTTTCATCTTATATCTGGCTGTCATTCATTTTATTATAAATTCTTCAAATATGTCAAGACGTATTCCAAGAAATCATCTAAAATTTCTTGTGCATTCTGTGATCGTGTAGGCCTCTCATAATGACTATTTAAAGTCGTCGCTCCTTTGTGAGTCATTTTAGGTCAACGATTCGCAAGTATCCGCCAATGTATTGAAAATAAAACAGGTCAGTACTGTTCCCATTATGCGCTTTATATAACGTCGAAACGACATTATGCATTTTTCTTCCATTCTTGAAGTCATTCAAATGTTGCAAATACATAATAAGTGCAGCGTTCTAAAATGCTGCTTAGCAACGCCAGCGATCTTGTTCCATTTATACAGCATTTCAAACAAGTCTGAAAAAACCATACGAATTTGAACATTATTTTTCGTCATAGCTACCATCACCAATGAAGCTATTGAATTGCATTCAATTGGATCGAAGAAGATTAAATTATTTCACATGAATAATTACAAAACTGAATGAGAAGTGATGTAATGCTGATATCTAATTAAAATCAACAATCTCTTCAGATTGCTGAATAAGTTGATAACAGAAAATTGCAGATGACGTTTTATATTATAGCAAACGATGTATTTAAATGCAGATCGAGCCTCTGAATACCAAAAGTCAACCAACAAATTAGAATAATGCAAACATGCAAAGTACAATCCTATCCATGCAATGCTTTTTCGCGAACATGAAGGCTAGGTGTGAACTGACCGTGAGCAGCATTTTACTTGTTTTCTAATCTGCTTTAGGGCAGGACTATCATATATCCGGTCCTAGTTAAATGATTTCTGATCTTCAATATTTGCCAAAATTAATGCAATCTTCACATACAAGTCATAAAATAAAATAACCTGAACAGACGATCATAACACATCGTTTGAAGGATTCATATTGAGTTGACTATGTTAACCCTCTGAGCAGTGAGCTAATTTAAAATCTTCATACTCTTAGATGCTATATTTGCTTGTCCGCCACTTATCATCCGTACAAATCCACTTATCTATCAGGAACCTCACTGGGTTGTTTCTCACTGAGACCAAATTCGATAGAGTTAAATAAATAAACACTGTCGATAGCACAAAATATTCGGTCGTTTCATCCAGTAAACATAAACAATACACTTAAAATGACAGTGCCATGTACGCACAGTTACTGAACTGCGCTACGTTTGTTATAGTCTCTCTCAACATAAAAGAGTGCTCTTTCTGAATCACTGGAATTCGCTCGCAAATACGCGACCATCCCGCCATACAGGCTAATCACGATTTTTGACTGCATCCATTGTTACACCAAAATTAATCTGATTTATTTCCATAGCCGAGAATAAATCCGATATAGTTTCTACCTTGATTTTTTAATCAAGTATTAACTGATATCGATTTGTGTTTAGTCTATAAATTTGTTTATATAATTTACTCAATAGATGCTTCGAATGTTGATAGGATAGGATTAAGAAATGCCAAATAGTTGCTATACTTAGAATATAAAGATATTTTTATTTTAAATCATTGTTAAATAAGAAGATAAATGATTGAAAATTAAGTTAATCTCAAATAAAATCTAACGAGTTATTCGTAGATATGATGCAGCGTTCTCCGAGCATCCTGATTTAAAAAAAACTAGCTAGCTATATGAATAGCTCAAAACGTTATAATTAATGACTACATGCAAAAAATGCATGTGCATATCAACAAGCTCAACAATAAATCTGTCTTAAAGCCAAAATAAATGATTTGCCAAATTGATATGGATAAGGTCATTTTAAATCCTCAACGAAAAACTGATTAAAATTTTTAAGATTTCCACGACGACATCATGTTTGTATCAGATTTTTAAATTCCTACAATTTGCTTAAATTTGTTCATGGGATAGCGAATTTCCGCTTGTTATCAACAATGTATGCCAAGAATTTCCTGTTTGTCGAATGTAAAAATATAGCAATCCCTCTAGATCTCCACTTTTTTTTATAAATACATAACAATGTGGCTAAAATTGTTGCTTGCAGAAGATCTTGGCTCAAATCTCTAGGTTATGAAGTAACCGAATGCTTAAGGTTAATTCATGATCTGGCACACGACCGACTTTAACTGGTGGTTAGCTCAGTATAACCGACATGTAATATTATTTAGAATTTCTCAATAAATGTTCTGTCATAATTACATAACGTACATAAAATGTGCAGAATTTTTGCACTACAATTAAACGATTTATATACGACAGGAACAGCTCAGCTTAGGTTATTCATAGAATTGAAAACTATTTTTTCGGATGAAATTTTGCAATGTTTATCCGTAATATAGTTTATAATTAACGTTTCTGATTAAATTAATATTTATAGTTCTTCGATTTTATTTTTACGTCATAAATTAACAAATTTAAGCTGAAAGATTTATGACAAATATGAGAATGTTGAAAGCATTGTTCCATGACCCATAGATGCTGAAAAGATGAAGGTGATGGTGACAAATCTTTTATATTTAATTCGCAACAGTCGCTTAACCTCGTCTTGGACCTTTAATTCCTTTCTCGTTATATAAAAATATGAAGCAGCTATAAAATATATTTTAGCTTGCTCACTTTGCGAAATCAATATTTTTGATCCTAAACAATTATGATATAAATTCACAAAAGTTGAGAATTTTTGATTGTATTGAAAATTTAACGAAGGATATTTCAAACAACATGAGAATACATAGAAAATTAAAAATGCGAATTTTAATGTGCAGTAAGCATACAAATCATAGTTTGTCCGAAGTCTTCGCATGATCATCGTCCACGCTCTGTAGATGTCCGCGGTCCTCTTAAAGCTTCAAGGCTTATGTCGAATCTACCCTTGGACGTCATATTTATGAAGGCTTTATAGTAAGTTATTAGAAAGTTTGGTCACCAAGTGTTCCTGCATCGGTACGTCGTTCAATCACCCACGAGGGGTTCTTATAATGGGCGGGCGGTGCATCTGATCCGCCCGAAGTTCCGGCGTGCCCTGCATCGAAATGTCTTCATTTCCGCCAGTGGGAGACAGGAGATTAACAATACGGATCGGCAAATGCAACAAAGTGTGTCAATGGATTTCCACGTAAAATGTAGGGACCTACCGTTGGCCAGTCGATTGAGGCCCGCTTCACCTTGGCACAGTTGGCCAACAATTTCACCGCTCTACCGCCTTGTGTCTATTGCAATACTCTGGTTGCATGCAACCCATATACGAGCAAATTTTGCCTCGTATTTATGCATGAATATGCATGTGTATGTGTCCGTTTATAATATGCTTCTTAAGGTGATTCCATAAGCGCTTTCAGCACTTTCACGCCGATAACGAAGCGGAGTGAAAGCGTTCAAGAATTATGTATTTATTGGCGATGATTGCCGAACGTCGAAATTCCCGTCTAATCGTATGAAAATATTGACTTTTTTGTTACTCACTTTCAAAGTATGCGATATGAGGAATCCTTCTGGGAAATGTTAGTCTTGTTTTTCATTGACGGGGCCACGCGGTTGAAGATTAGCAGACAGCATTCTGCTTTTCCGCCATCGCCTGTTATTGTTTTTTTTTTTCGACTAATAATTAAGCCGGATTTCTAAGGTATAAGCATGTGGTATAATTTTTAAGTAGTGAATCATTGACTTGAAATTCTTACAGATTTCCCCCAAAAATATTTGTTCATAAAGAGGAATTTGTTCGCCAGCGGAAGTTTTTAGAAGCGATGAGGTGGAAAGATTTCTGAAAACGTATTTCAAGTCAAATTCATCCTAATAAAGCATGCAATTTTAATCCCAATGTTTCCTCGACGATACACATTATGTCTGATACATGTTGCAGTTTCTTGAGATTGTATATGACAAAGACTCTTTTAACACAATGGTTGCAGAAAAGGATAAAAAATAATAAAGTTTTCCCCGTTATAACCGAGAGAATTAAAATTGTACACATCGTGTTATTCAAGGAAATTTTGCAATTGAATGATTTTAAACTTAAAATTACGCAAATCAAGCTTGTGCGATTTTTCATTATTATTAGATTACTATTTAAATATGTATAAAATGTATGCGATTCACCAAGTCAACTGTTACTAAAATTACACCATTATAGCTCTGTTAGAATTAAAATCTGATGATAAGATATAACAATCCAACAGTTCGATTACAGACAAATTATATTAATATATAATATGTTCAATCAACTCAAACTAAGATCCTTTTTGGTCATGATTTCAACCTTTTATCATTCAACACTATATAACAGATTTCAATCCAATAAAAAATAAACAGGTCAACGTATCTACTGAAAAATAATTGTTTGTAAACAGTTAAAAAGTGAATCTTCAATGAGAATAGAAGCGTATTCCAAAGAGTCACGTTCGTACAGCGTGCGACACGTTCATCACCAAACCCAACGCTCTAATCTGGGTCAACGACGGCTTTATCGAACGATGAATTCGCATATGTAAAATTAAATTATTTTAAAATGTGTAATTAAACTATATGAATATTAGTTTTTGGCATTTCTTATCTAATCACAAATTTATTGAGAGCCTCTGATTAATGGCTATAAATTTATGATGGTGTAGTGCTAACAGTTGTTCAGAACTTCTTAATTTATTTGAAATACAATAGAAAACTTTCAGATTTGTTCTACATTTTTATTGATTATCGATTTCTAACGTTTTAACAACTTGAGAGAGACCGGCAAATCAGTATTGTGATGTTGGTTTACACAGTGGAAAATAAAAACATGAAGCTCAAAGTGCAATTTTATATCAATTGATTGAATGCATTTTGAATCATCATATGCACCTGGTTAATAATAGGGATTTATCGTTGTTTATAAACAACCATCTAGAACCATAGATGACAATTGATTGTCTCAATCAGCACTCATTATCAATGGCGTGATCTATCTATCCATTAAAACACATGCAAGAGATGGTGTCGTACATCACAAACCACGATTATTTGTTACTTCCAAATGCTTCTTATGACATTATTAAGATTTTAAATCTCAATTAAATAAAACAGCGTTGATATGCTAATTTTTTTTTCGGGGATTTATTTATGATCTAATAAATGTATTTGGATCTAAGAATTGCAGAACCTGGAAAAAACGCTCATGTTCATTGGATTATTCAACGGACTCCCCAGCGAGAATTGTCGGCTCTCGACTTGTTTTATAAGACACCAAGATGATTTGCGTGATCGGTTCTATAATTTAGGGCCGCGGGCGAACATATCTGCAAAAAAATCGCCCATTAATGAACACATTTAAGTTTTTGCCCGCCACTTTTTGTGGACGTTCCAGGGGAATCCAACCAGGCGAACAGTTTCTCTTCTACGAAGTCAAACGATGACAATTGAAATGCACGACTCGTTGTGGAATCACGTTGGCGTTGAGGTTTTATGAGTGACACAGTTGAAGCCACATTGTTATTGTGTGATTTATATTTTGGGAAAATTCCGAGAAGCTTCCTGATTGTGTCATGTTTACAGTTGTGCTTTCATGTCGAATTTCTGATGGCATGTCTAATTTATGCCATCAAATTAGCGTATGACTATATTTATTCGTAACCAATTCCTATAAAATCTTACCAAATATTCCGTACGAAATTGATTTTCCTCAACGTATTTTCCTAGCGTAAGATACAGTCAAACACCGTATTTAGTTAAAACGCGTTTCTACTAGTTGAAACTAGTTTATACTGGATGCCTTTATTATATCTAGAATTGCCTACATAGAAAAATATTAATCATTTCTATTGTTATGTTGTTTTTAGTCTATCTCGACCTCCTTGACCAAGTTTGAAGTGTGTTTGAAAATTTTTACTAAATCTTCAGTCTTTTCATTTCTAAAAAAACCCTACATCATCGCACTTTTATCTTCTTGTTTATTTGTAGACACTGTATACACGAGGAATATCCATTAAGTAAGTGTACTATTTTTTTATATATTTTTTTAGAAAAAGTGTTTTTGAAAAAAATATACAGGATATTGTTGAAACACTTGTTAACTTTATCTCAACATAATCCCCATTCCGTTCATTGTATCTGGTGAGTCGTGGCACAAGCTTCTTTATACCCTCGAAGAACTCTCCCGCCAGTTCTTTCCTCCCACTTCAGACCTTCTTTCTGCACCAGCTCGTCGGTTGAAAAATTAATTCCACCCATGTGTTTTTTCAGAGAGGGGAAAAGATGATAATCTGAAGGCGCCAAGTCAGGGAACATTTTTTAGAGTATTTTTAAAGTCTTACAATATCGTTGTGCATTGATGATCTCTCCCTAAAGCAGAAATTTGACCAAAATTATGCCTTTTCAGTTGCCAATGTTGTACTATAAATTTTCTTCAATTTAGCAATGATATCAATACGATGTGAATTAAATAGTACAAATTCTAATATTTAACTATCTCTCAAATACGATAATTTTCCTCGCAAAGCACAAAATATAAACATTCCACTAAATATACTAAATGATATTTATAAATAAGTTGCGAAATTATCATATTTTTACTAAATTGCTGTAAATCAAATTAGTGAATTCAAGGATATATATACTATAATTTTGGAATTCTATTCATTCTCGTTTATACGTAAATAATGCAGTAAAAACAATGAATTTAAAGTGCGATGTAATTCGAGGATATTTCGATGTAATTCAACTTAAATAGCACAACTTTTGTAGCAGTGTTTGGATATTGAAAAACTTGCGCAATAAACTTCTTGTGGTATAATGTAACAATGATGATGACATTGTTTAATTTTCAACATCAATAAAGCCTAAGACATTACATTGTCTTGCTAAGTTTATTAAACTGTTATTTGCTTATATTTTTACAACAATGTTCAACGTATGAAACTGTTGGTTTTATACAATAAACTATTTGAACGTAATATCAATTCAAGCAATGCAACAATGTTTGTTATATAAAGTTTGTGTGTATATTTTTAAAACAAACTTAATTTTAATTCTAAAAAAAATATGCATTAAATGGATACGGTTGCGAAAACATAGAATGTTAGAATTGTTTGTGTATATACACTGTCTACATTTTTGTAAAATATTATAATATCGTAAACTATCAATTCATCATCCGCGTTTACGACATGACGTAACGATGATGGATTTTTGTTATTGTTTTGGCATTCGTCTACTTCAAAATCTGAAATTGATCCATGCAAAAATAATGGATTTCTTTGCGGTTTCGCTGCGAAACTTCGTGTACATGAGGAATCACTACCATATGTAAACTTTCACAACTATACCATCGATACATCATGTGGCACATTCATGAACTTAAATTAATAATATCCATTAGCTTCAAAACGAAGTTGAAAGACGAAATTATAATTATTGACAATGGTTTGACGCCGTTACGTTTGCCAGTTCATTATCGCCATTTAGCTCCATATGTTTCGCATTTAAAAAATTTGACAGTCTGATTTTTCAGCAAAACAATTTGCCTGAACAAATTGACGTTTCCATTCCTTTTGTCTTTCTAATGTGCAAATTTTGCATATGAATTTGCAGAATATTTGCAAGCGTTAAACATTGTTCACATGATGAGACGAATAACAAGACATTTCTGCGCCACGATTGTTAACAACACATACCTTTTTATGAATTCACCGCGCCATTTTTCTTCGGGAATATTTAAATCTAAGATTATCTCATTGTCGAAACTGCACATTCACAGAAATTCTTTGCATTTTGCATTGGCAATCACTACTTGTCCATGGTCGTGATAAAATAATTCCATAAACTAATCTTTAATTGATTTTTCGGCATAACTGTTGTCTTGGATTCCGTTAATAGTCGCGTTATCTGCATCATTTCAAATTTATAACAACACCTTGGAATTTAAAGAAGATTTAGAAATCTGCTTATTGTGCAGAGGATGAATACCGCTTCAATGCGCTATTCAACAGAACATATTCGCCTTGGACGAGGATAATGAATATCTGTAACAAAGCCAACAATATTTGCCAATGAATGAACATAAATAATTAGATACGTGTGTATGTAACAAAAATGTTGTAATACGCATGTATCACGTACATAATATTTCATGGCAATACTACAAAAGATGTATTTATTCATCCTAGAACAATACATTTTAGCGAAAATTTGCTGAGGATCGACGCACAACAGCTAAATTAATCAATGTGTTTTTTTTAAAATAGTATTTTATATTGAATAATGTATAAATAAGATCTAGTTTTGCTTTCATACTTCCTGTCATATATTGTTATTGCAATTATGCAACACTGGAAACTGTTACATAAAGTATGAACTTTGTTTTAGCCTTCAACATGTAATACATTGTTGGAATCGCCGACATATTTCTGTTTGATATAAATAAGACCAAGATACGTACTTGTTGAAGGATATTAAGTTACAATATGATAATTGACTTGTAATTGTCTGCAGTCCTTAAATCGAAATCAATCAATGTCAATTTTGGACACGTTGAATTTAACAACCATCGAAGGTAATGTGTCAGGATTTCGACCCAAACGAAGGTTGTAAATTTGGATTTACCTTGTTGTATTAAATCGATGGTCAATAACCTTAATTTAAAAGCGTGCTTGAATCAAAAATGCTATTTAATTTGTGACTGCAACATTGGATTATTAAAGTTCAGCGAACCATAGTTGCCTGAAAAATATTTGCTCAAAATCCTGTTTTTCACACTTTCCTTCAAATCTTTTTACGATTGAACCTTTATTGCCCTTTGTAACAAAACAATTTATACGTCTTATTTTTCTGCGGATTAAATCGTCGGATATTGTCGACAATAGTGCCTTTGAATTGACGTACTTGTTTTATGGCAGTCATAAAAAATGCATGCATGAAAACACAATTGCGAATTCATTTACGCTAATTGTGGCTATATGCAGAAAAATATTTTAGTATTAAAGTTATAATATTAGATGGTGATGACATTTAAATCTGAAAATTACTAGGAAGATCATCATTTGTGGTGAAGAATGGTCAACAGTTGTATAATTTCCTGCATTATTCTTAGTCGTATTACAGGCTAAATTTATCACTAAAAATATATTTCATTCTTATAAAAGCCTTAAAATTCACAAGGAGCTTAATTTTCCTTTTATATCTTCTTGGAATATGCTCAGCATTATTAAAAATAATTTATTTTTTTCCCTAATTGACATAATTTATATTGTAAATCAACCATCGAATGATAAATTTTGATCTGCAGATCACGAAATATTTGTGTTTAAATTCGTTTATTAAAAAAAAATGTGCATTTATATAATACTACATTTTTAAGGTCAGTACATTTTGTGCAAATCAGCTAGATAAAAATACGATTAATATCAATGTATAATAAATTAGTTTCCCTACTCTCACAATTACTCTCACAGTCTCTTCATATAACATCAATGAAAAAATACTAAATTGTAATGCATTTAACCTGTATGGTAGGATGATCGCGCATTTGCGAGCGAATTCCAATGATGCAGAAAGAGCACTCTCGTACGTTGAGCTCGGAGAGAGACAGAGATGGATAAAACGTAGTTCGGTAACTGTGCATGGGAGACAGAGACGGAGTATGTATCTTGCATACATCGAATCTAGTGTCTCAGTGTTACGTATTTCTATAAGGACTTGCAAATTGCAACTTTACGAACGTCTTTCCATAATGTCTTCCAGATCACAGCTGTCTAAATATGTTTCAACTTGCATTTCTATCCTTGTCTGTTCGCAGTTGCTTATATTCACTTTGTTTTTGTTAATTCGACTAATGACA
Organism: Stenopsyche tienmushanensis; assembly: GCA_008973525.1. Classification (NCBI taxonomy): domain Eukaryota; kingdom Metazoa; phylum Arthropoda; class Insecta; order Trichoptera; family Stenopsychidae; genus Stenopsyche; species Stenopsyche tienmushanensis. Next base: position 3,209,532 of record WACJ01000274.1, read on the forward strand.
GAGTCAAGCTTATCGATCTAAGATAAAACAACACCTGAGAGAAGATGCGTCGCATGTCGTCCGTGTATATCCCGTGCGTTATAATATTGCATCGCTATCCCTTCTGTTTACGCTCCGTTAATCGAATTTGGGCCCCGTGAGAAACAACACCGATTAGCGTTGGGCGATGAGAGTGTTAAATATAAGCTTCATACGCGCTGCTGCGATTCTGACAGATAAATGGATTTGTACGGATGATAAATGGCGGACAAGCAAATATAGCATCTAAGACTATGAAGATTTTATATTAGCTCTGACTCAGAGGGTTAAAGATACTGATGATGAAGATTGTTTTTAATGTGGAAAAATTTATTGAAAACACTATGCTAATCAAAAAGTCGAATTTTCTATGAAAAATAAATAGGCGTTAAATTTACGTTTTTCTAGTTAATAATTTGATCTCCCGAAGGTTCTATAATGACTATTAATATAAATATATATTTAACATTTTGATATCATGCTTCATAAATACAAACCGAAAGCGGATTCGAACCTCAGCCTAAATTATGACCAGAGCCGATTCTCGTTTTCCCATAGCTACTCACTACTCCAAATTCAGATTTTGTCAATTTAAGTCTTAATTTTATATTTTAACTTTTACAGATAAAAAAAAACATTTTTAATGCAGTTGTAATAAAATGTCGTCGCGGTTTAAACGATTAATAATCCGTGACTATTTGCATTGGTCACGCAGATAAACACACACGAGAATCGTGCAACATACACATATGTAAACTATTGATTTTCTTCTTTAAATTTTTAATAATAAATATGTTAAATAAATCCACTGTTGCCAATAATACCGATTGATACATAATTGGAAATTACCATAGCGCGTTCATCAAATCAAGGTTGTAGCATAATATCCTTATCTGTTGCATTATTGATGCATTTATTAAGTTTATTTATCGAGTTTTTGTTTAAACATTCATAGAAATAGAACTATGCCATCCTTGAACAATATATATATATATATTTTTTTTTTATTCATTTTGCAAATAATAACATTGACCCTTGCGGAGCCACGATAATTTATGTTTGCTGCGCAGTTGTATCCGTCCAAAGAGCGCTTGTGCATTTTTAATTCGCAGTTTCAACAAATCCATTGGTTCTTAACGTGACTTTGGAATTATTGGCTTTCATAAATCCATAATTCTTGCGGAATGTCAAAAAACTGCTGCCATGACGTATTGATATTTCTAAATGAAAAAGATAACTAGATAAACAATGTTGCTCAATCGAGTCGCCTTGTCCTATAGGTCAATTGGAACGTTCGTTTAACGACTCGCGAATTCGTCGAAATTGTATGCAATAAAAATGATGCTTAGATAAACATGGCATTCTATTTGTAAATACAGCAGAATCTCGATTATCCGGTCTAATGCTGGGGAGGAAGAGTACGGATAATCCAAATCATCAAATTTCTACATAGATTTCTAATATAATATTATATTAGAAATCTATATAGAAAATTATATAGAAAAAAGTAAGAGTCTTTCTGAGACAAAAGTAGCTCATATAACCCGAAAACAACAGTTAGTCGAAGATAATCTACTTTTTGAGAAAGCTGAAGATCTTTTATACGCACCTGGAATCATTGGTTAATCGGTAAGTTACTATAGTTGACAGTTTTATCGCATTGAAACTTTAAACGAGATTATCTCGAAACTGCATTTTCAAAATGTTCGCCAGTTGTAGCTTAAAAAAATTTTGATCGATCTGACTAAAATTTTCGGTTTCAGTTCAACAGAAAACCTTCGACAAGTGGCGAGCCGTTTGATATCACGAGAAAAGGCGCCTAATGGAATACCTTATAACTCCGCCATTTTACATTTTGTTTTTACAAAAATAAAATAAATAAGCACTTTAAGGTTGTAGTAAAATAATGTCAAAAATTTAAAATGATACGATTATTTTATCACCATTAAAAAAAATCAAGAAAAACGTCTCATTTTCGAGCATCTAAAGGGATTGCCCCACTTAAGAAATGATATTTGCATCATCCATGCATTCGAAATCTGAATCTTTTAAATCATGATCGAGCCACTCCTCAATGTAATCCCTATCCATGTTTTCAAAACATCTTAATCTTCTTTCTCCAAGATTTTGCTATTCCTATGTACAGCATCCAATATCTTTTTTTCCCAAAAGTTGTCACCTTCCATAGCAAGAGTTTTCATTGTCAGCAAGAGAGATGTCACATTAGGGGGCAAAAATTTTGCAATGCTCGATTGTTATCATTCGGATGAGAAGAAGCATCATCTAATAATAATACAGCTTTCTGTGGCAATTCCTTGTTTATTTTTTAACCAAACTTCAAAATCTTCTTATCCATCCATGCCTCTTTCTGCAGATAATAATCAACAGGAAAATTTTCATTGGAATTTTTTTAAAAGATCGAGTTTTATTTGCTCTACCAATCACCAAAATTTTCATTTTTATGAATTTCTGATGTATTTTTGGTCTCTTATCCGGATCCTTTTTCACAATCTTACACTCGTTGTGATATCTGCCTCTTGTAACATGCTTTCTAAAACTCCATTGTTCGGTTGTTCTAAGAACCAAGGCAATTATGACATGAGAATAGGCAGTTACTTTGGTAGTTATCACACAAACATCATCCTTATTGCTTTGAAGGGTTTTGTTTCTTTAATCTTCAGGCACGGATAATCTGCAAACCGGATAATCCGCACCCCAATAATCGAAAGTACACTGTAAATAGAAATTGTTGTTTATTAATGAGCATTTTAAATGCTAATGTGTTTAGAGTTGGGATGAATCTAATGTTTTTTTTGTGGATTGTCAATGAAATTTATCGAATTGGCTATTGATGGATCATTATTTAAAGAATGGAAATTAGAAATACGGTACAGTGGAACCTCGATAAACCGTTCCCGCATAATACGTTTTCCCGGATGGACCGTTCATTTTTTATAGTCCCGTCAAACTATTATTATTTGAAGCTTTCCCGCATTCACCGTTTCCCGCAATTACCGTTTTTTTTTCAGGGTCCCTTGGAAAACGTAAAATCGAGGTTTCACTGTATTTGTATTATTGATGAGCATTCATTTAGAAATATAGGAACGTTAATCTTGATGACCTTTATTGCAGTGTTGCTAATGGATTGTTCCCGACAAGATAATTATTTAGAAATCAACGTGCAGCAAATTACAGTACAGTCAATGTGTTCACAATGTCACAAAACATAAACGAGCAAAAAATTGTTAATAATTAAAAAATAAGCTGCGGCACTGTATGAGCAATAATTTGTTCATGAACTTCGATGAGGTTAGCAAGGTTGTTCGTATGAAGATGATTATGGTCGTGTTGCAGCAGTAGTTTTGCTTGCAAAATACATTCAATTGATGCTTAAACATTTCAGAATGTTAATTCGTTAAGAAAATTTATCATATCCGGAATGACTGTTCTAAGAGACTCTAAAAAATATTCCCACATTCCCACACCCATATGTGAACCATACTCACAAGTCACTCCATTTTGAACAATCGCATTTAAAATGGTTTATTTGTATGATTTATCACAATACAATCGTCATCCAATTCTTATGTAAGTCTACAATTTAAAAGCATATTAATTTAGTATAATATGTTCGATATGCAGAACTAATAAAGCGTTAGACACCAACTCAACAAGTACTTTACGGTAGTCATCAAGGTTATTATGATTTTTTTAAATAAAAAAACCAGAAATTATTCAAACTGGATGAAGTCCATGTATTGATACTTCCGACAGCACAGACGAGTGGGATGATATCAACAATGAATATTGAGAATATATGAATTAATTGCTTTTTTGCTGCTGTTAATTTCATAATATTTGCATTTCCCGCTCAGCATTTGCGTAAAAATTATAAACACTCGATCTTTGAGCTTATTTTCAAGGAGCCAATATCTATGAATGATTCGTAGAATTGGTCGCTATCATATTTTTCATTTAATACGCAGTCTATTGTATTGTACACGTGTAAAATATCAATCTTAAATCGTAACCAATTTGATTAAAAATCTATAAATACATTTATTTATAAGCCTTATCGTTCTGATCAATTTTTGCATTGTTGAACTTCAATCCTGATCAACATACGCCATTAAGAAAATCAGTATCGATTGCTCGTTTGAAGGCTACGTCTGTTAAATATTAATGATATCGAAACTTTTCAATCCATTGGTCCATTTCATTAATCATGCATTTTTTTTCCTACGAATTTCTCGAATACGACATCATAGCTATCCTGGCAAATCGAATGAAATATCAATTACTATGTACATGGCAATTGTCGTTCGTATATTTGCAATAAATAACCAATGAAGCATTCATCAGGGGTCAATTCGTCTCATGCCATTTTATATCTTCTTAATGCTCTGAATCGTTGTTGTCAACGAAAGAAATACTTTTTTTAAATGTTGGCTTCTTCGATTCACTATTCTGTGGATGATGGTTGTTTGGATATCGATAAAAAGTTCAAGGTGTGATTGTGTCAATATTTAAACGCGCCCACCATTACGGAGAGTGACAGGCTTTAGCCCTTAGGGGTGGGTCATACGAAAATAATTTTTATGCCTAGATATTCCTAATGCAGTATTATCAATTTTCAGAATTTAATTCACATCCACACAGACGTTTTATAATGACACAATATAATATACAAAGGTGTCCATCAGTGGCTTATGGTCAATGGATGCTGTTAATGCGGCGCATCCCTAAACAACAACGCCAAGCTATGTTTTATTAAACTGATCATCCTATTTTATATTTCTTCATACTGTAAACACCAACTTCAAATTCAACACAACAAAGTACTTTGTAGGTAGTCCCGCGGTTAAGCGGATAGCCTCATATCTTAACATATATACGCCATGAAAAACCATATCAAAATGGTTGGTTATGGTCCCATATCAGGGATTGCTAAAAGCCACTTAAAAAAACATATTTTAACTTACTGGACAAATTCGTTTGAACGTCACAAAAAGTGATTATCCAACCGGCAGTTGGTCGGAAAGAGAGAGAGAAATTCGTTTGTAATGTATCTGTCTCTGTCGTATTGTGTGTGTGTGTATAAAGCAACCATTACAACCATTCCTATTTTATTATATATTGCACAAACAACTTCATGTTTTAGCTAACATTTTCCGTTAACAAACGGAAGAAAAGAAATTAATGACTCTCGTATTTTATTATTATACATTATGGTATTGCATCTGTAATATCGAATTTATGCGCCCTCGTTACAGTGGAGAAATATTTGCGTTGCAAATTATTATCTCGTTATAACCGTGTTTTATTTATTTTGACAAATTTATCACTGTTTTTCATAATATTTATTTTCAAAATGTAATAAAAACAAAATTGTAGGTTATATTTACATGATTTGTGAAGCACTGATTCACCAGTTCTCGCATTCTACAAGGAACATGAGAGTCCATTGGTCTTTAGGCTGCCAGTGAATCCGCAAATGGATGCTTTTATTATTGAAAAACCTGCAGTAGCTATAGTAACATCCATCAAAAGGCATTGACCATCCTTCGTAGTATAAATGCTCTATAACTTTTTTCCTCGGTGATTTTTTTACTCGTAACTGATTGACATGGTCACAGTGTCTTGCATGCCCGGTTGAGTATTCAAGATCTTGGTTGAATTGGAATTTCAATCAATCTAATTAATACTTAATGAGGAGAAATTTATCACTTGAATATCGACAGGTTGAAACGTAAAAGGTAACAATTAGATAACACGTACGTCCATTGATCGTTATTATACAACACCTTATGCGTTTGTTCACAAGGAGTCAATTAACATAAAAACAAAACAAACCCCATACAAATATGCAAGGTTTATGGTTTTCATTGCCCGCCAAGGCTCTGCGGGGTCGTCACTCCTTCCGATCAACATGTACGTAAATTTGTTTGAGGTAAAAGAGTTAACTGACTCTAGTAACCTTGCATGGCCGTTTGAAGACGTGGAAAAAACAAATTTGCTTGTCAATTTCAATAAAATCGGTCACTATCGAAAATGATTTCAACTTCGTATCGATGGCTTAGGTCAATTGATACGACAAACTTTCAATTGGTGGAAGAGTGCTTTTACGTCTGATCTAATTTTTGCTAAGTGCATACCTATAAAATAAGGTCGAATGAATTTAACACTTTTTTGCACACAATGAAGACGTCAATAGTTTTACGAGTCTTTTGTAAAATGTCACCTTGTCTACCAATGCCACATCCTACCTTTGTACACTTGTAACAATAGCATAAAGTACATAGATTTACCTGAACAGAAGTATTTATCGATTGAAGATGTTTGCAATATATTCTAAATATATATATGCTAAATTTTACGAATTATGGTTGTAATCAACGAATTTACTTATGCGTTGCCTAAATTTGCTCTCATAGTTTGTACGGCACTTATTTTACCTATCTATATACAGTGTACTCTCAACTATCCGGGGGCGGATTAACCGTACTTGAAAAATAATAATTAATTTAAAAAATATATATATTATTATTTAATGAAAGGAAAAAGTTCGCTTCAGGACAAACAACTTCCAAAGAAAGAATAACTCTCTGTGATAAATGTTTGTATAAACGCACGAAATAAAAAAAAATCCTCTCGATTAAGCCAGAAAGAGGCACAGATAGATTGTAATTATTATAGAATTAACGTTATAAACACAATGATATGACAGCGTTTCAACTATTTCATGCTAGCTACAAAGTCTTCTTTTTTGTTATCTCCTTGTAAAAGAACTTTGCTTACATGGCCAATATGGGCTCAGAAATAAGCTTATGTCTGTTTCTTTCATGAAGAAACCACACAAACAAAGCTTCCACCACCTCTGGATGCTTAGCTTTCTTGAAAGCTTGCCTCTCACTTGCCAACTTACAAAAATATTCATTACGATTTAGTAAATATGATATTATATTCGAAACCAAGTAAAATTTTGATGATTCAGATTAACCGTGTTTTTTTAATTATCCGCGCCCTTCTTCCCCAGCACTAGCCCGGATAATTGAGAGTATACTGTAGTAGGAAATTATCAATGCGAGCTTTAATCACTTAATGAAATTTATTTAACTATATTGTAAAAAGTATACAAGCAAATATATGTCAATTGATCAAAAAATATATTTATTTTTATCCCATGTGGGTGAAGCAATTCAATATGAATGTCATGTGTGTAAATATCATTCGATCTTATTATCTAGATAATCTTGACATTTGCTACAAATACTCATATCGAACGTCTGACATTAAAATAACATTGTTTATATAAGAAATAAAAATCAAAATAACATAACAAAAAGTCCCCCTTCTTTACCCGATTGGTATTGCTACTTAAACATTTAAAATTTTTGATGAATGACTTATTGATAATGTTACTATGATCGTTTAAGATATTTTCTCTGATTGATTAATAACCGTCAGATAAGAACCGTTCAAAGTATGTCCTATTTTTTAACAAGAAGATACCTATCTCTTGCGTCCAAGTCTAACCTTTGAGGCAGACACGAGCTTTATATTGATAAAAAATAAAAACACAACAGATTTAGATCTGTTTTGAGCATCACTTTCCTATATTAAAGCATCATGTTTTATCCGATTAGATGCTAAATAATTGTAACACATTAATATCACTGATAAGGTAATTGATCAATCAAACATATTTCTAATTTTAGACAGAATACAACAATATAACAGTTTGCCAATAACATGTCAGAAACTCGTGTCTTTTGAGGATTCAATTATTCATGACCCATAATCGTGTGTCAATCAAATGTCTTTGTGCCGCTGAATATTGTATGCCTTGTGCTATTTTCAGCGAAAATATTAGATAACTGAAAAAATTATTTCCTTCGGTAAACTGAAAAATTGTGACACATTACATAGAGTCAGTATGAATTATTCAGCGTTTATATTTCGGGATATAAGTCAGCATAGGATTCTGCACCTGAAAGTGTCAAATGATTCATTAAAAATGACTAACACTGCTACTATACCCCTACTAATTTAAAGCGAATCTTCCATGCCACATATGAATTAACATTGATATTTTTAACACGTTGAATGATCTATTTTGCATATAAAGTCAACAAAATAATAACAAGTCAAGGTGCATAACGAATATGCAACGTTTCGCCGTCCATTGGTCTTCCTATCATTACGTACTTATTCTCTTACTGTCTGATTAAATAATGTGGAATTAGGTTGTTTATCTTTTCATTGATTCACATTCGTATACAGGTCATTCCAATAAAAGGAAAACGGTTTATTTACTCTTTTATAAGTGTGTTTTGATGCCAAGATTAGGAGATGACGATGACCTCATCCGAATCATTTATCGGTAATTGCGACGAATTCATAGAGTAAACACGACGCAATTTGGGTTTGTTATCAACAGGATGAACCTTTCTGGAACTATGAGACTTGCTAATGTATCCTTGAGTTAGAAAACGACGCAGACGAAGAGATAAGCGATGAGTCAACCGTTGGTCACGGGAATCGGAATAAGTTTTCTTGGAAATCTGAACCAAAAACTTACTGTTTCATTTTAATGACTAACATATTTTACTATGAAAAACGTGCATTTTTTGATGGCCATTTATCTTGAATGTTTTGAATAAAAGAAAAAATTGGGAAATAACTCGATTTTAAATAATAGGATTCTGTCATATATTATAAACGCATAACGATCGTAGAATAATCCGTCTACTAAAAATAAATATTTTTATTTCGAAAGTATCTCCCAATTCAAACATTTTCTTTTATCAACTTAATCTCCATTTAAAAAAAATCTAATTAACAAATTTACCGGAGGCTTCGAACCGGTACTTTTTTTCATTTCGGTTACGTTCTAAACATTTATATCGGTTTGGTTACGTTTTTCGTTCCGGAAAAAATAACGGTTTTACCGGCTATCGGTCTTTGTCGTTCAAAAGGCAACTTCATCTTACAATTTTTAAATATTGAAATGAATCTATAGTAAGTAAGCTGGAACTAAGCGTGGACAATATGTTGAGTGGTTTAGTTTTCTGAACATCCATTGTTGAATGATAGCTTAAAATTTGGCAAACATCTTCAGCGAAAAAAAAACAAGTTTTTTATCATCCTAGAAAACAAAATTCAAGATCTTTGTTATATCAATATTTCGTTTTATTAGCAGGACTGTGTCAAGATTATACAGGTGTTTTGCACATGGACCGAAAAAAAATGTTTAGGGGTTAGAGGGATCTTTTGCTACGTTTTTCACATAAACCCTATGTCCTAAGTGTTAGGGTAATCATTATTTTATGCAAAGAAAATTAGTTCTGAGCTTTCAAATTCATATAAAATGTGCAATCGAATGAGAAATGTCAACTTCTAAATTCTGTAAACAAAAAACTAACAACTACTTTGAACTTAGTTTAGTTTCAAAAACTTATCTACCTTTACAACGATATGCTACATGTCATACAAATCATTCAATAAATTGTTTTAAATTGAAGAGGCACTAATTTTCTAGGGTTATAGTTATAAAAACTAAAGTATGTTAATTAAATTAAGAAAATATACAAAGAAATTCAGTGGTGTCAGGTCTAAAGACCGTGTAAGTCAAGGAATAGGGTATGTTCCCAGACAAAAAAATCCAGTGGTGTCAGATCGGGAAACCCATGACCTCGTTAATCCATAAAAAAAATTGTCGGTCCATGTGCAAAACATCCTGTATAGACTATAAAATAAAACAATTTGCAATTATTTCGTTTTCATATATTTTAGAACAGAATTTAATGAGTTTAGGATATTCAGGATATTTTTAACCATCGTTCTAATTTTATAATGTCTGAAGTAAGGGAAATTGATAGCATAATGAACATAAGAATTTGAATCATAAAATTGAAATATCTCATTGAGGAAGATTGGTAATCACAAGAAAAAGTAGATCCAACTGCGAGACTTCGAGATGGTTCCCTTCCTTAAACATTGTCATGATTAACTCAAGGAACAGAAAGACTGAGGCCGCCATTATCCCGTTATTATATTACATAATGCTTCTCACGAGAATCAACTCGTGGCATACGAAGAAATGTCGACTTCGGTCATCGGGTCACCTTGCCTGATGTTACATTGCAAAAGTTATACGATTTAAATTTAAAAAAAACGATCCCTATTTAAATATTTCCTCCATTTGCAAAATTAGCATGATTGATTGATTGGAGTGTTATAAAGTTTTATTCATCTCATTAAAAGACGCAGATGACTTTAAAATGTGTTGGCATTTAGTGGATTTTAATAAGTTTAAACTATTTTTTCAGCCCAAAACCACTCTGAAGATCCCGGATCTTATTAATATGTATTTAAATTCTCGCCTCAATTGCACTTCTTAAAGACTCAAACGTGTTAAAATCTATTTTTTATCGTTCTCAACAGTTTTTTTCTATTATTAATTAACGAAATACCCAAACCGAGTTTGATTGATTGATAAAGAATACATGAATAGAGGGCTTAAGCATTTTCATCGAGCGCAACTAATACATCAAACGATTAAGATCTTTGTAAAATCTAAACTATTTAATCCCCCGGCTTTTTGTAATCTTTTATAAACGGATTTGAAATTGCGGCGCCAGATTAAATTGGCTGGCAGATTTTTTGCGCTTATCCTTATATCATACAATGCACGAAATCTGCCGAAATAACATATCGATTATGATTAACATATTGATATTTGAGCACTGCGAATGGCTTTTAGATGTGTTTACACGATGCTATAGTCTATATATCATTAGGCAATATGAATTAGTAAATTCAAACAAAGCACAATCGCTCAAAATAAATCATTCAGTCGTGCGTATGATCCATTTCTTCGTTGTAAATAATGACTTGGAGTCGATTGTGGCTTTATGATCGCCTAAACAAATTTACGATCCGATGTTTATGTTTTACTTGGCAAGATGAATCTCTGATTTCGTTCATATATTGTGATTTCTGAATAATTCGGCTAGGTTTCTCTTTTTCTTATTTTTTTTTGGTCAGACGATCCTCATACGTATCTATCATTAAGAATGCATTGCGATGGAAAATACTTTGATTGTCGCTTGTATTGGAAAATCCAAGCTGTCATGTGATTCAAGATAAATTATAATTAGACGAAACGTCCGTTTACATGATTGTGATAAATAATCAGTATGGATTTTAACTGTCTTCGTCATATGAAAGATTCATTCAGTCAATACAAATATTATATTTTCGCATTGAAGTGTTATTTTGTATTTGTAAACATCGTTCAATCCCCTATCTACCTGGGAAAGAAATATGTCATTTTTAAATATGAAAAAAGATCTAGACTGTATGGTTGGTGATGTAGTTGTTGAAATCCATATTGGTCAATGAAAGCATAAGCTTTTGCGGTCTATGTCTAAAACTGATGCGTTTCGAAAACATTCCTTGCCTCATTTTGATAGGCATTGTGCTAATCATGCATTATGAATTAATTTACCTATTTAAGCTACTATACTACTATACTATTTATATACGTTTACTGATTAATTAAATATGATTTGTATTTCAGATGCCCCAGACAATGGAACCTTCATGATATATGGAGTCATTATTGCAATGGCACTGGTTGCCCTCATCATCATACTTTTGGCTCTTACTATCAAGTAAGTTATTTTTTTTTCATATCAGAATTATTTAATATAAATTACTTTTAATGTGAAATCAATTGATTATTGATTTTATGTAAGCGCGATATATCACAATAGAGCTCCTCTGGTAATTCCAATATATAAATCCAAATTAGCACAGGAAGCAGCGACATTATTTGTGTAATTATTCCTACAAAACTGATTATTTCTTATTTTGACATTATAAGTAAACAAAACGGTAGTCTACCGTGATTATGGTGTTGTCGACATTTATGACAATTTTTGAGACTTGTATATAAATAATTTATAAATGTCTTATACCTACAAGACTGAAACTATATTATAGTTGCTTATGTACTTAAGGGATGTTTCTACCTTGTTGGTTCAAAAAAAAAAAAATTCGTCATGTATCGGAAAGAACCAATGTTTAAGAATACGTTCAGTAAATTTTAAGTCGATATAAATGAAATTCGCATTAAATATTTTTATATTCATTATAGTCTATACCATACACGATGTTATACAAAGTAAAAATATGTTTAATTTTTTTGCTACAAATCACCTATCCAAGACTTGGGAGTTCCATGGTGAAGGATGTCATAGTTCGTCCATCGACATACGTAGCTCCCCCCACTCCCACTTCTATACTATATCAAACTTTAAAAAATATTTTTATATTCAATAAAGATCGCTTAATCAACATACTAAATATTAACATTCTATATTCAATACTTTTCGTATAAAAATATGTTTAAAAAAAACCATATCTTTTGGGACCAACAAGGTAGAAACGTCCCTTAATGTTCCCGCGTTACAAATTTAGCCACGTCTACTGAAGCCCTAACAACATTTTATCGAAAGTAGACGACGCTTATTAAATAATAATTGACGTGAACTACTTATAGACAAGGAAATTAATTTGTAGATTTTAATTTATTGTCAGTTAGATTGTGTTTTTAAAGACGTTATAGTGTTCAATCATTTCGATATCATAATCATTTGCAAAGATTATTTTTTTGATTATGATCCAAGCTAAATTTGCACGTAGACAAGATGATAAACGATATTTGATTTGTTGAGCATTCATAAATCTGTTTTGGAGCATTAGATTAATTATTTATCATATATAACCGAATCTGTATTATATGACCCCGAAAATGCATTAAAATTTTCGTTACTTGCATCCGCATCCTGATTTAGGAACATTTGTATTATCAGTAATGCTTATGTTAAGACTGACGTCCGATGAATAACAATAACAATCGATCATTAAACTCAATGTCGTATACGATTGATGGGTCTAAACATATACGTAGGAATTGTTTGGATGATTTTTATTAATAAATATTCGCACAAAATTAACATCCATCTTAAATTAGCATTTTAGATGTGAGTCGATAAAATAGTGGACTGTATGCACGATGAGGACGCGTGATGGTGATTTTTTCAAAAAAAAAAAAAAAATTATACAATAATTTGGAAACATGTCTATCCGCTTCGCCATGGAAATCATCATATGTTGATCTTTAAACATTGTTTGGCTTTCCAAAAAAATTAACAAATCATCTTAAGTATTCTATAAATCAGCAAGAATTTTGTAAAGACCACTAATAAATTACTAGATTTCCAGATATTCTGGTATTTAGCGAACCGTTGTTGTTGATGAAATGATTTTTTTTTTGAAAATTAATTTGTTTCTTAATGACATAATCAAAATGGAAAAAATAAAATTGATCGTCCATTTAAATGAATTAATCTTCATGCGCATTTGATGTGATTTCTCAATTCAAATGCATTTATTTAATTTAATAATGCACTATGATATATTTGCATAGTAATCAAAATTAAATAAGCGATATAATTGTACTATAAATTCTGCCATATTTTAATAAAGGCATTAGTCTATCGTTCATGTTGTGTGTGCGATATCGACTGTTTTGAAGTATTTGAGAATTTACTGGTGTACGAATAATCGACGAAAGTATTTTCAAATAAACATATTTTAATAAAATTGTGACAAAATGTCTCTAACAACTTTTTGCAATGACAGGTGAGCTTTTAAACACGTAAAATAATTATTTTAATTGCTTCCAGTCGATAGTTGTAACATTTTAAATGATAATATTTCAGCAGTTCTTCTGCGAACATAAAGACGCGTTTTTCAATCAGTAGATTATTTTTTGGCTTTCGATTACTTGGTCATCTTCATCAGCATAGATTCTTCTGCACCATGCAACTTGAACGGTAAGATCTGCTTGGATTTATCGCCATTATTTCTTCGACTCATTGTTTCTTGTAAATATTAACTTCATATGATGAAAATATTTTCTTAGCGAGATAAACGGATCTGTGACGTTTATGGACCTGTCGGCATTCGAAAACATGTTGATTCCATTGCCTACCTACGATAATCGGGCAAAACCGCATATGATGTTTTAATATATTCCCGGAATACGAAACCCGGTATAACCCGATCCCGAGTCGATCTTTCCCTGACAGTTTTCGCGGAAAATCTATTAGCAATCCCGAGCAGACCTTGAATTTCAGCTCTTAGACAAACATAAGCATCGTCTCATTTAAGTTAATTGCTGCGGAAACTTGCTAATTATATCTTACATAATTGTGTTATAAAAATATTATTAAAAATTATACAATTTAAATATATATTAATAATATGAAAACGTAGGTAGATTATATAAAATCTTCGTATCTTGTTTAATGATCAATTTTACAACAATATATTTTGCAAATAATATTTGTAAAACGACGTCAATTACTCAAATCTTCTATATTATGCAAGGAGCGTTCAATATTTTTTCATTTTTAATAAGAAATAAATACGATTTTTTTAACGTGCAAAGCCACGTCTTGATTGTATTGTTGAATCATTTGACAAATAATCATGCAGAAGGCGTACACATCTGTTAATCTTTGATGATATTTCATGAAGAAGTAACTGAATGATCATAATTCCATTCTGTTGTTATACTCTTTTGTAAATATATTCTTCAACGTGTTTTCAATTGAAAGAACAACCCATTCAAGATTCAATATTGCGTTTAAATCACAAATTTTACTTCTTTTCACAGCCAATTTGCAACAAATAATGCACATCTGTATCTGCTGAAGTCATATGATACTCTCACTTAAAACAATTGACCCCAAAATGTGTTTTTATAATAAGGATGAATAAACTCTACATGAACTGCCAGCTTGTGTTTAAAAATCTCTTTTGGCCTCTAAGCTTCTTTTGTGAGAAAATTTATTAACGTTATTAGCCCTCGTATATATAGGGTGTTTTGCACGTGATTTGCGTTCGTTCATATAGTCACAATCGTACTGAATTAAAGTAGTAGTGTAAATAACAATTTTTCATTGGCAGCTATACTATTGTTTCCTGAATTAAGATGATGTATTATTAGAGGCTAGATAAATCATTAGATATACATGATATATAAATATGAAAAATGGTTCATCATCGTCTGGATATAGAAACGCTCGTTCTAACATGAAATATTTATTATGCTTAAATGACATTCTTATGCAGAAGGGAAGCCCTCATTCTCTCAGAATGCAAACATGTGTTTCAACTCACATTTCTCTCCGGAAGTGCATCTTTGCATTGCACTCTTCACACGTGTTCCTCATCAATGCAACAAGCACAATCGTAAAAAGAAACACACTAGCCATTGTCGTCGTAAAAATAGACATTAACATATTTTATTTCGAAAGTCATCCGTGACGGAAAATGTTCTATTTATCCTCACAGAAATTTTCTTGAGACGTCTGGAAAAAACGCTTCAATGTAAACGCTAAACGGTCCATCATTAGCTCTCCGCGTGACGCTAATTGTAAAGTCAAACAATACATCGATCACCTGTTACCAAATCGATCTAGGAAATTATTTCTCGGAAGAATGAGAATGACCATAATGTAGACTGTGTAAGATCAACAAACTCCAATTTGTTTGGGGGAAATTCTGGGAACACCAGGCGCTAAATGAATTTTATGAGACAATCGTGCTTTTATTTGATCGAAGCTCTACATCACTGTCAAAATGGTGCTAACGTCTAGATTAGTTCAGTTACGTGCATTTTCTTCGAAAACATCTTTCATGGATGAGATAAAAACCCCAAATTGTTTTTCGCCAATCAGAATTTATCCAACGGCGAAAAAGCTCTTAACATATTACCACCAAAATTTAATAAACACCATCGCAAATATTTTCCATTGTTGTTTAGCAGAACTGCATATTTATAGCATCTATAAATAATTCCACGTGACATGCGTTTATGAAAAACAGAAATCAAGTAATTGCCATTTTGCCATGTTTGAGACATTTCGAACATTGTGAATAGGTAAATTGAATAATACATTTATCAACACAATGCATTTAAAAATATATAGATAGTTCACCAAATCAAGTGTTACAAAATTTGATAGCCTTTATTTAATTAAGGATATTCAGAACATTTATGGATGCAAATATGTTCCCGTTATACAAATATTGAATAAACTAAATATGCTTATTTAATGGAGAATTGCAATTTCGTGCTGAAAATAGCATACTTTAAACGTCGATTGAAGTTCGAGATTTATAGCGTTACGACAAAACGAAAGCTCGATTTAACGACTCTCTTTAATATACACCGATAGAGGTACGAGAGCTTTTAAATTTCATGAGTGACTTGCATGTTTAGTCTGAGATATATCAAAGTGGAAGCGAATAGTATACACGAATTACTAGGTATATAGTTATAAAATGATTTGTAAATGATAAAAAATTACGTAAGTTGTGAAGTAATCGAGTATTCAGGTGACCCAATGGGTGAAAGGTTCAAATATGAAACTCGGAGGTTATGCTACCGTTAATATCGAGCGCATGCAGAGTTGAATGTATAATTCAGATAACCCATACAGTCGACTATGTTTGACTGCACCATAATGATAATTATGTATGTATATAGCAATGTATCAAAATATTTTTGTTGTTAAATTTTAAAAAATCCACAGACTTGTAGCATATTTACTCTGTTTTCCCCCCATGAGAATACATTGAATTTTCCAATGAAAAATACATTAAAACCCCGATAATTTAATTTTACACAATGATTCATTATTAACATTAAGTCGTGATGATTATGAATCATTCGATATTGATAAAAACTTTAAATTTACATTGCACATGTCTATATATTATGAAAAATCGTCTTGTGTCATCATTTGTTAGAGTTTGATCAAGATTTCCGAATTGTTTGAATGTATTTTTAAAAGATTTACTAACCTCTAGTATTATTGTAAGCATTTGATAACAAATTTGCTTAAAGATACATTCTTCAATTTTTATCCTCAATTTATAAAAAAACTCGTCGTGAGGATTGATCAAGAGTTAATACTGAGAATATTTATTTTACTTGCATTGTTACTCCTGAGGTGACTCAACACTGGCCAAATTCGCACCCAAACATGCTAATATTGAGACAAATTGGGATGATTCATTATTTTTCGCATTGATGAGTCGCCAGTTCGTTTTTATCAGTCTACTGTATTACCATGCAAATCTGCTTTTCAAATACACCTGCTTTTCTTCAAACAACACATCGTGAGTATTTCAGACGCATATACAAACATGAATATCTGGATTAGAATACGTTTTTGAGCTAGATTTTTATAGTCACATTATACTCTTTCGACTTTGAGTTTTTATGTGGAAAAGAGACTATGAGAAGCTACTCGTAAATGGAGCATAGGTAATATGATCTTTGAGCGGAGATCTTACATCGATCATAGGTCAGTAAAACGATGCAGATCTTGTATATTAAAAATTCTTCAAATAACCAGATTAAACGGTATTTTGCAAGAATAATAATAGTTGTGTTGTTATAATAATTTTATCCCGATTTAAACGATGGATCTGAATCTAAATCTGGATAATATCCCTCGTCGAATTAATGAATAAACATGTTTTTATTTTATTTTTTCCACAGCTTTTCCCATAGGAAAATAAATTGAAATTGTAAAAGCAAGCAATTTTTCTCTTGATCAAATCACATATTTTCAAAGCAGATAATTTATTATTTGTTGTGCCAATGCATAAGGGCAAAAATAATTTAGTATGAAGTCGACATAAAAACATATAATTCAATAGGTCCATCTTAAGCAAGTTAGTATTGTACTCGTATATGAAGATATTCTAAAAAATATGATAACTGGTTTTTATTGCCATTAATTAATCACAAGACACGTGTATTTTTTTTATTATTACCAATATTGCGTCGTAATAAATTACCAATGTGTAATAAATAATTCAATCGTTAACATTATATAGAAATTACAATTTGATGCTGAAATTACAATGAAAATAAAGAGAACGTTTGACTTGAGAAGAATCACAAATTTGGAAATCATTGTAACAAATACACGCCAAGACATTGCCAAATCTTAACACATTATATAAACAATTATTACCTATTGGAAAGTTGGATTAATTAACGTACAATGGATTTTAATATACGAGGCATATCCTGAAAGTTAGTGTACTAAATTTTTATATTTTTTAAAATAAAGTTTATTTGAAATAAATATACAGAATATTGTTGATACACTTGTTAACTATTTTTCAACATAATCGTTATCCCGTTTAACGTATCTGGTGAGGCGTGACACAAGTTTCCTTATGTCCTTCTCGAAGAACTCTTGCCAGTTCCTTCCCTCACTTGAGAACTTCTTTCTGTACCTGCTCGTCGATTGAAAATTTAATTCCACCTATGTGTTATTTCAAAGAGGGGAAAATGTGATAAGTCTGGGGAATATGAAGGGTGGTTCAACCCAACCAAATAAGTACAAGAGTGTCTTGGTCGCTAAGGTTGTGTGAGAACGGGCGTTGTCGTGCAACCGGCACACTTTCGTCAGCACGCCCCTCCTTTTGTTTTGAATGCTTTTTTTGAGTTTTTAAGGGTTTCATAATATCGTCTGCATTGATAGTCTCTCCTTGAGGTAGAAATTCGATCAAAATGATGCCTTTTCGGTTCCAACGCTCGCACTTGGTGGGATTTCTTACCGACATCTTTCAAGCAACTGGACACTACAACGTAAATTTACGTACTAGCGTATTCCTGCTATGATCGCTTTGTCAGGAGATCCCTCTCTACTACTCAGTATGGCCAACCCTTAAAACACAAAATACACAGCTAGTTATTGTCACAGTACACTTACTTTCGGGATATTCCTCGAACTATCCATGGGCATGAAAAAAATGGATGAATATATACAGTGGAACCTCGATAAACCGTTCCCGCATAATACGTTTTCCCGGATGGACCGTTCATTTTTTATAGTCCCGTCAAACTCCCATAAGAACAACGTTAAATAATCCCGCATTGACCGTTCCCCGATTTACCGATTTCCTCGATAAACCGTTTAAATATTTTGGTCCCGTCACAAATATTATCCCGATTGACCGTTTTTATTGCATATTTCTCCGTATCTCGGCAAGCAAGTTTGACACAGCCGAGTGATCGGTCTATAGTTTTCGGGATCGATCATTTTTTTGGACTGATTTTGGAATCGGAATTACCTTTGCAAATTTCCATAATGTGGGATAATAACCGATTTTCAGGCAAGCATTGAAAACTTTCGTGGGAAGTTTTTAATGATTGCATTATCAATTTCGCCGAACCTGTGTATTTTTTGTTTTTAATCTTTATTTTTTCTTAATAATAGTTTCTAATGGAGTGATTATTTTAGTATTTGTTAAGGATTTAGGATATTTTTTGAAGAATTATTTTAATGATTTCGAAATCGTCTGTTGTGTGCTATTGTCGCTTAAGTGCTGGGAATCCTGGTGATTAGTCCCAAAGTTTTGGATAATAGGTTTACCTTATCTACGCTATTGTCGATTATTCGGAGATCGCCACTTAAAGAGGGAAAACCTATCGTCTTTTGTTTGACTGATTTGACGAACATCGGTGTCCAACATTCCTTAGTATCGAGGTTGGGAATTTCCCAATCCGTTTTATCTCTACGTTACAATGCAAATGTCGAATTGTTTAAAATTCATGGTAATAATGATTCCTGTACATACAAACTTTTTAGTCGCGTAGCTGAATTTGTACAAGTCAGTTGCGTTCAATATTGCCTCACATCTCGTATCGAATTTTTTTCCAAATTGAAACTAAAATGCCGCCACCCATGAAGAAAACTAGAACTCTAGCTGAGAAGCTGAAAATAATTCAAGACGTCGAAAACAATCCAGGAGAAAAACGAATTGACATAGCAAAACGTCCGGGATTAGCACCATCAACTCTAAACACGATTGTTGCTATGAAGAGTAACATTCGCAAAACAATTGAAAAGTGCGGCAAGACAGCGAATAAAAGAAAGTCTGCTAAGAAATCTACTTTTGGAGAGCTTGAAGATATTCTTTACACGTGGTACCAGCAGGCGCGAGCTGAAAACATACCCATTGATGGATCCATAGTCAAAGAAAAAGCTTTGCAAATAGCCAAAATAAAAGGGATCACAAAATTTTCTGTGGCGTTGAGACAATCGACTCATTATGTGATGCAACTAATGACAGCAGTGAAGAGGAAGATGGCGAAGAACATAATACCGAATCTATTCCGACATTTACAGAAGCATTATTGGCCTTCGAAAAAATTAAATCATTTTTCTATTCCAAGGAAATAGATGAATCCGCTCCTAGAAAAGTACGCGAGTTTGAGGCGTCTTTGTTCCAATTAAAGTGCCAAACAACAAATAAGCAAACAAACATAAAGGAGTTTTTTAAAAAATAAATTTTATATACAATATATACAAGTAACTAATAAATAAATGTTTTTTTTAAGATTTTAGTTGTTTTTTATTATTATTTGAAGCTTTCCCGCATTAACCGTTTCCCGCAATTACCGTTTTTTTTTCAGGGTCCCTTGGAAAACGTAAAATCGAGGTTTCACTGTATATAGTTTTGAGTTAGTGACCCGTTGTAAAAACGCAGGGTTTCGAACCGGAACGAAACCGAAAACTTAATAACCAGTAAAAACCGGTTTTTTTTTTGCCAGAACGTAACCGAAATTTAAAAAAATAACGGTTCGTGGTTTGGTTAAAAAATATGATGCGGGTACATATTAAAAAATGAAAGGGTATTTTTAGCAAGTAAAACAACTTGTGGGAGTATGTGGGAGGTATAATTAATGCCTCCTCTGCATTGCCTCCGAGGTTGTCTCATTCATGCTTGAGAATGACAATAGTGACCGTCTCGAAAGGATACACACGTTATAACCTCTAATCCCGGTATTACCATTCAAAAAGTATATTTGTGTATTTAATAGAATTTGCCAGGAATCAATAAATTTGAATTGCTCAAATCAATGTTAAACGACCAAGTCTAATCAATGAAAAAGGAATCATATTTCATCATGACAATATACGACCTTATAATGAAACACAACTCAGAAATTAAATTGGAAAATTTAGTCATATCCTTCGTATGAATTAATATATATTTAGGTCCTTATAGCTACGCATTAAAGAGGGATCATTTTTTTAAAAATATACTTATAAATATGATTCAATATTGCTTCCCATTAATTAAAAATAAAATGATTATATGATTATTGGAAAAAATAAATATCTTCAGTTACAATGGAAACCCCTTCTTGTCCGAAATCGATGTAAAAACCTTACTACAATTGAATATTGAATAATTCAATGGTTATTTCGTCCGACCGCTCAATAATTCGTTGCATGATTTAATACCAAAGTCAAGGTTTCGTATTCATTCGTGGCTCAAGGACTTATGAAAAAGTTATACAATCACTGGTTCCGTAATAATATTTTGAATGGCTAGATTAAAAAAATAATTATATACGTTGATTATTTCGCTCCTTTTGTAAGAACATATCGTAAATCTTTAAGGCAATTAACACACTATTTAGTCGAAGCGCTTTGTCTATAAACTACTAGTCAGACCCTGTCATTGATGAATATATGGTTATTTCAGTGTTTTTTTTTTCTTAAATTTTATTTTTAAAGTGTGGAAAACTATTTTTAAAGTCGGAAAACTCTTAAGTTAAAAGCGTCCCGGCGTCGTAAGAGCCTGACGTCACCCGTCGTAAAATAAGAATTACCTTCATAAAGTAACTTTAAAAATAACCCAATCACAAAGGCGTTTAGTAATATTAGAATGAATAAAATTAAAAGAGTATTTATCGAAATTATGTCACCGACGTACCATTAATAGAACGGCAAGGATGGTCCGCTAAGAAATACATTTCTTGTATTTCAGCCCGTGTTTACATCATTAAGAGCGAGTGTTAAATTTACCGGTAGCCTTCTGAAAAAAGCTAACATTGAGGAGAGAAAATCGAGTCTGTATTACAGAGACAGATGCGTTAAGAAATAATAAATAACGCGTAATATGACACACGATTTTCCACTTTGAAGCTTCGGTGAAAGCTCAGGGACTTCGGGGGCTGAAGAATTATTTTGAAGAAAGGAAGTAAAAATGGCCGTAAACAAGAAAAATCTTGAAAAGACAGACTTAGAATGAAGGTGATGCTTTGAATTTGTTAATGATTTCATTTTGTCGTCTAAATTTGATGTAAACAATTACCGATTCACCTTCAATTCTTTCCAAGAAGTCTGCAAATCCAATGATTTTTATGCATATTTTCTGATTTTAATTCGTTTTTTTTAATGATAAAACTATCATCACCATGGATCTAAATTGATGTCAGTAATTTAGCTGACACTCTACATTGCTGTATATAATTCAAGCGGAAGTATTAGGAAGTCATGGGTTAAAAAATGGATTTATTCAGTCTCAACAGCTAATATTTTAATTAGGAATAACATTTATAAACCATCACATATGAAATTTGGCGCTTGCATATACATTTCATGTTGAACGAGCTTTGATATTAGTTTACGTTGTATAACACACGTCAGAGCAGGAATTCTCAATAACGATATGATAAATCTAGATCTATTCAGAAAATCACTGTAAATCTGCTTTTCAAATGGGAATTCCAATGATATTTAATCTCCAATGATACATCCGTGTTTTACAGAGCTGGGTAGGTGTAAATTGGACGATCTCAACAGCATCGTTCAATGCCAAAGATCGTGGAAATATCAATTCGATGCATTTCTTCCTATAAATCCAATAAATTCCACATAAATCCATACGTTGGTGGGTTTTCATGGTCGAATATCATACAATTTGCAAAATAATGTTCAGACCAAATTTAGCAAAATCAACGTCAAAATAAGAAAATTTTGCATGACAAATATAGTATTCGTTATTATAGTTATCATTGAGTCCAGCGTTATGTCCTTCAAATAATGACATTTTCTTCGTTAACCAGTTTTATCGTAAAACGAGGAATATACCACCGCGTTATCGACGTCGTAAATGTGGATCGACTAAAACGGCGACCCAGTTTTCTAGATAATTGCATTCGCGTCACAGTATCGGTGCATGAACAATACAAATGGCACTATTTGCAAGAATATCGCAAGAAAAAAACAATTCTTAAAGGGAATCGATTGTTCTTGGTTCTTGATTAAACCGCAAGTATGAGGTCATGCAATTAAATAAACGACGTTGAGGACGCAGTTTTATTACACAGCATCCACTTTTTGATTCAGGCTCAGATATAGAAATGAGGATAAATTTGATGCAAGCATTGATGCAATCGAAAATTCGAATCCTTCCGAAGATATGCATGATTTTGATCATTGGGTATTCCGATATAAAAAATATAATATTTATCTGTTAGTGTATTATTGTTGACGAGAAGAATACATCGTTTGAGTATCGCCGGGCTATATGATAGCCCTGCCCTCGAGCAGATGAAAGTGTATAAACAGAATGCTGCTTGCAGTCAGTTCGCAGCCAGCATTAAACGCTCGCTAAAAATATCTCGCATGCGGTTAATTACAGAATCTGACGCGGAAAAGATATGTTATGAAAGCAACGTGACTCGATTGAATAATTATCTGAAAAAATGCACGCTAAAAGGTTTAAAAATCATTCAGTGAAAGAAGTGGAACAGTCGCAGAATCGCAAGATAAATCTATCGATTTGCATATTAATAACAGGCACTCAGGTTGGCGGTAATACATATCTTTTGTTGCTGAAATGAATAGGCATGACGGTCATACATAATCACGATGGATGCGCCGAGGTTTCTATTGATGGCAATCTTTTGAATGGATGGCATATGAAACATGCTTTCTAGATCATTTGATGTTAGGAAGTACCGTTATATATTGGATTTAATGTATCGACGATTCCATGCGTAATATTTCGATTGTATAGTTCATGCGGCACCCATTTGTTTTGTTCCGTTGAACTTTTAGTAGGAGTTTTGGAAAAAAATGCATGCATACTTTCCCGCTAGTTTTTCAGTTAGCAAATTCTCAATCGACAATATGATCTATTGTTGTTTTTTTTTATGTTACCAATGTTGAATTTATTGGGCCTGAAAGATGACGATGAAGCAAATCCCGAAGCATCACATGTCGCGCAATGTCTTTTGGCATCGTCAGATTTAGATCACACATTCAAGAGCATCCCCAGCGACCTTCAATATTGTCTGTCACACTGAAACTACTCCTCTTTGGGATCATCGTCGATAGCTATTGATTCTGTTTCTGAAAAACGACAGTACCGGGAGCTGAAGTAGATCCTCTCAGTATATTTTTCAAATCAACGGCTCTGAATTATGCCAGTTTGGCAACATGTGCCGACCCACTGGGGGGCAGACAAACCGGAGGCGATTAGAATAAATATACACACAAAAGCAGACACTATTATAATATTAAAAACTACTAAGTTAGTCGGACGTGTTGGCACCAGCCGAATATTTATTTTGGACAAATGTACGTAAATTTATACGACGTGTTAAAAAAGCCCCATTTTAAATTTCAATTTCGATCAGAGTCAATCCAGTGTGTGTGGTGTTGAATAAATGCTCCAAAGGACTACAATAGACACGTCAAGAAGACGTTCAACACAGCACAAAATTGTTTATTGTATTATATTAAATTCTGCAGAAGATCAATTTAAATTACCTTGTGACAGATATATTATAATATATATAAAGCAATTTATAGCGAGCCAACGCTATACAAAAATACTCGCTTGTATCAAAATATAATGTAATATACACTCACGCTAAAATTCCATTTAAATGTATGTAATTCGCAAACTTTGCAAAATTACACATTATTTTTAATACTTAATATATTAAAAATAATCATTTTGATCAACAAATAATACGAATGATCATTAAAAATAGATTCATCCAAATTAATACCGATTGATTTTGTCAAATGGACCAATTCGAAAATGTCTTTGTATTTTATTAAATTTCAATACAATTTGAATGTAGGTAATATACAAAAGCTTAAATATCAATTTGGCTTCATATTTAAACAGATTTGTGCTTAAAAAATCATTTTGACAAATTTTCTCCAAATGGAAAAACTTAAATATCGAAAAAAAATGTTTATTGAAATTTAAAGTTTTGCTATTTTTATAGTATTATATAATTCTGCATAACATGCAATATCATCATCGATTTTATGCTTCAAAGCGGAAATTCTTTCATTTTCCGGATCATTGTCTTATGTGATTTCAATGGATTTATTACAGGCTTTCTTTGAGAAATCTTAATGATATCAAAAATCCAATTAAAAATCATTCATTGACGATAGTCTTTTTACAGAAATGTCTTTAGGGCGTCCATTCGTGGTATTATCGGCGATCATTTGGATAGATCAATTCTTTCATAACGACACTCATCCCCCGATTCACGCGATAGATACGTTATTCAGAATCCCGCGTAAATATAAACTGCGTAAAAAGGGCAAGGAATTCATGCAAAAATATAAGATAGGTTTCATCATATAAAAGACGCTAAAAACTGGTTCAAAATCGCCTTCCTTATCAGATGAACTGGTCAATTTAATTTGAGAATTAGCAGAAATATCAGAGTTTTCATGAGAAATTATTCCTCTTCTGTTATAACGTCATCGGTAAATAATTCTTCGATATCCTTACATTACAATACGCATAAAAAGCATATTTTCTCGACCGCGTTCAAGCGAAATCGCGCAAAAAAGTACCACGTAAATCGAAGGATGAGTGTATCTGATAGTGAGCTTTTTATCCGGCGTAGATAAAATGCTTTGCTTCAAAATATTAAATGTTCTGCAACAATTTTGAATTTAATCACAATTTAATGGCAAATTTATATGTATATGCTTTCCAGTAGAATTTAGGTCGTTGATCATTTCATAGCAATTTCCGATGTTTGAAAACTCTGTCCAAATATAAAATATTTGCATTTATACATAGTATTCGTATTAACGATATGTCAAGCTATTAACTCATTTTTTTTAAATGCTAAGATCGCAATTCAAGCAATAAATCGTAAATAACCATATATCACAGTCGATTTCGCTTGATACATCTTAGTATCATTTGCATAGTTTTATTGCCGAAGTTTCCTTGTTATAAATTTGGGAATGTTTTTGCGCTGTGTATCCAATTATCGCATAAATATATTCAAACGCGTCAATCGATGATATTTAGTGTTTTGTCCATTTTGTTTTTAGTTGGCAGCGTAAACATGATCTCTTCTTTCGCTTCTCGGAATCTATCATCTGGTTTGCTTTCAATTGCAAATTTTAAGAGCATCTTCTGTTTTTCCCGTATCAATCAATCGTGCTTTTGAAAATCGCCCATTTGAATAGTTCGTGTTGTTTGATGGAATATCTTCATCGTATCGCGAGTGTTAAAATGGCCACGAGCGTCATAAATCACGCTCTTTAATCTCAAAGTACATTTTTGATTTTTGCAGCACTTAACAAATGTGTTATATCACTATTCGCAATTTTAATCTCGGCACACAGTTGTTGTCGCCGTCGAAACGTTTGCATCATTTTTGCATTCTGCCGGACTATTGTTGAGCGCTTGAATAAATTTCCTCGCTCGCTGGATGTCCGCTCTTTTGTTGGGTAGTTCTGTAGTATCTGAACAAGCGTCCATTGTGATGTATGGTTGGTTAAAAATTATTCTTTGACGTCATCCAAGCGATCTGGTATATTACAAATAGCAGTGCTGAACGATTCGAGAGTAGCATTTGTAGAAGACGAGCTGAAATCGCCGCGGTGCCAAATGTCTTTGCCGATAGTCACCCTGTTGGAGGGCGCGTCTGAAAAAAATCTGCTTTGGAACGGGCCCCTGTTGGGCGATTCCCAATTGGCGGACGGGCCTCCACATTCCCATTTTATCTTTGGCCAAATCGTTTCATCCCGCTTTTGAGCTACGCTAACCAGTCTATCGCTGAATTTTAACGGAAGCGCTCTTATTATCCGCACACGCGGCCCCTAAAACTAACTGTCATTTGATAACGGTTAACGGTTGTAACTTTAACCAAAACCCAGGATACAAACGATTAATGGTGTATGTGCGTAAAATAGCTATGATGAAGTGCAAAGAAGAAAATTGTGAAGTGGGAATGATCCCCGAATGTGATTCTGTCATCGTCCTCTCGGAAGACAAGATGATATTGTGCATGTGTGGGAAGAGATCGAGGAACACCTACGGGAGAAGGTATAAACAAGTTCATGTTTTATAAACCAAACAGAATACAAAATCATCTACTAATACCAGACTCGACGCTTATTTAGATAAGGTCATCGTTTCAAATTTTCCAGAACTAATAAATTCATTCATAAATAACAATCCATTAAATACAAATCGCGATAATGTGGGGTGATCCTCTTATACCCGCGCTGTATCGCCATTATCTACTAATCAATATATCACAATATATTGATTGACTTAATTGATATTGATGAAAAATATATTGCCGTGTTTTCGGCACACTGTTAATTGCTATGAAAATTGCTATTTTATGTTAAATCGTTGACGATTTCGCTGTGAATATTTAACACGAGTCAATGATTTATTAACCCCTATACAAAGAAGCTGCGAGCGAAGTATCCGCCAAATGTATCTACGTCTAAGAATAATATTGTATACACAATATGCACATGTTGGATTTTTGTGCAATATTTAAAGATGTATAATTAAATTGCCAAGGATGTCATCAATTGGACATCGATATATCCATGCAGATCGTTCAATATCAGTAACATGGTCAATTTTGAGGAGTTCTTTAAATGAGTCATCGTCACTTAAATAGGCTGCTTCTTCAGGTTTCTTGTCCTTTTTCCGCAACTCGTCTGTTGGCAGGAAGTCTGCTGAGTGTTTTTTGTTCAAGTGTACTCATATTAGCTGCTTTAATCGTAAGCAACTTGCTGTAAATTCTTTGCATGACGGTATTATCAGGTGGCATAAGCATTACATTTGTATGTTTATAAAGTTTAAACGAATTTAATTTTTAAATTTATACAAAATTCACCAAATCAAGTGTTAACGAATTAAAATTACATACCTCGACTTTGAACTGTCGCTCCTTTGATAATGTTTAGAGGACATTTCAAATTCACTCATAAAATGAAGCTAAAAATTTTCGACACTGAGGTTTTTTTAACAAGCGACTGGCCTTTTACTGAAAAAAATGTATGTGACCTTTCATCGAAAAAATCCCTATATTCTTGTCGAAAATTAAAGTTTTATACGTAGATTAAGCCATCCTCAAATAAAGATAGACGGAAATGTACACAGATTGTAGTTTAGCGAAAGCGTGATACACATGTGCTACTATCGCCCAGTAACAGTTGACAAGGTCATGGTACACATGTTGTATCATTAGCCAGTATATTGCTATTGATAAATTTGGATAGAATACTAAGAAAATGGCGATTTCATGTTAAGAACAGTATAAATATTTTTCATAACCGAAAAATTGTGCAATAAAATGGTCGATCTCAACCATATTGATTTGATACATTTTATCGAACATGATGTCTTTGTTTTAATATATCTACTCAATACGTTAACAAATGTTAATAAGCTGTACAAAAACAATGACTTTTAATCAAATAACGTTACATTGCAGTTATCACCACGTGATAAGTCATAAATTTAACGGTTATCGCTGACACTATCAGTAATAAAAGTCCGCAATAAATTATTTACATTTTCACTAAATACTCTACGTATTAAAAATAAGCCGATTGTATTTATTTTTTCATTCAAAAGAGCCTCCACTGCTTGACAACTCTCTCGATTGCCTTGACACCCAGCTTGAACTCCAAGATATGATCTCTTCATTTATGCGTGCAATAAATCATATATATTGCAACCAATATGATGCAACGATCAGCTCGTGTCAATATAGAAATTGTGGAAAATTTCGCATGCACTATGCTTTCGCAGAAAAGCGCCCCTTAACGGCATAAAGCAACTGCGCAAATCCAATGCAAATCAATTAGTGAAATGGCGATAAAAATATTTCCACGAAATTTCCACCGGTAAATATGTTTACACCATAAAAAAACTAGTACGCAAGAGACACTAGAAAAATCGAAACGGGATCGTAATACAATATTTTGATTTCACGTGACGCTCTTTAGCCACAACAATATAAATTTTACACGCGTTGAAAAAATTTGGCAGTTTTCCCGATCGGCTTGGCTACGAAACTAAAATCGCATAATTGCAGTCGGTTGGAGTTATCCTGCAACGGTAATGAAGCATATTTATATCCATTGATCTTTTTGCATGAAGGATAATTGCCGTCAATTAATTTTCTTTAAAAAATCACTCGCATCCACCCGAAATACACCACATCAATGGCGACGCGAAATAATGCCAATTGTACAAACAATGCTCGCGAACGAATTTCCAAAAGATGTAATAATTTGGTGGAACGTGATGAAAATGCATCGACATGTCGTAAAATCGTTAAACTCGTTAAAATAATTTCAAATCATCCTCGTATTGATTGTTTGACCCCCAATAGATATCGATGAAGATAACATTACTTGTATGCTTATTATAATCTTACCTAATGATAACATTGCGCTTGCTTTCGATATATGGCATTTGCTCTTTATAATGAGTGTTTGATGATTTATCTAACGATCTTGATAGAAAAGAAATAGGTTTTTTTAAATTGTTTTTGAATAATCAATCAAGAAAACAATCCAAAAGGATGCTTGATCTGGATTGTGTATTTGATGGTTTAGTTGTTAATTCCCTTTCCGATGAAAGACAGACAGACAACCTTTTTTTATTTGATGACCTTTGGCAAGATGTGATTGTGGGATCATAATATTTGCATATATGGTAGTCATATGTGACATTGCGAATATGTTTCAACTCTATTTTCTCCTATCGTCTTTTATTATCGAGCTTTGATCACCAATATCTCTTGATAGCATATTAACACAATGTATTTGGATGTGATCTTGTATTAGTCTTAAGCATACCAATTTTTTCATGAATATTTTCCCTTAACCTTTTAAATGTCAACGACTCAAATGGCAGAGAGTTATCGATTAAAAAAATATCCAATGCTTGAAGACCTGACTCCATTTCTTAGAGATAGAACAGCATCTCTTACCAATTTATAAAGATTTGTCCAGGGGTGAATTACTTCAAAGATGCTTGGATGGGGCCATACTCGACATTTAACTCGACGGTTTGGCGATTGGCTTCAAAGCACCTGCATTCTGGTGTAAAAATCATTGAAATATCAACACACATTGCTGTTGGAATATTTAATAACGACTACAGCTTCATTTTGAAGATGATGAATACATTAAATATAATTATTGGCACCTACTATAAAGTCTTTGCTGAAAACGCGGATAGAGAGGTAGAATCGTAAGAGTCTTTCTGCACAAAAGCAGCTCGCATAGGCCTAAAACAACAGCTACTCGAAGATAATCAACTTTTTGAGAAAGTTTTAGATCTATTATATGCGCCTTGAATCATTGATTGATCAGTAAGTCACTAAAATTGATAGTTTTATCGTATTGAAACTTTAAACGAGATTATCTCGAAACTACATTTTCAAAATGTTCGCCAGTTGTAGCTTAAAAAGTTGTTGATCGACCTGGCTGGAATTTTGGGAGGACTCTCACTATAATATTATCTAGTCAACGAAGCTTGAGTTTTAAGATTTTCGCGTAAATACATTATTTTTTTGCAGTAAAAATTATTAAGAAAATGGTAAAAAATATGAAAGTTTAACTAAAAAGCCTACTAAATCTTTAATTTTATACCTTTTTAAAATTTTATAGCTTAGTTGACTGCCTACACACAATAAAAATCAAAAAATATTTCTATTTTCGGTTTCAGTTCAACAGGAAACCTTTGACGAACCGTTTGATATCACGACAATCTAATGGAATATCTTATAACTCCGCCATTTTATTTTTATTTTGCCCCCCTTAACTGTTTCTAATGATGATAATGAGATGGCTGGTTCCTTGAAAATCACAGACATGCTTCCATACTAATACCGTTGTGATATTCGTCGTCAATTAGTTGTATACACTATTTAATATGCTTATTACAAATTCAGATTTACACATATGTTTATACGAAGAGATAAACTCTATAATCCAGCCACCATGTGTTCAACCATCTCATTTGGTTTTGCATTTAAAAAAATGTTCCAAATGAACAGTTTTGTAGAATCTTCACTCACATCTTGACTTGTCAGTTTCTGAATATCATTTCATGACGATCTTCGAGCAGCTTTCATCCAGCAGCTTCGCCACGAGATATGCTCACTGCCACACGAATCAATTGTATAACTACCGCTCATTTTTTATTCCATATCGACATATTATTGGTTAATCTATGCAATTATCGCTTTCTGCGAATCGATATCGATTCCCCCATTAGCGTTATGTTTATTTAAACACAGTATCGTATTTGTGATAATAGTTTCTATAGTAAACACGCTTAAACCCCATAGATAAAGTACCGATATTTCCAAGTATAGATTATTTAATAATCTCACAGTTAGCGTGCGATAATTGAGAAGTTATATCCTTAGACTTTTGCCATTCATGGCGATATTCGAGCAACTGATTCTTATCGATTATTAATATATGTATGTGATAATATTGAATGTGTTGCGAATACATGCGCCGATTTAATACGGTTTTAACGATTTATTTTTATCACCCTTTTGGCATTATCGTATTGACATTTTTAGCATCCTCTTTCATAGAGTCCGCTTGGGGAGTTTGCCCTTTGTATGCGGTATATATAGAAAGTAATGACGTATTTTTTTGCGTGTATGAATTCGATTCGTGTATTTATATTCGAAACATTCGATGCATTTATTCGATGTCTTGTGCGATTATTTTTATTTTTTCGTCTTGGATATCATTCAATGTTTTCTTCTTAATTTCAAACGCAAAAAATCAGATAAATAAAAGTCTTCCGTAAACATTTATGCTTTGGTTATTTTTAGCATAATAAAACTGTTTTACGTTGAGAAGGTCACCTAATAGTATGTTGTCTTCTACCTTGGAAAATGAACAACTGTTCCAACTGAGCAATGATTGTAAAAATTAATGATTTTGATGTTTATTACCAATTCTTTGTATATTAGATATCCCACGTTATCAGAAGGGCATTTAGAAATATTTGGCAGCAATTCTAAATGGTTTTTATTTTAATTTTAAGCAAATATGCTTAATCGTCCTACTAGAGTATAAATATTAAACTCTCATCTTCCATAAGCATAAGATGCTGTAAATTGTCAGTAATTCATTAAGCATAAATTCTTACTTGACACTAAAAAAAACTTTAATCATAGACATAAATTTATATGCACTCGTGATAGTGATTTCACAAAATGTCATATGATTTGCAACTTTAATAGATATGACTTGCAATTTAATATCTATAATATTGTATTCAAATGCACTCATTGTCTATTTTTATGATAACTTAGAAATAATGCATGCCTTATTCTGGAAATAATTATTATCACTGATTCATGATTGATATATCAATCATACCTATTCATCTAATTATAGCAATTAATCTTCTAAAAAATGTTTTAAGTGAATGCGTCATGCACATTGACTATGCTACAGTCACTGAATAGAATCCAATACAGTCGACTGTTGCACCGACACACACTTTTTCCATCAAACGTCAAACTCGATTCATTGAATCTTGTATGCCAAAATCGTGCTTCGATACAATTTCGATTTTTTTCTCGATCCTACTGTAAACGAATTCATTCAATGTATCATATGACTTTTAGCTTACATAAAACCAAGCTTTGACCCCAAACGCAAATGCGTTATCACCACTGACGTATCAAAAAAGACTTGTTATCAGGCACGCGATGGTGATGAAGGTCGACATTGAATATCACCCACTTTATTCCCAAACTTTGGCAAACTATTGAACGCACAATATCCAGCTAGAGCTTCCTCTA
Source organism: Stenopsyche tienmushanensis (assembly GCA_008973525.1). Taxonomy (NCBI): domain Eukaryota; kingdom Metazoa; phylum Arthropoda; class Insecta; order Trichoptera; family Stenopsychidae; genus Stenopsyche; species Stenopsyche tienmushanensis. The sequence continues at coordinate 3,242,611 of WACJ01000274.1, forward strand.
TGCTGGAGTACCGGAGAAAACAGGTAAAACTTGATTAAGCATAATCTCTCCACAACACATGTACCCGATTCTAAAAATGATTCCAATCGCAATTTCTAAAATATAATACGAGCTCGTTTTCATAATGGTTATGCGCGCTTCGTTTTGCGTCTTTATTGACTCAGGCCACGTCCATGTTTACTCCTCGTTCTCGAACGCCAGTGCTCGGTCTTTTGGTGTATCCAGCGTAGATTTATTGCCGGTTTTCTGAAGAAAAAAGAAATCTATCTTGATTCAATATGAAATAAAACCACGGCTTTAAATAAAATGACGTGTTAGTGTACATAAGAGCGAATGCAAGTTTAGAGTCCAGACGATGCCTGGGACGGATAACGAATACGTGTGCACTCGCTAGCGTCGTGCCATTTTATACATTACGAATCTACTATTAATCTTTGCGAAAAAAAATTGTAGTTTGTAAAATTTTTGAAAATCATAGACAGTCCAAGATTGTGTCGTATCTCTGCACGACGATTGCAAAGTGTTGTGCAATATCTATACATTGGCTTTAAATTATATTCAACTGTTTAAATAATTTCTTCCAATTAAAATCGGACCCGTACTTTATTTGCTGTGAAGGAAATACAAAGCAATTGTCATTGTGAATAAATAGTCGTAATTGCTGGCGCATTTCTTATTTAATTGTCTGATGTCCGCTTTGGATATGAACGTATGATGAGATGGTTGACGTGGACGATGGTAGATGTAAGATCACATGCCATTTTTTGCCAAGTCCATTTCTTTAATATATCGTATTATGAAATGAATTAATTCTTCGAAATAATTCTTAATAACAGTTCTAATCAGGGTAGTAACAAGGAGTTGGCAAAGCAGGCGCCCGCAATGGGCGCAACTGGGCTTGGGGCGCAAAACGCACAATACCGACCCAGTTGAGAGTTGCACATGGTTTTTATTTTATTTGACCGTTCTACTTTACATGAATCAACACTGTCCGTTTTTATTATATATACTAAGTTATTTAATCCCTTTTTTCTTCGTTATCGCTCAAACATTGTGCCGATCATTCCGGCATAAGCCCACAATAAAATAAAGGCAGCAATATTTTCGACCGATTATAAAATTTAAACAATCCACCCGATCAGTCTTATTCAGACAACTTCGTTTAATAATGAGAGTTTTTAATCGTTCCGTAGACATGTTCGGGTATGGCATCCGATCGCGAGGCGCTCATACGTCATATCAGCGGTCCGAAAAGCGGACCGTTTGGACATTCAAACTTTGTGCCCACTCCGTCCTCTTTTAGGGCCTTTTGCGGCATTTTCTATGATCCGTACGATCATAGAAGCAACATAACTTCATGATACTTTCTATCGTAGTATTTTTTTTAAACAGTAGCCGCTATCTATACATATACACTCACTAAGCTTACACTAACACTAGCTTGATATCTTATCTTAAAAAAAACTAGCCTAATGTGCATCGGACATCACAGTCAACTGACGAATTAGGGCCTCTTTCAATATCCATTCAAGGAAAAGGATCATATCCTATATATGATAAGAGTATATTCTGTATACATACAGCTCAGCTTACAAACTCGAACTTTAAATATTTCGAAACGTCATCTTTTGAGATCCACTTTCTTAATTGATGAGATCAAAACAATATAGACAACGATATTATTAGGGTTAAACATTTATTTTATTATTATATTTCTATTTGGGTAACGTCTTCGCTCTTAATTCTATGCATACTCTATGTTTTAATATAATGTTATTTTGTAAAATATTATCCAGTCAAACATATTTTCGGATCTTTAAGAAGTAGCTATATCGCAATACATTCAATCTAAGTATTTATGCAATATATTTATACTTATTGTGGCACCAATAGTACTTTATACCGTTAAAATTTAATATAAACTCCTTCAATCATGTTTCTTTGGAATTTGATACATTTTTTCTTTCGGCAATGTCTTCAAATGTCGCATTAAATAGTATATTTTTAGCAAAATATTTTGATTTTAAGCTTTTTTTTATGGCATACTATCAACTTTGACGTCATCCAATTGCGTTATATTTGTAAAAAGCTAATTTTATATGAGCATTTTTTTTACATTTCAATTGACAATTTTGTTGTGGAGAGACGTTAAACCGTCTTAGTGTCGGGATTTCGTTGATCTTCCACCTGTAAAATTGAGATCGTTATGCTTCTGTCCAAATGTCGATTCAATTAGCATTCTTGTCTGCAGGCAAAACAATCACAAGAGGCAGCCATCACATGAAAATGCTTAAAAATAATATGTCAATTCGCAGATCGTGTATCCACTCTTCATCAAACGAATGTCAATAAGAAGAGGTCAACGAAACGACTGCCGATGACGTATTCAATTTTTTGGCATTTGATTTAGAGCTTGCTGATTAAGAGGCCAAATTTCAAATTGACCCCGCGATCTTTTAATGACCATATTACCCAAATTATTCGACGATAGGAGAAGTTCAAATGATTAGGGAGAAATCGGCGATTTGGGGTTTTTTGATGCACGATGACGTCCGCAAATCATTTTATCATCGCATGTGACCCTATCGATCGGGGCCAATGTCAGTGTGAATTTTTGACGAACAAATCTTGTGACTTATAATAATGTGATCGATTAATTGTTCGATCAAGACCACTTTGCTCTTCACAATATTGACAGCTGATCAAATACGATAGGATGACGATAGTTTCATCATTCAGAAGCGCACCGGACGTCAGATGACTGTGAAAATGTTTCCATTATATTTCTGGAAAATGTCCATTCAAAAATGAGCAAATATTTGTATCATTATATTTATGATGATTGGCTTTGTATATGGGAATGTGTTTGTATTCATTATTTCAATACATGTTATCAATGCGTATTCCAGAATAGCTCTTGACATTCAATGATATTTTTTTAAATCGCCACCACAGCCCGCAATGTTAGTTATTAACCACATTATGTATATATCTGTGTTAAAAATGTTAAAAAACACTGCTTAAATGATGCTCGTTATAATCGTGTTCAACTGTGTATGTTTATCATGAATATCATGAAAATTTGTGCAAATCATCAATGTCAAAATGAAACTCGGACGGCTGGCGGCACTGTCCATATTTATCGATGTAACGGTATTCCAGACAATAATTATCTGCTGTCATTTAAGCAGGTACAAGTGATTCATTCTTACATTTATCATGACATATGATATAATCGACGTATGCATCCGTTGATTGGTTTCACAGCTCTGATCGATGAATATGGGATTTTTTTAATCCTTTCAATGCGCGACGCGTCCTTTGATGGGCTCAATGCGCTTTTTATCTCATGTTTATAACAAACCTAAGGGAATTTGATTGAATGATATGTATACAATTTTCTAGGGAATGATGTGATAAATAAATCCCATCGAAATGCAAATGGGATAAGATGTATGCTATAGGGAGTTATCCGGTTTGCTTTGGAGTACAGTTAATTAAATAGACGCGGAATACTTGTCGGCCGTATAATATAACGTGAGTACCATCAGCGTGCTGCTTTTTGGCGCCAGCTTGATTTACAGCGTTGCAATATTTGTGCAGGACATGAGAAACGATAAAGGAAGGTGAATGCCTCCATTTTGAAGGTATCACAAAATGTCTCCTATTCATCCACATGCAACAAAATCTAGGAACGATTGTTCTCGGTGTGCATTGTGAGGCTTAAGCATCACTACCTGAGGGATGACCGCTTCGCTCGTTTCCCAAACTTCGCTAAATAAATGCACTAATTTAAAATCGTCGACAATTCAGCATCGCCATCAGAGTGTTAGATTCTGCGTGCGTGTGATTATGTGCATCGATGCATGCCTTCCTGCATAAGGACAAGGGAAGCGTCCTGCACTATATCGCGCATGTGTTGGGGCCGAGGGCATTGCACCGCGAATGGGTCGCAGCCCCCAAGCCAATAAATTACAGCTTCATTTTTATATCACCACATTATTGAATATTGTCCACGACTTGGTATTAATCACGCTTGGGATCCATTCGAATGGACTTTGTTATGCACGAGGGCTCGCAAATTTGAGCCCTAATTATGCTATTGCACAAGTATGCAAGAGCCGTTTCGCAACAGCTTAAATCGATTCGATTTGTGTCGATCGATTTAATTGCATAGCATTTGGAATATTCCACTGCCGGAAATTCCATCGATGAATAAATGCTTGGTTAAATATATTTTATTTTATAAAAATTAATATTGCAGTTGAAGAAGTGCTCTTTAAAGCGTTGTTGCTATAGGAAAGATATTGTATAGACGCGCTTAAGGATTTGCAGGAGGTGGGGTGTTTGGGTAGTTTGAGGTACTATGCTCCCTTCTGGCCTTGACGGATAGAATGCACCCGGTGCATCAATGCTCTCCCTGCAATGTTTTTTCTCATATGAAAAATTATCCTGCTTTCAGGGTTCAATAACCGATGTTCTCTCTAGCAAGAGCTTCCAAACATATTCTTAATATACTGATTTATTCTTATATACATTCTTTCAATATGACCGTTATGTATACAGCGCAATCATCACAAGTTTGATCAAATCCACTGAAAACATCCTCGATGATCACGTCTATCTTGTAGTATCCATCGATCAAATGGTGTGCAATATCAACGGTTCAATTTGGGACAGATTTCGCAGTTGTTCTGCCGAATCAGATTTGATACATATTGTTAGTCCGCGAGTGAAAGCAATCATTCGTTTCTTTTTCGTTTCGACGATAATTACGTAAAAAAAGAAAAAGGCATTGCGCATTAAATCCATAACGCAACGAAAGTAAAGCCTCGTTTCTATATTTGCGCGATAACAGCGATCGATTGGCGACAATCTTGCTGCCAAAATCATCGAATGCCACGAGAATCTGCAGCACAATACGAAATTCAATTTGGTCGACGGTCGTTCCGCCTCCTGAAACTTTGGTAGCTCTCCAAGATGACGAAAATTACGACACTCACCTGACGATATTATTGTTAATCTATTCTGTAAGGACGGTTTTTGATCCCTGATCTTCAGGCTTTAGACACGTTTGTCAACGTCCTCGGCACAGGTAGACGTTGGAAGATGGAAGCCATCTTCGAAAAGGTCTATGATGGTTCGCTCTGTCTCCTTTTCTATCATCTTCCGCATCGGTCCTTTTTCAGCGTTGCAGTCGCTTTGTTTTTGTACCATTGTTGTACAGTTTGAAATAGAATACCTGATCTCTAAAGCGATGCAGGCCTACGCATTTGCCAATGGTGCTTTAAAATATCTTCCGCCTAGTTTATTTCGAACGTAGCACTCGAATAGCTCGATTCATCGCAGAGGACATCTGCTCTCGCGAAGAACGTCGTCGTTAAGCACTAAATCTATGTTTGTTAATTGTGCAATCAAATTTCTCAGAATCGTCGATTTATATGAAACACTCGATTAAACGATCTAGATTATTGTATGAGTATGATCGCTTTTATGATGTAAGATAAGCGATTTTCAAGAGCAAACGGAAGGCATAATTTATTGCACAATTAATGGACATTTAGTCATCAATAACCTTGTTTTTGTGCATCAAACTTCATCTATGGTTATATCCATACATCTATATATTTCTTGCAGTGAAACGAAAGTAGATGTAATGATTTTCGACAGTCATTACGTGTTTCTGCGTAATTGTGGCGCACAGTTAGCGTCGATTCACTGTCCAATTTTTAGCATTTCTTTCGTCTGCAATTCTTCGTGGGAAGACTTTCACTGATATCATCCTCCGTTCTGCAAAAGATTCATCATCGTTCGTATGCGGGCATCATCAGATCAATATCCATTCGATTCTATCCACGAGCCATGATTGCATTGCAGTAACATTCTTACTTAACCGTGAAGAAAAAAGCAGTTTCCAATGCACAACATACATAGATGCAGTTACTGACCGGATTTTTTTTTTAATTAACCATCGACTCTGGGGAATTGGCTCTAAATATAACCGAAGGATTTAAACGTTTCTGACGCTGGCAGGACTTTCGATTTGCTGTATATTTCAAATATAGCCGATGTGCGCCAGTGGTGGCCTTTCCGGAACATATGTAATCTTCGCGAGGGACAAACTTATTACGTCAAAATTCTTAACACATCTCACGCCACATCCAAAGATCATCGACGAATGATGGATTTATTTGAGCGATTTTCAAATTCAAATTTGCTACCATATTTTAGGAATGCTTGAAAACCACGACGAACCGGTGGGCAATGTCCCTTTTATATTGCAGAATTGAAAGGGGCTGCAACAAGGGGATCGTGCCAATTATTTATCATTGATCGGCAATTCATATAAGTATATTGCAGTATTTTAATGTTTAAATAGTTCATTGAAGTGTCAAGATGAAGTTTTTTGTAAGTGCCTATTATCATTATGACATTATTCCGTCAAATTATCATCATCGTGATCAATTAGATGGAAAGATGCCATTTAAACAGGCTATTATTCAACTTTATCCTGGATCGATCTATTGTATGCGATGTAGTTGATTGATTTCAATTATATCTTCCATCCATTTATCCATTAGATAGTCTCTCAATTTTAGATCTCCTCAATGTTGAACATCTTTCAAATTCCAAAATTAAGTTTGTTTTTCGCATCTATTCCTCGAATCGCTTCTCTGAATGGTTCTGAAAATCAAACATGGACTCCAATTGCTCACTTAGTCAATAACTGGCGAAAAATCAACATGTGACTATGTTTGGCCGATTTTTTGCGTGGCTGTTGATGAAACGTTTTCAGGGAAATTCGCGATAACATAACAAAACAAAGCACGAATTATGCAACACAACAAACGAGAGCTTATCATCAAAAATTGTCACGTCAAATTTTATCAGCGGCATTCTAATCGGTTTGATTTACGGTTTCGTACAATTTATCCGACGAAATTACAAAAAAAACACCGGTTGTAAAATCTGTTATTTTCCTATTTATTTATGGTGTTTTCACAGAACAACGAACAACAAGAAAAACATATTTGGATAAGATGTGAACAATATTTGCATGTGTTGAATTGCATCAATAAAATTCCGACTTTCAAAAAATATGTTTTCAAGCCCTGTAAATACGCTTCGGCGTTATACCTGATGCCTTTTTTAGAATGGGGTATTCATCCCCTATAATATCCTTGTACAGACGAGAGGAGCGATCTCATGGTCACAAATTATATATTTTTGACGCTGCGTCGCTAATATTGCAATACTTTTTAACATAATGATCTTAAATTTATTTCGAAGGGAAATTGCATTTACTATTAACATATTTGATTGTATCAAATCATTTATTTCGACCATTAACCCTTTTAGTGCCGACCGAAAAAACCGTGTCTGCTACGTGCTCCAATATTTATTAGAAAAAATGGAATAATTGATTTTCGATTGATGAAATCCGGAATTTCCGGAGTACTCCTTTCCTCGTTTTGGTTATGGCGAAATTTTATATTGCATTTAAGTGAATCTCGGATTCACTCGTACAGCCAGTGAGGATGTCTCTCCATTCACGTGCAACTTACCCAAGCGAATTCAAGACTAGGTGTTTTCCTCATTTGGGTCAATTTGGAGATTTCAACGCGATTTCCTTGTTCCCTGAACTTGTTGAGTCTGAATCGACAAGATTCTATACGCTATATGCCATGAGTGACAAACAAGCCTGTAAAAGTAGTAAGAGTTAATAGATTTACTGATTTAGTATATGTTAGCAATAATAAATGCGATAAATAAAGATAAAAACGATAAAATATGAAAAATAAGTAGCATTGCAGAATAGCTATGATTATTAAATAACATTTCATGGACACATTTCCTATAAGTAAGTAACATTTGTATATGTAAAAAGTAAGAATTAACAACATTTTGTAAATATGCTAAATAGGAACATACATAAAATGTACTAACTAGAAATAATCAAATAACATTTAAACTACATATAAATCATAGTCAAGTATTAAAATAGTTAGAACAAGTATCATTAGTTTTGCGGGAAGGAAAACCGTAATCGAATTGATATAAATATTAGGAACGTAACCGAAATGATAAAAATAACGGAACGAAGCCTTGATTATTATATTTATAAATTATTGTCGCCATCCTAATCATATTGCTGCCACATATCTATTCGTACAGGCCATCAAAATTCTTATTTTTTATTATTTTCATTAAGATGTTGTGCATTATTAAGATATAACACACCTCTTGCGATAGTACTTAAATTTTGAGTCAATTACTTTTTAATGGGAGTATACACAACGATATATCGTCGTTAGAACTTTGCGCAAGTGTTGCCAGCGACGATATTTCGTTGTGTGGCACTAAGAGGGTTAATGATAGAGATGGGGATTTTTAAAAAGGGGGTTTCATTATGGTTCTTCTAGAAACCCATTTTAGATAATTGCTGTAGTGTCATAATCGAGGTATGACTAAATTCATAATATTTTGATCCGTTTTCGGAGATTCCGTAACGTCGCTAACGTAGTTGACGTCGTATTTTAGTTCTTTGAAAAAGTAATATAATTTGTGCTGGGAAGCGGGGTGCGGGACGGGTTCACGGGAAAAGAGTGGGGGCTGTCCCCTCCTCTCGGTTATAAAAGGCTGCCCCACCGTGCGTTCGCAACTCAGACGCATGGAGTACGCCGTCGAGGTAGTTTGGCACGAGCTGACGCTTAGCTAGGCACCTGCCGCCCTTCACTATTGATTCTAGTCAGCGTCGCGCAGTCGGTCCCCTGTCCGATCTCGCAGACCGCAATTCGGATCCCCGAAAAGTGATATGTGCAATATTCCTCGTATATAAATTATACAAATTCGATTGTGATAATAAAAGCTAAATACCCCTATTTATAAATTAAAACGGCGCCGCGAGAACTTCGAGTGACCCCGTAGTCGTGAAGAGACTCCATTGTGATATTAGCGCCGTTTAGACTTTAAGTTTAGTTAAAAGTGACGAAAATGGTCGGAACCAACGGTACTATGATGGCCATCCGCATTGTTCGCAGCAAACTTCGCAAGAGGGAGGAACACTCCAACTCCGTCCACCCGACGGACGTCGTCCTCCAGACGGCCCCGGCGCCGCCGCCTCCGCCCCCGGAGCCGGTCGCCTTCCGTCAGCAGCCCCTGTGGCAGTTCCCGCCGCCCTTGCCGCCACCCTATGTGTACACCAACGATCAGGTAAATACCTCGAAACGTGTCCATCAACTTTGACTTACCCGCCGATCTTCCGCGCTGACGCTCTCGGTGTTGCCGCGCTAAAAAAACGTTTTGACGTTTACCGCTCGAAAACGGCCGTGCGTTTCTTAACCTCAAACGTTTCGTTTGCGCGTCCGAATTTCCACGCTCGTCGGGAACCGAAGACCGCCGAAGAACGCCGGAGATGACCGAGCGTCCCGGACGCTTTCGTTTTACAAAATCCACCCACTAAGTGGGTCGCTGTCGAAATCGCGCCGAAAAAGAGAAACCGTCATTCATCCACCCGTTCATTAGAATCGAACCGAATTTAATCCCAATGCACTTTCACTGATTGCCAATTTTTTTGTCTTCCAGGATACACTCATGCAACCGATCGGCAACGAGAGGGCTAGCTTCAGAAACTTGCGCAAAAACATTGGAGGAAAATGGAGACGTCTCGTCAAGAGGAAACCGGAGCAAGAAGTCTATACGATACCACCCGAGCTGAAACCTCAGCTGAAGCAAATTTATGTCTATTGAGAATTCCTAAATTTCCATTCGGACGTCCACGATGATGTTCGAGATCGACTCCACTCCGACGCTCGCGCGTCCTCGTATTAGACTTAAGTTAGATTTAAACGCAATCTCTTCTTACGAACCCGATACTAATGAGAGCCCAAATTTGTAACGTCGCTCTAAGTAGCGCGAACGCGGCTCAAATCGTATCGTGACCGTTTGAAAGCTTAGTTTTTAATATGAAGTCTGTTATATTAGTGAATTCGGTCGCGTAGAAAGCGACCGTGGGCCAATAATATTATATTTTAATCGTAATGAGTATTATTTTTCGCACATTCACGAGTGGCCTTTATTTTATTATTACGTACGGATGAATGTTGAAGATTTAGCAAATGCGTATTTATGCCGTAGACGAGATTACCGACCGAGATGAATGCGCGACGGTCGGCTTAGAAATTATTTTTTATCCATGATATATTTTATACGACGCGTTTCCCGCCGCTGCAAACCAATCGAACATCAGTCGATAGGTGTACGCAGCGGCGGTGGTAAATTTTGTAAAGGGAGGCGGACGAGACTCTTTCAGAGAGCGCTCGTCCCCGAAATGAATGTCGGGCCATTTTAATTTGTAGGATTTTAGTATTGAAAGAAAAACACTTTGGCTCATATTGAGCCGATCTTCTTATAGAGTGAGAAATGTTATGAATGTTTTAGCGTTAATAAAAACCAGCCATTTTCATAATGTAATGTGATTTTAAAATTGTTTAAAAGTATAATATTGTCTCATCTGAAAAATTGATATGCCGATGTAAATTTGTAAATGAATTATTTGGCAAATGAAAAAATAAAAAGAATATTTACAATGAGCATCTGTTTTTATAATGTCTTTCCTTATATCTTCGTAAAATGGTCTTCTATAGAAAACAAAACAATAATATGCATGAGTAGAAGGCATTTTGAGTAAATTTACACATTCAAATATTAAAAAAAGCAAACAAACACATCAATTAATAGTTTGTTGTTGATGCCTACATACATTTATAGAAAACATTAAAATCATATGACTGTCGCCAAGATTAACGGGCAGATGAATATCAATATTAAAATAGTCATCTACCATATGTTTTTCAAGATCAAAGTCATTCAATATCAAAGTGTCCGAATAAAATATTAATAACATGATATCCACAAATGGTTCATAAGATTTTGCATCCCTTCAATGATTAGAAGAGAATGAATTGCATTTAGAATATGAAATATATATACACAAAACAAAAAGTCATACAATATATGTTAACTAAACATACGCATCATTTGAAATTGAGATAAGAAATTTTATTTGGAATACGCCATTCAAACGAAAGCATTTTGAAAAGCATATTTTCATCGTTTAATATCACTTTTTAGATTCAATTCTTAATTAAAAATTAAGATTTTTTTTAAATAATACTAACGACATCTAATGATAAATTTAAAAAATAATATTAAATGAAATTTCCTTAAAATAAATTTTTAAATAATAAATTAGATGGTGCTAAATATTTTTTATAATTAAATGAAATCTAAGATGAACTTAATAAAAAAATCTCAAATACTCATAAAACAATTGATGAAATTTACCATCAAAAATAAATTTGAAAAAACTTTAATGATCTGATCTCGTATAAACCAAAATCTTTTATAAATATAATTGCATATTTTTATCATTAAAAAGTTTAATTGCCTTTTATAATTTTATTTTAAATATAAATCTCCTTCCGTTGAATGGATATTGAAGATGCCTTAGTTCTGCACGGAATTGTATATGGTTGTACTATGAAAATGATATTATTTAATAATAGTAGCTTACTTTTGAATAATATATCGCTAATTCTTGCCAACGACCATACCACGTTGAAAGCACCGGTTCTCGTCCGATCACCGAAGTTAAGCAACATTGGGCGCGGTCAGTACTTGGATGGGTGACCGCTTGGGAACACCGCGTGTCGTTGGCCCCCCAAAATTTTTTATTTAGTGTTTTTATTTTACACATTACACCTATCCCTCGATTTACGCGGTAGATACGTTTCTAGAGAAAACGCGTAAATCGAAACCGCGTAAATCGAGACATAAAATTCATACAAAAAGGGAAGATAGGTTCCAGAAAATAAAAATCCGCGTAAATCGAGACTTCAATTTCATAAAAAGTAGGAGGATAGGTTCCAGCAAAAACCGCGTAAAACGAGCACATTGTATATACAAATATATCTGCATAAAAAAACATTTTTTTTAAAAAATAGATTTAATAGCTCGACATAAATTTATAACATTTATAACTTGTCCCAATGCTTTTGTTGTATTTAAAATGCTGTTAAATGTTTAATTTCTTGCTAGAATTACATGATTACGTTCAACTATTTCTGGTCATACTGCTCTCCAACAAGCATTTAATGTTGACTTTTTAATTTCTTTAATTGCTAATTCTATATATTCCACACAATTTAAAATAATTTATTAAAAAAATCGATTCGAAAAGTTCGATTTTTATTAAAAAAATATTTTTTTCTGACCGCGTAAAAGTGAAACCGCGTAAAATTGGTACCGCGTAAATCGAGGGATAGGTGTACATACGTACGCTCATGATTTTTCAACAACTTTCTTGTTCATTTCGTGTATTAAAAATGTGACCAATAAAAAAAAATTGTTTCGATAAATTCTGATGAGACAAGTAATGAAAAAACATAGAAAATTATAATATGCTTCCCATACGTAATGTGCTAACACATTGTTTGCGGGTAAGGTTTAATAAGTGATGACGCCAGAGTGCCGAAGTATTCGCATCATTCATATATGAAAAAAAAATATTTCAAGGTATTCAAAAATGAACACCAAATGTCGATTGATCGGTTGGATTAAAAATATTTTTGTGTGAAAACTTTTGGACTTAAAATAGCATTAATAGAATTTTCCATAATTCAATAAACATGCAAAATTAAAGGAATCGTTGAAGAAAAAAAATTTTAAAGTTATATATTTATGCAGAAAATCGATCACGTAGTGACATCTCTGGGCGAAAATATTCATTATTTTTTACATAAGTCACTAAACAAGTCAAATTGAAAAAATGTCGAAGTAAAAATATTTTAAAGTTATATATTTATTCAAAAATCGATCACGTAGTGACATCTCTGGGTGAAAATATTCATTATTTTTTACAACAGTCACTAAACATGCCAAATTGAAAAAATGTCGAAGTAAAAATATTTTAAAGTTATATATTTATGCAGAAAATCGATCACGTAGTGACATCTCTGGGCGAAAATATTCATTATTTTTTACATAAGTCTATATATTTATTCAAAAAACGATCACGTAGTGACATCTCTGGGTGAAAATATTCATTATTTTTTACATAAGTCACTAAACATGCCAAATTGAAAAAATGTCGAAGTAAAAAAATTTTAAAGTTATATATTTATGCAGAAAATCGATCACGTAGTGACATCTCTGGGTGAAAATATTCATTAATTTTTACATAAGTCACTAAACAAGTCAAATTGAAAAAATGTCGAAGTAAAAATATTTTAAAGTTATATATTTATTCAAAAATCGATCACGTAGTGACATCTCTGGGTGAAAATATTCATTATATTTACATAAGTCACTAAACATGCCAAATTGAAAAAATGTCGAAGTAAAAAAATTTTAAAGTTATATATTTATGCAGAAAATCGATCACGTAGTGACATCTCTGGGCGAAAATATTCATTTTTTCCCCATAAACCTATATATTTATTCAAAAATCGATCACGTAGTGACATCTCTGGGCGAAAATATTAAAATAAATATATAACTTTAAAATATTTTTACTTCGACATTTTTTCAATTTGACTTGTTTAGTGACTTATGTAAAAAATAATGAATATTTTCACCCAGAGATGTCACTACGTGATCGATTTTTGAATAAATATATAGATTTATGGAAAAAAAATGAATATTTTCGCCCAGAGATGTCACTACGTGATCGATTTTCTGCATAAATATATAACTTTAAAATATTTTTACTTCGACATTTTTTCAATTTGGCATGTTTAGTGACTTATGTAAAAAATAATGAATATTTTCGCCCAGAGATGTCACTACGTGATCGATTTTCTGCATAAATATATAACTTTAAAATATTTTTACTTCGACATTTTTTCAATTTGGCATGTTTAGTGACTTATGTAAAAAATAATGAATATTTTCGCCCATAGATGTCACTATGTGATCGATTTTCTGCATAAATATATAACTTTAAAATATTTTTACTTCGACATTTTTTCAATTTGACTTGTTTAGTGACTTATGTAAAAAATAATGAATATTTTCACCCAGAGATGTCACTACGTGATCGATTTTTGAATTTTTTAATAAATATATAATTTTTCTTCGATATTTTCTTTAATTTTGCATGTTTATTGAATTATGGATAAAAAATGAATATTTTCGCCCAGAGTTGTCAAATTCGATCACGTAGTGACATCTCTGCGCGAACATATTCTTTTTTTTTCTATTAGTCACTAAACATGCAAATTTGAAGGAAATTTCGAAGGAAAATTATTTTAAAAATAAATATTTTTTTAGGTGTTTTTTTCAACATTTTTTTCTTATTTCTTTCTAATAAGGATTTATTAAAAACTTTCTTTGGTTGGGCATACTACCGATACACAATGTGACCAAAAACTATTGGCAAATGCTCGCAATGATACCATCTATATAATGTGTTAAAATAAAAACATAAAACGAAAATATTTAGGGCCAACGACACGCGGTGTTCCCAAGCGGTCACCCATCCAAGTACTGACCGCGCCCAATGTTGCTTAACTTCGGTGATCGGACGAGAACCGGTGCTTTCAACGTGGTATGGTCGTTGGCGATGCACATTGATAATAAGTCTGTACACATTATAAAATCATATTGTTTAATTATATCATCATCATAGTGCAGCCACTGACAGTCCTTAAATATTATAAAATAATGAAATGTTTTATATATTCCAATAAAATGATTTAATTTATTTATATAAAAGCGCGGACTTGGAAAACCTGATTAATATTTGGGCGTTTATTTTCTTTGGATTTGGAATGAGTTCAATGATTTGCTTTTCTTATAAAACCAAAGAAATTTAAATCATTCGTATTTGCAAAATCATTTATCCTAAAATTGCAAATGAAAATTTAGCAAAGCTGTCTTCGTCATCTTTCCGGGAATTCTTTGTTTACAACATATTAATTAACGAGTCGGATTGTTTAATCGGCGTTGAGCAGAAGTTGATTCCGTCAACTACCCCTAGACGGGCGCTTATGAATAATAGCATTTCGCTCGTGAAGAGATTTCCGTAGAAAACCTATTAATAAAGATGAAGTCTCTCGGAGCATTTTCCTTGGAGCGCCTCTCGAGCCCGCTATTGTTTTTCCCAGACGGCCGGCGTCGATTTTTCGCCGTGAAAGAGAAACACAAAGGGCAAGAAGGGGGTGCCCTTTGTGGATGTGTCCGTCTGTGTGCATCGGTGTGTGCGTCTGTGTGCAACGGCGAATGCGCCTGTATGCATCGGCGTGCATGGCTGTGTGCGCGTCGTCAGGTGTTGCACTTTACTGATTGCGCCGGCGACGTCTGGCGTCATTATTTGAAATGGATGACGATATATTCTGGCGCTGTAGGAAATGACTGCAGAACACAGGGCCGGATTTTCCGCATATAGGCTCTTTGGATTAAAGCCAAAGTCTTTCATTCTTGTTCAAGGGCGCGCAGCAAAAACTTCATCTTTATTAATTCTGCTAATGGATTCATAACTTTGTAACAATTCTTGATGGGCAATTCAAATATTCATCTTTCGCAAAAGCATAATGTAATTGTTTGGATTTACATCACATATTAAATATTCTTATTATAAAAAGAAAGTTTTTATTTTGTCCCAAGCAAATAAACTGTATGCATTATGACATGTAAATCATTACATGACAACACTATTAAATTATTTTTGGTATTTATTATTATAATATTATCTTTATTAAATAGAAACTTTATTAATTATTAAAGAGACAAAAACTGCCCTTAGACGCCCTGGGTTTTCTAATGGGTGGCTACTTTAAATGGCACTTCATTCTTCCCTAATAGGTCTTCAGGGATGCATGGACCCTGAGTCATATGAAACATAGGATATGGCTGGTGACTTGAAGCTCTTCGCAATCTCACTCGCTTTTCGACTCTGAAAGATTTTTTTTCGTCCTTCCTTTTCCGCATCTTATTCCATTCAAAGCCTTACACATTTTCTATTTTAGTTCCTTTTTCGACAGGAGCTCCTCTTTGAAACAAGAAGCTCGTTGAAGCATTCATTGCAGCGTATATTAAAGCAGAGTTGATGTTAACTCTTGATAGAAAATTAAAATTAATTTGTTATAAACTTGAATATCTCAAAACCGTAAGGATTTTTAGCACAATTAACCTTTTTTTTTATCATGATGTATTTACTATAACTCGAATTTAATAATGGGAATATCGGTATGAAATATAATAAATGCGGAGTTCAGAATTCCATATGGTGTATCAAATACACATCATGGTAATACGTGGGTGTTTTTTTTTTTGGCACGATAAAGGAAAGGTTAAACTATTGCATGCAATGTATTTTTAGCAAACGCGAATAGCATATTTTATACGTTTTAATTCCGTTCAAAGGCAGGGCTATCACGAATATTCTATTATACTTAAATTCTGAACTCTAGCGACATGGAAACAAAGATCCATATCTTCAACATACGTACGAGATCTGTAATTATCTATTACTATCTACAAATCTTAAATTCTAAGCAAAATTTTGATTTTAAGCATACGTTTCGCACTATTTGTTACTTTCAATAGTTGGTCATATTAAAATCAGTCGTTTTTGAGGAAGTGTTTAAAGAATTTTCAGGTAAGTCTTAGGATCCGACCGATCGTCTTGGACGCGGGAAGATCTCGCCGGCTTCTCCAATCCCCCTAATTGTGGATTTTATTTTGGCGCATAAGCGTAACTATATAGTCAACGACGGTTCATCGGTCATCCTAGTTGTGGGACACATTTATGGTCGTTTTATGTAATATTTTTCATCAAGATAATTTTCGACTTTCCCATTAAAGTTTTTATTTCAACAAGTTGAAAATAAGTTCGTTCTGTAAAAAGTTTATGTTGGAAATGCAGCAGATTATTATAGAGGGAAAGTTCGATCCTGCTCAGTAAATACTATAAAGTTGGCAGCTCCAAAACCGACAAAAAGCTTCTTTGTGAACAGGATCCTGAACGGAAGTGGTCAAGACTCGAACCTTAATATTAAGGAAAAGTTTTTATAGCGTCATTGAAGGTCGCTCCATATTAAACCAACTTTACTCTTTCCTTCGGTACCACTTTTAAAGTGAACTGCACACGACACCAGCAATAAGAAAATATTGGAAATCAAAAGTGCAAAAATATGTAAATTGTCAGAAAGGCTTTCTGCTATAAGGTTTGATTTATGTACGGGCAATTTTAGTGTGCCATCATCATCCATGAAATATGTTACGATGATGAGGCGGCAATAAAACAGCAATCGGAGGGAAATCAAATATAATGGACCGTTAAAATGAAACGCTTTCATGAGGAGCAGTCTCATGTCTTCCGGATCATTAGGGACTCCAACCAAGCCGAAGAGGAATGAGGCCTGATCTATTCTTGTCACGTGTGCCGCAACTGCCCAAGGGGCTTGTAGATCCCTATTGGAACAGCAATATGAAACTATGTCGGTACACTATTGAATTTTTACTCACCATTGCCCACTATCGTAAAGCTGCTGCAACGTGAAGATTGGAGGAAGGAAGGTGTCGAAAGCTGATCAATCATAAGGACGGAAGTCATTCGAGTTTTGTTTGTAGTCTTTTAATTTTATTATCTAACAAAGCACAATCTCAAAAACTATTAGCACAAAACAGACAAGGATTGATTTGAGATTTGCTAGTGCTAGTTCTTAAAAATGATTATTCAATATAAATGTGGAACACATATTTAACTCATTAGTTGCCTCGTATGAAAAACAAAAACTGTCCACATGCTATGATATTTAGAATATGACTTAAAAAGATAATGCACGATTAATAGTATAAAAAATAGGGATTGATTGAATGGTTCATGAAAATTTTAGTTGCAATTTTTTTCAGAAGAATCGTTTTATAACTAACTAGGCTTGTAATTTTTTTTTAGCGAGCGCAATTAATATACATAAATCATAAACCGTCAATACGAGTCAAGCTATGCAAGACACATAAGTTTGTAGTTATTTTAAAAGCGCACGTGCAAAACAATATTTGGGAATAAAAATATCAATTTAACACGAAATATGAGACTCATCCACTTCAATAGGAAAGTATGAGGTTTGCGGCTATAGACGTGTGTGGCTTGGGGGCGGATTCTCACTCGACAAATTCAGATGATCTATAATAATAACCTATGACACATTTGTCCGCTATTATGTTATAGTTTATGTTTTATGGTTTATTTGTCAATGAATTCACCATTTGTATATTTATACAGGATGTTTTACATATGGACCAACAATTTTTTTTTAGGCGCTAAAGGAGTCATTTTGATATGTTTCACATATATGCCCTAAGTGTTAGGATTGTCAAAATTGGGTGTATTTTCAAAATATTGAAAAAAAAATCTATTTCGACAACCCGGATACTTAGGACATCCCTATGTAAAACATAGCAATCCCCCCCAAAAAAATTGTCGGTCCATGTGCAAATCACTCTATATACATTTTATGACTTTCTGTTTTTGATTTCAACAATTCAAAATATTATTTTCATTGAGTTCCTATGATTATGAGCAGGTCTATGCGAGTTATTAATTTCTGCGTACCCAGCTTCGGGACTTTCGGATGATGATGAGTCTCTTCCTTAACACGTTCCACGCCCAAATTCAATAGTCGGTGCGTAAACAGAAGGGATAGCGATGCAAAATTGAAATGCACGGGATAAACATGCACAATATATGGCGCATCTTCTCTCAGGTATTGTTTTATCTTAGATCGACAAGCTTGACTCTACTATTAGTCAAATTAACAAAAAAAAAGTGAAGATAAGCAAGTGCGAACAGACATGCAAGTTTCGAGGTCGATCTCGAAAGATATTTAGACAGTTGTCCATCTTAAAGACATTTAAGAAAGACGTTCGTAAAGTTAACATTTGTAAATCGTAGAAATATGTAACAGGGAGACGCTGGATTCGCTTTTTGGAGACTTGTTTCAATGAATAGGTGGTAACATTATATAAAGTTATATTTTATTTTAAACATAATTTTATAACATTTAAACATATTTTATATGTATATTTAAGTTATTTTAATTTTATGCCTTTATATGTTATATATAAACATATATTTATTATAATCTGTTTATTTAATATTTGCATGTGCTAATTCCATTAAATAGAAAATAAATAACTTATTAAATCGTATTTAAATGGAGGAAGAAAACGTCCACCGTATACGGTAGACGGGGCGAGGAACGCGTTAAGCATGATCAAGGACAGCTCGAGAACAGTGGAAAGACATTTTCTTTCAGCTGTATCTTAGCTGTTATTTTTATTCTACCCTTAAAAACTACCCTGCAAGGTTCTTTTACCTGCTAGGAAAAAAACCCATGAGCTATGTATAGTACGTGAATATCGTACAAATAGCTAATATATGCAGTAATTAAATCAATCAATACATTGACCTGCATTTCTGACATAATTATTTATTGAATGATTTAATACTTGATTTAATATAATAATGTGTTATATATTTCGTAAAAAATATATATTTTTTGTGTATCTCAAAAGGGTGTTTAAATGGGGTTGTTTTATGTCGTTTCAAATTCGATTGTCTCGTTTAAGTGGAACTAATGAATAAAATATGTGCAGCTTTGTACCTGATGTTATTAAATTAATTATAATGAAATAGTTTGAGGTATCTTTGTGCGATGTTTGAGTGCTATGAGAATGGAGGATGAAAACAGATAAATGATTCATGAATTGGTTTCATTGAATAGATAAATCAAATCCGCATACAAATAACTCATAGGCCACACATGCACGGATTGTCATGTTTGTGGATTTCCGTCATAGGATTTATTTGCCGAAAAAGATCCTTTGTAGCCGGTTGGCCTATTTTATTATTTCGTTAATGTTCGTGTGGAGGAATGTTTTTGACGTATATTAGCTTACGTCCCGATTAAAATTCATCAGACGGGATGGTTTCCCAGACGTAAAAATAAAGCATTTTCATAATCGGCAGGAGCGGGAAATTCCGCGATAACCTGGAAGAGATTTAATATACTTTGTCTCTCTCACGTATAATTGAGCATCGGATTTTGCTCAAATTGTTTTTCAAAGAATTCGTTTCACTCAACGTAACTGCTTTTAACGATATTTCCCGGGTGAAATTGAATCTAAATTACCTACCTCGTTTTCCCACATTCAGCATTCAAAATCGTACTTTCGCCAATTCTGAATACTTGGCGCAAGGGGACGTAATGACGCGTGGTTTTATTTTATAGCTTTAAGGCTTAGGAGATATTTTCCTTTAACATTTCGCCTTCCCTTTTCTGTTTAAATTTACGTCGGCCTCAGCGAATTTCCCTCAATGCAAACGGGGAATATTTCTAAAAAAAATATTGTGAATTATTTTATGATATTTCAATCGCGTCTCCGCATTACGCCTCCGTATATTCGCATTTACGTCGGCGCTGCGCCGTGACAGATTCCCATTTTTATACGAGCCGTTTCACAATAACCATCCGCATAGATAGATGGGACACTTCGTATGGATATTATGATACATGTTCTATGCTCCATTGCATGCTAAAACATCGTTCCAGACCATTTTAAATATTTTATAAGTACACCCTATCAATACATAAGCTTTCACTAGTCGATAAACACGTCGGGAAACTGGGCAAAATGAAAATAAGCGTACTTTTACAAGGACGATATAATTTTACTCTGAAATTTACAATAAAAAAATCAAGGACAATTTTGGACACGTTTGTCTGTTTGTTGTCATCCATCGAAATTTAATCGAAAATGTTGATATTATATGGGACCCATAAGTAATCAATTATTTCGAATTAAAACGAAAAATGATTTTATTTTAATTATGCAATCAATTGTATGATTTCCATTATTATTTACAGCTCTTTGCCATCTTTCAGGCAAAGTTTCAATCTCTCTTTTATAAAAAGAGGCTGACTTTGACGAAAAATAGTTATTTAGGTGAATTTCAACCTCATTTACATTTCAAAACGTCTTATTTTCAATGAAGTCCCTAGAACTTTGAATAAATAATAATCAAATGGCACAATATCTGGCAAATATGGCGGATAAGGTGGCAGTTCTCAATTGAATTCCTTAATTTTTTCCTGGGTTACTTTAGTTGAATGGGGTCTGGCATTATCGTGATGCAATATCACGCCTTTTCGGTTGACGAAATTTGTATGTTTTTCTAATAACTTTGCATTTACTCTGTCTAATTGTGAGCAATAAATTTGTACATTAATAGTTTCTCCTAGATTTAGAAACTCAAAGTGTATTATCCCAAAACAATCCCACCATATGCTCAAGAGGACCTTTTTTATAGTCAAAGAAGATTTAAGAGTTGGTACAGCCGGTTGATTAGTTAAAAGCAACTGCTTAGTTCTTTTAACATTGTCGTATAATATCCATTTTTCATCACAAGTTATAATCCGGTGTCGAAATTGCTCTTTAAGATGTCTAATTATAAGCTGTTTGTGTCGGACAATTGGTGAGGAATCCAAACGTCCTCTCTGTAACTTTTGCCAATCTCGTGCAAGTATTTTTGCACTGTTGACCAAGTACCCCCGAGTCTTGACATTATTTCTGTCACACTTAATTTTGGATCTGAATCCACTCAGCATCAATCAGCAGCTTGGTTTTGAATTCAGTAGGTCTCCTACTTCGGTGGTCATCAACTAGGCTAAAATTGCCACTTGAAAACCTTTGAAACCATCTTTGACACTTGTTGACTTTAAGAATTTTGCCGTAAACATCTCAAATTTTCTTAGATGTCTGTGTTGTGTTACAACTCATTTTAAAGTGGAAGAGCATAAGATGAAGAATATGTTCTTCTGACGGCTGTGTGTCTGACATGGTGTAGATAACGAATTTACTTTTATATGTTGGTGAATAAATGAGATTTAGAGTCTACTCAATAAGATACAACCAAA
Source organism: Stenopsyche tienmushanensis (assembly GCA_008973525.1). NCBI lineage: Eukaryota > Metazoa > Arthropoda > Insecta > Trichoptera > Stenopsychidae > Stenopsyche > Stenopsyche tienmushanensis. The sequence goes on from WACJ01000274.1 coordinate 3,264,594, forward strand.
TGCACAACCTCTTTAGTCGACGCGGCAGCGATAACTGACATATAACAACACGCTCTCAAAATAATTGATTACTTATGGGTCCCCCTAATACATACAATTTTATACTCAATTTATGTCGAGACACGGTTCAAGAAACGCACTTTTTAAAAATAAAAAGCTTATAAACGAACCATTAGTTTTAACCAATAAAATATAGTGCTTGGCTACATTCCATAATATTGAATAACGCACTAAACGAAAATTTAATGTTTAATGAGCCACGTAAATAATTGATAGTTAAGTGATAATTGATGAACGAAATTCATCAACTTATTTATAATGCCAACTTGAAATCAAAATATTTCATAATCAGAAATAAATTTTAGCACGTCCAATACATTCAATTCAATAACATTTTGATTAAATATGTTTTAAAGCAAAGAAAGTGATGTTTTTATACATTTTCTTTATTATAAGTGACGCGTTTCGATCTCATAAGGCTAATGTCATCAGACGTGTATTCGTGAGATAAACCGAATAGAATCGTTTTATTGAATTTTAATAATAAAATATTATTGAAATCAAAGAGGTGGTTCGGTGGTATCTATATTAAGAGCAGACATCAATAGTTTGCGGTTAAAGGTCTTCGTGCTTTTGAAATATTTCCCGGAAAAATTGAGAGTGAAAAAGGTCATCATTGATTAAAAATGCTTGAATTAAACACGCCGTAAAATGAGATTATAAGGCTTCATAATTTGAGGCGAAATTTTCTTGGCCCTCTTCGTGAAATATATACATCTTCAGCAACAGAAAAGTATCTAAAAATAAAATTTTAATTCATTGACTAACAAAAGACTAAATATTCAGGTCAACAATTCACCCGCACCTGCCAGTAGCATCACTTCAAATTCACAGCCACCCCTAAAATATATCTTGCGTCGAAATTTTATGGGCATAAAATATTTAAGGGATTTCGATTCAACTTCTAACAATTCCTTGCATTATTAAAATGTAACATTTGAATTTAGATTCTTATGCATTTGAAATGATTTGAATTGATCGATCGAGTCGTATTGATTGAATTTGATGAATAGTTCCTGAAAATAATGCCATGCAGGAAAGTTTCCCTGAATTTTTTTAGCTGCATTTTCAATGGCACGTGAAAATTTTGTTTTATGGCTTGTCCATTATTATTTTTTGCTTGGATAACCGTTCGCGTGGAGTTGAATTTTCACTGCAAAATTTATTTTTGCCCGGAAAAATCATCCGCATCATAACCGTCAAAAAAATTTGCATCATAAAGTGAAGGTTCACATAAGTGTTCGCTTTTTGAAAACGAAACGTGATCAAGGATAATTAATCCTTAAATCGTTTAAAGAGATGCTTTAAACTCAAAAAATTGGTTGCGTTTATAGCTTCAAGGGGAATAAATTTTTAAGGGGTATACTGTCTGAGATTTGGGGGGAATGCTTATGCTTTTATAAAATCCCGTCGATTATTTCATTCCAATGATCGCGCCTTCAAAGAGACGCACCCCTAGCGAGGGCTGCCGCTCTTTACGTGACATAATCCTCAAATCGGATTGTTTGAAATGAAAAGAAAAATGGCTTGTAAAATATTCTTCCTACAAGTGAAGGTATCGCTTTGGGGAGATATCCGGGAAGAGTGATTGAGGCTGTATAAAAAAAGAGATGTAAAGTCCTCTTATCCGACAGTCGATTGTCTCCGGGCAGTTGGATGTAATTGAATTGTTTTAAGCTCAACCGAAGCCTGCGGAACAACTTTGACAAGGCAAACATATTTATAAACGTCTATTAAGATCCATCTTATTTTCTGATACAGCATTAAAGTAAACACGTTAATACATTGACAAATATATTTTTGTGCATCATTCAATCCCTCAATACAAAATTATCGGCAATCCATTATCCTGTTTATGAAGATATTAAAAAAATCTTTCGATTATAAGTTGGCAATGAATTTAGGGTGGAGCTTTTTTGAGCTTTAACACAATGAACCATGAATTAAAAAGTTCATCGGCTCAATGTTGAACATTGTTAACGTTCGTTTATAGCAATTTTTGCAATGAAATCTGGGTAAAGATTTTCGGCGCAGTATAAAAAATTCATTAGAACATTATCTTGTGAATATTTTAGCAAAAAAACTGTGCGAAATGACGTCATTACATCCTTGTTAAATATTTGCTTTTTATATAAGCTGGTTTCTGAGCAAGTATTCTCTGCTCTATTACGGAGTTTTGAGAGTACCCTATAAATATTTTAATATCACCTTTACGGTCGTTCAATTGAGGTAACTTCCTTATTCCATCACCATTAAATTTTAAAGGATCTATTTGTTCGGCATACATATTTTTACCGGCTCAGCTCTTCCCTAAAATAAACTATCTCCTGCGTTTAATTCACCTCTTACATATATAAGAGACGATTTCAATTCATCCTCATATCATATAAGAGCGAAATAATCAATTTCGCTCGAGGAATAATAAAAACGCTGCGTTTATATAGAACTTTTATACTATAGATTAAAATGCGAGGAGTCTGTGATTTATCAACCATGTAGGAAGATTAAATTGAATGCTGTTATAAAATATATATTTCAAAGATTTTTGCATGAAGATACTTTCAACAATAATGTTTAACAAAATTGCTTCACTAAGTACTTTATAAGGACCGATTAGTCCATAGTGCTTGAGGTCTTTCGGCATTTCTGCCGTTTGGGGTTTACTTCGCAGATTATAAGCTTCAAGCAATTAATTTTGATATTATCATGTACTTTGTTTGTAAAAATTAATATCTTGGGACAATATGAACTTCAGCTTCGTTGGTAAATGCCCAAAGAAAATTCCTCGGACACATCATTGTAATGGATCACCTTATATTTCCAAATGGTTCCAATTTGGTTCAAATTATTTCATTGCATTTTATTATACTATAGTTTGTAAGATTATAATAATTAATAATTTTTCCCCTGGGGTCCTCAGGGGAAAAATTATTATACCCCGCTACTATGTGGACATCGGGATGGCCACGCTCGCGCGCGGGTCCGTCCTTTTCTCGGACCGTGATGTAGCCGCTGATATTATAAGAAGACATTTATATTATTATTTTAGAATATCCTGACAATAAAGTAAGTAAAGTAAAGTAAATAAAGTAAGATATTAAGAAAAATATCCCTCTTTTGCTAATCCACAAATCCAGTCTTGTATTTTAACCCTTTGAGTAGTGAGCTAATTTAAAATCATCACAAACTTTGATGCTATATTTGTATGTCCGCCACGTATCATCCGTACAAATCCACTTATCTGTCAGGACCGTCGCAGCGTGTATGAAGCTTGTACATAAATAAATAAACACTCTCGATAGCACACAATATTCGGTCATTTATTTAAGTAAACATAAACAATATATTTGAAATTCATTCATTATATCATTCACACATCATTATTAGTCGATACATTTGGGCTAACGATCTATACTATACTATTTCTGTCCCAATCATAATCTCTGATCTGCAAGATGCTCTTTCCATCTTCTCTTTAAATTCAAGATGCAATACACTCTCTGTCTTTGTCTCCCTCCGCGCTCACCGTGTAAGAATGCTTTTTTGAATCACTGAAATTCGGACATAACTCTGTGTATTACCTCTTTAAGGGGTTAATAGCTAAACTTCATATACATTGGTAAATATTTATTAATTTTGAATACCATCGATTTCCTGTTTATGAAAAAAGTTTTCCTCCATATCAAAGATCTGGGAGATTTAGAGGTTTACCGTCAAATTAAAATTTGTATGCTCAAACCTGTTAATTACTATTGAATCATGTATTTTATATAGAAAAAATAATTATAGACTCCCGGCAAAGATAAGACTATACCTATTTGGCTGTCGGTATCCGTCTATCGGAACAAGCAAAGAAAACTTTCATTTCGGATTCCTTTTAAATGTAAATGAAAACACGCCTAATTTTTTCTTCACTTTTTCGTCGAAGGCTTTTCCGTGGTGGAGCGCCATTTTTCGGCTGTGCCCCCCTTCGGTTCATCTTCCATTTTCAACATTTTCCTGAACCTTTTCCTTTGTGCATTTGTGGCTATATGAAGTATAACGTCTCCCCGCAGTGAGAACTTAATGTAATTGTTCTGCAGACGAAGAGATGAGCTTTCTTACTAAAAATAGTTTCCCTTAACGAGGCGTGACGTTGAGTGGCTTATCATAATGCCCAGCTTCGAGGAAAGAAAAGCCTATATTTATGTATTTAATAAAGATGACTCACAAAAATCCCCGTCCAGATTCGTTTCTGTGGAAACTCCATTACGACTTATAAAGTGTAATCTTTTAAGATTTTTGTTCAAAACGTTTTTTGTTCCGAGTCGAACGTATTTCAAGTTCTCGGATGCTGCGAGGAAATTTTCATACACAAAAGAATTTATTTCAAGGATTTCATTAAATTTTATAGACATCGTCGATCCCGAGTTATTTGCAAAAGTCTGCAAAGCAGCCTCATCAACACAATACGTTCGGGTTCAATTAGAGTTTGCCTCAAAATGTTTAGGTTTAATTTAAAATTAATTCAAATAGCATTCAGGGAAAGTTTTTATTGGGTGAGTTACATCCTATATGCGTCGTAATCAAACCCATGTATATGTCATGTTCTACCCATCCTGATCTTTTAATGTAGCGGTAAATTAATGTCTCGGGTAAGGGTTCCAAGGGTTATTTGTAGATATCCTTAATGACAAAATACCCGATCCTTGAGTCCTGAGCTCGGTCCTGACGTCACACCATGTCTCAAGATGTTACGTGTAAAATGTTTTGCCACTTGTTAACTGCAAAACTTATATTATAATATATGTTATCTCATCTGTATTCGCTGTGAAGGATGCTTTATATATTGTAAGGATGGTCCGTGTCTTAACTCTACCTTCCCTGCAAGGATTCGGCTCGGCGAACCTATATAAGTGATATTAACCGCAAAGGAGAGACTAAAAATTACCCCCGAGCTATTTAATTTAAAACGAAATGAAAGATAAACATGGAAAATATATCGCTTGGGATGCAAAAAACCTTTATATTACTCTTATTCCGCGAAGAATATCCGTAGGATATATTGCAATGCACATAACAAGTGAGGAATAACAGGAATCGCAAGGAGCGGAGGATCTGTGTGTACTCTTTGGTAATTGCTTCTTACCCCTCATTAAATAAATATTAAGGATCGAGAAAAATACACATTCTTTTGATTAATGTTTTTGAGCGTACGAGCTTAAATAGTTTGCCAAAGTCCAGAACTTAGTCTTAGTCGGAATCTGGGGATTTTAAAAGATTACAAACCTTGCTGTTTAAACACAATTTGAATATTAAGCAAACTGTATATTTAATGTAAATAGCTTTAAAACATTAGACAAAAAATTTATTTCAAAAATTATGTACATTTAAATTAATTTAGCTCGATTTTCTTTTGGAGATATTTTTTGCTACTATAAAATATAAAATGAATACCTTATAAACAAGCTTTCATTGCTCGAAAATGTAAAGCAAATTTTTAAAAGACACCATTGGTTTTCAATTTTTGGGTGCTTTGCAGATTTATATAAATACCAATATCAAGATCTTTTTTCAAGATGTATTTGCAAGGGTATGATTATTATATAGGATTTTTTGTTGTTCTTCGCATATAAGCAATTTAGGACAATATTATTAAATAAGGTATTTTTAGGCAGGACTATTTTTATTGTTAACATAAAAAAAACTTGCAAATTTGAAACAATTTCAACTTTTACATTAACCATCATTAATCAATCAAGGAAATATGTTAATTGTAATTTCGTATAGTTTTGTGCTATTTAATGATAAAATTTTAAAGAGGGGTAAAATCAGTTTCCTTAATAGACTACAGGGGTAACGAGATTAAAAAGGTTAGGAACCGCTGGTTTAATTTTTATTTGATTTTCAACAGGCAAAAGGCTAAAAAATGTAATGTTTTTTTTGCCTAAAACAAAAATAGTTTGAGTTTAGCCAAAACCTTTATTATAAAAGCGCAAAAAATATTTATTTTTGTAATGTTGATGCCATAAAAAGATTTTTTTTTTAGCATTAAAAAGCATTTAATTTAACATTGGAATTAGTTTACGTTTGTTATCATATCAGAAATGCACCAATAAGATAAAAAAATAGCTTGCTCGTTATAAACGTGAAATATCTGTATTTTTAAGCATTTCGTTCAATTTTAATTAGATCGCATACTTGCTTGTAAATACAAATTGCATTAAATGTAGCCAATTTGCAAACAATATTAAAAATGTGGATATTTAGCTTATTTATTTATTTCTGCATTAAGTTTCATATTTTATATCAATTAATCATTTTCTAAGTATTTTTAAATGGAACTAATTGTAATAGTATTCATAGATTTTAATGTGGAATATTCTATATACACTAATGACATGTATCAAAATGAAGCTTTTAACCACTTATTATCAAAGAGAAATTTGAAGACCAAATTTTCGCGGTTTCGCGGTCCACGAATCCATTGATTTATTTTTCGATCAAAATTGCAATTTTATCTATTATAATTGTGCATCGATTACAAATAAGATTTCATATTCAATCACAAAAGTTATTTTTCTCAAAATGTTTTCCAAAGCTAATTATTTGCCTTGGAAAACATATTTCAATTTTGTTAATTCAAAAGAAGAAATTAATTCTGTCTCTTCAGACATAAAATAAACCCAACAATTCGCTTTTCTTAATTAAATGTTTTTATAAAGAAAGTTGGCCAAACAAATACTCAAAATTAAACGCTTCGTAAGCTAACTTCTTACATTTCACCCCCGGCTCATTTTCAAGTTCGATGCGACGAATTACGACATAAACGAATTAAGTCGAAAAAAAAACATACATTTTTTGATCTCGTCTCCATTTCCGGTGGTGCAATGTAAATGGAAAACCCGCGGTTTGTCCGTTTTTTGCGCCACGTGCCACTGGCACATGTCAACGATTTTCCCTCAGCGTAAGGGATGACATTTTTTGATACAAGAGAAACCCACCCCTCGGGCCCCTGCGTATAATTAAATTTTTACACAAGGCCCCGGGGGCCGAGCCTCCTAATTTTATTTCGCGTCATTTCATATCCTATTCTGGCATCGCATTCAAGTGTAGCGAATGTGTACATTTCATTCATGGAATAAGACTCATTTCTGGCAGTTAAATTATAATTTTAGAGTAGGCAGAATACATAAATTCCCCTTAATTAAATAAAATGAAACAGATTAAATACAAGTTTTCTTCTCGCCGTATGAATATTCAGAGACACCAGAATAGTTATGTTCGAAATTGACTTGTAAATTGAATCCATAATACGGTTATTGCCTAACCATAATTTTATTCACATGGTAAACCGTCTCCCTATTAATTAAGCAAATTTTAATCAATTCGTACATCGTACACAAACGCTACATTCAGTTAATGCCGATCTAAACAATCATAGTCGAATGAATTCTAATCGGTTTGATTGGCAAAATGAACATATAAAACGTTATCATATTTGATGCTTAGTTAACAATTTCGATCTAAAAACTGATTATGTATATTTTGTAATAGATTGTAAATAAATAAGGGGTGTTTTAATGGTATTTTCTCTGAATCCATAAAAGACCCATGACAGATTCAGATTAGTCATTTAGAGAAAAACATACGACATATAGGAACCATGATTATTAAATATCGAAATTGATGGTATATCATATACAGGATACGCCTGGGAAACTTTCTTAGTTAAAACGCTCATTCGAAAAAGCAGGATATAACGTTATATGTCATGTAGGTTTAGTAACGATTAGGGCTTGTCGTTTTTCAAGTAGTAGGAGTACAAGTGAAAGAAGTAGTGACGATATTACTAGACATCATACGTCTCATACAAAAAAAAATGTATCCAGTAAAATCAGAAAAAATAATCGACAATATTCTGAAGAATATTTATGTTTCAGTTTTACGTATTTTTACGCATTATCAATTTAACTCAAAGTATGAGTATATTTGAAAACTTCGGTATTTCGGATTGATATTGCGCTATTCGAAAGACTTACCTAAAACAAAGAATTTAAACATCCATTAGACCAAATATTTTGTGTGTATATTTTAGATGACAAATTAAATGATAGTAAGTTAAATTAATTTATCTTGTAAATCTTATTATCCTTACCTGAGAGCTCTTACTGCATGAATTTTGAAATCCTGGACACCTTTGGAATTTGGTTCACCAGCAGTTCTTTTGAACCACACTGTACAATTTTTCACAACGTCCATCTAAACTTAAGACTATTGATTGATCAAGGCTGGTCGGTTTCGTGATCAAACAATTGCGGATTGCTTTTATATTAAACACGATTTCATACCTGAAATTAAATATTTGACACATTTTAGTCCAATTATTTAGCTGATGATATATTTTTAAAATGATATATGATGTATTTTCTTTAATCTAAGGAAAAATTGATGCTTAATGAAGCTTTTAGCTATGAAATGCTAAATGAATCACTTCCGAATATTGTATTTTACATATACATTTGAATGTTAGTCGTGACTTTAAAAAAATGATACAAAAATTGGACCTAAATCCTTCATCTTAAAATAGACATCTTGATTTTCCAATCCACTATGAGTATTATTTACGATCTGTGTTCTTGAAATCTCAATGCAATTTTTCAACATTAAACATTTCGATAATAAGCCTAATAATCGTATTACAATATACTTAAAAACTATGACTACTTGCCTCAATATTTTAGCTGCATGACGATCAGGATACAGTCTGGAACACGGATCACATTCCGGAACGGCACAACACTCTGTGTATTAAAAAATATCACTTAACATACGCACATGCACATCCTAACCTGTGAAAATAAAATATAGCTCTGCACCGAATATTGTTGCATAGCATAAACTCGACGCCTAAACTGGACGGATAAATTGAAACGCATTTATGACAAATTATTAATATTTATAAGAAAAACTATTTTTTTAAAATCATGGGATTAAATAAGCTGCTGCGATATATTCCCAAAAATATTATTTTTCAAAAAAAATCACCATCCTTTTCGTTGTGTAAATATATTATTTTTTAATGAATTTCAAATTTGATAAAAATATTTTTGGGAATATATCAAAAGAGCTCATCTCAGAGAGAATCTCATGCATTCTTTCAATAGTTTTTCATAATAATTTATATTTAGTATTAATACATTTATATTCGTACGCTCAGTTGAGCCGTCGAATTAAGCTAGGCGACAATCAGTGCGTGTTCGGTTCTTAGGTTATACGGTTTGGCTTAATCGTCAGAGGGATATATCTTAATAAATAAAGTGCAGTGTTGTTCCAGAATGCGTCCCGTACTCCAGGATCTATCCTGAACGTCATGCAGCGTCGATACTCAGGCAAGTGTTCTTAGTTTTTTAAATGTTTTGTATTGCGACTTATAGTAAATTGGAGGTCCTTGATGTCTATTTTAAGATGTAGGATTTAAAGCCGATAAATTATGTTTTTTTTAAAGCCACGATAAACTTTTGATTTTATTGTCACAATAGGCTCTTACATAGAGTGCGGAATAAGATGTCGATGGTTGAATACAGTAGGATGGTTTCAATGGGTATCTGATGAGCTTTGCGCCTGGTCGTGGCGGAATCTTCAAATCGTCATGCAGTCTGACCGCTGAGGAAAGATTCATAATCATCATCATCAGTCTGTGTTCGTCCACCGTTGAGCGCATGAGTCTTCATTTCTCTCGATCCTCAGCTTTCCGCATCCAGCTTCATCCTGCTATTCTTTCGATGTCGTCAGTCTTACAGGGGTCTCCACTCCAACACTTTTCTTCCCCATCGACCGTCGTTTCTTCGACACATTTGTGTCCCCCATTGCCACTTAAGTGTGTCAATTCTTTCAGTAGCGTCTACTACTCGAGTTCTTCTTCGGATATCCTCGTTTCTGATTCTATATTTATAAAGACATTCCGAGCATAGATCTCTCTATGGCACGCTGGGAAAACTTTATTCTGTGTAAAATGCCTGATATTAGATTCCACGTCTTCGTGGGTTAATACTGGGATGATGCGTTGGTTAAATGCTGCCATCCCAGTGGTATTCGTCTGTCAATTTCTGTTGAGATGTATTACTTGTCCCAGATAAGTATATTCATTTTTAACCTCAATTTGTGTTCCCCCAATGGATATCGCCCCGAAGGTCTGAGAATTGTGACTATTTATCATGGCTTCGATTTTATCCATGTTCATTTTCAGACAAATTTTACTTGACACTTCGTTTATGTCTTGGAGCATGTCTTGAAGCTTTTCAGACGATTCGGCTATTAATACTATGTCACAATTTCTCCACTTGTGTGTTGTCAATACTGTGTCGGCACTTTTTCCAAGAAAGCAGTTTAAACACATCTTCCAAAGCGTTTATGATAAGCTTGGGAGATAGTTTATATTACAGCGTTGTAGTGAGTCTAAAACTGCCCAAGAAAGACAGCGGCTGATTATATTTTTCGGTTTTCTGGATGATTTGTCTTAGTATGTGGATATGCTCGATGATACTAAAGCCTTTTCTAAATCCAGCCTGACACAAAAATAAAATATGTAAAAAAATGGTATGTAAATATTATTTTTTTAAATATGTAATAAGAATTATGTCTATGTATACAAATTTTTTCGACTTCTTAATTCTGGTGCACCGCCACTTTTTCCCATGGTCAAAAGTGCACCGTGACTTCAAAAAGGTTGAGAATCACTGATCTAAACCGTTACCAGTGCTTCGATCACGGACACCGTGAAACCTTTGCCCTAATCCAAGCAAATAGACCGTAACAAAACCTCGACGAAAAACGGATTAACAACATTAACAACAAATTTAACACTATAAAATTGATTTAAGCATATTTTTTCGCAGAGGTGATCGTTGAAACATAATAGATGCTATGTCAATTGAGCTGCATAAAAAATGTAGAAAGCGATCTGATAATTTGCAATATTCGTATTGCTCTTATATCATCATTGCTTATTCCAGTAATTGTACCAAGTAATCCCATATGCAATTACTTTTCATTTTTTGGTCATAATAACGGTTGACTAGCCCTGATGCGAAACGATAAAAATAGTGAATCGGTGAGATCACTAATTAAGGTATATTTATAAATTCGATATGCAAGCGTATCCAGTATATTATCTAAGGAGGCTGGGATTCTGCATCAAAAAAATATTGTTATTGAAGATCTATGAAATTTAAACTATGTCGTCCAGAAGTACAGAACATTTTTAGTGTTAGGTAAAATTTTATATTCTAAAAAATATTGGGAAAGGGAGGAATTATACTGTTAATTCTCGCTTTATAACAAACTAATATTCAGGAATATTTATATAAATAACATAGATTATTTAGATATTTTTTGTTGATATCAGGTCAGTCCAAAAGTTCATGCGTATTTTTGGGATTTTTTTAAATAGTATTAATATAACACAATTTGACATTCTAATCAATGATATATATTTCCTCCACTATCTACAATCTCACAGGTAGCTTTTTAATTCCATTGCTGTAGAAAGACACTAGTTTTGAGTCAAAAAGTTTGAAAGTCCATTTTGTGTATCCTGTTTAGATAAATTATGCGGTATCCAGTTTCCAAGCTTGAATACTTCCCCAATCTCTTTTGAATGGCGAAAAACTGTTCCATGAGATGAATCCATCCTTTCTGCAATCTGATCCACTGTTAATTGTGGCTCTGACTCCACAAGACTTTTAAGAATGTCGTTATAAAAATTAACAGGACGTCATGCATGGGGTTCATCATAAATGCTGTTTTCTTCAACATTAAATTTTTTAAACAATTTCTGCACGATCTGTACACTGATAGTATGTTCACCACGTATACTGTTAATTTTTATCGCTGTAGATCTGATAGATTCGCCACACTAAAATAAAAAAATATATAACATAGCACGTTTGTATTGATTATCGATATTCATTTTCTATGGGAACGAAAATATGTGACAGACTAACTAATACATTAGTCAAGTGACAATAATAAAATGTAACTAAAACGTGTTAACGTTTGTGAACACTGGATAATATGACCGATTTTATTCATTCCCTTTATGCTCGTTATAACCAAGTACAACCTTGTTCGATAATATTATTAAATAATTTACAAAAATATGCCAAGTGGAAATTCTTGCATTTTCCAATGGTATTAACGCGGAATCATATTAGAATTCCTCTCGTGAACCCACAATACATATTTATTATTTATGCTAAATTCCGTTAGCGTATTAATTTTATACTGGATGTTTTGAATGTGAGTCAGGCCTCGCATTCAGATAGTGATGAGGCGATAAATTTAAATGCCTACCACTAATTCAATTTCGAGCAATTATTACCATTTCAAAGGATTTCCATATTATCGGATATGACGTCAAAGGATGTGATGACGCTATACAACATCGGCGGGGTGGAACCTGTTGTCTTCGTCTTAAAGGTTGTTATTATCTTGGGAAGTGTTTTAATTGAATTTATAATTCACATTCAATAAGAAATCGATTTCCTTGGTGGTTGTGGCAATTTTTGAAATGTCGACCAATTTAAAAAAAAAACCTATATTACTCTTCCATACAATATAGAATCATAGTACAATTTTATTTTCTGAATTTACAAAAAAATATATGGATGTGATTATGGTTGAAGGGTAGTAAAAAAGCTTTTATTTTGACATGTACTTAGCATGTGAAATTAATTGTGTTTGACCTCGTTCGCCTAGTCGATAGTGAAAATGGTTATATCCACACTTATATACGGCGTCTGGTTATAAGACGTAGTAGAATGCCGGAAGGCTATATTAAAGTACATATTATACTCATGGTAGGAAAGCCTCCTTTATGTTTCGATTTAATGGCTCTCAAATGTATAGACTATGTGTTTTTTGCAAGTGCAATAAATTTAAGTTTTATCGGTTAAATTTATGTAATTCTTGAACAAGAAGCGTTATACAATTAATTTTACGGCGAAATAATAGGAGATTTTCTCAAAAGGTTTATATGAAGTATTAAATATTAAAAATAAATAAATAATAACATAAAAATGAAAAAATGCTTTGTTCATATGCATCAAATTTGAGACACATGGGAAATTCTGTTAAACGATTTTAATCCTTTGAGTAGTGAACTAATTTAAAATGATCATAAACTTAGATGCTATATTCGTATATCCGTCACTTGACATCCGTACAAATCCACTTATCTGTCAGGACCGTCGTAGCGTGTATGAAGCTTGTATATAAATAAATAAACACTGTCGATAGCACATAATATTCAGTCATTCATTCAAGTACAAATAAATAATACACTTGAAATCGATGCATTATATCATTATTAGTCGATACATTTGGGTCAATGAGCTATACAATCGTATGATGTACGCTACATACTCGCTTTGTCTCTGTCTCCCATTCAAAGTCTCCGACCTGCTAGATAATCTCTCCATCTCTGTCAGTCTCCGAGCTCAACACATAAGAGTGATCTTTATGAATCACTGGAATTCGGACACAACATTGTGTCTTAACTCTTTGAGGGGTTAATAGTATAATTGATTCTTCATTCGAAGAAGAATATTCCAGTTAAACTATATTTGCAATACATATGCCAATTTACATAATTGATTTGTAATTATTTTTGATATCAATAGGATCAAGATAAAAATGTATTAAAAAGCTTAAAACAGAGCTCGATGGGAGAAAATGTGTTACAAAGGGTAAAGATGTTGACACAGTATGTTATCACCAACAAAGTGTTCAACTATTTAACAAGAACTTTTCGCTGGTTTATTTAAGCTTGTTATTACAAAACTTAATTAAATACAGCTTTGAATTATCCTCTTTATCATAGCTATGAACTTGAGGGCTTCTACCCTTAACTACATTGTATTTATTTAAATATGAAAATGTATGCGCGCTCAGATATTATCGATTTCTTGAATTGTAATGACAAGCAATATATTTACCCAATAAATAAAGTTTTAAGCTTGAAAATATATTCTTTATTCTCATATTTTCGTCAGATTTCTTAATAATATTTTTTTGGCAAGAAAAGTTCCATAGCTTTAGCGTAGACATAATACCTCTATGATATAAGACCATAAGTAAAGAAGATAGATAGTTATAAGAAGAAGAAACGGCGTTTAATTATGTTGAAACATTGTTGAACAAAAAGGATCTGAGTATAATGATCTTAAAGAAAAAATCGAAATTTGTTTAAAATTCTTAAAAACTAACAAAAAGGCATTAGTCCGGATAATCGAGAGTCTTAACGTTTTAAGTCGATTGTTCTTACTGAAAATTCCGAATACATGTAAACATTGAAACTTTATGGATGAAAATTATTATATAAATTCACCTTAACACAGCTTCGAAAGCAGGATCGGGTACATTTTATAACCTCAAGATATACATCTTAAATTGCCACCTCAGTGATCCATCTTTTTAAATCATTTTAACTAGGATTTTAGTAATATTAATAGCAATGATTGAAACTAGGTGAGTTTGGAGGTTGCATATCAACGGTAACATAGTAAGAAAAATAATCCTCCAGCAGAATTAGAGTTTTCTCTTTTTGTTGGAAAACGTATAGCATATTCTTGTGAGAATTTATTAATTTTAAAGCCTGACTAGGTTTGCTAGAACATTTAAGTATATATTTTTGCTTAACTTTTACCTTGTTCAACGATATGCGGAGACATTACATGCCAATTACTACTGACGACAATTACTACGTCGAGAAATTCTAAAGTCATCCAACTGCTTCTTAATTCTCTTTGTTATTCTCAATGATAACTTCAATTTGTTTATGACGTTGTTGTTTGTCAACCGGTACAAATGAAGTAAACTATCACTTTCTTTTTCTAGTCTTCAGGCTACTCATAAATATCATAAATCTCGTTATTGCTTGTATTTACCTGGTTAAATATGCGCCAATTTTATACGCTTACCCTCTAATTCTTACATTCACACTTAGTCGAATAAGCTATTGAATGATCCTCGTAAGAATTGTATAGTATGGTAATATACTAAAGTAAAGTTGGGCAAGTACTCATCTTACGTTTTAGTGAAAGCCTTGGATGCTGTGCTTCTTGGAGCGATTTGTATGTGGTATGTTTGTGGGTATAGGAAAACAGTTACAAGTGATTTCTTAATGAAAGTGGCATAAAGGCATGATGATATCAATTCGTGAGTGCTCTTAAATCCGTCACGCGCGCTTTATCGTATAAATGCTACGAAAATGCCGATAATTCGGAAACTTCGTAGGCAATCTACATTTCGGCATGCGCCGAACAACGCACGTAGCAGAGGCGTAGCAGCCACGTGGCCCCGGGCCATCACGTTTTGTGCGGGGCAAAGCGGCAATAAAATATAGCAAAAGATAAATTGCACGTAAGTTGAAATTAATCATCCTCGAATGCCTACATTCTCCGTACGGTAGGCTTCTATGGAGGGGCCGCGACCAAAGAGGGGTTATTCCTGCAATTAGTTTTCGTTTTTTTCCTTCCATTGCATTTCTGCTCGAATTGCTCATTCCGACATGAGGGTTGTAGCCGTCATGCTTGTGTGTGATTTGTGCTCGTAAATTGCCATACTTTCGACACGGGAGAAGCGATTTGGATGCGAAAACATCTTGTCCAGCACTCAAAATATGTCACATCTACAATATAAATGGGCCTAATCAAAAACATGCAACCCTTGATATATTTCAGAGTTAAATCAAGAAAATTATTAAAGCATAGGGTGCTTATTTGATTAAATGGATTCAAGCTAAATACATTGCAAATGCATATTGTATCCTAAGATTATTGATTTTTATAATATTTAAATAGAGCAACACCCCGAAAATTAGTATTTATACGGAGGGTTGCCAAAGCTGGCTAAGTTTACAAGCGCCTTTCATGAGGCTAATAATTTCGTCTTCCTAATTTGTTAATCTACTAAAAGATTATATGATCTGCATGCCAGAGACTGTGGATTACATCATCGTATTTTGCTTTGAGTAAAGTTGTATATGACTGCCATGAGTTTTATCGTATGATATTTGATCTTATAAGTGCTTGTTGATATTGCATAGTTTTATAGAAAATATATATTATATTATAAGGAACGATAAGTAATTGATAGTAAATGAATCAAGCGTGGTGTCAATTTCTTGATAGAAGAAAATAATTGATAGCTGGATGTATTCTATGTAAGCATGTGGTATTATCAAATATTTTTTGATGATAATTTCTTGGATAGCTGATGGAAGATCTATGTTAAATGTTAGGATATTATCTCGGTTACTCTCTATTTGAGTAAGCATAAAGTTGCAAAGTTAAACAGGTTTCTTCTACCGTCTCAATGCTTCATTTTCAATCCTCTCTCAATTCATGAATTTAACCAAGTCTGTGAATATAATATTTATGACATTAATTAAAAATATTTTATATTAATATTAAATAGATTAGGTTTGTAAAAGGTATTTTAACTCTTCAAATTTGTTATCAATTAAATTTATAAACTATTCATCATTTCCTTTTTGAAAGCTTAAAGTTTTGTGTTTACTATTTCTTTCTAAGATAATAAAGATCTTGCTCAGACGATCGATTTTACAATATTCCATAGACGTTTTCCTCCGTCTGATTGAAGGTTCCACGATCCGATAGCGGACAAACCCGCGTGTGAGACTGTAAATCTGGCTGAAACAGCAAGCAGCCTGGGAATAAATTCATAAAGATATTACGAAAAATAAAAGTCAAATATAAATTAAAGATTTCATATTTCATAGAAAATGATTTCGTCACATTTCATATGAACTTCATTTTTATGTATTTTTTTGCTTTTTAATTTATTTGCACCTAAATTCCTAATAGCTATATATAAATTCATTAAAACATTATTGATCGAGGTTTTAAAGAAAAGGCACTTAACATTCTTATCCGGTTTAAATACAAGACCGATGATATTTGCCCTTTAAAACTCTATGTAGCTTCTTATAAATTGTTATTGTTAAATTTTGCAACAATACTTTCGAATTCCTTTTCAAATTAAAGCGGTTCATTTTAATAATTTTCATATCAAAATATTCCGTGTAATGCTTGCAAAATATTCAATGAATTCGAGTAAAATAAATTTGGCTAAATGTTTTCGAATATTCAAAGAGGAATTATTATATTTGCTTGAGAATCAGCGATGTAAATACCATCTTGTACAAATATGCACGGACAATAATTGCAATGCAAGAGTAACATTTATTGGCTTAAAGGGAATGTTCTTACATTGTTGCCGGTCATTGTAAATTGGCAAAGGTTAATCTTCTCGGTTTTCATAATTTCACGATGATAGTGGTCTGCGGGAGTATTTTTGGCAAACCACGCGTATCCTACAAAGCCGAAGAGGGTAAAAATATGATATTATTCGGGACGTTGTCGTGTGTAGATTAGCTGCCGAGAAGACCATAAATCGCGCATTCCTTCTTCCAGATTGACTACTGCTAATGCCGGGGGACCCCGCCTTTGTCCGACGCGAAATAAATAAGGGAAGCTTTTGTGTTTGGGGTCCTCCATCTCTGGATGGGGAACGTGTCACAAAGTCTCTTAGGTGATATAAAGACGCATTCTGTATGAACAGGGCCGGCAGTATGAGGGACACAAGTCGTAAAGCTGGGAAACTTTCTTATTTATAAGGTAAACTCGGTTATGCCTCCGCCTCGTCTTTCTTTTACGGCTATTTGTTACAATGATGGCGTACACGCAAACTTTTTCATTTATTCGGTTAACATTTACAACGGGCGAATGCTTTATGCGACTTTGAAATATTGCCCGGCCCTGGGTCATAACTACAACAGCTTAAATATGATAAATAGTTATTATTTATGACTTTGTTTATATATATTTATGTCGAGCAATCTGCTAGGAAATCATTGTGGGTACTAGGTTAATTGGAGCGAGGTATGTGATCCAATGGTACCATGAAATTTGGTAATGGAAAAATATATCATTCGGAAAAATATGGCCCAATTTTCATTTCACTGGTGGCTTATTGTAGAAACAACAATTTAACATTGCTTCGTTATTTTTATACACACAAATACAAACTCCGCCAGATCTTGTAAATGCAAACTCAATCTGAGACACTCGACCAATATCTTTTATTTTATATTTAAAACGATAATAACGTGGAGCAGAAGACCTATACGGGATGCCTTACCTTACAGATGCGCTCAAATGGCGGACGGTCGAATGCGGGTTCGTTTGCTATCGGACCGTGTACAATCCAAAAATAAGTTAGAAGACTAGGTGATATTGATAAAATGCTTTTTTAAATTTTAGACGGAGAAAGAGACCCCAGTTGTAAGCTTGCTGGTGAGCAGGCTAGTTACTTCTGCTCATATTAACAGTGGCTTTATGAAGGGATGTTATTTTATGTATGCAACAAAATACTATTTTTTCAACCGTACTATTGTTCTTATAGTCACTCGTTGCCTCATATTTATGGATGAACTTGGTTTAAAATTTAAATGATTACTTTGTCCATTGATAAATTGTTGGATTATAGTCCAAAAAGTACACGCATATTATGAGGTTGAGTCATAAATAGTTGCCGGCGAACAGAAGCCGTTATAATTATTCCGTTTTAATCTTGATGAGTTATCCACATTAGTGAGCATAGGGTACCATTAGATAGGTATGAGTCCTATCAGTCTTTCGAAAATAGTTAACCGTGTCACAACTTCTGTTATAGTATTTTTTTTAACCCGTGCATTGCGAGTTTAAACAATGCAACAGTGGTACGGCTACGATTAAATAATATGATCCATATAAAAATATGGATTGACAGTATCAATATATAATTAGAAAGTTGGCAACATTTATCCTGGATCATCTTGAACTGAATAATATTTACTCCGTGGTTGTTGAGTATCAAAGATCATTTGCTTGATATTAGCAACGAATATTAGTGATTCCCCAAGCTATGGTGTTGCTTTTATGGTCCATGATCGTATAATTGAATCATAGATCGACAGGTTAACACCATAAAGATATTCAGGATCGCCGCTCAGAAAGGTTAAGAATGCCTGGCCTAAACCTTACAAAGACATTAAACCTTTCACTACCATCTAAAGATAAGACCATATAAAATGCGAATGGAATAGGTTAATGCAAAGGGCGCCCTAATATGTTTAGCTTGATTATTTTTTGTACAGGATTCTAGGATATGTATGAGATAATTCCGTTGAACACAGTAACTTTTAATTAATTATTAGAGATTCGAATCAGCCAAAGGGTTGAAATAACTTCAAAGTGCTCACCTATGTAAACTGGGTAAACAATGTTCCAGTGACACATATTTACATTTAATTATACAGCGCTTATTAATTTTAATTAATATTATGTTTAAGCAGAGTATATATGTGAGAAATTTCAATAATTCGAGTAAATATTTTAACGGATCTATAAATTTGAAGAATTTATGAGCAAATTTTGAGCGTATTGATGCTCCAAGTATGCAAATTTATTATGGAAAATATCTACTGTCCGAATATCTGTATATATTAAACGGATGTATTATGATCGAAATCGTATTTCCCCATTGTTGAAGTGTTGTTATGTATTCAGTCAGACGAAAAAATCATAGATAAACATAAGGTGGTCCAATAGTACTTGATTGTAGGCGCATTAGTTGGGCCATAGTGAATATTGAATCCATTCTCTTCTATATTAGTTTTACGAACCGTAAAATGAGTTGCTTTGAGTGTTTTCGGTTCTCCCTTTATTGAGGGCGTCATTCCCGTTGAATAATAAGGGAGACTGTCCCATTGCATATCAAGTCATGTGCAATAATAACCTTGCAGAAGAAAAATATTTTCATAAATGAATTTACATAAATACAATTGTATTTTTTTTCCGCTATTGTATATCACCCCTTCGATCAAGGGGATTGTAAATATGTCCATACTAATAATGCACCCCTTATGAAAATGTTTCCGCTGACAAATATTATTGCAACTTATGAATATGTAAGAAACGGATTATTGTCAAAATAAGATATATTTTAAAATTTGGGTTGTATTTTAATTAAACAATTAAGGGCGTTCGAAAAACTGTGGGGCGACCATCAGTTCTATATATTGTGAGACGTTACCAGATTTGGAATAAATGTAGCGTAAAATTTATTTCTAGATTTAAGCGGAACGGTTCTACTATCCGTTTTATAAACATACATTAAATCCGAAAGCTCAGATCGCGTTATTTAGTTTAAAATCTGTGTCTTGTTCTATATCGGTAATGTCTGGATTCTATGCAAAGATCTTAATGCAATATGATTTTAAGCTTCGTTTCAATTCAATGCACCATTAAAATGCAGAAAATTTTCATGATTGTGCAATGCTCAATTTACTTCTAGTTTTATTTATTATACATAAAGTTTAAACTTATATTGTGTTGTCTTAAAATTGTGGCAATTTAATGTATAAAAGTATATGTATAGGATGAACTTTATCGATATTAATTTCATCCAAATATCTTAGTAAAAACCACACAAAATTATCATCGTGATCAAATGCAATTAGCAAAAATATTTAAAATTGCGAAATTATAACAATAAATCAAATAAATTGAAAATATCAACGAGGCAAAAATATATCATTTTTTCAAACCAATTCAACTTTTGGAATCACATTTAATGACACGTTTGCACGCAATATAATGATTCATTACCTTCTTATATGAGATTTAATGGACATAGAATATTATTAATTTGCGGTTGCCTAAATAAAAATAATTAATATTTTTATATCCAATCGATAATTCGATGATTCTTCATAGTTTTGGCGTTACAATTGATATATTCCAGATCCAATGCGTTGGAAAATTGGATGGATAATGTTTATGGTTTGCGGCGATTTAAACGTGAAGGGGGAGTAAATATGATATTTATCTTAAGGGTGAAAGGAGATTGAAAATGTAAAATAACGATACAAATTTAAAATTACAATTCAAAGACACGAGAAATTCGACAATAACAAATAAGAGTGTATATAAAAATTCAAATCTGGTAGTAATGACTTTGAAACGCAAAATATTTGGAAAAAACACCTATATAATGGAACAATATTATATTAATAGCATCGATGACGAAGTGTTAATTGGTCGATATTCGTTAACAACAGTAAAATGACCACAAAAGGTTTAATTAAATTCATAGTCAATTTGAATTTATATTTAAGTTAAATAAATTGAGTAGATGGCTCTTTATGAGCTAATGCAAATCAATAAATTCGATGACTATAGGCGTACTTTTCAGTTTAATAGACAACGAGTAGCGTCTATGATGAAACATTGATGCTCTTTGATAATCGCAGATGGACAGGACAATGGTTAAATTGTATAGATCTCTAAAGCAATATATAAAAGGGGGGTTTCATCATGGAAAAGTCATGGTAATCATACGGTGGTGCAATAATGGCATCATCCATTATTCATTCATGCAGCTTTAGTGAAACCTGAAATATTGCATGAGAAATTATGCATCATACGGTCTTCTCAAGTCGATAGGTGTGTTTATACTTTTGCATTTTATACTATAAAAACTATTTTTTTATTGATGTATGACTATTTCTTTGTTTGAATTAATAAATTGGAAGTCTATTTTAGAAGTCTGATAGAAGTAAAATGTTTTTCATTGTTGGAGTATTTTTAAATGGCGCACCTGAGATCGGAACTTAAACGTTTTATTAGGTCTTGTGCTTAAGAGGAAATTGCTCATTAGCTCTTTAGTCTAGGGTTGTTTCCAGTAGTTATTTTTTAAGCTCAGGAAAGACAGCGAGAGAATTCCCTGGAAAGGAAGAAGTAAAAAATACACAATAGTTCACATCTCTTTAAGAGCTTAAAAATATCAAAGACAAATTTAAGCAGCTGTGAACATAATTTATTATCCTTTAAAACTTTTGTTCGAGCAAAATGATTCATATGTTAGCTAAAGCAAACGCAAAGAAAGATTACTACGAAGTAATTTGAAGGATTATCATATTTTTGACGCTTCCTTCTTGATTTATGCCCCTTAAAGAATTTTAATTGACATTTTCAATTTTGTGAAGAATGGCGCAAATTTACAACGAAAGTTTATCACAATTTTTTCAACTAACGAATCCTAGTCGTTTGCTCCCAGAAAGAATTGCTTGTATAATGAACTCGATATTGCTGTCATAATTCATCGGTAATATCATCTAGCTATCAAAAAGTCTCACTGGAAAGAAAATATAAGATTACAACTTGACATACTCAACTCAGCTTTACGGAGAAATGATCAATTGGTCCTTCGTGGTGTCATTTTTCAGGCTGCTGCTGCACGATTTTCTTTCCTCTTGTATATATATTTTTACTGCAAATTTATCAAAGCGTTAAACTTATAAATGATAAGTCCATCCAAATATGAAACATGTATTATTTTATCCTATGAAAAACTAGTGAGATTATGTTGATAATGATATGTTATGGGGACCAATTGTATTGACAAACACAATTTTCCTTTGCAGAAATGGAGGCTTTCAGATAAGATGGCAACAATTTAAGAGAATGGCTGACTTCTACAGTTTATTTAGCCTTTTTATTGTCCCGAAGAAAGCCCCCCCAGATATTGCTCACAGTTTGAAGGCGAATGAGAAACGGCCATCACTTTAATAATAATCGGAAAAATATTTTTTTGCCCTCTGGAAAGGTGAGCCGAGTCGTTATCCGAGCCTTTACCTCTTGCAGGACGAGATAAGAGGGCACATTTCCTCTGAGAAATGAACACTCGTATATTGGCGAAGATTAGTGAGATTTTTTCAGTCTGATGGTGTATTTTTTCATGAAGATTTTCAGTTCATATTACCATCAGGGGAGAAGCCCGACCGGGCGGAGAATGCTATTTATTCGGGCGTATAATGCGCAATTGGGGCAGGTCTTGGCGGACTTTGGGAGAGAGGTTAAGTCATTAGACGTTTAGTCTTCCCACCCACCTATAATGCATTCTATACCTATATAAGACACTAATCTTCAACGTGGTACATCTACGTCTGATGGAAAGATTGTGGATCAAAATAAATCAGACACAAATGTTAAAAGGGAGAATAATGTATATAGAAAAAAAATAATCAAAGATTAAAAATCATCATATTTCATTATTTATCAAATCTGCACCAAAAACAAACCCAAAATGTGCTTAAATAATTCATAATATAATTCATTTTTTATAATATTCGAGAAATCCTTGGAAATATCAGTGTTAAAATAATTCATTTTTGATATAAAAATTCATATTATGAATTTATATTTTAATATTGTCGTATACAAGCTAGCTAGGGGTGTTACCGCATATATGTTTGCGAATGTTGGTACACGAGTCTGGAGGAAAGCGCATTTACGAAGAGCTTAAAGCTCCGCGCACCTTCTCAGACTTGCTCGAAAACAGCTACAGATAATGCCCAGTAATGCCGGCATGGTAGGGTGGGACAAACTTTGATGAGATTTGGGGTAGAATCCGCCCTTAAATAATTAATATAAGAAATTAATTTTGGCGCTGTACTACAGACTGGGCGGGTAATCTTTGATCTTGGGTATACGTTTTGAAATGCAAATGCATGGGATGTGCGAGTCAGGTGACGCGAAAACAAATACATTAACATACGGATTAACCCCGGTTTTGTTTGGAATTTATAAATAGTTTTGTACAGGTGGTTTCATAACTACAAAACGAAACAATATTTTATGTTTCCTATTACGGAAGACGTTTCAAAAATTATCTCGCGTGAAAACTCCTTCTGACATGCAAGCTTTTACTATAGGATGCAATGCACTTTTTTCACCCCTGAAAGTTTCTGCTTCTCTCGAGACTAAAAATGTACTTAGCGAGCAAAATACATATTTTTCTCTTTAAAAATGAGAGATTTATACGGCAAGACATTCAGTTAACCAAAGAAAATTGCATTTTAGAATAATATATAATTTTGCACGGATTTAAATTAAAAACGCCAATAAAATTATATGGATCCTCTATGCGTCAGTTTCTTACTTTATTTAAGAATGTAACATTTTTATAAATAATATATACGATTGCGTAATTGATCATTTCAACTTGGTTACACTCCAAAACTCTTTTGCTGATGCATACAAAATTATGTGTTAAAGTGATGTTGTAATGGCGGCAAGGGAACCGATTTATAATTGTCAATTGTCCAAAGAAGTATATTTATAGCAATCCAACTTACATTATCATGACAAGATAAAGAGATAAATGTTGCCTAATATAGCTGGAAACAGTGGAGTATTAACATGGAAACTTATGCAAATGTAAATAACGGTGTCCTGGCATGTATTATAGTTTAGAAGTAATTGAGATCTTATGCAGTTCACCGTTCAAAGACAAACCAGATGAAGATTATTAGACACGAGGAAGAAGATTTAACAGTATTTATATCACATGAAACGGCATTGTTGATGCAAATGGGTCACTTTTAGGAAGTCCAGCCAGATTTAATTAATAGCTACACAATGAAAACTTATTCTTAGCTAGAAATAATGGTGAATTGGATGGAATTTATTCAATTAATTGATCGTTATATCCGAGAAACACAATGTGACCATTTTATAATATGGTAATAATCCTTTATTGAAATAATTTTACAAGAATATAAAAATAGTTAAATCAAGCAATTAATATATTGAACAGTTTTGCTTTGAATTTATAAACATATCTTTAACCTAATTACAAACTAAATTATAAACTAGGCTTTAAGTATATTTTAATAAGCAAACAAGGTAAAAAATGGAAAAGAGAAAAACTGTTTCATGAGATGATTTGGATATAAAATAATCTACACTAAAATAAATAACTAAAATATGGGATTTATAGGGTTTCCGAAATAGAATCGACCAGCATGGCTTCTAGTGTATATGGAGAAGTAAGCGTTTGGGCATTTTTTGAGTACTTCCTTTTGTGTAGTTACCGAAACTAGCAATTAGTGGATTTGGATAGTGTAGGAGGGAATAGAAAGAAGCTTGATGTTACGGTGAAATCTTTTAAAATTAGTAAAAGGAAATGTGTTGTTTGAGACGTGACGATTTTAAATATTTATAGAATATAGATCTGAGATGAGAAATCATAATAAGAATGATCGATTTCTAGAGACTTCAAAATACAATTTATAACAAATCCAAATTAATAATTTAAGCGATCGCTTATGCAGCTTCCGTCTTAAAAATCAATTTATTACAAATAATACCATGACAGTTGATAAAAGTATACATGGATTAATTTTTTTAAATGCTTAATCATTAATGTTTAAGAGAAGAAATTGATTTTATAAATGTCTAAATTAAAAGAAGATTTGGTACGTTTGATATTGAATTTGTACATTTAACAGTATTTTCGGCTTTAATTAAATTTACTTTGGTATACAATACGAAAACGCTAATAAGAAAGTGGAATGACCGAAAAAAAATCTGCGACAAAACTAGCGTCAAGCGAAAAAGCAACAAATAAGTAAATGGGCTGTTTTCAGGACAGCATCCGAGGAGATAAATTAATTAATTAACAAAAAATGCTACTCTGCATTTGAGCCGAGCGATAGCATCTTGTCTAATTCTGTAAGTAGCAGAACGGACGTCTTACATAATGGGAAGGCAGAGTTCGGGGGTGAGAAAACGAGGAGTCGTATCCGCACCCTTCGCTCAGCCGCCGGGGGTGCAATTAATCGCATGAATTGTTCCCACTCACCATGGCTACCTTGTTTTGTTCATGCCCTATCTTACATTTGTGTGGACTCTTCACCTTTCGCCGGGCTTTTGAGCCATCAGGCCCTTTATGAACCCATCGTCTTCTGTTCGGAAGACTCTGCATTTTATATTCAGCGTAATGATGACGGCTTAGGGAATGTCTGATGTAATCAAAGGGTCGTTAACAGCTATTGGAAAACAATTAATACTATTCATACTTACACAAAACCTTTCATATTGAATATAATGGCGCCTAGTCGCTGGTAATAAAATTTCGGGAGCGAATTATGAATAAATTTCGACCGTCTACAAAGAAAACATCTCTTACTAGTTTGTGCTTAAATCATAAAATGACTTTTAAAAATGGAAATAACAATGATAATATTCTACAGTTTGGATGTTATTGAGTGATTCCAGATCCAACACTTTTATATACTCCATATAAACTTTAAGGACCCGCATGCACGTCCTTTCAGAACAAATCGCAGCTATCCGGGGGACTCACATGCGAGTCTTCGTTATCGCTTATGATCGTCGGCTCTTTCATTCGCTATATATTTCAACTATCATCTTTACAATTTTCCTAAATGTCACCATTCAAATTCTTTTAACTATCATCATTTAAAAGATTCCAACCGTCACCATTCAATTGATTCCAACCGATAAAGGTAACGAACTTCACACTGATCCAATGCTGTATTTAATATTACTTAGATATGCAAACAATTAGCTATTTTTTCTACATATTTGAGTGATACTCGTAATAACAACAAGAATAAAAATGATTTAATCTTATGTAAATTTTGCAGCATTTGTGTTGAATTCACTTTGGCACCGAAACCGGATTATAGTATATAATGTTTCCAGCGCGGTTTTAATATTTGTTCAGCGGTTCAGCAAGGAAGGAAGATGAAAGGAAAATTCGGAAGATATTCGAATCCACATCCGTGGAAAGCTATTAAGCATCAGAACTATCTACGCGTCATATAATTCAAATGGCGAAGTGAACAATGGACAAGTCTAGCTTTTGTATGTTCTCACATATTGGAGAGCTGATTTCAGCTTGGCGATAGTTCAATCAGCTTGTCAGGGGTAATAAATCGCCGGTCAGACGAAGCTCACGTCCTTCTACGATAAACTCCTAGGAATGTGAGCATATTTATCTCAGATCCAACCCCTTATGCGATTTTTCCCTTGGCGGGGGAATTTATGCTGCTGATTTCCATATCATAAAGTTGACCGACGAAATGCTGATGATGTGATTCAATGCGAATAAAAATTATTACGGATCTGCAGGGATATGAAACAGCATTTTTGGTCGATGGCACCATGTGTGGTGTTATTTGGGTTTGTTGAGATTCGCCGTAATTCAACATTATGAATTATGACTGGAATAAATCATCATCTGTATGTCAAAATTTTATAAACTGATAAGGCTTTCTCGCATCATGGACATATCACATCCATTCATTAAATATATTTATTATTTAAAAATGTTTATGTGCTAGTTTTATCAAAGCTTTGTTGAAAAGCTCTGTGTTTAAATTGTTTCTAATTAGAAAAATGAAATATTAATATATCCTATGCTAATTTTTAAGTACGTGAATAAGAGTAAGAAACATCCTACAAAGTCCATCCAATTTCAGGAAAATTTCCAACGAAGATTGCCAATTTACGTGCATAATACGATAAGAAGAGGAAATTTGATCAATAATAAGCTCATTATTTTTATATTTTTTTGAGATTATCAACATAGAAATTATATCTAATCCAATTTATACACATGGATACGAAATTCTGTCGATTAGCATTTCAGATATGATGATTATCAATACTGTCTTATATTTTGCAAGAATATGTTTTTAAAGAACCATTGGAAGAGCTTGAAATACGAATACTTGTGATGAATGATTTTTAAAGTATAACCAATAAATCAAATCGTAAATGCTTTCTTCTATTGCCGGTTCAAAGTTTGCCAATCTCTGCTATAAATATTTATTTTTATTCCTTAAATACCAATATCAATTCATACAGCATTCGCAAAAATATGTCAATACATTGTTGAATTTATAAAGCCAATGTCATCACCTATTGTACTATAACACCAAATCTCATGGATCATCGTTATTTAACTTTTCAACTCTAAAAGGTATGTATTTTTGCCACTGAAAATCCATACAATTAAATCGACATATACGAATTATGAATCTAAAAATATGTTATTTTATTACAAAGTGATTTCAATTATAATTATAGGAATAGAATTAGACGTAATAAATATATATATTTTTATAAAATAAATACTTCTACTTGCAATTTCACAAATATAATTGCAGTTTTCAAATAATGAAAGTCCTTAACGTAAAAATATTACAATATAGGGATATTTTGTGTATAAATAAAACTATGTTTGACATGTTGAGCATGAGTTAACTTGTATTTCTCTAAGAGATGCGAATGCCGAAGGTGTAAAAAATATATATTTTGATCCGAGAGAAAGTACAGGAAATTGCCGATGGAAGTGTAAGGTATTGAAAGCCTAAAATTACATGTGTTATAAGGAAGCATAAGAGGCTGTATAATATTGTATCGGAGGCCGTATATCGATATTCGCACCGCAGACTTGTCTCGACCATTAGTCGGGTCAATCGATAAGGTAATGGATTTATTTTATTCGCGATATCCATTATAAGTTTACACATGGGATCGCGTACTACCCACTTTCGTCACATTTTGGTTAATATAAATTCAACTAAGGTCCAGCCCAGGCTGAAGGTCTATATCTGGAGGCCATGGCTGGTGAGTTACGCTTGTCACGTCTTTTTATACCCGAAAAGGAAGTTTGTGAAACCTTTCCACTTTGAAAAATTACCCGGCACTTTGGCCCGTGGTCTAGTTGTGCTCCAACCCAACTTGTTCGCTATATGAAGTATATTTGATTTATTACGGACCGAAACAAACATGCCAATTTTTTCCGCTTAGTCGATGGCAAAAATATTTTTATCGATGAAACTCCTCACAAAACCCTATTAAAACGGGCCTTTGTAACTTGAATTATACGGAAATCTGGGTGATAAATTTGAGCCAAATACAACAGAATTTATATTAATCTGTAAAAGGATTTTCTTTCGATTAATTAATTTAATTTCAATTGGTACTTCTAAAATTACAATGACCTTAATCCAATCTACATTCTGTAGTATACATAATATATATTAAAAGCACAGCGATATCTATTGATTTTGGACTTACCGTAGCCTATTATAGATAAATAATTTTCTTTTATGTTAATTATTTAATTTAGTAAATATGTCCATAAGCTATTTTTTGTGTTCCAAGCGGCACTTTAAAGTATCAATCTTTTCATGGTATAAAATTGAAATGATATATGGAAATCAATGAATGGAGCAAGAAACATTAATTTATATTGCTTTCGAAGACTTAAAAAATGTAGCTTAAATAATAAATCAAAGGATACACTTAAAGAAGATGTGGAGGCAGCCTTGGAAGATCGATTACCAATAGCTATGTCAGATAAATTAGTATGAGTTGGATTCAAATTCACAACCTCTTACTGTCCGATAGCGTGCTTGGCCCAATAAGATATAATTTACATGTGCACACTTTGTAATGTTCCGCTAGACATGGGGGGGAATGTTTTGAAGTCTGTCATACATAAAACATTTTTTTAATAGTATTGGATATTCGTATTGATAAATAATATTCAAGCATTTGTAGATAAAACATACATCTACTTGTTTTGGGCAACAAAAAAACTGCCTAATCGTTTTTTATCATTATTGTCAATATTTTAGCTTTTAGCAACGTAATATGCTATTACAATGAAAATAAACAGCATATTCATAGTTTAAAATTCGCTCAATTTGACATGAAATTTTGTAAAATGGTTCAAAAAAATTTTTTTTTATTAGAAAGTGATATGAGATGAATTCATCCTATCCACTGGACGTCTTGCACTTAAAAAAACTTATGTTGATCATGTTGTACAAGACTATTCCAGAAATATTGTAACATGTTTTATAAGCAATTTTACAAAAACTGCTGAAATACTAAGAGGTATTTCTTGATGAAGGGTAATCTTGACGTCATTTTGCATACAGTGGCTGTAGCTCTTCTCGTAGTAAATGTCTATTTCAGTTGAACATGTTGTTCTCAACCTTATGATAGATACTGGTTTCTCTCATTTACCATTAACGCATCCTTCAATTGATGATCCTTTGATTTCAAGTTCTTACTTTATTATTTTTTTGAGTTAATCAAGCCAAGGCGTTTCCTACGAGAAACAGCCTGTCTTTTACCTTTACAGGGTATAAATTCTTAAATGTATTTATACACTATAAATATATTCGACCTACTTGCCCATTGTAACTTTATGTTGATTCGTCTTAATCCCCATAAAATTTTTGTCGGTCCATGTGCAGAGCTCTTACTGCATGACTTCTGAACTCCTGGTCACCTTTGGAATTTGGATCATCAGCAATTCTTTTGTACAACACTACAAAATTTTCCACAATGTCCATCTGGACTTATTGACGTATTATGCACTCTAAAATATAATTTAATTTTACTCAAGGCCTTTTGCTTAAGGCCTGTAATATTGACGACCAAACAATTGTGGGTTGTTTTTGCGTTAAATATGATGGCATACCCAAGATTAAAATTTTGGCACATTTTAGTTCAAGTATTTAATTTTTCAGATCCGGAAAATCAGAATTAATTTCGATTCGATTGTAATTATTAACACCTTTAATCTGTAATTTTTTTATATGAAGGGATATTTTTATCATTTTATGAATTTGAATCCAAGCCCTTCATAATTCTAAGATTTAAGCCACTATACTAACAGTTGAATTTAAAGAAAACACCACCAAAGCGAATAAAAGCAATTAAATCTTCTTTCTTTCATTAAAATAAAAATATTTCCAGGAGGGAGTAATCCAAAGTGCAATTTTCTATCTTAAATTTTAAGTCTAAAAGCATTTTTAATAAAGCAGATAAAAAGATAATAAAAGGCGATTGCTACCATCCTATTCATGTTTATTGTTTCGTCTGCGCATTTTTAATGCCTTCGCGAGGAACTTTTGAACCGATAAACCACCGAATTTAATCCCTTTGTTGAAAATTATTTCGTTTCGAGAATAAACTAATATTAAAAATGTATTTCGATGCGAATTTTCATTCTTATCGCGACAGTTGACTCTTAAGGCGTAATATTGCTTCTGCGAGAAAATTAAATTATCACTTTTCACAAAACGTTTGTTCGTTCATGCGAATGTAGATAAGGGTATTTTTTCACGATTGCTTTATAATACAACCATTGCGTGCTTATTAATACGTAATTATGCTTTTTTTAAAATATATTTTTTCTCAAATTAACATCAACGTCAATCAAAATGCATGAATGATCGTTTCGCTATATTAAGCTTTCGTTGATAGATTTATGCAAGCTTTTAAGATCTTTTCATTAAGCTGGCCATCCATACAAGTGGTAGATGTTATTTTTTATTTTTCAAACATAAATGCCCAAAGAGCATGTTTTATCCAAAGATTTTTTGCCAATCGAAGGCGGAACATGCAAATTATAGGAATTGTTCCTTTTTCACGTCGTCGATATAAACCAAATTTTTCAACTTCAATGAGTTCTCAAAGACTGAATGGCTGTGTTCTTTTTATTCTGTGGTATTATATTTCACTTCTTTTGGGCTTAAAGCACAGTGAACCGTACACGAACATGGTGCTTATGCAAATTTCGGCATTATGTGTCACCACATGGAGCTGAGCGTTGGCCATCTGCTTGGGCCAACATTTTAATTTTCGGATTATTAGAATTATTCTGCATAAATATTTTTATAGAGCCTTTATCGGATTTTTCAATCTCATGAACGTCTGGAAAACTTTTTTTTTAAATAATGGAACACGCCGCATTTCAGCGAATTTTTTGGCCATAAAAACCTTTTACTTCTGAACGAATGGACCGTTTATTACTTGAGCTTTTAATTGTGCCTTGTCCTCGAAGAAAATATATCAAATTTAATTTGCAAGTTAATTTTAATAAAGCTGCAAAGTTTTTGAAACATTTATCGTGCTCCTCTGGAGTTTTAAAGTGCAATTATGCACTTATTGTGCAAAAAACAATACGAAGTTTTAATTAAGGATCCTTCAAACAAACGAAAAACGTAACACATCATTCTTCTTTCAATGAAATTAAAGTAAAAAAGGTTTCACTTATAACTGCTACTAGGAACAATCCATTATTTTATATCATTTTATTTTTAAAAAATGGGCTAGATCCTGGACTCTTATTATAAAGATTTGGGTAAAAATCCAGATTGTAGGAAAAAGTATTATTATCACCAATCGATTATCTTGATCCAGGTTAATATTCATATTTTTGATCGGATTTGAACAAGTAAATACTGCCTCAATGCCTATATGCCTCAATCTTCATTCAAATTTCCGTATGAAATTGCAATAATTAAAATTAAACATCAGTAATATTTAATATTGATTAGAAGTTATAAGCCCTATTTAATTGATATCAACCTCCAAATATCGCAATGGACATTTCACTATAGGGAATCAGTAGTTTTTTTTAAATTTTGATCTTAATTAAATGAAACAAGGACAAACAAGAGTTCTATTGCTCAGAAGATAAAGCAAAAACCCGTACAGCTAGAGCTATGTTTTTTCATATTTCAGATACATATTTAATTCCATAGTAATCTTCTTTTAATATATGAAAATGAATTGAGTTTTGTTCGTTTGAAATGCGCTGTCATACCGTTCATCGGATTGCAAAAAAGCTTCGTTCACTTATTTATAAGGATTTTATGAGTAACATAGGCATAGTCTAATATATAAAAATCAATGTTTGTTTGTCCGTATTTCATGCGCTGCCATACCGTTCATTCGATTGCGATAAAACTTTACCAACTTATTGTTTGCACTTTTTCAAATAATATAGGCATAGTACAATTAACTTACAGTAGATTTTATGTATAAAAATCAATATTTGTATGTTTGTTCATATTTATAATAAAACTAACAAAATAAAATAAATATCATTTATGCTTTTCCCTTATATATTATTCAATTTTAATAAATGTATTCATTATCGGAAAGAAAATAAATTTCATTATTTCTATAATTACAAGATTACTCTTACAAATTTCAAACGATATTTTTAAAATTATTACTTCTGTGGCAGCAACGCGCCGGGTACCAGCTAGTATATAATATATTTAATTCCTCTCACAAGGGGTTGTTTTTGTAGCAGTACTGTTGGGCGGAATTCTTGAGAGATATATGATAAATTCATCAAAATGAATATTCCGCGCTCGGGTATATTTAGAATTTGCGGAACGAATTTGTTAAAATCGAAGGTTCAAACTTTAGCATTTTCATTACGAGTGATTAATATCAAACTTTTGGGGATGAAACAAAGCCGATTGTCCCATGATGGCATGGATCGATAAGGCGCTGAATAATTGAAGTTTCCAAATTTTATTGAGATTAATTGCCACGGAACTTCATAATGTACATTCAGCTGAGGAAATAATAAGGCGCAATTGACATTTTTGACAAATAGGGCGCGCTTTTACGATTCCGTGACCGTCGAAAAGCCGAGTAGATTTTGATATTCTTTTAAAAATACATTTTGTGTAGATCGCGCTGAAAATATAATGGCTATTTGAAATGAATTCTTAGAATCTTTTGGAGTGCTAATTGCGAGTACAAACGTATTTAATTGGGCGCGACATAAAAGGACGGAGCGTCCTGACGATCCCAGTCGCCGGCCCTATATTAAATAAAGACAGCTTTTCTGTTTTATATAGTAAATTCAATTAGCTTAATATTTTATGGGTAAATTCTGATTCAAACCCTTCATGCTCCAAAGCACTCATATTTGAGGGTTAAATTATAATTTATAATCTATATTGTCAGCCAATTCAATCATTTTTAGAGGCCTAGTTACATTTTTGGAAAGCGAGAATCAATTATATTCAAATATGAATTATTTTACACATGCTTCAATTTAAATTAGATAAGTTTGCAGTAAATGAAATGATCTATGGGGTTTCTATGTTGCCGAATATATATGGAAATATATGATAATTGATCAATTACTTATAAAGTGGAGCAGGTAATGAACTCACATTGACAGTAGCAATAAATTCAATCGATCCATTCAATTCAAGCTTACCCTTATTTTTAGGGGCTGAAAAATCAATACTGAAACGATTACCATATCAGATCGCCTATGAATGAACGATTTGCAACAATAAATAAATTATAATTTTAAAATAATGGCACTTCTGCAGCTCATTCATAGATATGTATATCTTAGTTATACAGATATGAAAAGCAATGTTTTAACATATACAAATAAGAGCAAAAAGTGGCCTTTGGAAATCACTGAATTATGACCTGTGTTGGTCTTCGCTCTTTTACGGTCGCTTGCTGTGCCAAATCAAAATTTTGCGCCAGCATAGCGGATGCAATAAACAGCAATGAATAACATTTCAATTGGTAATATGTGTATTAAATATGTGCAAATATGGATATTTGATGGGCTGAAAAATGTTTTATAATAAAACGTTGTGCATTAATATCTGTTTTATCTAAAAAACGTATCCGTATACCAACAACCATGTATTTAAAAGCAGCCCAAATTTCGCTTCCTTTGTAAATATTTCTTTTGATCGAGCATTTCAAAGGGGCTTCTAGAGGAGTATTACACGAGATAAATATAAAATCATAGTTTCATATAATATTTTTTTGAGTGGACTTCGTCGTCTGTTCTCATTAAATTTTAGCAAGGAGTGAAGAGATATAATGTTATTAGATGAAATAAAAGCGAATTAATGATGGCGTAAAATGCTGTTGTCGCAATCAACTCGATTCCTGCACACGACTGAAGCCCCACTTGGAAAATTTCAAAATTTTCGTGTTATCCAATTTGGAATAGTGGTTGAAGCTCCCGTTTTCCAATTAGGGACCACTTTTCACTCCAATGACGGCTAGACACCATCACATTGAATATATTATAGCAAGGGTCGTTAAAGAAGCTAATAAAAACTATTTCGCAAATATTTTCAAATGCGATTTTAACAAATCATCGAATTAAATTTATTGTGACTGGATATTTGTTTATTTTTGTAATTCTCCGATGTGTTTTTTTGCTGGAGAAATTTGCACGTACATAAAATGGCTATGTGTGCCAAGAAATTTAGATGGTAGTGTGAGGGTGTACACAAGAATGGCGACAAAAGAATATAGACGACGGAAATTGGAGTATATTTATATCTGACAGTTTCTGTTCAAAGACGATAAAGAGTACTGAGAACAAATTGGACAATTTAATATCACGTTTATTGCTGACTCTGTGTGTGGATTATGTATCCGTATTCTGAGGGCGTATTCGGGTGGGTGGAAGTCAACTTTATCTCTTTTGTGTTGTTTTTGGGTTGATAGAAAAAAAAACACTTAGAAACTTTAATGGCGAATGTTGCTTCCTGTAACTCCTCGGTAATTTCCGCCTTCAAAGTATTGCAGGTGAGCAAGAACGCGAAAGCGTCTTCCCCAGCTCAAAGCATCAGGATGAGAATATAAAGAGACGTTGAGAGCGTCGCCTACGAAACATTTAGAAAAGTTTTTAATCATGGCCATGTGAAATATTAAAAAGCCATTTCTTTAATGAATCGTATCTGATTTCGTGAGAGGGCTAGAATCAGTCGCCTCGTTTGCGCGGGGTGTTATGCCGTCATTTTTTATGAAGGAGGAATCACGCCGACGCCGGCTTTTCTTGCCTTCTTTGTGACTTAGATGACATTTTCCGGAAAATGTGAGATTTTTCATCGCTGCTACTCGTGAAAGATATCCATGGATTCTTACAAATTCGACAAAGGGATGTATAAACATATTTCAACGTCAAGAAAGCGATGCGATTCTAAAGAGGGCTCAGCTTTCTTTCGATACCATATTGAATTACGAAAAAAATTCACATTTACAGATTGAAGGACAAAAATTGCGGATATGAAAAAATCCCTTTTCAGAATTTATACATTGTTTTGCCAAATTTCTCTTCAATTTTATAAAAAATATATTTCTTTGAAAAATCAATAAGAAAGGTCTTGTTTTTATATTTAGAAAGACAAAATATAAAATCAATGAGGAAAAATTAACATCGATCCTAATTTAAGACGAAAGATAAGACCTCTCACTATCCGATTTTTTTAATTGATTTTTATGGTTCTTATTCATCCAGACAATATATCTATCGAGATCAAAATGTATATATATATATATATATATATATATAAGAATAAAATATGACTCGCGTAAATCTAAAAAACTCAATAATATATATATATATATATATATATATTGGGTTGGTGCAAAAGTTAGGGCCGTTTTTGACATATACAATTAAACATTTTTTTTTAGACTTGTAGTATTTATTTAATCAATTATATAATTTCTATCTATTCTTATAACCTTCTCCTATCTTTCTATCAACTTTTTAATACCATTAGTGTAAAATTCCGTGGATTTTGATGCGAAAAATGTAGTAAGGGATGTTTTTATCTGCTCTATTGTATCAACTTTTTTATCATTTAAAACATTTTGCAGTGATCGGAATAAATAAATATCGGAAGGAGCAAGATCTGGAGAGCACGGTGGATGCTTGATAATATCCCAATTCAACTCATTTAGCTTGTGTTGGGTCATCAAAGTCTTACGTGGTCGCGCGTTGTCGTGATGAAACACTACCCCTTATCTGTTTACCAATTCTGGTCTATTCTTTTGAAGGGCGATGTTCAATTTGGATAATTTCTGACAATATCGTTCTGCTGTAATTGTCTGATTGGGTTCCAAGAGTTCAAAATACACAATACCCTTACAATCCCACCAAACACAAAGCATAACTTTTTTTTGTGGATTTCGGCCTTCAAAGTTGAAAATGGGACTTGTCCAGGTCCAGCCCAATGTCTTTTTCTTGTCACGTTGTTGTACACGACCCATTTCTCATCTTCCGTTACTAAACGATGCAAAAAAGATTCACATTTTTGTCTCGCACTCAAAATAACGCACGTTGAAACACTATCCAATAAATTGGTAGCCGACAATTGATGAGGAATCCAAACGTCGTACCGCGAAACCATCCCCATACCCTTCAAATGTCTTAATACGATTCTTTGGTTGACTCCCATCATCGACGCGATCTCCCTAGTGGTTAGACGTGGATTGGTGTCAATTATGACTTTAAACTTGTCGTCATCAGACTTCAATGGCCGCCCGATATGTGGTTTATCAATTAGTGAAAAATCCCCAGATCGGAATTTTGTAAACCATTTTCATACCTGTCGAATTTTGATGACATCTATTCCATACACTTCGCAAATGTTTTTGGTTTTCACACTCGCGGTATTGTCTTTTCGGAATTCATAAAGTAAACAATGACGTAAATGCACTTTTCGACCGACATTTTGAAAAAATACAAGGGCTTTTCACTGTACTCTGGCCAGGCCAAAACTGAATAGAAAGTAGAGGAAAAGCATCCTTTATACAATGGAATCATTTAAAAGAAGATGCTATTCATCATTTTTGAAGAATTTTTTTTTTTACCTAGGATCATAAAATACGGCCTTAACTTTTGCACCAACCCAATATATATTTAACCTAGATGAACAAATGCTAATAGAAGTATCACCTAGAATTTTAGTTAAATATTAGATCGAGTCATAAATAATTGCCGATTTTTTTCAAACATGTATTCAGCTTTAACAAAATAACAAAGCAAAATTACTCTATTACACATTCACCATTATTAGTGATAACTTTCCCCAATTTTACTGGTAATTTATCAACATACTCTTTATAAAATTTAGTAGGTTTAGGTGAAGAGAAATTTTCGGTAGCGTGTTTCACTTCCTCATAATTGTTGTTTTTTACCATTTAAGAGATTCTGCAAAGAACAGAATAGGTTGTAGTCAAGAGATTGATCATCCAAGTTCCAGAATTTTTGGCGGCGTCAACTCTGATTGTTTTATTTCGATTTATAAGCTCGTGGTGGATAACGCCTCGACGATCTCACTTTACACATAATCATTTTTTTTCTCTTGAATTAGCTTTATTATCCGGTAAATGTGGGTAATATTTATCACGTCACTGTCTTTGGTGAACAACATTATTGTACGTTACCTATTTTTCATCCCCAGTAATTATTTTGTTTAAAAATAGCTCAATTTTTTGGCGTAAGAGAAGACTTGTGGCAATAAACATACGATTTTCATTATTGTATTCATTAAAATTATGTGGAACCAAACATCCAATTTGCTAACCTTCCCCATTTTTTTCAATTGCTGGTAAATGGTTAATTGTGACATATATGTTTATCCTGATAATTCCCTTGTTGATTGATGTGGATTTCATCCTTCATTCATCTTTTAGGGATTCATCTCCCGAGCGAAATTTTAAAAACCAATTTCTTACTATCCATTAACTTACTTCCGCGTACATATCGCGTATTTTTAGCCGTAGCCATACCACTGTTGTCTTGTTTAACTCCCAAAGCATTATATTACGAAAAGGCTCTTTTTGATTTTCCATTTTATGGTTTAAAAATATACTATAACATAAGATGTGACACGGTTAACTGTTGTCGAAATACTGATAGGACTCATACCTATCTAATGGTACCCCATGCTCACTAATAGGGATGACTCATCAAGAGTAAAACGGAATAATTATAACGGCTTCTGTTTGCCGGCAACTATTTATGACTCAACCTAATATTAGAAATAATACAAAGCTTAACTTTTAAAAGTTTTGCTTTAAAAAAAGATACAACAAAACTCATATTTAAAAAGTCCCCATAAATAATAAAAAAATTTAATATAGTTCTCGCCTTCTAAATAACCTATTTGCAGCTTGAAATGAAGATTAACTTATTAACTTTAAATTACAATGTTGAAGTTCACCTTATCGTTGTAAATTCAAGATAAGTCAATCTTAAAATAACGAAAAAATATCTGGCACGTTTATCAGGATAAAAATAATAAACTCATCAGCCGGGGCAATCATTGGTATCTTCATGTTAATGTCGCCATAGTCTGTGTTGATTTAATTGTATTATGTTACAATCTAAATCTGTAGAAATCGACTGCGGGTGAATTGTTGTCCAAAGAGAAGCCTGTTAATTATCTCTTGCTAGCTAAAAAGTATTTTTTTTTATCTCCTGGTAAAAAAATTTTGCTTTTATGACCAATATGGATTTCAAATAGATTTCTTTTCTGAATAAACTACATTTACAAAGCTTCCTCAACTTCTGGATGTTTAGCTTTCTAGAAATTTGCCTCTTACCTTACCCATAATCGGTAATGGAAACGAACTTTTGAATATTCTCGTGGTTTTTTTGTATATTCATTACAATTTAGGCGGCCCAGAATCAAACATTTGCATTTTGTGCATTGACGAAGTTTTACCGTACATATGTACTATACATACTTGTATTGGGATATCGGATTACAGGGGACGCCGGATTAGACTGGGGCCGGATTACCGCGAGTCTTTTGTAAATGTTTTTTTAATTTTTTGAGTTTTGATTCCCCTAATGCAAATAAGTTGTGGCGATTCGTCTAATTTAGATTCATTTATTTTCATTGGAATGCTATAGATTTATCATCAAATAGAAAGTATTATTTGATTCAAAAGAATATCATCACATCCAGATAAATGAGTCTTTTCTATTACCACTCGAAAAAATGTCCGAAATAAGTCGGCCAAAAGTGAATCTTTTTTATTCTCCCTACATATTAGTGTGTATGTCTACATCCAACAGAGGAAGGGTTTTGGTATTTGTAATAAAAGTTATCCACTTGAAAATAAAATGACTACTTATGATAAAGGAAGACAAATAGAGGTAATATCAGGAGACCTTATATGTGTATTGTTTCTTAAGGCCTGTATAAAAAAAGATAGCTCTGGGTGAAATTTTTCTTTAGATTAGTTTCGCGATAAGCTTTTTCGAGAAAGCAAACGTAATAGCGTTATTCCTTTCTTTTACTCCGTAATGTAATAAACTTTACGGAGTAAATTTGAAAGCTTGTCCTTTTGTTTCTCTTTTTTAACGTCTAGAGGTCCTGTTTAATTTAGTGAGTTTGTGTCCAGCTAATGTAATATTTCATGAAAACAATTGCTTATTTACGTGATTGCGAACTAACGTAAGTTGATCAATTATTAATTAATTTAATTCCAAATTCATAGTCGCACGAATATTTCTTTCGAGCGTTAATTCTTGTAATTTTCTTGGAATTCCAATGAATTTTCTCAACATGGGGACCGGAAGGCATCTCGGAGGACTTGCGAACTAATGGATTTTTAATTGTGTACTCGAACCCGTATTTCTCCTGAAAAATGTAATATACATCTGGACGCCCCGCGATGAAAATTAATAGAATTGTCAGAAACGCCTCATAATGAAGTTATCACGCAGGAAGCGAATATCTTAATTGATTTCGAATTTTTTCAACCCGGGTTGAATGCATCCGATCGAAGGGTGTAATAAATAAATTATGAGAACAAAGTAGTTGTAATGTTTCTGCTCGTTATGCGTTGTCGGAACAAGGCGGGATCTATAAAGTTTGATTGTGTTCTCATCCGGGTTTGAATGTAGAATATCGGTTCAGATACTGAAGTAGATAACACAACACTTTGCCTGATAAGTTTAGTGCTAATAAATACTTCCGAGTTGATTTATGGGTCGTTATATAACCACAGAGTCTTCTCCCGATAGTCGGAGGTAAAACGACTCGGCGCTCGATACGCTTTGCGAAAATAATTCGTTTCTGTGATACGTTGAGTTCTTTCTGTGACTTGTCGGCACCTCACCGCCGGGGCTGCGCCCTCCGACAGGGCCCCCTTCATCAGTAAGACCGTTTCATCTTGTCCTAACGAAAATTACACGCGAAACATTATAATATAATGCTAAATTTTATTACATCTCATCCTTCGTTATCGCCTAAACATGCGGCTTATGGCAAACATCGAAATTCAAAGAAATGCATTTTTTGTGCCGTTCTTTTCTCTACCTCCAGTGGGCCGTTCCCAATCGACGCTTAACTGTAATAAAATTAAGGACTTAAAAACCTTTCAATAATTGTCAAAGTTTAACATTCAGTCTTCTCCCGATAGTCGGAGGTAAAACGACTCGGCGCTCGATACGCTTTGCGAAAATAATTCGTTTCTGTGATACGTTGAGTTCTTTCTGTGACTTGTCGGCACCTCACCGCCGGGGCTGCGCCCTCCGACAGGGCCCCCTTCATCAGTAAGACCGTTTCATCTTGTCCTAACGAAAATTACACGCGAAACATTATAATATAATGCTAAATTTTATTACATCTCATCCTTCGTTATCGCCTAAACATGCGGCTTATGGCAAACATCGAAATTCAAAGAAATGCATTTTTTGTGCCGTTCTTTTCTCTACCTCCAGTGGGCCGTTCCCAATCGACGCTTAACTGTAATAAAATTAAGGACTTAAAAACCTTTCAATAATTGTCAAAGTTTAACATTCAGTCTTCTCCCGATAGTCGGAGGTAAAACGACTCGGCGCTCGATACGCTTTGCGAAAATAATTCGTTTCTGTGATACGTTGAGTTCTTTCTGTGACTTGTCGGCACCCTCAACGCCGGGGACCCCCCCCCCCTGCACTCTCCCCCGCGCAAGTTCATTCGTACGCTCTGACGAAACGCCGACTACACTTGTATATAAAATTCGCGAGTGACGCCGAAAAACATTGTTTTTACGACATCTGCACAAAAAATGGAACATCTTCACCGCGTCACTTGAGAGGAACTACAACAAGGATAATAACGCAAGTAAGATCATAATAATCCAAGCTTCCAAGGTAAGTGAATTAACAAATACTCGCACACATCCGCCTCCTACTATCACATAAACACGGGAACACTGGGAGCAAAATGCTTTTTCGACTGCTCCCATAATACAATCTTGACTATAAAACTATTTGATATGGACCTGACTATTTGATATTACTTGATACCTGACTTTAACCTATTCGTTTCAGCTATGTCTATATATTTGTTTCCAGTTACTCCCAGTCTGACCGATTAAATGTTATTTGATTGTGCCCGGTAGACACTAAACGTCAAAGTTCGAATACTGTGATGCGACATAACTACCCCTTGCTAATACAATTTGACTAATACTTTTGCGGCCTAACCACATTTGACTACTCCTAACTATTATACTTATACGATTTTATGTATTTTAACTATTGGCCACTTGACTAGTACCTTTTTACAGAGTAGATACTTAAATACTCTTCTAACAGCAAGCTGATATCCAGTTTATATACTATTCATTGCTTTTTATACGAATCTTAACTTGCATGTCGCTCGTTGTCTCTTGCATGGTCTTCCCTACTTAGCAGTATGGAACTCGAGGAACCTCACCGGTTCGGATCCGAGAGGCTCTAGGAACGGAGCAGGAACAAGAAGAACACCAAGAAGACGGCCTAGAGGAGATGCATTTGATGATCTTTACTTTGCAACGAAAAACAACATTGTCTTCCGTTGACTTCTATATCGTTTTGTAATCGCCGAACTGAGAGGGGCAACCTGAAAAAATGGCGAAACCACTCAGTTTCGAATTCGCTCGGGTAAGTTGTACGGTGACGGGGAGACACCCTCAGTTGGTGTAGGAGCGAATCCGAGATGCACTTAAGCGTCTCGTATGTCTTCACCCTACCCCGGCAACGCCCTAGCGAGGAAAGGGGGGACTGGACTCCTTGTACTCTAGAAAGCCCTTTCCAGTAGAGTCAAAAAGGTCGTCTAGAGTAGTTTTCCACCATCTCCCTATGAAAACTACTCAGTCTTTACAAACCCCCCAAACTCCTTATCGAGACGTTCGCGAAAGTGTTCGTCAATACGTTCACTCAGGATACCCGTTGGGTGAGCGTTCAAAATAAAACTCGGTGGTAATGCTACCTTCAATATCGAGCGAATGAGGAGGTGAATGTATGATACAGACGAAATGGATGTAACCCCTTTCCTATGAATGGATATTGAAGAGGCCCATAGTTCTGTAGTGGACTGTTAGTGGCTGCGCTATGATGATGATGATGATATAACCACAAAACTGAGGAAATGGCAGACGATGTTCCAGCTACCACTAAAGTCTGCTTAAACGCACGTAAGTTTCTAATGATTTTATTATATAAAAGTGATTTAATGGCTTTGAATTAATATGAAAAACAACATTACGCAAAATGAACTTCATATCGAATGATGATTTATTGTGAAAATTTAACAGACTTAAGATGAAAAGCACATTCATCTGACAAAATATTGATCAAATTGCTTTAATAATTAAGCTTTGAATAGTATTTAAAATACGTACTATATAACACATATCGACGATGGCTTTTTTAAGTCATCCATATTAATGAAAAATTATTACATACAAAAGAATAAATCAAAATTAATAATTAATTATGGTAGCTATGAACGGAATATGTTAGAATTGATCAATCAATCAATATATGATCAAACCAATCAATTTATTATCGGTAGATGAAGGAGAAACATGTATGTATAAAAAAAAATTATTGGATAAAATAAAATTGAAGGTTAACATGGCATCCTGTAACCTACAATTTCATGTGAAATTATCAACCTAAAACCTAAAGATCATACGGATCAGATCAGATCATGCGAATTATCCGTGCTTGAAAAATATTAATTGATTTATTATAATTTAATGAAAGGAAAAAGTCCGCTCCAGGACATACATAGTCCAAAGAAAGGATAATTATGTGTGATAAATGTTTGCATGAAATTTTTCCTGTCGATTATTATAGCCAGAAAGAGGTATACATGTATATTTTTGGAAATTGGTACAAAAAGAAACTGCTTCCCGAGGTACAAGCTTTTTTAAAAAAATAAGGGATTGCCACAAAAACAATATTATTATTAGATAATGTTTCTTTTCATCCAAACGAAAGCATATTGAAAACAAATGATGAACTTATGATTGCAAAATTTCTGCCCCCTAATGTGACATCTTTGAACCAATGGACCAAGGCGTTATACAAATATCATCAACGAAATATCTTCATCGTCAAAATCTTCTGAAATCTTTTGCCGAAGAAGATGACAATTCGATCGATTCAAATGAAGCAAATGATATACAGTAGACTTGCGGTAATCCGACAAACATTTTGCAAGGCCTTGTTGGACTATAGAGTACTGCTCCCGACCCGTTGTAGTCCGGATTTCTTTTTGGAAAGGAGAACTTGTAATTATAATAGAATTAACGTCATAAACACAATGGCCATAGCAGTTTAAAAAATGAAAACCTGTTAACGTTATCAAACACATTCCATGACGATTTTCGAAGCGTTTTCACTATCCTTTTTCCTTTTCGTCTCCTTTTTTGGTCCTTGTAAAACGATTTTGCTTTTATGGCCAATATGGGCTCAGAAATAGGCATATTTCTGTTTCTTTTCTGATTAAACCACACATACAAAACTTCTACCACTTCTGGATGTTTAGTTTTCTTGAAAATTTGCCTCTTACTTGCCGCTTACAAAAATATTCATTACGATTAGGGCGGTCCAGAATCACACTTTTGCATTTTTTACTTAGATGAAGCTTTATAGTACACATGTGCTATACTTTATTGGGATGTCGGACTACAGGGAGCGCCGGATTAGACCGGAGCCGGATTACCGTTTTGAAAATATGGATAGGTAAAACATCGAAGAGAGGCTCGATCATGACTTAAACGATACAAATCAAGAGGAAGAAATGAGAGTGACATTAAATAAAATATCAGTGAACACATTAGTTATAAAACGGCGTTTAATTATGTTGAAACATTGCTAGATGACAGTGAACATTTTGTTAATTGTGTTAAAACTTATCTGCTTAACTTTGAGCATTTTTCTTAATAAAAATTGAGTATTAAAATTAGAAAAAAAATTAAAACTGTAAATATGATATTATATTCGAAACTCAGTAAAAATTACATGATTCGGATTA
This sequence comes from Stenopsyche tienmushanensis, assembly GCA_008973525.1. NCBI lineage: Eukaryota > Metazoa > Arthropoda > Insecta > Trichoptera > Stenopsychidae > Stenopsyche > Stenopsyche tienmushanensis. The sequence continues at coordinate 3,309,493 of WACJ01000274.1, forward strand.
TGCGCGCTTTTCAATTATCCGTGCCCTTCCTCTCCAGCACTAACTCGGTTAATCGAGAGTATGCTGTATTTATGAAACCCGATTTATGACCAAATCAATTTATGACCTAAACGCTTATTTTCGGCGTAAGTCGAAGTTTGTCTTTATACCTTTTCGTCGTAAAAAGATACCAGGCTATATTTATGGTCATCTTAACTTTACATCATCCGAATTCGAAATTGGTCATCTTCGATACGTGAATCCTTTTATAATTAAATATATAACAAAAAAACATGCTTAAGCAGTGAGCAAATACATTATATAAGATTGAATGTATGTCTGTCTGTTTTTTTGTGTAATTCTGTAACATTTTACGTCTTCTCAAGGCGCTATTTAGGTTATTTATAAACAGATAAGATTAGTCACATAGAATTTTTGAATTAGAGAAGATTTATTAATTGACTAATTTATTGGTGCTTCTGTCCGATTTCATTAATCGTCTCAGTATTAACTTTTTCAGAAGCAAGCAATCAAGTAAAACTCCCAAATTTATTGATATGTATTATTTAACATATCGCCATTATCGTCGATTAAAAATTACTAGTTTAATATTAATTTCAACATTATTTTATCAAATAGCTCTATTGAGCCGGTATGGACCTATAGCAGTGATATTGTTTATTGCAGTTATTTGAAAATCAAAAATATAAGCAAGATCGCATCTATTTTATATTCCAAGTAAATCCTAGTGCTTTTATTTATTTTTTTAATTTGGGGACCCCATTGTGGGCGTGGGGTCTTACTCCTACACGCAGTCAGATTATCAGTAAATCCACCCCTGTATTTTGTTCCAAGCACGTATTTTATAACTGAATAAAAAGTACCTTTACGTACAGTTCAAAATAAGTCAATTTTATCCGAATTTTAAGCTATTTGCTGAGGCATAATCGTAAAAGTTAGTCAAAAGTTAAGGATTGTGGGATCCTAAAGGTTAGCAAGAGCACTGAGATCATTTTGAAAACAATAATAGGAATACTGGTTTCGGTTTACCACTCCTGTGGTAATTTAAGCCCATGATTTGAACCGCAGGTTTGTTTGCACTTCCCTCAAACAAACGCACGTCATCATGATATTAATCCACAATGCAAATACTGGATTCTCTGTACGTAGCTTATTATATTGGTTCATATTATGGACCACGATTATTACTACGCTTCACTCGGGACATTTTGAATAATATGAAAATTATTCTCGTTTCTGTCAAATTTAGATATACGTTATTATAAATAATATGTTGATGAAACGAAAATTAAATAGTATGAATTTGTGGCGAAATTGAACGTGTGCGTTAAAGTGTGGGAAGTATGTAATGCTTGTTAAATTCGAGTAATTTAACAAGAAACGATGTTAATATCTTGGCTTAATCGAATTACTAGCTATGTAAGGAAAGCAAATCATGTGGGTTTTAAGTCATGTGAAGGTCGTATTTTTTAATATTTTCCCCCATATCTTCCCCCATAATCCCCTGTACTGCATATATTTTTGTATTTGAGTATATGGTAAAATACAGCAACGATATAAATTTCGGAGAAATTTATTTTCGTCACTGTTCTGAGGGAGTTCATTGAAATCATGATATGAATATTTCATATTGGCAATGATTGCTTTGCGATTAGTCCTGCGTTCTGTATCCGGCAAAGCTATTCCGCAAAATTTCAAACTTCTCGATAAAATGATTTACTCAATATTTTTTCCATTGTTTCTTATTTGGCAGATCGATCTGAAACTTATATGATAATTAAAATATGCTAATCTTAAGAGTACAGACCTAGTAATACAATTATTATCAAATATATTATGTGAAAAAAATAAGGCTTGAGGAAAAATTAAATATGTCCATCAGTGTTAAAATTCCGAATTTTAAGAAATAAATACATATAATAATTGCAAGTCATATTCCAGTCATACAAAATCGGACATTTCATATGTAAATATGATCTATAAAATTAAGTTTTAATGCTCCAAACCTTTTTCATGATAATTGAATATTCAAAAGACTAATGAGAAACTTTCAAAGCATAATGTGTTTAAAATAAGCTACTTATTTTTAAAAGAACAAATAAGTAAAATCAATCCTACAGATCTAAGAAAATATGTTTTTGAAATAATAAAAAGAAAGCTAGTAAGTATAAATGTCATAAAATCAAGTTTAGAGGAAAGAAACTGCAAGTTTTATCTTCGTCAAGGAATAATCATAACATTACACAATGCTAATGCTCTTAGTAAAAGAAGACGAATTGAAATCGTTGGCAAGTGAAGAACATCTTCTTTTCAATATGTGAAAATTCCTATTGGTTGGTCTTATAAGTCGGCTAGTTTGTGTCATAAGGGATGGCTGTTGGAACCACCCCTTCAATGATAGATTCGTGCAACGCCTGTCGACTTATCTTTGGCTGCTTTCATAAATGGTAATGTCGAAGCCCGGTGTGTTTTAATCGCATCACACTCTAAGGACTTAATTAGCACACGTAAAATATTGTTTGTCGGCGTCGTGAAATGCATGTTTCATGTGATCATTCACCGCCCTCCTGTAAACATGCCGCCCCATAGTTTGACCATTCGCGATAATAATCACCCTCCAGCTTCATCCCTAATTGTGCCCACTGACTGCCCCACGAGGGGAATTAGCCGACAGTGACGGACACCCTTTATTATCAAAAAGCTATTGTTCCTAAAAGGTGGCGTGCTATTTATTCGCAACAATTAGGAGCAATTTTTGCTTAAAATAGTGACGGTCTCGAGTGGACCATTGTTATTGACGTGCTTGGCCTTCAAGAGCTTTAGTAAAAATGATTACGCATTTTCAGACAGTTTTGCTCCGTTTATTTGACCAAAATGTGAAAGGTAAAATCAATAATGCTTTTTAGAGTGCCAATTAGAGTAATTAAGAAAATTTAATTGCGCGGGAAAACGTGTTGAATGACCCTATTGCCGAAATATCAACAGTATTTACAGCATGTAGATACCAAACATACTATTGTAAGGAAAATTTTAGATTTTAGATATAAATACTAATTTTTAAAGTATTTAGTCTATATTTTTTACTTGCAAATTTCCCAATCTTATTCTAGAAAAAATATTTCTTGATATGCTTTTTATCATGAATTTTGATTACTTCAATATGAATGTATGAAGTTGAAGCGACGAAACGCTCAGATTTGTGCGCTCGGTTTTAATAGGGTTAAAATAATTTCTTAAATCAGGCCTTAATACTGTTGCGATCAACAGTATATTAATAGAACTTTAAACTTTCTGATTTCGACTTTTTAAAAATAAAAATTATTTTGTAGGTGTTTGGAAACCATTCTGATGGACTTGTTTTCACAATAGAAAGTCTAGTTTTTCGCACAGTCATTGTGCATATTTTGCATATTTTTCATTGTTATTAAACATGGATTACGCGCAGACATGGGTGGCGCGTGATTGTTTTCAATAAAAACAAACTGGCACGTAAACAACAACTTTATATTAAAACGTAAATGTATGGTAGTTTCCAATTTTATATATGCGTTCGGTTGAATTTATCGGGGGATGAAAATATTCGCAATTACGGAATTGCGCCAATTTGACGCGTACTGATTTTTTAATTAAAAGTATGGACACAAATTTCAATATAACTCTATTGGCTTTAATTTTGGTAAAATAAATTTATTTGTATTTCATATTGGTCAGTGACTAATCAAAATTAAATTTTCTGTTTGTCATTCGTATAATACAATTGTGTATGTTTTCTCTGATACTATCATTGAAACATAGATCCAATATTTTTTTCTATAATAGAACTTTTAAAATGATGCTTTAACCTTTTAAAACAAACAAAGAATAAAACGAAAAGCTAGGAAAAAAACCTATAAAGTATAAATAATAAAAATATAATTCCATAAAAAATAACAATATAGATGTATTAAACTTTCATATACGAAGATTATCCCGAAAGTAAGTGTATTAAATTTTTATATTGTTTTAGAAAAAGTGTATTTGATAACAAAATTAAGGGAGGAGAAAAGATGATAATCTGAAAGCACTAAGTGAGGAGGGAATATGGGGGGTGGTTCAAAACATACCAACCAAATAAGTCTAAGAGCGCCTTGCTGGCTAAGGCTGTGTGAGGACGGGTGTTGTCGCGCAATAAGCACACTCTTCTCGTCAGCATATCCCTCCTTTTGTTTTGAATGCTTCTTTTGAGGTTTTTAGGATCTCACAATAACATTGTGCATTGGTGGCCTATTCCCGGGGTAGAAATTGGACCAAAAAGATGCCTTTTCGGTCCCAAAAGCCATGATTTTTTTGCCTGGAATTGTGGTTTTGAATTTTTTGGCATATGAGGAATTGATGTGACACCATTGTGACGGCTGTCTTTTTGACTCGGACACGTAGTGAGCCACTTTTTATCTCCAGTCACAATAGAGCTCAAAAAATCCTCACCTTCCAATTCAAATCGCGCAAAAAATTCACCGGTCAAGCCGCTCGCACTTGGCGGGATTTCTTACGGACATCTTTTACGCAACTGGATATTACATCATTAGTTTACCTATTATCGTGCTCCTGCTATGCTCGCTTTGTCAAAAAATTTCCCTCTACCACTGAGTATGACCAAACCTTAAAAAACAAAAATCCACAACCCGTTATTGTCATAGTACACTTACTTTCGGGATATTATTTTATGTCAATTAAATGTTAAACAATGAAACATAAACTTAATTAAATGCATCTATCGTATGTGTTTCCATGAGAATGCTTATAAATACTGTCGCTTCTTTAATAAGTGTATAAAATATATATTAAGTTGGCTTTTGACCAACAATTGATAAGATAGATGTACCATTAATTAAAAAAAGTTTTAAAAATTAGTTTTAAAAAAAATTAAAACTCCACTAAATTACTATTGAAAATATTCAATTAGGAAATTAGATTCAAATTCAAAAGATTTTCATTAAATCAAAATGTTTCATACTTTGTTTTATTCCATGGTGCGGAAATCTGGACTCCTTTAAGGCAAGTCCGAGATCCTTGAATGTTGAAATATTCATGGGTTGACTGAATTAACAACGAAGATGTATTATAACGCACAAGAGAAAAAAAAAAAGATATTATGATTGTGAAATGGAGGAAATTGGAATAATCTGATTTTTTTATAAGAAATGAGATGTATGTAATGTTGATGAAGAATTTAAAAAAAATGTAAAAAAACAGAAGGATCTTTATTGTGGGGCAGCATTGTCATACATAAATATATGTATTTTTAAAGGTATTTGATTCTAAAACAGATTTTAAAAAAGCAGATTGAAATTAATAGTAAAAACCGTTAGGTAAGAGGAAGATGAATGAAAATTGGCGGGGGCAACGTGTTTTGAAACTGCACGGCTTCCAGACTTTTGACCTGTCAATATTTATTGCCCGCGGGAAAATAATAAAAAGGACCTGCGAGGAAAATGCGAAAATATTAAGGGGATTCGAGACCAACACGAATTTAATATGCTACGTGCGCGATTAACGTAAGACAAATATTACGACCGGTCGGGACCTAGGAAACAGCTCAGGGGGAATGGGACCTATTACGTGCCAATATGCTTGATTTTTATCCTGCCAAAGGTAAAAAGGATATGAAAGAAATCGAGATAAGCTCTCGGCCTCTGAGAGTGCCGATAACGTAAAAAAATATTTCCGATCTTAGTGGATGTCGAACCGATGTACCCGATAGTCTATCCAATGGCGGTGAGCATTTTCTGGTTCTATTGAATTTTTATGGACGTATTTTTTTTTATAATATCGAGCAGTAAAACGACACTTAAGATTTTAGCGAGGACTCGTCCTTAGTCGTCTTGTCCTTTTGAGCTTTAATATTTTTATGGCGCAAAAGTATATCAATCGAATGTAGCTTTAGTACAAAATCATGGACTGGGGAAAATATACGCCCAATCGATGTATTGATTTTTATTCAAATGTCAGGGTCCCGTTTTCTAAGATTAATACTTTAAACTTTAAATAATATCACAGTGAGCTATTTGAAGTAATTTGGCTTTGAATAAATGACCCTTATTATTGCGCCCGGATAAAAACATTTTGGGAAGAGTTCAAACGTTTTTCTCGTGCAAACTTTGCAGCTTTACCACCTCAAGCTGAAAACAAATGGCACCAATTATTCTTTACTTGTTGCCTTGTTGTTTTATTTTTTTATTTATTTTCTTGCAAGTAAGGGTGGAGGGATTGCCCTATATTTCTGGGCACGTACAAGATGGAGAGCCCGAGTAGGAAACAAAACAGGATCTCTCCTCATTTTATCGGCCAACAGAGAGTTGCGCGCCTTGTAATAACTGGACAAAGCATTCATTCAAAGCTAACCATTTCTTGCTATGGCTCCCCGTAGGCCACAGCAGTAAATATACTGAAACTTCGAATTGCGTGCTTCGATAATATACTACCAGAGCTTTATTGCCGAATCATTATACTAATACAGAGTTTCTCAATATAGTGCTTAATTAGTCCACAGTAATAATTTACTCCGTTTCTTGAATACTTGACCCGCTAAGCTGATTAAAATAAGGATAAACTATACCATAATATAACATTGATACCATAATATAACAATGCGCAGCGTAATTTTATTGTTTTAAAATATAGGATCTATCAAACCATCATCGCAATAAAATATGTTGGTAAATAATATTATTGACGATTTCTATGAACAATTTACTGATCTGAAAATGTTGACACTTTCGCATAATGATAATTTCATAGTTATGTGACTCTCTGAAATATACAATGATCAAATATCACAAGTTTCTATAAATAAAGTGAAAGTTTTTTATCGAATAGTCAACAAATTTAAAAGTTTAGCTAAATATGATTAACATTTTTTGTTTTGTAACAATGCGAAAATTAAATGTAACTATTGGACTTTTTTTGCGAAAGTTTTATCGGCTTAGCAAAATTTCACAGCAAAAAGAAGAAAGCTTTACGTGGATGTGAAAAATTAAGCTTCTAAGTTTGACTTAAATATTAAGTAGATTTTTAAATTTTTCTAATTAAAAGTTTTAAGCAAATTATCTACTTGGCTGGCGGTCTTCTTTTAATATAAGCTTTGGTCTTTAGGATTTTAAGATTTCTTGAACGTTTGAAAAGCGTTGTATTTATTGAATAAACCGTAACAAAGTTCGATAAGGGTATGTATTGCAAATAAAGATTTATTGATTCCACTCCCGCCATATATATCAAAGATTTATTAGCGTAGATTTACGTAATAAAATAAAATATTTTCGTACTTTATATAAAGAAACGGAAAGTTTTCACACAATAAATTGCATACAATCAGATTGAATACTTTTGTTATTTTCCTTGCATGTTTTCTAAGGTGCTATTTACGACCATTTCTATGAATAAGTCTCGAAATACATTTACACCCCGACTTTTACTACTTTACGATCACTATTATTTTTTTAAGCAAAGCATAAATTTCATTTATTTTTTTGATCGAAACGATAGTAGAGTATCGAGCACACAAATTATAATAATTCATCATTATTTATCTTGTATTAAAAAATTGGGTTTCCCTGGAAGGTTATTTATGTGCCGTAGATAAACGAGAGAGCCGGCACAAATTTCGGGTTCTGGTACAAGGAGCAAAGGACATCATCAGCATTTCTTCGAGAATCATTTGCATAATGTGACTTATCACTATAAACATTAATAAGATTTCCTAACCCACCTTATCGGGCGTTCATAAAAACCATAGAAAGCGGCATGAAAATGAAATTAATGCTGTAAAATATAGGAGAACGAGTGTAGAAGAAGAAATTAAATTAATGCTCCAGTAAATCAGCGGTCATATAAAATTTGACATTTAAAGAAATATTAAATATTAAAACACGTGCTAAAAGCACTATCGATTACCGCACTTAGATAAGGAATTATAATTATAGTAGAAATTCAAATACACCATACTATGCGTACATATATTAATTGAGCAAAAACACTATTAGAATTTAATATTTTTTTAAAAATGGTGGTTGGTGGTGCATATGGGCATTGGCTATTAAATAATGAGACTAAACTTTTGCCACTAAACCAATTAATGTATCCTAATAATGGATATATAGTATTGAGCTTGGATGTTTATATTCTATGGAAACTTAAAGTTTAACTCATGCAATTTAATTATTTAGCTCACGCCATATATAACAAAAATATCGTTAATGCATTGAAATATAACATCATCATCAAAGATGGCAAAAATTTCAAGGTCACGTAGATTGGTTTTTAGTTGTATATGTCATAATTTTGAAAAAGATTATTATAAAAGAAGCAAAAGGATTACATACATAAACATATTCCACAGTACTGCATATATAAGAAGATGTTACTGATTATCAACTATGCTATTGAAAAAAATGGATATCGTTGGTAGGTTATTATGTACTTATCTAACATTACCTGTATTATGATGATGGAAAAAATCTGGCTTGATCAAATCCGCGTAAATCTGGAATATCCTGGATATTGTTTTCTCTACTTTAATTTATTAATATTTGGATTCATGAATGCATAAAAAAGTATAATAAAACCAATGCAAACATATTTCGTCTAAAACTGCAAATATTTCTTAATATCTAGCTGTGAATTGGGGGATGGGGATGTTATTAATATTTTTGAAGAGTCTATTATGCGTTTGGCGTCATATGTTTCTTGCTGGTCATCCCTGGGGTATAAAGTGGGATCTATCATTCATTGACTGGACGACGAAGGACAAGAGGAGGACAAACGATAAAAGAAGGATTTATTCTTGAGAGGATTTTGGAGCGCTTTTGACAATTGCTGGCAGTTATTCCAAAGATACTGTCGAAATATTTCAAATATAATTAATATAGTAGCGAATTCCTTAGAATAAATACATATTTTTTAATCTCAATATTAATCATAGTAAAGGACACGAACTAAGCTGTGATATATGCGGTGCTTTTCCAACAATTAAATATAGGTTTATAAAACGCCTCAAGAATACGGTTCTTAACGAAAACAAGAAGACAAATTATAATTGTTCACGAATGCAATAATTAATTAATAAGTTGCACGAAGGAATGCGTTCGCACAAAAAACATTAAATTGAATTATTGTATTTACACGAGACGTGATTTAGAACACGTAAAAGTAATAAAGGATATTAAAAATAATTATTTCGAGGAAGGCATAAATTATGTCGCGTGTGTTTGAAATCCCTGGCGAAATAAGGATATCCAGTCGAGCTGAAAATAAAGCCATAGACTTGAGACTTTCAAAGTGGGTATCGATAAAGAATGACCAAAGAAGACGGTGGTAATTCAGGGATTGAACTAAGGAAATTCATGTCATGAAAAATTTGCTACTCAAGTAAAGCCTTACCTACAGAAAATATTCCCCTCGAGCCAAAGGCTTTGTTCCAATTCCTCCATATATGATTTATTCGCTTTTACGACTTTATTAAATATCGACTACCTTCGAATTAATTTTTATATATCCAATAAAAATCACAAATACAAAAGGCGCTTTAAGCATACTGGATTACAAATAAGGGATGATTTCGTGATTCCGCCAAACGTCGTTATTGCAATAAAACGATATCGCGCGGTAATATAAGTAGAAAGGACGAACATCAAATTAACGACTTTATCTCATGGCCCTCATTTCTCATAAATTTCGGTTATTATCATCTTTTGAAGAAAATCTTTATGAATGTCGTAAAAGGAGACGACCAATAAAGTACCTTGACCCCATTTATTTTTATGCCTACAAATTAAATTTTATGTAAATTGAAATCAAGTTAAGGTGAAACAGTCAGATTTATAGAAGAGATGTGGTTCAAACATGGTCATTTGATGGATTATTGGGATGAAAATGGCATAAGTCTGCTTCTCAAAAGAAGTGTTTTGATAACCTTACAAAGAATAATTTTAGTTATTGTTTATCTTAATAAAAGTACCATTAAGAAGTTAGATACAATATCAAATGGAATTCTAAGAGAAACAATAGTCAGTGTAATTATTTTTTATTAACATGTTATGGTCCAACTTGCACATTTTATATACATGTTATAAGTACGGTAAGATATTAACATTAAAAGAATATTGTATGACCTCTCATTGTCAGTGTACTTACATTGTCCTGATATTGTTCAGTCTTGGATGTTAGCTTGATTTAATTGGAAAAAAATTTAAAAAATACAATTATTTTAAATATGTATATTGAATTAAAAAATATCGGTTGAGTCAAAAAAGAGTGTCGTTTTTAAATGCAAACACTGATTTTTATAATATAATATTATACAGGTTGTTTTGAACATTGACAGACAATTTTTTTTTTCTAAATAACAGAAAAATGGCATTTCTTTCCACTTTACTTAATAAATCTGTTGACGTAAAAAAAATACATCTATAGAAGAAATTAGAAAATAGGTTAGCCACTTATCGTGAAATATAAAAAGATTTACATGCTAAAAGTATTCAATCGCTTATTACAAATGTTACAGAATGCCAAAATTTTGGAGAATCTAGTAGTGTTTTAAAAACCTACATGAGATTATATAAGAAAGTCGAATAATTATAAGTGCTACTCATGATGAATGATTAATTTTAATCATAATTTAAGCCGTAGTATGTTTTTGTGGAACTGTTTAACCGTTATATATAATTATTTTTCATAAGAATTTTCAATCCTTGTTATTATTTAAAACCGGTTAAGGATTATAGCATGTGGAGCTCTTTGTCCAGAATATTCATAAACGTGTATACATTTTCTGTGCCATTTATGGTATGCACTAATTTTGAAATCGTGTCCTCCCCGTCCGCTTTACGATGGCCACCCTGTCTTTAAAGACTACAATTTGAACTTGTGTAGTTAAAATGATAATATAAGGGTAGTGCGTCTCCTGAAGATTAAGATGGCGATTACAAGACGGATTGTGGGCAATTTTTATACAATGTAATTAATTTGGCCGTAATCGTACGATTAAATTGAATTCCACGCAGCGTGGCCGTAATGGCACGAAAGTATTTAAGTCTGATAATAGCTGGAATAGTATTTGCGTAAATGGGCACTAGAAAATTCTTGTAAGTGTGTGCGAAGGCTTGAGAAAATACATTTTGCTTCTAATGAAAATTTTAACCCTCTGTATATCTTCTGCGGCGCAAAGTCTTAGTCCCTATTACATGTAATACCATGTGGTACACACACATTTAGTCAAATGTTTTCTTGACATTCCGCCAATGTCGCCGTTTATATGTTAATTTAAGGTTTTGTCCCGAGTGCTAGGTGCCCTTTATACTTCCGGAGGGATTTCACTCATACACTCCATAATGGACAAACTCATTCTCATTTCGCTGAATTAAATATTTACGCCGTTTCCACGTCAAATTCACCGCTACTATGAATTTTGATAAAATCTCCCCGTGTAAAAATACCGGCTCAACAACAAATTTACCGGATATCATCATAAAAACATGCGAAAGCTCTTCATTTCGATTAAACTAATATATGTACAATACGTGGCGTAATTATAGAACGGTTCAATGGAAAAACATGGTAAAGGAGCTGTCATTTTTTCAATAATAACAATGCTATTATTTTTCATTCAGCCCTTGCAATATATTATATAAATTTAATCGACCGAAAAAATTGTTCCTTTGTGAAATAATAATAAATCTAATAATTGTATCTTTATGACTTCATGGAATCATTAAATAGACATTTGGGAATTTTCACTTATGTAATTAACTGGATTACTTAAAAAGTTTCTATACTGTCATTCTGTTCTTGTGTCTGTGGAATTCTGTGGATTGTGGAATAACATTTTGACGTACCAACCAATTTGAGAAATTGAAAATATTAATATTATATTTATGTATACCTAAACTTTTTGGATCTAAAAAAAGGTAATGCTGAGGCAATGAATCAGGTCTTATTGCTACATCATTCTCCGAATATGTCCTTTATAAACTCTTATTTAAATTGGGCGTATAATGCTTAAATATTCAATTTAAAAAATATTTATTTTTATGAAAACAGGAATACAGAAATTTGAAAAATTGGAAACTAATCAAAATTTTAATACTTGCCCTTTAGTAGTCAGTTGATATGCGAGCCACTTCACTCCTCCTTGCGAAAGGAGCGGGAATACTTCGCGGCCTCGCGTTGCAGCAACATGATTAGTACGTATCATCCTTCAGAGGCTCCCGCTTCGGCTCACCCAGATGATGCTGACACCCAGTTAATGGCTAAGTGTTTGAGCTGATGGCTTCCGGCTTATTCTACACGAAATCGGATGTAAGAATCAGAACACATGAAATATAAAACATAATTTTCTTAATTGATTTACATATATTATGTTTGTAGCAAAAGTCTTTGGGTGTATCTTATGTGATCTACCGAAGAAAAATATATTCTCTCGATGATCATCAATATTAAACTGTACCTGGAATGTTATATTTGATAATAGATCTCAGCTATACTTTCTTGTATTAACCAAATAACTACATCAGAAAACTAAATTGGTTGCCTGCAAATATTAATGCTAAGAACGATTTTAATACGAAAGGGAAATGAAAGCAATATTCCTGACATTAATCGTTTTAAATCAATGGCTTCCATAAATTTAGATTCCCAATTGGCCTGTTAGTGTATTTAATTTTCAATATCAAATAAATAGCACGCAGTAATAGCTCTGCACAGAATTGATATCCTCGGGAAATATCTATAATAATATCTTTTGATGAATTTCTGCTAAGATATTGTGGAATTTGGAAAATGATTGGGTTCGTATTTATAAGCACTTTCATTAATCGCATGATATTTTGATTGAGAATATAATATTTTGTTTCGATTATATTTGATATAATTATTTTAGCCGTCGATGAGCAGGCGTAACGATCATTGGGTCGTATGAGGGATGCATATTAACCCTTTACACTCGAGGACATTTTCAATCAGGCAAACTAACAACTTGAGACTTGAATGGAATAGCGATAAGAACAGTCACATTAAATTGATTTTATACCCAAACAATCATATACAAGTAAATAAAATGAATACTTTATACATTTTTGCAGCTAAAAATAGCTATTCTATGTGTGATATTATATAAAACAGTTGAAATGGTTCTTCTACGATAGATTGGGGTATCTATCTTAATACTATGTTATTTTATGTCGTTTTAAAACCATGTAATCATTTTTAATTCCAATTAAAATCTTACACAGCTTTCTATTTAAACGGAATTCATTCCAAACGAAAGACAAAGTTCGATCTCGAGCAGTCTCCTTAATGTTAATATTTCAATTACTCCTTCGGGAAAAAGTTTGTCAAGACATATTGATCAGCCCATTTATTTTATGTAGTTGATTGACGATATTATGTTTTTAAATTTATTACAAAGTATCACACGAAGATTCGGAAATTTCAGTTAGTCAAAGAACGACCTTAGTAACAAAAGATCTCCGCTTATTTATTTGTATGAGTTCAAATTGGAACACAACGTAGCAAAAAACCGGGAGAAAAATCAAGAGACGTATCGGAGAAGAATCGATTTGTGAGGGAATAATTAAAAAATGCTACAAAAAACTCGTTTTGGTAATATGAATCTCGTCAATGAGCTTCAAGGAAGACCCAAAACAGTCGTTAGTAATAAAGATTTAATAGTACATAGAAGCTAATCCACATGCAGGTACGGCCATTTACGTGACTAAGTGTTAGTGTTATGTATTTTTCTCGTAATTTTGATTCAATAGGATAAGTAGATGCTACAAGTATACGAATTGTAAGAAAGCCAGAAATTGATACGTTTAGGGGTGTGTTTTTTGTTCATAATTTGTAATGATAAAACAACATTTTTAAATTACTTGTATGCGATGAAAAATGGATTTTATACGATAACAGGAAAAGACCTGGACAGTGATTAAATGTCAATTAATCTCCAAAAATCAAAACTAAAAGCCAATTCTAGTAAATAAGCAATTCCGAACATCCATGTGGTACACCCTAATATTACTATACTGGGGTATTTTATATTATTGTGACAGGGTTATAGGTAGGGAATCCAATCCCGAGCCAAAATTTCGATCCCGGGATTTCGGGATTTCATTAGACAATCCCGGGACCAGTGCCGGGATCCCGGGACTAGGATTTTCAATATTTTAAGAAATTACATTGATGAATTTTATCAAAAATTACTAATAAGTCCACTTGTTCAATATAAAAAATCACATGAAGGCCAAAGAGTTTTATTTATTTAATAAAAGATAAAAATAAAATTCAAAAATAGATAAATAAAACACTAAAAAACGTAAATATTATTTTGAAAATATGCTCTGCTGAGAAACGGATTAAAACTCGCAAAATTCCCGATTTTCCGACAAATTATTTATTTCCATCGCTGCAGATGAGTACTTATATACTATAATACTTTGATGTGATTCGCAATTATATTACAGAGGAATACAAAAATTCTGAACCCCGTATCTATTATATTTCATATCGATATTCCCATTATTCGTCGAGGTGTAGTAAATACATCACCGGTAGGGAAAGGTTACTATAACAATTTGAAAAATATACATGTACGCTATATATGTATACATAGATTAGACAGTTACTTTATTATACGTTATAGGCGTCGCCTAAGTTTGCCAATTAGTAATTACGCCACTGTTTCCATGCGTCCAGATTTTGTCGGGAATGTCTCGATTTAGTAGCCTTCATCGTGTTGGTGAGGTATACGATTTCTGTTAGATAAAAATTTCAATCCCGAAATTTTCGGGATTACGTTTTCTAATCCCGGGATTCTTAAGTACCTAAAATTGTCCGGGATTGGATTCCCTAGTCGTAGGTATTGATAGGCTCAAAAATGTAAAAGCAATGTTACTATTGTAACTATTAAAATTTAAAACAACGCCGAGGACTCATTTTAATTCGAGATCGCGGACTGATTTCAAAAAATAAAATTTTATTGCAATTTTATGATGTATCATATCAAATATCTTAAATTAATAGACAAAAAGCTAAAGAACCTATTCACGAAATAGTATTGTTCTTAAATCATTTGAAATAAATAAATATTGTCGCTTCTTAGCTAAAATGCGTCTCTCGAGCGTAAAGGGTTAAGATTTTAATAAAAGTAACTAATTCGCCTTAACAAGCAACATTTATCATCTTGATTGATTAGGTTAATATGCTTAAATAATGTCATGTGTAATAATTAATATGTGATGTCCACTGCGTACTCGTAATAGTTGAGCATTAAATATATAGTCGTCGTTAAGGCTACTAGTTGCATGTAATAAAATAGTTGTAGCCGTGCATAGAAAATGACGTGTCTGCACGGCGATGTCTGTACAGAAAGCGGTCTTCCGAGGTCTGCACGAACACATCCGTACAAAATGGCAAGTGGCAGGTAATTCCATATAAATCATGCGTTTGCAATGCAAACATCGAGTCGTGTTAGGAAGCCATTAAAATGAGGCAGTTGTTTTGTGTATTACAACCCTTGGAAGCCGGCCCTGGGAACGCCCTCGTATAGTTATACTAAAGTGTCGCATTAATAGCTTCAGCCTGATAGTAACCAGATATGGCGAACGCTAATAGATTAGGTAACATAAGCACATGCTAAGCAATTGGACTATTGCTCTCACGTTAGTATCTTATTGTTAACTCGCTTGTTTGTTATGTGCTCTTATCGGGTTGCAAATGTTCAACCCACTCTTGATTCAACACAATCGTGCTAATGCTCCTCTACTACGACTAACAGCCGCTTTCATAAAAAATAAAATTTACAGACAGCTTCTACCAGGAATACTTTGAAGAAACGTGACAAAGTCAGCGACTTTTATTCGTGCGATACTATCTTAAAAATGTTAGATTGTTACAAATTAAACGTCACACGAAAGAAGATATTTGAACATACGAACACACGTATTTTGGTCAATTGATACACTTTAACGTGCAATGGATAATTGATATGCTTCCATTGCAATGAATATACGTCTGTTGATTCATCAACCTGACTGAAATGAAAACAATGACGAAACCTTAATTTCATTCAAAATCTACTCTCTAACGTCAATCCTGATATCTGATATATTCGTTGCATCTTTACTTCACTGGAATCCCTAAGAATGAATTTCATCATCTTCAACATGCAGGATTTGATGAACTTTTCTCTAATTGTGTAAGTTTTTTTGCTTAGCCATTTCCACTGCGATTACATATAATGCTTGCAGTGATGCTGTACTCGCTTGCTGAAAATGTCCTGTTAGATTAAGACCCTGATGTTTGCAATTAGTTTCATGCCAACGATTAAACTCCAAATCATTTTTAGTGTGTTCTGAATTCTTTGTCTCTATGGCTTCTCTATTTCATTGCTAGTCAAATTTCAGATATTCATTTGAATATTTACGTTTTTTTAATCAAATAAAAATTGCATAATAGTAAATATTTTTTTTAGATGCCTGTATAAGTTGTGGATCCCACAAAAGACCCTTCGCGCCCCCCTTTGGGGTCGCAACTCATGGGTTAGGAACCTATGCTTTAGATCAAGTCAAATTTACAAATTTGATTTAGCTTCAAATGATATGAAAACCAAACGAGGGGAAATAAAAGACCGGGTTTACATCCAGATTGTTGAAAAATTTTCACCATACTAACAAATTTTAGAGATCAGAAGTAGTCATATTTAATATCAACACTGATCGTAAATTCTACCGAACCTGACATTTAGATAACTAAAACGATTTTTAAATAAAGACTTATTGATAAAAATTGCAAATGAAGCAAACAAATACCACAGCATTAGTTAAATACCGAATTTTTACCTCAATGCGCAGATAATGATGAGTAGATATGTTGATCGATGAAATGTATTTATTAATTAACTTATCAAAATCGATCTGCAAAAATTGTAATTTAAGTATAGCAAACAATTAATGAGGAACAATTTCTAGGTAAATTCGCCTCGAAGATTCGATGCTCGCTAAAAATGCTCCGTATAGAATGTCTTTTTACGAATTTATGGGACATAACTATAATATCATGTTAAGAGCTTCAATAATCTCTGATTTATACTAATAGCTATTAAATTTCCTTTGATTGGAGCGTCGAATGTGGTTGCATCAATTCTTGCGGCACCCATTTGTACAAAGCTCTCAAATCCGTTGTATGTTCTCAAATTATCGTTTGTTAATGAGCATCTACAATAGTCCTTAATTGATCGTTATTCACAGTAGATGTAAATCTCATTTTTAGGTTTTAACCAATTTAATAGACTTTTTGAGATTTATTACATTTATAAAAATCCTTATTTTTATCGAATTTAATTGGGAAAATTCTTTTAATCTAGTCGATTCGTCATCCACATTTGGATGGAATAGTTAGAAAACGATACCGGGATATTTAGTGGAGATGAGTTTTAGTTAATCCATCAATGCCACAGCAGATAAGCGTGCCTCACAAATTCGACTGTATTGGTAATTGTATGAGATTGGCAGTGAATTGGAACGCATTATAATTTATGGCATTTATAATAGACAAAGACAACAGTGAATTGAATTTACGAAATGACATTTCAGTGGAAATTCGAAGGATTGTTCATTATATGAGATAAGGGTTATAATGTTTTTTCAAATCTTGTATAGCTTAAAGATCATTGTAATAACTTGTAAATATATAAATCATAAATATTTCAGATTTAGATTCCTTAGAATATTTTTCTAGATTTAATGTGGTGGTTTCACATATGGATAAATTAGGATAAGATTGCAAAACAACCACTTATAGATGAACTAATCCAGATTTTTTCAGAACCTTTACAATAAAAACTAAGAAATCAATCCATTATACCAACGTTTACGTATATGAATATTCCTGACGAAACTAAATAATGTTTTAACATACATTTTGTCAGTAGTAAAATTTTATTATATGTTGTAAAATATGTACTTGGCTGAATTGAAATCGATGCTTATGTCACTAATGGATGATGTTTAGTGACATTTAATACCCACGGCGGACAATTATGCTAAAAAATTTACGCATTAGTGGAAATTTATAAATTTTCTAGGTTTTCGAATCATTTGCAAAAAACAAACATACGAGTATGCTAATGAAATTGGGGATGTATTTGAGTGCGAAACGTTGACATCGCCACGTTCATTATACGTTCGCGCCTCTTTGCATATTCGAGTCGTACGCATTCCGCGCAAATTTATGCGAATTTAAAAGGCATTAAAATCGTATTACAATTTCAAATCGTTTCGTCAAATTACAGGGAGTCGCGTCAAACAAACGCAAATATGAATTGAAACGGTTATTTGGAACCACGTGTATTTATGAACGCGTATACGTGAGCCTTACGTTCGCGATGCCTATTACAATAATTATTCAGGACATGAACGGCAGGAAGGACCAAGTCGGGGGAGGCGCTCCGAAGGAGGTGAAAAGGGTGAAAGTTGGATATACGACAAGATTCTCTAGATAACTCATATGAGTTGTGCTTGAACAATGCGATTGTTGGAAGACATCGGAATTACTTATCGCCTCGAGTGTGGCCATAATGGTAAACGCTGCGGAATTTATGACTTATTATTATCGAAACATATTTGTTATGTTTAATGAAGTCTTATTATTTATCAGGAATGAAAATTTCTAACCCCCGTGAAGCTTACAAAGTTGAAATATAACACACTTTCCTTTTCAAGGAAGACTTAAATGTTTCCGATAAAGCTACATAATCAAAGATTTCCACATCACAGTTTATAGATATCCAATTTAGTTCAAAAGTTCTTAGCTTCAAAGTCATATTTAAAATCAATTTGTCAATTTACAATGGTCTTAGCTTAAATGTATAGAATCATCCTTATAAAAAAATGAAATTTCGTTCCATTCATTTATACAGGGTTTTTTTGCACATGGACCGACAATTTTTGTACATGGCACGTCCCTAGACAAAGAAATCAAGTGGTGTCAGGTCTGAAGACCGTGCTAGCCACGGGATATGGTACGTCACCACACAAAAAAATCCAATGGTGTCAGGTCTGGTCTCAGAAGTGCCCACAAAAGAATCTTAATTGAAGGAATAAGCGCCGCTTTAAGAGCCAAGGTGTTGTGCATGCATACAAAGCAGAGGTAGCCAATTTGAACAAATTCTGTAAATACATTTAATGAAAACATCATAAGCATAAAACGTATTTTCTTAATTTGACCCTGGAAAACTGGTACCTCTTTAAGTTTAACGACTTATTGAATCATCTAGAAAACGTTATAAAACTAAATTAAGTTCAAAATAGTTAGACTTTATAAGCTCAGAACTAATTTTCTTTAAATCAATTGCATAAAATAATTATTTATTTAGATAAAAAAACATTGCAAAATACAAAAAAAGTTATTTTGTGCTATTACAACTACAGATTAAAAAGTTATGACGATTTAAAGGTGAAGTTTTGGGTATTTTTTCGAAATTTTGAAAAACAAATCTCTTTCCACAACCCTGACACTTAAGACCTGATTTAATCAGATTTACTGTTTAATAACATTATGACCCAAGAAGGTGCTGACATTTTTATGTCCACTCTCTGCGTGGACATAAGAATGCACTACTGATAGAATTATTTTTCAAACAAGAATAATTGTTATAGTTGTAAACTATCATTCATGTGAATTCTTAAATTATACTTTATTCTGCATTGTCTTTATATAATGATCAACAAAAATATGTTTCACATTTTATTTAGTTGCCTTTAAATTAAAAATATTGCTTAAATAAAGATTAAAATCATTTTAATTTTGAATGTATGCCATAGCAATGGATTTATTTATATTGATTTTGCTGTGATGGTTTCTGTGATCTTCTTATAAAAATCAACTTGTTTCATATATGTAAATATATAAATATTTAAATAAAACAGCAATATTTATTTAACATGTTTTTGCTCGGTTGTTAAATATTCTTTCTTACTTGTGCGTAAAAGAAGAGAGAAGGCTTTCGGTTTCTGCATCAAAAGTAAGACCATTAAACTTTTGTTGTTTTTATGGGTCGTAAACGTGGAAAATATGTTTTGTTATCCATATTCTTCAAAACATAATTTTTAGGGACATACATTTTATGATCGACCGTGGAAATTATAAAAAGACGAAAGTTTCCCAAAATAGCGCTCGTCGTGTAAGTATTAACTAAAAATATAATAAAACAAATGCGCCCTATATTAATTATGTTGAATCAAAGGGATGGCGTATTTACGCGAATTTCCCTAAATAGAAATATCCCCTTTTCCTGATATAAATGCCTGTATTGAAGAATTTTCCAACAAAATTATCTTCGGGTTTGTTTAGTCAAACTTCCTTTATTTATGCCCATTACATTTAACTACTTAACCAAGTTGCTGTACGCAAACGCCAAGTTTTACGAGAAAGCCTCATATTTATATATTTTATTTATGGAGTTTGCTCCGTGGGTTAAAGAGAGAAGTAAACAGGAGTCTCACTTTACCTTAATATGGATTCTCAAAAAATCTTGGAATAGGGATGCTTATAAAGAGTTTAGCTGGCTAAGATATTTTATTTGACGTTATCAATTATTAATCAAAATTTGGTACCGCACAAACTGATTCAAATATATTGATATACATCGTTACAAATAACATTTTGTTCATCAATATGGACCGTTGTAATTAATTTGAATCGTTTTTGTCGATGCAACTACAAAATTACATTGCGGGGGCAATAAATGGGGGCGAATTAATTAAACAAATAATACTTCGATTTGTTCGCATCCCGAATTCTCAATGGACATTTTTAAGGACACATTAGAGTAATGAATGTGATTATATGGGTGTGAAATATTGGTCTGCGAGCCATGCAATTATAAATGCAAAGTTTACACATTGCGTGCGGTGGGCTCCCCTGGGTGCCGAAATAGATGACGCTCGACCACGTGACGCCAACCAATTGTGTTTGACAGTTGTTGACTAATGATAACGATTTATAATAAACTTTCCTTTTCTTCAACTGGGGGTGAAAACGAACCGAACTCATCCACCCTATCGATGGGCTGCTGTTTGAGTTCGCTGAATTAAAGCGAACCTTTTTGTATCGCATTTCGCTTTGGCGGCAGCCTGTTATGTAACAAACTAAGCTCGAGGTCATTTTTTTAAATGAAATAATACTAAGTTTAAGTCTACGGCAATTCATAGAGCCATCGCCCTAAGTAGCAATGAAATAGACAGAGCAACGGTGAGCTGTGGTGTTTTTTTTAGGTTTTATTCGCATTTTTCGTGGCTTAAGGTCTGAAAAGGCGAATGGGGTTACGAGAATAACTCCCGTGTTAACTCTCATAATAATCTCGCGTGAATGACTTCACTATTGCTTTAATATAAAGCTCCTTTTGTAGGGCTGTATACTCGGCGGAGAGAGCTTATCAAAGGCTGTGCCGTCGAAGTTTGACCCAGTGTTGAAGAGTCCTTCAGTGAACCACTTAACCTTAGTGAAACGAGAGATTTTTTTAATAGCAAAGGGAATATAGAAAAATTACGGAGCTTGGACGCGTGACCATTCCAGGACATATATTGTTAAGCGGGCATTTAAACGGAACAAAGAGCTTTCATATTTGTGTGACGTTTTTTTTAATTTGTGCTTAACAACCCTTATGCCTTCAAGGATTGGTCACAGAACTGCCACTGGACCTTAGATTAAATGAGGGGGGCATTTAAATAAAGCACGTTGTGATTTTGCTAATTTTTAACACTGGAATTATCATCTTGAAGAGCTAATAATACAATATATGTATTTGAGCACAATTTAAGTGGATGAATAATTCCAAAAAATATAGTTTCGATTCATAAGAGTGAAGGTCACCAGACTGTTTTCCATGTTCTTAGCCAAGATGCTTATTTTTCGATTTAATATTCAGCCAGTATTTAGGATAACGTCCATAATTAATCTTCCATCTCTTGAAAAAATATTATTTTGGTTACTAAACCAGCGTCCCAAAATATTTGTAATCAAATTGCATCTTAAACTAAGGAGGAAATGCTACTTTAGACAATTACAGTTGAACTAAGAAAAAGACGTGCGTGCATACGAAGCAAAAGGTAGCCAATTTGAATAAGTTTTTGTAAATAAATTTAATAAAATTATTTTAAGCTTAAAAAATATTTTCTTAACCCTAACCCTGGCAAACTGGTAACTCTTCAAATTTAACAACTTATTGAATGATTTGTATAACATGTAGCATGTCGTTGGAAAGGGTATAATCAAGAAAACTTTTTAAAATTAAACTATGTTCAAAACATTTGTTAGTTTTTCGTTTAGAGAATTTAGAAGATGACATTTATCATAAGTTTAGAACTAATTTTCTTTAAGCCAATTGCATAAAATACTAATTTATTTAGATCAAAAATATATTGCAAAATATAAAAACAGTTATTTCGTGCTATTACAAGCACAGATAAAAAAAGTTATGATGTTTTCAGGGTGAAATTTTGGGTATTTTTACAAAATGTTGAATAAAAATTCTATTCGACAACCCTGACATTTAGGACATAGGGTCTATGTGTGAAACGTAGAAAAAGATCACCCTAACTGAAAAAAAAAACTTTTTCGGTCCATGTGCAAAGCACTTTGTACATTTATTCTTTGTGCGTTAGGATATCAGTATTTAAGCTTATATAGTACATATTGATTACATGTTAGCACAATCAAACATAGGAGAAGAAAATAGCAAACAAGCTTTAGTTTATTAAAATCGCCCAAAGCAGCCAAAGGATTAAAAGGCTTTTTACATAATGAAAACCGATTTTATATAAAGTTCATGACTTTTTTGCTCGGTCATTTTGCATTTTGACGTAAATTGATTCTCGAGCGAAATTCAAACTTCGATTTTAATCCACTATGAGCGGTGCTTGTTCAATTCCATCGTTTTATATTGTAAAAATGATTGAAATTTGCATGATTACATTTTTTAAAAAAATCACAATTACTAAGAATAAATATATTTATGATATTTGAATATGAAATCAATATAAAATATTTCGTTGAAGCATTGAGTTCAAAGCAAACTAAACTGAATTTACTATATTGAGTGTAATAAGGGTCTCAATTGGGCTAAATTCGTATAATCATGGAAAATCAATAGATTTTGTTTTGTCAAGGTAGAGGAAAGGCACTCATCGTGCCAATCAAATTTTACGTGTATGGGACCGTTCCCATGTCCGTTTAATGTACTACCTATCCAAAAACATGTAAGTGCCTTTTTCGACGAACGATTGCCATAGGGCATATATGCCATAGAAGCCTTCGACAAGGGAGCTGTAAAGGGCATATGTCAGTACCACTCTTATCCACTCGCAGGAAGTGGAAACGTAATTGTAATTGCAAGTGTGTGTGTACACACACAGGATCCGATTGGTATCAATACATTTTTTTACGTTGTGATATGACGTAAATTTACGGTCAAGAAAATAATTATATCCGATAATTTATAGAGCGAATAAATTGAGATAAAAAAGCATTCCCTGGTATCGATGCAGTGTTCAAAGTATAGGGATGTAATTAAGCATGGTGAAGTGTATTGGAATAGATTCAATTGCACAGAATGAATCATACATTTCATACTTACTAAAGCAGGTATGAGTACTTGTCGATGACAGTTAGCCCAAATGTTAGCACGGATAAACAGTTAAATTTAATTAAAATTTGTAATAATGATGTACGCAAAATGACTCTATGTGTATCATGTTATTTTGCATCATAAAAGGAGATTTTTTGGTATCATAAAAGGACATTGATTTCCCCATATGATTAAATCTCGACAAATCTATTTGAGTAGGAATATTAAAACACATTAAAATGCAGAACTAACGTAAAAGTCCTCTAATGCGTTTATGCGCATTAAAAAAGGGCGATAAAGCGTTGGTTTTGCGAACACATAAACATGTGGATACGTACCGGAATGTGTTAATGTAGGAGAAGATATTTGAATGAGTATCGAATATGTCATTATTTTTAAATTATATTTCAATTATTATTGCAAATCGGTCACTTATAGTTCCTGCCTAGCGTTATTAATCGTCCTAGTAACTACTCTTTTGGATCAATGTAAATTATTTAAATATGCCCAGATTGAGATAATCGATCTTGTAAATTTGCTAATATAGTGATTTTTTTTCTCTGAATCTGAATTCTGAATCTGAATCTTTCTTTGAGTCTGAATTCAGTTAATTGATCAATAAATAATTAACTTAATGAGTAAACAATAATTTTAAAATGGCATATATAATCAAATTTTCAAAAAATAAAATACGAAATGCACGAACGACATTTTTGAATATTATATGTGGTAATTTTCCTGAATTTTCCAATGTGGAAAACTGTATCAGGCGAACCTTTGACATCCGGTTGACACGTCGGAGGATGGAGAGTGTTCGCTTGTCACGCAGAACGTTTATTGGCCATACAAATGTAGGAACGGTCAATCAATGAAAAGGTCAGTACTGGTAGTTGAATATCGTCACCTACCAGATATCTAGAACGACTATCATTACTTGAAATTATGTTGCAGTTATTTTCACATTATGACTCATTCTTAGGCGCACGAGTGAAAACATTTCGTTTAAAACATGAAATATGTACGGTAGAAGTCTAAGTGTAATCATGTCTGTTTTTACATTTAATATGATTTATTCAATAATTTAAAGCTGTTTAAAATTAAATATTATAGTTTTTGAAGCAGCGAGTTGCCATGAGAAAACAAAGACCTGCTTAGGTTATAATTTGGGCAGAAGCAACGGCTGAAAAGTCGTATAAATTTATCTTAAAATGATATGCTATTATCACGGATATGATATTTCTTTAAATGCAGATCTCAAATAATAGTAAATAATAATATTTTATACATTGATATTGATACACTTTATAAACGCTGATTGGATTGAGTGTCATTTAATCAAAATATTAAATTTAAATAATGGAATTAAAAGTATCAAGCTAATATTTATCCCTCATTAAGTAGAAATAACTATTAATGACTATTTTCCAATAATAGATCTTATTTCATTCGTTACATTACTTCAGTTAGTTATTATAATATCGTATTATTCATATGAAAAAATCATTTTATCCACTATTAATAATAGAATAATTGTAAGTTTTAGATTCATTTTGGCTAACAATCACCTGTTATGCTACAGTTCTTACTTAGTTTTAAAAATGACTCGTCTTGAAGTCTCGTAGCTGGGTCTGATTTTATTTTAAGAACTAATGTTTAAGAATACGTCGATGGTATTATCGAAACCAATACACGATCCGAGGAGCTTCATGGTGTTAAAATATGTCAACTATATAGGCGACGAGGATACGAAATCCTTTAAATCACATGGTTTCAAATACGAACAACCACTTGCAACTGAGCTTCAGAAACTCCTTCGTCTTATATATTCAGATCTGTCGTCAAACGATCTGTTGCAACACTGTTTGGGTTGATATATGCAAAATAATATCGAAAGTTTTGGCGCTGCCCTTGCGCTTGGCTCCAAACATATTTTTTGCTTGACAAAACTATCGAACTTTCAACTTTTATCGCCGCATGTATTTTAAACGAAGATATTGCCTCCCTATTGCATATGATGAAAATGATGGGCATCACAATTAAATTGTAAGCTAAAACAATTGTCAACAAAAGGGATACAATGCGTATGAAAAAAGTTGACGCTGCACATTCTGCAGCATCAAAATATGCAAGATTGACCCGAAAACTAAAGCGGTCAGCTAAATAAGATTTTTTTGAAAAAATAGAAAATATTTTCTATGCTTCTGGTGCAGCAGATTAGATGTAACTATTAAACTTTTAATTTTATTCGTGCATAAACTTCGGTTCAACTTTAAACGCGTTTTTCTCGAAACTACATTTTCCAAGCTAATGGAAATGCTCCCATATGCCTTAAATGAGCATTAACTGTGAAATTTGGTAGACATATGTATAATAAACGTTTGCATAGCATAGATTACAATTATTCAAAAATATTTAAAACTTTTTATTTAGTGAACAAGAAACCATAAAAAATATTGGTAAAAACCAATATTTTTATTCGATCGTTCACTATTTTTTTATTTTTCAATATTTCATTTTAATTATAGTCTAAACTATACACAATATTATATAAATTAAAAGTGTGTTTAAATTTTTTACTGAAAATCATCTGTCTCAGATTTAAGACTTCCGTGGTGAAGAATGTCATCGCTCGCGCACCGATTTACGTGGCTCTTCTTACTTCCATTACCATACATTGTTATAAATTTTAAAACATACTTTTAAGTTCAATAAAGATCGCCTAGTCATACCAAAATTCTATATTTAATACTTTTCGCATAAAATACTATTAAAAATCGATCACTTTTAGGCCCAACAAGGTAGAGACGTTCATTAAGAATATTTTTTTATGAAATTATATTTTATATTGATTGAATGAAACATTAAAAAAAACATAGGGAGCGGATATTGTTTTAAATTATTTTCTATATATCTGTGTATTGATGCATTTCTGCGTAATATTTACGCACACAAACTAGCGTACCGAAAAAGTGTTCCTTCAGTATCATTCAATTTATTCCCAAAGGGAGTTAATGAAATAAATGGCCTCGTTACTCCGCTTCAGCATATTTAAAGGGCTGAAGAATCTTGTTTGTATAGGATGTGCTTCGAGATTCGGCTGATGTAAAGGCGTTTGAAGTGTTAAATCTCTGCTAATTAACCGGGATGTCTTGTCAACATGAAACACTTGAGTTCAGTAATAAGTACCTCACGCATTGATGCAGCCTTGTTTGTGTTTCTCACGAGAGAGCTTCCTCGTGCAAAAGACATTGCAACAAAGGAAGAAACGAATCAAACGAATTCCCTTTGTGTCATCGCAACGATGCCTTCTAAATACAGTTTAATCAAATCACCCGCTTCTTCTGAGAACTGATTTTTAGTACTTTCAGCGAACAAAAATGATTAATGAGGTGGAGGATAATGGAAACTTTTGCATTCGCTGCGCTAATAGTTTTAATTGAGTTTTGCACTTAGCTTTTCTCTTAGAATTTCAAAGACGAAAGAATCGTTTTATTAGTACTTTGTGATACTGCACAAGAATGGCTCTCGACCATTAAAGTTACATGCAAGTACCTTATTCTTTAAATTTGATATAGCGATACTCTAAGCCGTTGAAAATTGATTTACAAATGATATGGCTATATTGATAATGATTTATAGTTTAAGTAGTCCGCGGACCACGGCCCCCTTTTCAGCAATCTTTTTTTCGCGGACCCCCTCTTGAACATTTTTTTTAACCGAACCCCATTTCAATCCTTTACCCCATCCCAACCTTTTTGCGTCGTTCTTAAGACTTCATTTTTCAAACAAACAAACATTTCTTGGATAAATATTGGTCAAATTTTCTGTAAATAATTACACGAAAATATCTTGTTGAAGTATAGATAAATGTTTTTTTATATTTTCGCGGATCTCGATAATGTCTTCGCGGACACCCAGGGGTCCGCGGACCTCAGTTTAAGAACCGCTGCACTAGCATATTAACTAGTTAACCACCATGAACGCGTCTATAGACGCGACCGAGAGCCCGTTCTCAAAGGCACATTAATTTTAACACTTTAACGACCGCTCACGCCTTATACGCTACTGGCATAGATTGTAAAGTAAACATTGGACCGCATTTATTAAGAATTTTATTTTTCTAAAAAAAATATTTTGTAAAAAAGGTTGGCAATCACTGTCCAGAAAAAAATCGTGTTTCCAGATTTACAATTAGGCACAATCTAGAGACGATGGTAATTTTTTGAGAATTTTATTTGCGTCTAAAAGTCGGTTGTGTGAAAAAAAGGTTGGCCACCCCTGTCCAGAAAAATTCCATATTTCGAGGTTTACAACCATACATAACCCAAAAGCTACGGGAATATTTTGAGAATTTAATCATTCTCAAAAAGTTAGATTTTTTAAACTTTGTTTAACTTTTCCCTTTTCAGATGTAAAGAAGGTGGAAACCCCTGTCCAAAAACACCGATTTAAATATTTAAGGTTCTATTAATAAGTCAATTTTTTAAAAAAACATGCGGTTTTAGTCGTAAGTTCTAGCCGAAATCGTGTGGTCGGTAAAGTGTTAATTCTGATTGCTGTATTTTAAAATTTATTCAACATCTCGGGATATACTCAGAAAAATATGGCATATACTAAATGTATCAATCTATTCAACGGTATTCGGATAAATCTGAAAAATATTCAAAAACCGTGTCCTTAAACAGCGTGGGATAAATCCGAACATCGCACTTAAGGAACATACATGATTAAATATTGTTTCGAAGAAAATATATTCCTTCCATATCCTTATGCTTGTATTGCAATCGCGCATATTCTTGTCGCAGTAAGTTATGAACATTTAAATATGTAGATTTTTTGCCATAGATTTCTTCATATATTGTCGATTGAATTTCAAGAGCAGTAAGGTGATTTTTTCCCAATTTTTCAACATGCCCTTAATTATATATAAAAAAATAAATATATAATGAAGCTAATGAGATCATTATTTTATTTAAAACCGTGTGAATTTAAATACGAGCCATATTTAACGATTTCGCTTCAAGTTTGAAGTGTTATATAGAGAATGGATAATAGAGCTAGAATTTGGCTTCATTATTACAATTATAAACCACAGAAGAGAGAAAAAGGGTAAGAGAGAGAATGGCAAAGCGAATTTTGCATAATAGTGGTCTGTTACGTGACCAGAGTGGATTTTATGTGCCGCATTTTAAGAAAATGATTTTCAAAGCCTTGAAACATTTATTTAATAAGCATTAACTGACAAGGGAAGTTGAAGAAAATTAATTTTCTTTCCAAACTATCCTGATAAAATTGTTTTATTTTAATAAATCTATATATATTTGATATAATACAATTTATTTTATACGTGGTAATAGGATCGC
This sequence comes from Stenopsyche tienmushanensis, assembly GCA_008973525.1. Classification (NCBI taxonomy): domain Eukaryota; kingdom Metazoa; phylum Arthropoda; class Insecta; order Trichoptera; family Stenopsychidae; genus Stenopsyche; species Stenopsyche tienmushanensis. Next base: position 3,338,509 of record WACJ01000274.1, read on the forward strand.
GTACTCTTCAGCAAATAATGAAAGCATCAACTGATCCGACTTGAAAATGAAGCAAATATTGATTAGTTTTGAAATGCTCTCCAACGTGCGTGAGAAACTAATCCGCTCTATATAGTATCCAAGCCTCGTTGATAAAAATGGAAGATAGACGATATAATTGACACTTTCCCGGAAAAAATGTTGTGAAAAAGGTGAAAACGTGGATCTGTGTTTTTGTCGAAATATATTTTATTATTGTGCGAGTATTTTCGTTTACACGTGAGGGAGCGCTTATGGGGTATCTGAGCTGAATTATTAGGGAGTGTTGATTGCTCGGGAGGGAATGTGCGCCACTTGCTAATTTTTTTCCCCAACAATGTTCGATCTGGCACAACTTAGGGAAGATCAATATAAGTAGGAAATATATTCAGCCCTACCCTTATATAAAATTTCAAATAATTTATTTTATTTTTGAAATAAAATGAGTAATTAAAGTAAACCATTTTTCGACACAAACAATTTTCGATTCCTTTTAATAACATAAACTCGATTTTAAATTAAAATTAATACTGATTTATAGTTTTGTCTTCATTTCAAAATATAATATAACTACTGAGATATGTTCGTGGATGCTTTTGCAATAAGGAGGTGCATTGTCAATATAAAAAAGGAATATATGAATCGATATTGTTTTTCTTCTAGTATAAGTATACGATTCTTTGCATATCCTATTAAACACACAAAACCAATTTTAGGAGCTAGGCTCTGAGGTTGTAAAAAGTATATAATTTCAAGTTAGCCACTATTTTTCATGTTAAAAATGATCATAAACTATAAAATTTGCTTGCAGCGTCATAACATGATGAAGAAATAGATGAGTTTTCCATATTGATAATATGGGATTGTATGTTTTCTTCTGCTGTTCTTCGTTGGTCGTAGATATATTATATGATATTCAAACACCCATTATAACCACTTTGCTTATACTTTGTAAATAATTTTATACTGTAGTTCATAGATTGTTTATAATAACTATCTGTAGCGTGGAGTAACCCTTGCGCGAAACTACTGTTAATATGTGCAGACGTGAATTGCAAGATTTTGGATGCATTAAAAAAGGAGGAGTAAAGATACATTTTTTCATCGGTATTATCTGCAGTCTCGTTGCTGAGAACTTTCAACCTTCCGCGATCCGATAATAAATTGACCCGCATGAGGCCATCACATCACACACAGTTATTGTAGAATATTTGGTATCTGAAAAATGTTTTATATGTATTATGTTTGAAAATTAGCTTATGCAACTGTCTTTGTTTCTTATAATGACTGAATTTAATGGTCGGTAACGGCTTGTTATTACAACATATGGCCAAGATATGTTATGGACGATATTAGAAAATACATTGATATAATATAATGCTTGTACGATATAAACTATTCCGATTTGGAAGATGATATTAAAAGTTAGTATGAGATGGAACGATATCGGTTTCTATTGCAATTAAATTGCGGGAAAGTTATGATTTAGACATCAGCGCAGAAGCTTTCGAACAAGAGCAATATGGATCGTGACATGATGGATGAGGACTGAGAATGAAGTATTTGTTTGGGGCCATATTATATTTGAAGTATTTTGTCTCGGTTATCCTCATCCCAATTTGCTAATGTTTGTTCCTGGGTCGAAGTTACGCATGTAGCCACCGCCGAAATCTATTACACGCTAATTCAACGTGACGTCCTCAAAGTAAAGTAGAACTTTTGTGATTTGTCCTAAGTTGAAATTGATTAAATGGAAATATTTCCATTCGAATTCATCTCGACTTGGTGCCCAACTTCTCTCAGTTCGTCTGTAATAAAATAAGTTTTGGCCGATGTTGACGACCAAAAGGAAACTTGTACGAAATTATTTTCTCCGGTATGAGACCGAAACTGCCGCCGTAACGCAATCAGTTAAGACACTCAATTACAATCGTGGAAACAATCTAATGGAAATTAAGCTACATTGTTTTTCAGTGCAAATTGATGAAAACTAATTTCGTTGAGTGTATTTCGAGAGCCGTCTTTATAAACTAGAGGATATCATCATTTTCATTTCGCAAAAAGTTCCTATGGCTCTGGATATCAATTTAAATAATCTATTATATGCGAAACACTCGCTTGTTTACAAATTTATTCTGGTTTTCCATGCGTTGCATTATGATTGTGTTGTATTGTATTGTATTGATATAGGGATCAAGATTAAGCGGAGAAAAATTGTATTTGATACTTCTACTTTTTATTTGAAAGGTTTAGATTCGAATTCAAATTGTAAGAAATTCGTCAATGGACTAACAAATTTGGAAAATTAAATTAATGCAAATGCTTTTCAATTGATTGTTAGAATTATTGTTAATGCTTTCGATTGATCGTCTTGATTTACGTCTATGATTGTGTTATTCTATGTATAGCATCCAATATTGTATTTTTTCCAGAAAATGATCCAAATTGTCATCTTCCTCGGCAAGAGTTTTAAGAAGACTGTGACGATAAGGACGTTTAATTGATGTTATAATGCCTTAATCCACGAGCTGGTTAAAAGATGTCACATCAGAGGACTAAAATTTAGCAACCATAAGTCCATCGCTTATTCGGATGAGAATGGGTGTAATAATACTGCTTCTGTGGCAATTCGTTATTTTTTTTAAATCTTGCACATCTGGAACCCATTTCTGTTTAAGCCAATCTTCAAAAATCCCTGTTTATCTGTACCCTTTTATGGCTATAATAATAGACAGGAAGATTTTTCATTGGAGTTTCCTTAAGAGATCAAGGTTTATTTGCTTTGCCAATTAACGAAAGTTTCATTTTATCAATTTCTGGTGCATTTCCAGTCTCTTATCATCTCAGATCCTTTTTCATAATTTTACAACTTTCTTAAACTCCATTGTCCAGTTGTTTTGAGAAGCAAGATAATTAAGAGTTTTGATTATTTAATCTTGATCTGTGTATTGTTCAAGAGTTGCTTCATTATCCGAGTGTAACCCTTTTTTTAGTATTGTGTTTATGTGTGCGTCTCACAATCATATAAGAAAAATAAAATAATTTTTCCGCAAACCTGATAATCCGCACCCGGATAATCGAGAGTACACTGTAATTGCAGAATTTGATGAAAATATGTTTAGATTATTAATATAATAATAAATATACTTTTTAACTTAAAATTACGTAAATATTAATAGTGAATCGTTATTGATTAAGTAATCAAGAAATATTTTTTTTAAGGGATGATCTAAGAGAGTAATTCTTAAATAGGTGTCCACAGGCCTCCGGGGGCCCGAAAATATTCAAAATCATTTATCTTTACTTAAACAAGATATTTTCGTGGAATTATTTACAGAAAATATTATAAGAAGATCTATTTTTACTAAGAAATGTTTGTTTGTTTAAAAAATTAAGTCACAAGAATTGGAATGGGATCCGCCAAAAAAAATATTCAAGAGGGGGTCCGCGAAATAAATTTTGTTCAAGAGGGGGTCCGCGGACTACATAAGTCTAAGAACCACTGGTCTAAGAAATTGAGACAATTGAAACAATCACATTTTATCAATGAAATTTCGTTTATTCCATTTTCGGATATTCATTTTGATTTATATTTCACATATAATATAAATCAGTATACCGAACTTAATGTCCTTTAAGGCCCCGGCCATTAATCACGAGTTTGAACCCATATATTAGAAGTGGTCGCCAGTTAACAATTCTTCCTGCGAGTATAACAATTTAATACAACAAAGATACGCGCAAATTTGTACACAAGCAAATATACGTTCAGGTAATATTTTGGATGGATCCCCATTATTCTCGGGATACCAGCAAATTCGCAAGACAAAGTCGTATATTACGTTTCTGTCTGTTCTAGGGGAATAAGGATAAACCTTTCACAGAAAGACAATGCAAAATGGGATAATTCTCAGCTGTGTGCATATATTTACCTGTAGTCAGAGATTGATTATCCAAGTGTGATTGTTAGGATTAATATTATTCAACGGTTTGTTGTTAAATAATTTCTTGCAAATTTATGCAAAGGATGGTACCGTTATTGGAGTCGTATAATTCGAATGGTTTGTGCAGAATTGCTGGAAGAAGGCGCGTTATGCATTTACTTAGAATTTATTTCCTCTGGGTAATCGGGATGAACTTAATGTCACGACCGCACCGTTTCTATGCTTATATATTTGAAAGGATTATCGCATTTTAAGAGATGATTTTATCCATATAATATTCATACATTTTATATACAAAATATAATGAAAGCTGCTCGCATGGTTGATGATATAGGAATTGAGCGTCTTAGATAAGCGACGTTATATGGCCCAAAAGTTATGGGATAGCTCATATCCGTTTCAGCTATCAGCTTAAGTCTCCCAGGAAATTTATACCCTCATATATTCTTCAATTTATCTAGTTCCACTTCTTTTACAACCCCTCAAATTTAATTCGGCTAAATGCAAGGTAATGTAATTATTTTTTATAACCATTTTTTTCAATATTTCTTTATGCAGGGACCTGGCTTGAAAATTGGCGAATACTGTTTTAAACAAATTTAGATATTAGACAGCTTTTTCTATGCCTATTCGTGTGCTGCCTCAATTTATTAGAAACGGATGATGCTTCATTCCGATCACGTAACTTTATAATCATGTTGAAGCTTCTATCTACACTTTTTGTGGAGTCCCAAGTGAAGTGAGGGGAGAATTCTACCTAAGATAGTCTTCGAAATATATTGATTCCTTATTCACCACTTTTAGTATGATACTAAAATCAGGATTTCACGATCTTTGTACTAATACATTTTTGGCAGTATTTCAGCTTGAAACGATTGGAAGATATGGAATATGGTAATTTTTCAAAGGTGAAAATAAAACCGATTGAACGTTTGTGGACTCAAAGCATTTTTTGGTCATCCTTATTCAGTTATAAGCGGTTAAGAAGCATGATGAATGCAAATTTAATAGATATTTTTTTTTAATGTTCAATTACTGATAAATTGCTATGTTGTTCTTAAGAATTTCTAACGAAAAGCAATCTTATATTTAAAACCATATTAAATGATGTTTGCTTACTGAAATGCTTAGGTTCGATATAACAATCTATGTGGAATGCGTTTTCACGGACACACAAACGATAAAATAATTATGTAAATTAGCTTTAATTAATAGAAGATAAAACATTGTTATAATACACACACATTGAATATATTTATTTTTAATGATTTCTGAATGTATAACATGTTATATAAAAAATACATTTTTTTCGTGAATTTAAATTGTAGTAAATAAAATAATTAGTCTAATGGAACTTGGTGTACTTTTATGATTTTTTATGACCCTCATCCACCCCCGAACTTTGTGCACATGATTTTGTGAAATAAGCGCACCCTTCTTGAGATGAGTCAGATCTGACTGGGGTCAAAGGTTAGTACATTCCCTGAGAAGGATATACCCTCATGTCTAGAACACAAAACTAAATTAACGTATATAAATACGGAATGTGTATAGCATAACACCTAGACATTTATTGCCGTGCCTATGACATGCTTATACGAGTTGATGGAGTAATTGCCACTTACCCTCTTTAACAATAAAATACTTAAGGGACCGGGGCTATTGAACAGTGTAGTCGCTTTGAATTATTAACTTGCTCATATAGTGACTAGATCTCATCATTTAATTCAATATAGCACGCTGTATTTCTTAAATTAATACCACAAATTCTAAGAAGCGATAAATTTACGCAGGGCCTTAAATAATATGCGCATTTTTTATGAAACGCCATCAAAATGATTCAAAATCTCTAATTTGCTAATCGACAGTAAAATGGTTCGTATGTTTCGACAGATATCTGTTTTATTATATTTTAACGGCCGTCGTAAATCTCTCGAATGAATGTTTTCAGGAATCGTTTAATAGTTGTCATAAAATATATTATTTGAGCAAATATTTTTGAGCTTGTGTCATTTGAGAAAAAGAGGAAAATGAACGCTGGCGAATTTCTTGTATCGTATGCATTTGCAATTTTATGAGCCTGATGTATTTTTATAATGAATTGTTTGCGGAACTAACACGACCAGCCGAGACGTCTTTTATGTTTCCTTTTTTTTTTTAGTAGGAAAGCACCATATGGTTTGAGGATAAGAGTTTTCACGAAAGTGGAAGAAAAAGTTTTGAGTATGTCCTTATAGCGGCTAAGTATGTCTGCACTATGCATTAATGCCACTTGACATTTTTTAGTTCATAGTGTACTGCAAAGCTCAAAATAGTTCAATAAAAACTAAAATTCACAAACAAAGGATTTCAATGAACATATATGTACATATATATATTTATATTTCAATATAATAAAATGTAGTTTTAAATTTTAAAACTGTAACGTAGGGGGCCGCTGACTATAGGCACCCCTGCGTTCCTTCGTAGCTGCAGCGGATGCTGCGTTATCCGGATCGCGGAGCCCGGATCCAAAGGTCACTCGAAAGTTTAGCGTTTCGTAACGTTCGTCTGGACCACGAGGACGGCGCCGGTGAACTACGGATAATTGTCAGGATTCTCTAAGGGGATGGGGATGTTCTGCTCGTTCTGATCGTAGCTGGAGATGATGAATTTAAAGACTGTGTGTCAGCTCAACGCATTTATTTATATAAAATGCGGAGCGCACAGTCGTGGATGGCAATGGCGTGTGATGAACTCTCAGCCAGACGAAGTGCAGCGAGAATGGCGATGTACGGAGGCTTCTACGGAACAACCTCCGAAGAGATGTTCCTCGGGCAAGGCCTAGGATTGAACTGACGTCTCTGTAATATTTCTACAGAGCGTCACATTTATACCTGGCAATTGAAGCCAGGCCACCCTTTCTTATCTATGTAACCGACGCCAGCGTCCTTATCTACATGGAGCGCGTCGATCCAGCCCTTATTGCGGTACTTCTTGTTTCTTGACCGTGTTTCTTGACCGTAAGGACTGGCAACGGCGAAATCCCATGGATTTCGCCGCATGTACACTATTTTTAATTATTTAATTATGCCTCCACGCTACACTCCCCCCGACTTAAGTTTGATCGTCCCGATCAATTCAACAAAAGATGAACGTGTTTAATTGCCTTGATTACCATCCATAACCGTGCGTCTCCAAAATCACATATTAACAATAGAGTACACAAGAAATATTTATACAAAATCATCAATCAGTAAATAGTAAAATACACAAAATACAATGGAGAAAAACAAATGCAAGTCATTATATATAATACAACTAGGTTTGTATCATCTAGTTTTTTTTTTTAATTATAAAATTACGCCTTATAGAAAGGGAAACCGTGTGTTTTCCGCGTTTATAGTGCCGTCCGTAATCATAAATGCTGCCGCCGCTGCAGTATCGGGATTTTTTTTTTTTTATTTTCTTACCGATTTTAGTTAAATTATTCTTTTCGTATGAATTTTTGCAATTAACTAATTATTATCGCGAGTTAATCCGGTACCCGGTGAGTACAACTATATAATTATTTTTCCCGGCTTTTCATAGCCGTCTGACGCAGGAGTCGTTCCTGGCCGTTATTTTGGTGCATTTTTAAATGATCATGTATCTATCCTGGCCGAAGAATCAAAGCCTAAGGATGAGATCAAGTGCTCGCTAGGAGCTCAGCTGTAGTCACGTTCCTCCCTACTAGACGTCGAGCTCTCTATCGACGCCCACCGCGATTAAACCAGTCAGTCGCAACAATTGCTCACTGATACTGGTGCTCTTATGAACGTACGCGAATGACTTATTATTATTAATTATTATTATTGCTGTTACCACTTCGGCCTCCGTGATGCTCGTACGATCTTTCCTCGCGAATTTAACAATCACTGTCACAGATTTAGTAATTGGGCATGTATGCCTTATCGCGAGAAGTTTGTTTAAGAATAAATTTAATTTACTAGACAAAATTATCTTTAATTGCGCGGTTTATTTATGAACATCGCGCGATGTCGAATCCATCCGATACTACGAAAACAGCGGCAACATAACGAAACGACACTTACCAGAGTTTTGCGGGTCGTGTATGCTTACACAAACCCACTTTTGGATTTTCCACTAGTTTCCGCATCGTGGCCAACGCTCCAGGCGCAGCCTGCAATGCGGATGTAGCTCGAGCTGATTGTCGAAACCACGCACAATGCATCGGGTCGTAGGTGCGGGCTTTCAGCGAGGCTGTTGGTGGTCGGCCATCATCAATGGCGAGGCATCGCGGCGCATGCTGCGGGTGCAGCGGGAAAACGGCGCCGCGGCGTCGCCGCCGTGCGTTGGTGGTTCCGGTCCTCATTCCTTGTCGCCGGAAGTGCTTGTTAGGTCCAATTCCTCCTCCTCGGTCGGCTCTGCATCCTCGACGATCGGTTCTGGTGTTACCGAATTGCTGCCGTCGTCGGTCCCAATGTGGTCGTCTATTGCGACATTGCGTTTGCAAATGGCCGCGTTTGCCGCACAATAATCGTTGCAGCAAGGCGCGGTGGGTGGTCGGTCCTTCGTTGTTGAGGGGCGGCTGGCGATGGGCGGTTGGCGCGAGCTCGTCTGGAGCGGCTAGCGGTGGATGCTCTTGAATCGGAGCAAGCGGCTGAAGATGAGCGTTTTGAGCGGGCTCTTCTTCAGCGGCGAACGAAGGGCGCTCCTGAATTGGAGCGGGCGGCTGAAGATGAGCTGTTTTGACAGGCTCATCTGGAGCGGCGCGTGATGGGCGCTTCTGAATCGGCGCGGGCGGCTGAAGATGAGCAGTTTGAGCGAGCTCATCTGGAGCGGCGCGTGATGGGCGCTTCTGAATTGGCGCGGGCGTCTGAAGATGAGCAGTTTGAGCAGGCTCATCTGGAGCGGCGCATGATGGGCGCTTCTGAATTGGCGCGGGCGGCTGAAGATGAGCAGTTTGAGCGAGCTCATCTGGAGCGGCGCGTGATGGGCGCTTCTGAATTGGCGCGGGCGTCTGAAGATGAGCAGTTTGAGCAGGCTCATCTGGAGCGGCGCGTGATGGGCGCTTCTGAATTGGCGCGGGCGTCTGAAGATGAGCAGTTTGAGCAGGCTCATCCGGAGCGGCGCGTGATGGACGCTTCTGAATTGGCGCGGGCGGCTGGAGATGAGCATTTTGAGCGGGCTCATCTGGAGCGGCGCGTGATGGGCGCTTCTGAATTGGCGCGGGCGGCTGAAGATGAGGAGTTCGAGCAGGCTCATCTGGAGCGGCGCGTGATAAGTGTCCTTGAATCGAAGCGGGCGGCTCGTCTGGAGCGACGAGTCGTGGTTGCTCTTGGCTCGGAGCGGGCGGTTGAAGATGGGCGGTTTCGGCTGGAACGTCTGGAGCGGCTGGCTCGTCTGGAGCGACGAGTCGTGTGTGCTCTCGAATCGGAGCGGGCGGCGCTTGTGAAGCGGCTTGGGATGCTCGCTTCTTCGCTGCGATCTCGACTTCGCGATTCTGTCGCTTGCGGATGGGTGGCGACTTTGAGTCTCCGAATACTTTGCGGAGGGCCGCAACCGCCGCGGAATAATCATTGCCAATAAATGCCGGATCGTAGAGCATGTATTCGACAGCCTTCTCGCGCATCCTAGCTCGAAGTGCCTGCAGCGGTCGCGGTTGGGCGAAATATTTACAGGTCCACTCGAATTCTTCAATAAAAGTCTCGACGTTGGATAGTCCGTCGAAAATTGGATAATCTCCGGGGTGAGCAGGTAAGGATTTCATCGTCGCAGGCATCTCTCTCAGCGCTTCTTCGCGTAGACGCGCTTCTTCGCGATAGCGCGCTTCTTCAATTTGACGTGCTTCTTCCCGCTGGCGCGCTTCTTCGCGTTGGCGCGCTTCTTCGCGTAGACGCGCTTCTTCTTCCATTTTCGCCAAAATTTTCTCCATTATAGCCGTGAAGTAAGCTATTTTTGACTGACTTAATTGTGATGCCATCGATGCCATATTTTCTGCTGCTGCTGCCATTGCTCCTCCTGAAGTTATAGCTTCGGTTGTTCTCCTTGTCAGCATTCCACAATCGAAAGCAGAAATCCCACTTCTGCGACACCACTGTAACGTAGGGGGCCGCTGACTATAGGCACCCCTGCGTTCCTTCGTAGCTGCAGCGGATGCTGCGTTATCCGGATCGCGGAGCCCGGATCCAAAGGTCACTCGAAAGTTTAGCGTTTCGTAACGTTCGTCTGGACCACGAGGACGGCGCCGGTGAACTACGGATAATTGTCAGGATTCTCTAAGGGGATGGGGATGTTCTGCTCGTTCTGATCGTAGCTGGAGATGATGAATTTAAAGACTGTGTGTCAGCTCAACGCATTTATTTATATAAAATGCGGAGCGCACAGTCGTGGATGGCAATGGCGTGTGATGAACTCTCAGCCAGACGAAGTGCAGCGAGAATGGCGATGTACGGAGGCTTCTACGGAACAACCTCCGAAGAGATGTTCCTCGGGCAAGGCCTAGGATTGAACTGACGTCTCTGTAATATTTCTACAGAGCGTCACATTTATACCTGGCAATTGAAGCCAGGCCACCCTTTCTTATCTATGTAACCGACGCCAGCGTCCTTATCTACATGGAGCGCGTCGATCCAGCCCTTATTGCGGTACTTCTTGTTTCTTGACCGTGTTTCTTGACCGTAAGGACTGGCAACGGCGAAATCCCATGGATTTCGCCGCATGTACACTATTTTTAATTATTTAATTATGCCTCCACGCTACACTCCCCCCGACTTAAGTTTGATCGTCCCGATCAATTCAACAAAAGATGAACGTGTTTAATTGCCTTGATTACCATCCATAACCGTGCGTCTCCAAAATCACATATTAACAATAGAGTACACAAGAAATATTTATACAAAATCATCAATCAGTAAATAGTAAAATACACAAAATACAATGGAGAAAAACAAATGCAAGTCATTATATATAATACAACTAGGTTTGTATCATCTAGTTTTTTTTTTTAATTATAAAATTACGCCTTATAGAAAGGGAAACCGTGTGTTTTCCGCGTTTATAGTGCCGTCCGTAATCATAAATGCTGCCGCCGCTGCAGTATCGGGATTTTTTTTTTTTATTTTCTTACCGATTTTAGTTAAATTATTCTTTTCGTATGAATTTTTGCAATTAACTAATTATTATCGCGAGTTAATCCGGTACCCGGTGAGTACAACTATATAATTATTTTTCCCGGCTTTTCATAGCCGTCTGACGCAGGAGTCGTTCCTGGCCGTTATTTTGGTGCATTTTTAAATGATCATGTATCTATCCTGGCCGAAGAATCAAAGCCTAAGGATGAGATCAAGTGCTCGCTAGGAGCTCAGCTGTAGTCACGTTCCTCCCTACTAGACGTCGAGCTCTCTATCGACGCCCACCGCGATTAAACCAGTCAGTCGCAACAATTGCTCACTGATACTGGTGCTCTTATGAACGTACGCGAATGACTTATTATTATTAATTATTATTATTGCTGTTACCACTTCGGCCTCCGTGATGCTCGTACGATCTTTCCTCGCGAATTTAACAATCACTGTCACAGATTTAGTAATTGGGCATGTATGCCTTATCGCGAGAAGTTTGTTTAAGAATAAATTTAATTTACTAGACAAAATTATCTTTAATTGCGCGGTTTATTTATGAACATCGCGCGATGTCGAATCCATCCGATACTACGAAAACAGCGGCAACATAACGAAACGACACTTACCAGAGTTTTGCGGGTCGTGTATGCTTACACAAACCCACTTTTGGATTTTCCACTAGTTTCCGCATCGTGGCCAACGCTCCAGGCGCAGCCTGCAATGCGGATGTAGCTCGAGCTGATTGTCGAAACCACGCACAATGCATCGGGTCGTAGGTGCGGGCTTTCAGCGAGGCTGTTGGTGGTCGGCCATCATCAATGGCGAGGCATCGCGGCGCATGCTGCGGGTGCAGCGGGAAAACGGCGCCGCGGCGTCGCCGCCGTGCGTTGGTGGTTCCGGTCCTCATTCCTTGTCGCCGGAAGTGCTTGTTAGGTCCAATTCCTCCTCCTCGGTCGGCTCTGCATCCTCGACGATCGGTTCTGGTGTTACCGAATTGCTGCCGTCGTCGGTCCCAATGTGGTCGTCTATTGCGACATTGCGTTTGCAAATGGCCGCGTTTGCCGCACAATAATCGTTGCAGCAAGGCGCGGTGGGTGGTCGGTCCTTCGTTGTTGAGGGGCGGCTGGCGATGGGCGGTTGGCGCGAGCTCGTCTGGAGCGGCTAGCGGTGGATGCTCTTGAATCGGAGCAAGCGGCTGAAGATGAGCGTTTTGAGCGGGCTCTTCTTCAGCGGCGAACGAAGGGCGCTCCTGAATTGGAGCGGGCGGCTGAAGATGAGCTGTTTTGACAGGCTCATCTGGAGCGGCGCGTGATGGGCGCTTCTGAATCGGCGCGGGCGGCTGAAGATGAGCAGTTTGAGCGAGCTCATCTGGAGCGGCGCGTGATGGGCGCTTCTGAATTGGCGCGGGCGTCTGAAGATGAGCAGTTTGAGCAGGCTCATCTGGAGCGGCGCATGATGGGCGCTTCTGAATTGGCGCGGGCGGCTGAAGATGAGCAGTTTGAGCGAGCTCATCTGGAGCGGCGCGTGATGGGCGCTTCTGAATTGGCGCGGGCGTCTGAAGATGAGCAGTTTGAGCAGGCTCATCTGGAGCGGCGCGTGATGGGCGCTTCTGAATTGGCGCGGGCGTCTGAAGATGAGCAGTTTGAGCAGGCTCATCCGGAGCGGCGCGTGATGGACGCTTCTGAATTGGCGCGGGCGGCTGGAGATGAGCATTTTGAGCGGGCTCATCTGGAGCGGCGCGTGATGGGCGCTTCTGAATTGGCGCGGGCGGCTGAAGATGAGGAGTTCGAGCAGGCTCATCTGGAGCGGCGCGTGATAAGTGTCCTTGAATCGAAGCGGGCGGCTCGTCTGGAGCGACGAGTCGTGGTTGCTCTTGGCTCGGAGCGGGCGGTTGAAGATGGGCGGTTTCGGCTGGAACGTCTGGAGCGGCTGGCTCGTCTGGAGCGACGAGTCGTGTGTGCTCTCGAATCGGAGCGGGCGGCGCTTGTGAAGCGGCTTGGGATGCTCGCTTCTTCGCTGCGATCTCGACTTCGCGATTCTGTCGCTTGCGGATGGGTGGCGACTTTGAGTCTCCGAATACTTTGCGGAGGGCCGCAACCGCCGCGGAATAATCATTGCCAATAAATGCCGGATCGTAGAGCATGTATTCGACAGCCTTCTCGCGCATCCTAGCTCGAAGTGCCTGCAGCGGTCGCGGTTGGGCGAAATATTTACAGGTCCACTCGAATTCTTCAATAAAAGTCTCGACGTTGGATAGTCCGTCGAAAATTGGATAATCTCCGGGGTGAGCAGGTAAGGATTTCATCGTCGCAGGCATCTCTCTCAGCGCTTCTTCGCGTAGACGCGCTTCTTCGCGATAGCGCGCTTCTTCAATTTGACGTGCTTCTTCCCGCTGGCGCGCTTCTTCGCGTTGGCGCGCTTCTTCGCGTAGACGCGCTTCTTCTTCCATTTTCGCCAAAATTTTCTCCATTATAGCCGTGAAGTAAGCTATTTTTGACTGACTTAATTGTGATGCCATCGATGCCATATTTTCTGCTGCTGCTGCCATTGCTCCTCCTGAAGTTATAGCTTCGGTTGTTCTCCTTGTCAGCATTCCACAATCGAAAGCAGAAATCCCACTTCTGCGACACCACTGTAACGTAGGGGGCCGCTGACTATAGGCACCCCTGCGTTCCTTCGTAGCTGCAGCGGATGCTGCGTTATCCGGATCGCGGAGCCCGGATCCAAAGGTCACTCGAAAGTTTAGCGTTTCGTAACGTTCGTCTGGACCACGAGGACGGCGCCGGTGAACTACGGATAATTGTCAGGATTCTCTAAGGGGATGGGGATGTTCTGCTCGTTCTGATCGTAGCTGGAGATGATGAATTTAAAGACTGTGTGTCAGCTCAACGCATTTATTTATATAAAATGCGGAGCGCACAGTCGTGGATGGCAATGGCGTGTGATGAACTCTCAGCCAGACGAAGTGCAGCGAGAATGGCGATGTACGGAGGCTTCTACGGAACAACCTCCGAAGAGATGTTCCTCGGGCAAGGCCTAGGATTGAACTGACGTCTCTGTAATATTTCTACAGAGCGTCACATTTATACCTGGCAATTGAAGCCAGGCCACCCTTTCTTATCTATGTAACCGACGCCAGCGTCCTTATCTACATGGAGCGCGTCGATCCAGCCCTTATTGCGGTACTTCTTGTTTCTTGACCGTGTTTCTTGACCGTAAGGACTGGCAACGGCGAAATCCCATGGATTTCGCCGCATGTACACTATTTTTAATTATTTAATTATGCCTCCACGCTACACTCCCCCCGACTTAAGTTTGATCGTCCCGATCAATTCAACAAAAGATGAACGTGTTTAATTGCCTTGATTACCATCCATAACCGTGCGTCTCCAAAATCACATATTAACAATAGAGTACACAAGAAATATTTATACAAAATCATCAATCAGTAAATAGTAAAATACACAAAATACAATGGAGAAAAACAAATGCAAGTCATTATATATAATACAACTAGGTTTGTATCATCTAGTTTTTTTTTTTAATTATAAAATTACGCCTTATAGAAAGGGAAACCGTGTGTTTTCCGCGTTTATAGTGCCGTCCGTAATCATAAATGCTGCCGCCGCTGCAGTATCGGGATTTTTTTTTTTTATTTTCTTACCGATTTTAGTTAAATTATTCTTTTCGTATGAATTTTTGCAATTAACTAATTATTATCGCGAGTTAATCCGGTACCCGGTGAGTACAACTATATAATTATTTTTCCCGGCTTTTCATAGCCGTCTGACGCAGGAGTCGTTCCTGGCCGTTATTTTGGTGCATTTTTAAATGATCATGTATCTATCCTGGCCGAAGAATCAAAGCCTAAGGATGAGATCAAGTGCTCGCTAGGAGCTCAGCTGTAGTCACGTTCCTCCCTACTAGACGTCGAGCTCTCTATCGACGCCCACCGCGATTAAACCAGTCAGTCGCAACAATTGCTCACTGATACTGGTGCTCTTATGAACGTACGCGAATGACTTATTATTATTAATTATTATTATTGCTGTTACCACTTCGGCCTCCGTGATGCTCGTACGATCTTTCCTCGCGAATTTAACAATCACTGTCACAGATTTAGTAATTGGGCATGTATGCCTTATCGCGAGAAGTTTGTTTAAGAATAAATTTAATTTACTAGACAAAATTATCTTTAATTGCGCGGTTTATTTATGAACATCGCGCGATGTCGAATCCATCCGATACTACGAAAACAGCGGCAACATAACGAAACGACACTTACCAGAGTTTTGCGGGTCGTGTATGCTTACACAAACCCACTTTTGGATTTTCCACTAGTTTCCGCATCGTGGCCAACGCTCCAGGCGCAGCCTGCAATGCGGATGTAGCTCGAGCTGATTGTCGAAACCACGCACAATGCATCGGGTCGTAGGTGCGGGCTTTCAGCGAGGCTGTTGGTGGTCGGCCATCATCAATGGCGAGGCATCGCGGCGCATGCTGCGGGTGCAGCGGGAAAACGGCGCCGCGGCGTCGCCGCCGTGCGTTGGTGGTTCCGGTCCTCATTCCTTGTCGCCGGAAGTGCTTGTTAGGTCCAATTCCTCCTCCTCGGTCGGCTCTGCATCCTCGACGATCGGTTCTGGTGTTACCGAATTGCTGCCGTCGTCGGTCCCAATGTGGTCGTCTATTGCGACATTGCGTTTGCAAATGGCCGCGTTTGCCGCACAATAATCGTTGCAGCAAGGCGCGGTGGGTGGTCGGTCCTTCGTTGTTGAGGGGCGGCTGGCGATGGGCGGTTGGCGCGAGCTCGTCTGGAGCGGCTAGCGGTGGATGCTCTTGAATCGGAGCAAGCGGCTGAAGATGAGCGTTTTGAGCGGGCTCTTCTTCAGCGGCGAACGAAGGGCGCTCCTGAATTGGAGCGGGCGGCTGAAGATGAGCTGTTTTGACAGGCTCATCTGGAGCGGCGCGTGATGGGCGCTTCTGAATCGGCGCGGGCGGCTGAAGATGAGCAGTTTGAGCGAGCTCATCTGGAGCGGCGCGTGATGGGCGCTTCTGAATTGGCGCGGGCGTCTGAAGATGAGCAGTTTGAGCAGGCTCATCTGGAGCGGCGCATGATGGGCGCTTCTGAATTGGCGCGGGCGGCTGAAGATGAGCAGTTTGAGCGAGCTCATCTGGAGCGGCGCGTGATGGGCGCTTCTGAATTGGCGCGGGCGTCTGAAGATGAGCAGTTTGAGCAGGCTCATCTGGAGCGGCGCGTGATGGGCGCTTCTGAATTGGCGCGGGCGTCTGAAGATGAGCAGTTTGAGCAGGCTCATCCGGAGCGGCGCGTGATGGACGCTTCTGAATTGGCGCGGGCGGCTGGAGATGAGCATTTTGAGCGGGCTCATCTGGAGCGGCGCGTGATGGGCGCTTCTGAATTGGCGCGGGCGGCTGAAGATGAGGAGTTCGAGCAGGCTCATCTGGAGCGGCGCGTGATAAGTGTCCTTGAATCGAAGCGGGCGGCTCGTCTGGAGCGACGAGTCGTGGTTGCTCTTGGCTCGGAGCGGGCGGTTGAAGATGGGCGGTTTCGGCTGGAACGTCTGGAGCGGCTGGCTCGTCTGGAGCGACGAGTCGTGTGTGCTCTCGAATCGGAGCGGGCGGCGCTTGTGAAGCGGCTTGGGATGCTCGCTTCTTCGCTGCGATCTCGACTTCGCGATTCTGTCGCTTGCGGATGGGTGGCGACTTTGAGTCTCCGAATACTTTGCGGAGGGCCGCAACCGCCGCGGAATAATCATTGCCAATAAATGCCGGATCGTAGAGCATGTATTCGACAGCCTTCTCGCGCATCCTAGCTCGAAGTGCCTGCAGCGGTCGCGGTTGGGCGAAATATTTACAGGTCCACTCGAATTCTTCAATAAAAGTCTCGACGTTGGATAGTCCGTCGAAAATTGGATAATCTCCGGGGTGAGCAGGTAAGGATTTCATCGTCGCAGGCATCTCTCTCAGCGCTTCTTCGCGTAGACGCGCTTCTTCGCGATAGCGCGCTTCTTCAATTTGACGTGCTTCTTCCCGCTGGCGCGCTTCTTCGCGTTGGCGCGCTTCTTCGCGTAGACGCGCTTCTTCTTCCATTTTCGCCAAAATTTTCTCCATTATAGCCGTGAAGTAAGCTATTTTTGACTGACTTAATTGTGATGCCATCGATGCCATATTTTCTGCTGCTGCTGCCATTGCTCCTCCTGAAGTTATAGCTTCGGTTGTTCTCCTTGTCAGCATTCCACAATCGAAAGCAGAAATCCCACTTCTGCGACACCACTGTAACGTAGGGGGCCGCTGACTATAGGCACCCCTGCGTTCCTTCGTAGCTGCAGCGGATGCTGCGTTATCCGGATCGCGGAGCCCGGATCCAAAGGTCACTCGAAAGTTTAGCGTTTCGTAACGTTCGTCTGGACCACGAGGACGGCGCCGGTGAACTACGGATAATTGTCAGGATTCTCTAAGGGGATGGGGATGTTCTGCTCGTTCTGATCGTAGCTGGAGATGATGAATTTAAAGACTGTGTGTCAGCTCAACGCATTTATTTATATAAAATGCGGAGCGCACAGTCGTGGATGGCAATGGCGTGTGATGAACTCTCAGCCAGACGAAGTGCAGCGAGAATGGCGATGTATGGAGGCTTCTACGGAACAACCTCCGAAGAGATGTTCCTCGGGCAAGGCCTAGGATTGAACTGACGTCTCTGTAATATTTCTACAGAGCGTCACATTTATACCTGGCAATTGAAGCCAGGCCACCCTTTCTTATCTATGTAACCGACGCCAGCGTCCTTATCCACATGGAGCGCGTCGATCCAGCCCTTATTGCGGTACTTCTTGTTTCTTGACCGTGTTTCTTGACCGTAAGGACTGGCAACGGCGAAATCCCATGGATTTCGCCGCATGTACACTATTTTTAATTATTTAATTATGCCTCCACGCTACAAAACATTGACTTTTTTTCAGTACTTTCGTGTTTGTAGGCAAATAATCATGTTTGAAATCAAATTTGATTGATAATAAAAATAGTTTTGTTCGATTGAATCAAATTGAAGTTGTTTGGGATATCTGAAACCTCAAATATATTAAAAGGTAATGTATATACTATTTTGCATTAACATTTAACCACGAGAAAGCTTTGTTCGAAGTGGGTACCGCGTTTGCTTTCAGTCAATCAAAAACAATAACGTGTCAACAATTTAGTGAGTGCTGTTTGGGAAAGCCCTTTTCAGTAGAATCAAAAAGGTCGTCTAGAATAGTTTTCCACCATCTCCTAAGAAAACTACCCAGTCTTTACAAACCTTCCACATTCTTTATCGAGACGATTGCGAAAGCGTTCGTCAATACGTTCACTCAGGATACTCGTTGGGTGAACGTTCAAAACAAAACTCGGTGGTAATGCTACCTTCAATATCGAGCGAACGAGGAGGTGAATGTATGATACAGACGAAATGGATGTAACCCCTTCCTGTGAATGGATATTGAAGAGGCTCATAGTTCTGTAGTGGACTGTTAGTGGCTGCACTATGATGATGATGATATGATATTAATTTTATTATACGTAATATATATACATTTCGGTGAATAGGAAGTGAGGTATTTGTGTACTGCTTGGAGACTTAGATTTAACTTCGCTCGATGGTAGTTTATACTCTTTAACAGTGGCATACGTGTCTTCCTTGCAGGAGCCATAAATTAAATGTATTTTTGCATGGTCCTGAATTTTAAAAGCATGTTACAATCTCATTTTTAAGCAGAAACACTAACCGAGAACAAAATATAGATTATCCATATAAATACATATGTGAATCTGTCGAGAATTTTCGTTAGATCAAATTGTATATAGGCTAATGTTAGCACAAGACGAATTGCATGAAGACGTTATTAAATACGTTAAATTTATTTTTGCAAGCTTTTTATCGAATCAATATTTACCGAAATATTGCCTTGTAAATTGATAAGATAATATGGCAAACATGATTACCCTTTTAAGATAAATCATTTGAATTGCGATTTGAGGCTAATAAGCGAAATATTTTGAGATGGAATGTATTTTTATTCGTATCGATTGAATGTTTGTCCCAATTAAGTTAAATTTGAATCGTATAAATAAAATTCTATTGAATGTAAAATATTGAGATTATCGAAATTCTTAAAAACAGAATTAATTTGTGTTGAATTGTTCTGTGGCTTGCTAACTCTTCTCCGAAAGCCCGTGAAATAATGCAATAAACCTTTCCTCAATCGCAATCTTCAACTTGATATTTTACATCATAATATTTCAATTATGCTATTTTCAGTTAAAAAAATGTCATGAAACATCATATTTAGAAAAAAAAGTGCATGAAATGATCGTCACTAAATAAATGCATTAATCGATTTACGCGATTTTTCCAAGGTCGATTTAATAAAATATACTTTTTGCTACCCCCGTAGTTAGCCCTTTTGTCTTTTATACGTGAATTGCGTAGCAAGTTGATCATCAGAACTTCAGATTAGTTTCATACATTTTCTCTAACGCCTTTCTTATGTTGTCATTTGATTATAAGGTATAAACAGTGGCGACTCGTGTCTTGAAATCATATGGGTGCTGCACACTACTAGTGCATTAAAAAAACTCATTGAAAATTGCAATTCATTTAAACATTTTCTATTATGAAAATAAGAAAGAAAGAGCTTTGTATGAAGTGCTTCAAAACCGAACAGCTTGCTAATAAATTATTTAAAAAATATCTAATTATTATGGCTTAGCTATCCGCTTACATCTTCGTTCAATAAAAAAATTGAGGAATGCTATTTGGACCACATACTATCACAAAGTTTCTACTGACGACGTCCTTCAGCATTCACACTGGCCGGAAGGCGCAGATTCTTGGTGCGAATTGCGAAAACATGCAACTACAAGATCGTTATATTTGTACAAGCAACCTCCCTTTCTCACAGAGGATGTTCAGCAAATGTTAAGAGCCATTTATGAAGAATTAACGTCTGATAATTTATTTGAAAGATGCCTTAGCTCGTTTCAAGCGAGTGTGTATGGTCCCTGGTGCCGAAATATGTTATTAAAAATATTTGCTCTCTTTAAGTGGTAAATATAGGTTGGGGGGGAGGGGTGTCCGCACTCTATGTAAGAGTCTATTGTGACAATAAAATCAAAAGTTTATCGTAGCTTTAAAAAAAACATAATTTATCGGCTTTAAATCCTACATCTTAAAATAGACAGCAAGGACCTCCAATTTACTATAAGTCGCAGTACAAAACACTTAAAAAACTAAGAACACTTGCCTGAGTATCGACGCTGCATGACGTTCAGGATAGATCCTGGAGTACGGGACGCATTCTGGAACAACACTGCACTTTATTTATTAAGATATATCCCTCTGACGATTAAGCCAAACCGTATAACCTAAGAACCGAATACGCACTGATTGTCGCCTAGCTTAATTCGACGGCTCAACTGAGCGTACGAATATTAATGTATTAATACTAAATGAAAATTATTATGAAAAACTATTGAAAGAATGCATGAGATTCTCTCTGAGATGAGCTCTTTATATAAATATAAATAATATTTTTATCAAATTTGAAATTCATTATAAAATAATATATTTATGCAACGAAAAGGATGGTGATTTTTTTTGAAAAATAATATTTTTGGGAATATATCGCAGCAGCTTATTTAATCCCATGATTTTTAAAAAATAGTTTTTCTTATAAATATTAATAATTTGTCATAAATGCGTTTCAATTTGTCCGTCCAGTTTAGGCGTCGAGTTTATGCTATGCAACAATATTCGGTGCAGAGCTATATTTTATTTTCACAGGTTAGGATGTGCATGTGCGTATGTTAAGTGATATTTTTTAATACACAGAGTGTTGTGCCGTTCCCGAATGTGATCCGTGTTCCAGACTGTATCCTGATCGTCATGCAGCTAAAATATTGAGGCAAGTAGTCATAGTTTTTAAGTATATTGTAATACGATTATTAGGCTTATTATCGAAATGTTTAATGTTGAACATTGAGATTTTAAGAACACAGATCGGAAATAATACTCATAGTGGATTGGAAAATCAAGATGTCTATTTTAAGATGTAGGATTTAGGTCCGATTTTTGTATCATTTTTTAAAGTCACGACTAACATTCAAATGTATATGTAAAATACGATATTCGGAAGTGATTCATTTAGCATTTCATAGCTAAAAGCTTCATTAAGCATCAATTTTTCCTTAGATTAAAGAAAATACAACATATATCATTTTAAAAATATATCATCAGCTAAATAATTGGACTAAAATGTGTCAAATATTTAATTTCAGGTATGAAATCGTATTTAATATAAAAGCAATCCGCAATTGTTTGATCACGAAATCGACCAGCCTTGATCAATCAATAGTCTTAAGTTTAGATGGACGTTGTGAAAAATTGTACAATGTGGTTCAAAAGAACTGCTGGTGAACCAAATTTCAAAGGTGTCCAGGACTTCAAAATTCATGCAGTAAGAGCTCTCAAGTAAGGATAATAAGATTTACAAGTTAAATTTGAGCTAACATTTAATTTATCATCTAAAATATACACACAAAATATTTGGTCTAATGGATGTTTAAATTCTTTGTTTTAGGTAAGTCTTTCGAATAGCGCAATATCAATCCGAAATACCGAAGTTTTCAAATATACTCATACTTTGAGTTAAATAAATAATGCGTAAAAATACGTAAAACCGAAACATAAATATTCTTCAGAATATTGTCGATTATTTTTTCTGATTTTACTGGATACATTTTCTTTTGTATGAGACGTATGATTTCTAGTAATATCGGCACTACTTCTTTCACTTGTACTCCCTGCGTCATTAATATTTTGGTCTGATTCACGATTTCGTTTGGTAATAAATTTATCCATTGTAACGTAAGCGAGAACTCTCAGCTGAATACCGGGGCCCAGTTATGTTCGTGTTGCTTCTGTCGACCAGTCCCAGTTACCTCCGTTCATAGAGCTTCTGACGGCCAGCATGTTTATTTACTCCACTTTGAACAGACTGCGGCTGCGAGGCGTAGAATACCCAAAGTCTACGTTAAACGGTTAACATACGCGCAATTGATTAGGCTAATTCCAAATTACATTAACTCTTTCGTTGACTTTCATAATTTCGCCAACGACTTTTTCGGTTTTCACTGTTTTGCAGAATTTTTCGCTTTTACCATTTTTTTCGCGGTGCACTTGTAATAAGCTCGCGGTGCACCAGTGCACCGCGGTGCGCCGGTTGAGAGACACTGCCTTAATGCCTTATATCTGAGAAGATAGTAGTTGTTTCCAAGGTATCTAGTAAGGTATCGTTATTTAAACGTTTACACTCGGTCTGTACTTCTCTTTTTCTCCCTTTTGCTTTTCATATCATCATCATAGCGCAGCCACTAACAGTCCACTACAGAACTATGGGCCTCTTCAATATCCATTCATAGGAAAGGGGTTACATCCATTTCGTCTGTATCATACATTCACCTCCTCATTCGCTCGATATTGAAGGTAGCATTACCACCGAGTTTTATTTTGAACGCTCACCCAACGGGTATCCTGAGTGAACGTATTGACGAACGCTTTCGCGAACGTCTCGATAAGGAGTTTGGGGTGTTTGTAAAGACTGAGTAGTTTTCATAGGGAGATGGTGGAAAACTACTCTAGACGACCTTTTTGACTCTACTGGAAAGGGCTTTCTGGAGTACAAGGAGTCCAGTCCCCCCTTTCCTCGCTAGGGCGTTGCCGGGGTAGGGTGAAGACATACGTGACGCTTATAAAGGAAATTATTTGATAAAAGATTAAACTGTGTTTGTGTAATATATAATATAATAAGTAAGCTACTGTTTTACTGGTTGTTTTATTCTAGGTATAAACACAATAGATAGAAATAGTAGAAAAGATTCTCCTCCTCTTTCCGATCAACTGCTGGTTAGAATTTCACATTTCGTAACATTCAGGCAGATTTGCGGTAATACCTAGAAGTCTCATTACAATAATTTTAAATTTCTGGATTTGTTTCGCTGCTCCGTTTAGCTTCAAAACATATCCTTTGGTCGCGCATGTCGATTTCTGAGTAAATTTTGAGTGGCGAACGAAAAATATTTAGAATCGCTGTATTCATTTAATTTAAGTATATGCACATTTTTATATTCATATTTACTTTTGGTGTACCGCGAAATTTTGGAGAAAATTTGGAGAAAAAGGTTACGGAGCCCTGTTTTTAACGATAATTCCATTGTTTCTATTGAAATAATCATTTTGTGAAACATTCAATAATATTTATTTCTGTTGTATTTATAAATTGATAATTCTAAGATTCCAACCATAAATTTAAATATGATTTTTCAGAGGATTATAAAATGTGGCAGCAATGCCTATGATATTACATAAGAAATCCATTTATTTTTTTAAAGTGAATTAAGACTAAATGTA
Organism: Stenopsyche tienmushanensis; assembly: GCA_008973525.1. NCBI lineage: Eukaryota > Metazoa > Arthropoda > Insecta > Trichoptera > Stenopsychidae > Stenopsyche > Stenopsyche tienmushanensis. Next base: position 3,362,037 of record WACJ01000274.1, read on the forward strand.
TTTATTTAGACGTGTTTCGGTTGACAATTATTGTTGTGCAGTTGAGGGACATTAGACCACAGTACCACAGCACGTCCTGAGGGTGCGGCTCTGATTATGATGTCACGAGCCCGGTGCAGGGGCGTTTCGTGATTTCAGTAGTCTCGGCATCAGGGAGCAGGCGTCAACTTATCTTCGTTAGTTTTAAGCAAGTACGTGATTCGTGATTGCGCCGAGTTCTGTTTGCACATGGTGGAGTTGGACCTGCAAATGCAGTCACACGTTCCGTACATATACTTCTGGACCTCAGTTAGACAGGTGTTAACAATGCTGGATCTGCATCGTGCGGAAACAACACCCGTGACTGAACGCTTTCGTATCAACACCGGTGCCGATCAAACCATGCTTCGTAGTCAACCGACTTGATTGCTCTATTCATACCGTGAATAATTTTAATATGATAAGCGATGCACGTTCTGGACTCGCTTGGCTCAGCCAAGAGATCTACAAAAGTTATGAATAGTACTCGACCCGATCGGCGTGCTCAAAAGTACTGGAAAGGTCAAACCGCTCTCGAGGAGGTAACTCTGGATTTATGTGGCGATTAAAGCAACTGGGGTACAAGGAAAGTGCTCTTCGTTAGAGAGAGCCTTGGATGGGATGAAGCAGTTGAAGCTGGAAACAGAAAATACATGCTAAAGACGCCACGATCTAGGAAAGAAGCCACGATCAATGCGTGGAAGATATTTACGGAGAATTCGCACAGAGATGACAAATACTTCAAGCTAACCTCTTTGAGTAGTGAGTTAATTTTAAAATGACGTAAACGTAGCTATATTTGTATGTACACCGATTATTGTCCATACAAATCCAGTTATCACTCAGCCCCGCTCAGCGAGAGTCAATCTTGTAAATAAGCACTGTTGATAGCACACTATCTTCGTTCATTTCTTCGCGTAAACACATAAATAATACACTTGAATTCGATTTATTTGGGTCATTATTATTAGTCGATAAATTTGGGATATCGATCTATGCAATCATACGATATATGTAAGACACTTTCTCCGTCTCTGTTTTGCCTCGAACTCAACGTGTAAGAATGCTCTTTCGAATAAGTGGGGGGGTCCCAGGCCTTGGGATAGTACTCCTTTAGGGGTAAATATTAAAAAAAAATACATTTTTACACATGTTTACAAATTTTATCGCATGAAACATGTTTTTTACCCAAAAATAAAACATGCCCATAACTACTTATAATAGTTAAAATTGCAATCAACCGGAATTGGAATTGTTCTAAACCAGGGACTCCAAGTCTTGTGCCCGCAGCAAAGTGACGAAAAAATTGAGTAAAAATGAACCATGTATTAAAGTAATTTTAGATCAATATTAGAACTAGGGGTGAAGATATTTATATTTATAATATCTTTAAAATTTACTCAAAAAAAATGAATATGCCTTTATACATCGGCAACTTTGCTTCTAATCCTATATCATTAATAAATTTGTACAGCAAAATTTCGGGTTACATTTGAATCATCTTCATACTTTATAAAGGTTATATTGGAATTCAAATTACGATCTGAATGGAAGCTTTTTATTTCATAGACACTCACTGTTTCTAATTGTGAATTTTATTTTTCATTTTTTTAAATGCTTTTTAACAAAAACTGATGCATAATCCAAACGTTGGCCGCCAACGCGTTAAATCATATAGTATTTCGATGCTTATGGTTATTATTTTGATTGCCATTATTGTTTTACGAGATGCTATATTTAAACTCATTGTTAATTTCTGTTTAATTTGTAATAACTTATCAACAATGTAAAGAAACGAAGAACAATTAAAAAATAGTCAGCTGTTATCAACAGTTTCATTAGAACAATGGGTTCAGGTAAATTACACTTTATTTCTTGGATAATATAGTAATGATTTGTATTTCGCAAAACTTTCATCATTGTTATCTTTATAATAGCCGTTTGTATTGATATTTTTTTAATCCACACACAAAATTCACGTTGTTCAGATGCTTCAACAATTTTGGCATTTTTCTTGTAAATTTACAGGGCTTTACAACAATGTTAGATGTAGGAGTAATCTGGTTCATTCCCACAATCAGTCATTAGTACTTACAAAAATTCGGTCTCATAAGTGTAATAAAAACATTAAGCGTCTTACGATTTAAAGCTGCTGATCATTCGTGTGATTATAGAGTTTATGAATATATATGAGCAATTTCTAGGGAAAGTAATCGCTCTTAACTTTATCACGAAACATGAAGAAGTTATTACAGAAAATAAAACTTTCCAAGAAATAAACATTCTCCACTTTCTTACTCCTGGAATACTGCATATGTACACATGGGAGCAATAAGTTAAAACTGCAAGTTTTAGCAGCAAGTTTGGGTTTCCAAGTTCTTTATTATGTCATTTCTGGCGTTTAGCTATCTTGTATTCGTAGAATTTCGCTAGTCCATATTATCAAACTTTTAATTTACTAACCTTCATGCACTTTGCTTACATTAAACAGAATTATAATTGTCCGGTGGGAGCTTTGGTCGGTTTTCTGCTATAACGAAATTATCGAAGAACTCAAACTTCGTATCTGGTTTACCCGAGGGAAATTTATTTTATTCTGTACATCGATGTACTTTTATCATATTTTCGAGGATGTAACATCGAGGATTATTGATTTTATGTAAATGAAGCTTTTGTTGTATTCAATGCCAAGAAAAATTAATTGGAAAGGCAGCCTTCAATTGGGGAAAAAATGTTCATAAGGCAAAAAATTAATTGTGAATTTTCTGAATAATGAACATTTAAGACAGCACATTGCCAAATGACCTACTTCAATAAACGCCTAGCGTTCGAGAACAATAGCACTCCCGGGAACATATGTAATACTTTGCGATTCCTTAAGTTTTTGACCGTCTTGGGAGTATAACTCAAATCCCGTTCCATATTGTCCCAGTTCAGCAAAGGCCAAAATCAAAGTTCTTTTCGTAATTTTCTCTGAAAGACACGAGGTCAAAGATTGCCCATTTATTTGATTTCAGAAGATTCTCGTTAGAGAGGGCAGATCTAAAAATATCGACGATGAATGTAATCTAAAAATATTAAATTGCACGATAACTTTACAATATACTTCTACTTGGGATGACAAAACATATAAGAATGGACCTTTTAAGTCATGACATGTTGTCAAAATGTCTCAAGTGACTTCGTACATTCAAATCAGAGCATCTTTTATCAAATTATTGTAAATGTGGTCACCCAGTTTAAAAATCCTTTAAAGACTATTTGATCCAAGGCAAAAAAAAGCGTTTTTCCCTTGAAAATATATACAACCGAATTCCAATAATATAAATGTTAAATCTTTTAATATCCATCGATTTTTTTTAGGTATGTATATGCTAAAAATATTTTTATAAATATTTAAAACCTTTTGATTTTTAATTTAGATTTTTAAATAAAAATAAAAAAGGAGATTTTTGGTAATAATGAAAATTAAAAGCTAATGTTGCAAATATATTTATATTATGTAAATCCAATCTAATTTAATAGTGCACTATCCAAAATATGCATTCAAAATTAAATTCTTCCGACATAATTGCATTTTAAAACTTCTCAAATTTGTGCAGACCAAAGACATTTGAATAATTGTCGGTTGAATCTGAGCCACATTTATCTTTAGACCCTGGAGGATATACGTTTCTAAAGCTGAATTCTACATTTAAATGAAATACTATATGGTGCATTTGCTTAGTAAACTTGTTAATTTTTTTATTGTTCTTTAAGAACCTGAAAATTCATGGACTCGACGAAAAATATTACATACGGCACGGAATTGACGTTCATTGCTGTTTGGTTCTTTTTATGCCCTTTTAGACCCTGAAAAGATTTATAGCTAATAAATATGATTTGTATATTGCGAAGTATACGATCTCAGCACAGTTAAGTTCATACACGTGTACATAAAACTAACTACTGTCGGGTGCTAAACGTGTCGGGTACATAGTGGTAATTTTTCTAAAATTATTGAATTAAATAGAACGACCAGGGCAACTTTTCCCTTTTGAATTTTCATTTATTTGAGTGGAATTCCATGGAACTCGACGGATCGCACGAACGTTTGTTAACAGCGTCAAAGGGTTAATGATTAAATTGCGTGCCGTTTTGCAACTACGCATTTATATTCGAGTGTATTTTGTATATCGTGCGTAAAATTTTATCGCAGGATATAAACTTAACATTACGGACGCATGCTGCTAGATGACTTATTAAAATTTACAAAATGTCCCATAAAAAAATTCAACCGCATTTCAAAAAAGGAAATATTCACTGCAGAGATTTCACACTGATTTAAATGCTGATTTCGTCTAACATAAGGGTTGAACAACATGCATTTCAATTAAAAGTTAAAAGCAATTCTTGAAAAGTATATTAGGATACATTTATACATACAAAGTAGTAGACCACTTTTAAATTTTAGCACCAATGTTAGAATTTGTGAACCGAGCTGAAAAACTAAATTCAAATTTAAATTGCGCCAAGGGCCTAATAAGTGCTAAATCCGCCACTGTCCTGTCCAAACATACATTTTTCTATTGGGCAAAAATAAGTTCCACGAAAGCTTACTTCACCATTTCCATATTTGGAGTGAAACGCAGCAATTACAAAATGTGAAATATTTTTTTCTTAAAAATAATGCAAACATTTTGGGATCTGCTAAAACTTTTTTTAAATGAACAAACAATAAGTAAGCAAAATTTAACGCAATCGAATCAACGATATGGCAGCGCATTAAATACGGACAAACAAACATTAAATTTTATATATTAGACTATGCCTATGTCACTCGCAGAATTCTTAGCAATAAGTAGACGAAGGTTTATCGCAATGCAATGAAGGATATGGCGGCGCATTTCGAACGAACAAAACCTAATTCATTTTTATATATTAGATAAAAGAAGATAAGTTCAAGTTTTCTTTTATAAAGGCTTCATTTTTGAAACTATTTGGAAAATACTTTTAAATATAATCACAATTACAATAATAGGAAAAATGCTCAATGTACATTTTTTTTAAAGAAAAAAAGGCAAATTTAAGTATTAGACCCTAAAGATCAATAGTTTTATAGGTTTGCCCTTGATTTAACGAGACTGTAGCATATGGCCAACCGTGGCTCAAAAGTCACTGCTGCTGTCACAACGCTGGGAATAACGGGTTGCGATCGTAAAAGGAACACATGGGTGAAAGATATAGCAAAACTTTGTGACATTGTTACCAGGTTAAATGGCAAGGCGAATGAGTGATTTCGATTTGATGACAAAACAATCCGGTTGTTATTGCTTCGACCGATTCCAAAAAAAGTTAAAGGATTATTATTGAGGTCAACTATTAATACTATACTGAAAACATTTGTAATTTGAGCTCTGCTATATACTCTGGCAAGTATCATTGGCCACTAACCATTGTTTTGGTATTTAATATTTGTCGTCAATTCATGCGGCACCGTTTGCATAATTTCCAATAGGGTCCAAATTTTAATTAACAACGAATTTCTCGTAGTTATTGCTTTATTCCATTTTTAATCTGCATTTGACCAACCAGTTTTTTGCCATTGTATTTGTTTAAAGTGCATTGTTTCATGGTCTGCTTTATTTAGGTTGTAAAATATCCATTCCATTAAAAGAGAATGGCAGTAAAAACAACTATATTAAAGCTGGTGCCAATGTCTACCTTTAACAACCTCCATTACGTATAATATTTCAAAGATAATCTATTTTTTATGAATTGCTCAAACTCGGTCAGACCGTTACAGTGATCTTTTTATTGTGAACATCTAACGGATGAAACAAGAACTTCTGAAAAGTTTTGATCAATAACTAAAAAGCAGAAATAGCACAGGAAAAATAAGGGAGACTAGATTGAAAATTCTATCTTATCCAGGCTTTTCAAATCGTTAGAGCATAAGTTAAGACAGTAAAATAATTAGCAATGCTGAAGAAATAAAAACGCACTTAGATAAGTTTTTCAGTGGAAAATCGAAGGGATTTTTTCAAAAACCGAATTGAAATATTACCTTTACGCTAGTAACAGGCAATAGAAAATTATGGAAATTATTTTGTTGATTAGTATTTTTAATAAAAAATATTTTCAACCAATAAGTATTCGGTGAGCGATACTCCTGACCGTGGCAGGATCTTAAAATCGTAATGCAGTCATACCACCAACGAAAGATTTGTTGCAATGTTGAGGCGGCTTTACTTCAGTTCATAATGTGCAATACATAAAGTACGATACGAATACGTAACATGTAATATGTAAAATAAGATTTTCCGATTATCCAATAGAGTTGTCTAACACCAAATTGTGCTGATGAGCTAAATTTACGTACTCCGAGTGTGGTCCGATTTTTATATAACCATGCGGCTTAAAGGGTTACATTGGTTTCAAAGCGTAAAAAAGGCATATTTTCTTAACGATGTTTCAAAACGCCAAAAAACAACTTCTTCCACTACTTCAGTCTATCGCATGAAACAATATGATGTTGCGTATTAATCTGCCCTATTCACCCCGCCCATATTTTTAATATAAACTAAAATGACTACTGGCTTGTTTATTAGTTCATCTTGATTAGATTGGTATGGGGTAGTCCTTGCTCTTCTTATCATTGATTGGGAAGTTGACGTATGCTTTGTACTGAGCATTGTGATTATTACTATTTTGTCTCGCCAAGCTAATATTAAAGTATTTTGTTTTCTGTATGCTATCTTGCTTTTTTTAAAATATGATTAGGTAAACCCTTTCTGTAGGTCATTATCGTGCCAGTAAAAAAATATTTCCTTCTCAAGAGCTCTCCAGCAAGGATATAAATTCCAATTATTCGAATATTATTCGTTATTTATTAAGTGATTGAAAAAAATCATTGGTAATAAATTCAATTAAATATAACGCGTGGGGTCGGCGCTCCCAACTTTTTTCTAGACGATTTGAAAATCTTGCATAATATAAATTGTACAAAATTTGTATGGTGCATCAGGCATTAGGCATAGGTGCATTAGGAACTAAAAATGTGTCCTTTTGAAAACATTGTTTATTTAAAACGTGCCATAAATTAAATAAAGGACACGATGGGATAAATTATTACCCTCTTCTTTCTGGCACTCAATACTAATGAAAAAATGAAGCTCGACCCTCAAGCAATTCTGTGACCACATGGTCTCATACATACTGCGAGTCTCTTTCTTCAAGTTTGCAGAGTAACATACGAAAGCAATAAATCAGGCTCATTTTACAGAACGCACTGATTTCACATTTCGGTTTGTTAATATTATTTTGTTTACAAGAAATTCCCTAGCTAAAATATCTGGTGTAAAACCTATCCGTAAATATATGATAGCCTTTTATGGCTTAGTTCGCCTGTTGTGGATTATTAAAAAGGTGTAGAACGAAAAACGAATAAAACATTAAAAGTATACGTTCTATTAAAATAGTATTGAATTACTGGACACAAATAATTTTCAAGATGTTCACTGCGCCACAACTCGACGCAGACTATTGTTTTATGTTCTTTACCTGCACCGATTCAATTCCTCTGAACCAATTATTTTCCATATTCCAGATGACAAATCAATTATCAGATAATAAGGAGTTGGTGGGAAAAAATATTCAGCCACAATGTGTGGCCATAGGAATTGTAAGGGTTAATAGGGATTGTTTTTGTAATTCTTTACTTAAGACACACGCTTCAGCCGTTCACCAAACATTGACAAGAGAAAGACGTGCAATCTGATTGACAGATGAATCTCAACTGACCATCAAAGTTGCTCATTAAAAAACGTCCTTTTGTCTGGAAACCAGTAATATTATCTACATGATTTTTAATAAATTTTGGAATACCAATGTCATTGGACTTTGTAAATATTGTTTTTAACGTTTTTTATGATTTTTCTCTAACATTATCATATAATGTCAAATACTCGATATTTTTCCTAGTTTAATAAGCACAATAGGAAATCCCCACATGAAAAATTGTTTTATTGAAATGTGTCCTATAAAGATCGTCTACAATCCTATAAGGCGTGTTCGTTTCCAATAGGAACATTTGTGGATTTTCGTTTGGGAAAGTTTGAACGTCGAGGGTGAAGTTGGCGGGAATGAAGTTTTGAAAAAAGTAGTCTGATTGCGCATGTGCAGCGGCGTGCCGGCGGTGCGACGGCGGCGCGGACGTCTCAGTGTGTGCGGTAGTGTGGTGCGGACCGCGGCCGGGGGAGGAGCGCGCCGTTGCGCGCTCCGCGATGCCGTCCAACAGCAACATCGTGGTCGAGTGGCTTCGCTCGTTGCAACTCGCCCAGTACAGCGAGAGTTTCCTCGACAACGGCTATGATGACCTCGAGATCTGCAAGCAGGTCGGCGAACCTGACCTGGACGCTATCGGAGTCCTGAACCCCGCGCATCGCGCGCGACTTCTTGCTTCCGTGCGCACTCTGCGCGAGGAGGGCGCAGCCTCTGTCTACTTCACTTTGGAAGAGGCAGCTGCGGCTCACGACTGGGCCAAGGACCAGGACAGGACCGAGCCGGACCGCTACAGGGACGAATACGAGGAAGGCAAGGCCGAGCTGGTGAAGATCCCGCGCGTTCAGCTCCGCGGTCTGCTCCGCGACAGGCTCGCCCAGGACGGGATCCGTCTCAGCCTCCAGCCTTACTCCACAACGGTGAGTCTCCAACCCGTCCCGAGTGTGCCCTATGCCCTACCATCCACGTCTGTGACAAGTGTTGTGACCCATCCGAATTCAAATTCGCGCCGTTCGAACGCCGCCGGAAGTCGATCCGAACGACCCCCGAACGGAACCTCCGACTGCCAATTTCGACTATCGATTTGTGCAAATCGACAAGTGAGTCTTTGACAACCCCCAGTGACAAAAATAAACACCCCAAGACACTAAACCCGGCTCCGGCATGTATCGCAATGCCGGCGTCGCAGATCATATTTCGAAGTCGTAAATTTTCATCAACGGACCGATTAAATCCTCAAGCCGTTCACCGCAGAGATCATAATTTTTCATCAACACCCATCATCAAAATAAAACTCAACCGTTGCAAAAAAAAAATAACAACGCCACATAATAATAACAATAATAAGTCGAATGATAACCCATCTATAATAATAATAATCGACATGATTTACTTCCAACCGTAATAAACACCCTGTCAAATGTGCGAAACAATAATAATAATAAATGCACATCCGATCGAATAAACGTCGCAAATAAATAACAAATTCGACGCAGAATCCAATTAAAATATTTAGCAGAATTTACGACAACGCTAATAACGCATACTCGATATTCAAATTGCGGCTCGTAAATAAATATAAATATTTATACGTTTTTTGCGCGATCCCAATACAAAAACGAAAAATTGGCACACGATTCCCGATGTGAATTTATCATGGATTCGGAAGGAATTTAGAAAGCATTTTTATAAGCTACGAATCGTGATCGCTCTAGCCCACATAGTTGCGATCTCGATCGCCACAAAAAAAAAATGCTGCTCGTGATTTTGGAATTAAAAATTTATGCCACTCCGTGTAGTTTCACTCCCGTTTTCTCGTACTTATTCTTTGCCTATTTGAATGGAAACAATCAATTAAGCAATTCCCGCATGGTGCTCCTCCATCGCAATGCGAATCGTCGGCTGGTTATAACGTCGTAAAAATATTCGACTCTAGTGGAGCATTTCTTCAATAGGCTTTACGAGCGCGCAATAAAGTTTCCTCGCTAATGGATTGTCGGAGAAACGCATTACGAGAATGACTATGAGCAATTTTTTCCGGTAATCACAGTGTAAATTTCAAGGCTGCAACTCTTCACCGAAGACGATCATCGTCGGTGTGCGGTTTATCTCGAGGAATCATGCTAAAAAATTGGGCTCATTAATTGATTCCCCTTGAACTTTTACCATGGAGATTATCATTAAATTCTGACTATTCAATTTATTTACGCGCGTGAAAAAAATGTAGTTCTTATCGAATATATCAAAGAAAGCTGCAAAACAGCTGTGATTTGACCGTTGCCATAATAACCATTCCCTGACTGTTTTAGCAAATATCGAATGAATGTCCTTCGATCCTTGCAGAATTAGAATATATGAACGCTCTGTTGGTCGGATCCGATGGGTGTCGGTTAATCAAATATGTAAATTACTCACTTTGAATTATGATAGCAAATATTTATCTTGGAGCAAATTTTTTGTGAGGTTTTTTACCGTCGTAAATATAAATTAACATGATTTATTTTTATCCAATCTTACTAAATTACCGACTTTATTATTTATATCATAAGTTGTGATATTAAATTTGCATCAAAAATAATTTTAACACGGGGCAAATCCGAAATCGTTATGCATAGCATATTTACTGATCTGCTTCGGTAAATGTCAAAATAATGATATGTGGACCTTGACATAGCTCTATCGATTATTTAAGTAATTAGGCTCAATTCGTATTAAAATAGCCATTTCGATCTGGAATGTTGGTTGTATTTTTTTAGTCGTGTTTTTATATTTGGGATGTTGTTTTGAATACCCAAATAAATTTTAAACAGACTCGGCGTCGTTTCTTTTTATGTCTGTATTTGGTACAAAAATGTGGTTATTTTGACAACATTCTGAACGCTTGGGCCTACCACATGTCAATCTGTTATAAATGTGGTTGATTTTATATAAATATAATAATTGAGTAAAATTGGATTTGCCAACACTGTCGATTCTGGTTACAAAAAATCCTAATAAATAATTTTATACATATCTCACTTATACTAAATATATAATCATTATTTAGATATTGAAATGTGTATTTATTTGTAATTAACATTGATAGTGGTAATTTTTATGCCATGGGACCATGAAGCTTAAAGTTTCAATTCTATAACAATTTATTGAAGATTTTTATTTGGAGTAGCGTCCACTTAAAACACCTTACGTCAAAATTTCACTTTTTAGTATAAAGGAGTACATTCCTTATATACTGCTTCTGTGCCTTTGAGTATCTATCAGGTCAGTCCAAAAGTTCGTGCGCATTTATCCACTGTCTTTTTCTTATGACATTATAATAAATAATCCATTTTTCATCATCTGTTACCAAACGGTCTAAAAATGGCTCTCTTTGGAAGTGCGATAAAAGGGAAGTAAATTGGATTCGGATAGCTCATGCGGTACCCACTTTCCAAGCTTGGATACTTTCCCAATCTCTCAAGTCTGTTCTATAAGATGAATCCATCTTTTCTGCTGAACGAATCCACTGTTAATTGTGGCTCTGACTCCATATTTTTTTTAAGAAAGTCATCATCAAAATTAGCAGAACGTCCTGAATGAGGTTCATCATAAATGCTTTTTTCAACTAGAATTTTTTTAAATCATTTCTGGGCAGTCCTTACACTGATAGTATGTTCAACACGTACACTATTATTTTTTTAGCTGTTCGTATTGATTATCGATATCCATTTTGTACGGGTACTAATATGCGTCCGATGTTTACGAAAATTAGTGAACTGACTAATATATTAGTCAAGCTTAAACAAATTTGGAAAGATTCGAAATCTAACGTTAAACTGTGTTTTATTAACATTATTTAAAAAAATCGCAAAAATGCGCATGAACTTTTGGACTGACCTGATAGTTTGGTTTATTGTTTTCTTGCATACGTGTTTGAAGTTAACAATTAGTTTTTTAGCCTATTATAGCAAATACTATAAAAGCTCAACTTGAACTTTCCGGCACACCTTGTATGGCATAATTTGAAGATCGCTTGGGTGACAGTTCGATATTGCCTCATTAATGGAGCTTCGGAGATTACGCGTAATAAAATGCTGGATATCGATATCAGGGTCTCAAGTTTTGCATGCAAATTGTATCATTACCCCCTTATGGTTCGGATGCCGATTTGGCAGGTCAAAAGTGAACGCATTTCGGGACTTTGCTTATAGTAATGATCGCGCTCGGATTAGGCAATTCCAATCCAGGCAATTATATATCCGCGCTCGTGGCGTGTAGAGAGTGAGAACGTCGAGCATTTGTCCATTAGATCGGGCAAGACAGATAAAAGCTTCCCGAACCCCTCGGGTGGACATCCAGAATCCTTTGCCTATAAACGGATTTAAATTAAGCCTCATTAGTCGGATTCCTATGAGATGTCCGATCGTACGCGGCCACTAACGATCGAAGTGTAAAGAGTGAATTAAAAGCTTAGTCATGCGACCGACGACATCGGGGCGGATTCCTCGTGAACTCCGTCTTGGAATTCGATGCTCCTCATATTGAACTACAGGAATTATCCCACGATGATCATTTTTTACTGTTGATTTAGTGAGGGCACAGGTAAGTTTTCGGTGAGTGGCTTAAAAATGAAGGCTATCGCTTCGTTATTGTGCGCCGGTGGACCAATTACCGGCCCATTAGGCTGTGATGCGTTACATCCTCAATAACTTCACAGACAGGTGCAAATGAATGAAATTCCAGTGTCTGGCCTTAGGGTAATTAAAAAACAGAATGATTTCAATCGAGGTGGTGATTCTTAGCGTCGTTAGATCTTATTGTCCTGATGCTTCTATTTCTTAACACATTTTTGGATCACACTGATCGAAATACCGCGGTGATGTATATAATCGAGCATCGTGAGGCATCGGCATTGTTCCATTCCAAAGAAAACCAATAAAATTCCTCAATCACCTCTTTTGATATGGGATCGGAATAAATGAGAAAAAATCATGATCTGAGCTGGTTATTAATGTTTCTTGGCCACTCGCCGCTTCAATTTTGCAAATACAATAGTACTATTATCAGCAGCTTAATAGCTATAACTTTAATTTGATCTGATAATCTTCATCATATTTTTAAAATATTATAAAGTTATTATACAATGTAATAAAATATATTATCTCGGCTTTTAGCTCGAATGGATTCCTCAGGGCACATAGATCACTATTCTTTAGACGTAAAGCGCGATCGCAGTTTATTTTGTGCTTGATCTCTTTGATCACACCTCCAGACATACTCCATCACTTAGTTCATGAAATTGGATTCATGAACATTAAATTAAATTAAATAATCTACCTATACCGTAGCAATACAAGTTGATTATGACAAAAATAAATCATTTTCGTCAGTCGTTTAAAATAATTAATATGATTGAATGTATGTGTTCATATTAAAACTGCTATATAATTTGCAAATATAACTGACCAAATTTCATTTTGATGTTTAAATACACTGCAATCATTTTATGTACGTGCAATAATTTTTGCTTTTGTTGTCTTCACAATCCATTCTTGATGGTTCAAAGAATCCTGAGAAAATATTGCAAAGAAACTCAATCCTTGTGGAATATGTTATGTAATATGGAATTGTGGAAATGTTGGTTGTTCAGAGAATACTACAGGCGAAACGTCTGTCACATTTAAATAAATTTTGTATTCCATGCACAGAACCAAATTTATTTGATGCATTCAAAAAATGGAACATTACTATTAAAATAAGCACAGCATTTGTGCATATTTTACGGCTATTAAATTTTTATTGCGCATTATTTTGTATGAAAAATTTTGAGTCATGGAACCAATTAATACAGGCATATATAAATTATTACGTTGACATGGGAGCGCGTTCTTCCAGTAACATATCGGGGGGATGACATTTTGACAGGAAACGTTTTCATATCGTCCATATATAGAAACGTTTGTAAAATATCGTATTTCACAGACATCGTTAAGGGTTCGCAAGAAGAAAAAAATAGCACAAACTTATATCGTTACATTTCGAAAATGTTAATAATGGGAAGGCGCCCAAATTTGAGGATCGTATGTTTTCTTTAACAGGAAATTCCGCTCGCAATCGTTTCGATTTCATACAATAGATGCACGCAAACGATATTTCTTCATTTCCGATTGAAAATTTGTTATTACTACGTGATGGACGTGGTAAATAATATCGATCGATTGATATCTTTCTAGTGGGTAAATAAAAAATGTCGATAACGATTGCAATATGGACGTTATGAGAGCATCGAATGAATTCGTTTATTCTAAGCCAGATGTTGGTACATATATTGAGTTTCTGGACTCTTATTATAAAGGCTTGGGTTCATATCCAGATTGTGAAAAAAATGGACAGTACTTTAAATACCACTATCTTGCGAAGTTAGATATATTTTTGAAGTTTTGCGTAAATTTTATTATAATGGGTAAAGAATTTATTTTTTTGCATTATCTATCAAAATTTGCTGATTGTGTGAAATATGCATATCAAGGACAAAGTATTCGTAATATATACGTTTTGTGAATATGCCATAATTTATATGGAGATGGAGATATCAAAATTACATTTTGTCGCTAATTACTAATTATAAAAACCTGTTCAATTAAAAAGATAACAAGAAAATATTAAAATAAATTTTCCATTAAATATGCATAATAAACGAATTTGTCTTTGCTGAAATCACATAAAAATATCTCAAAATATTTTGGTTTTTGAAAGCATTTTTCATATGATGGATTCCCATTGCCTTTCATATAACGTTTAAAAGACGAAATGATCATAAAATGCGATTTTAATTATTTTTAAAAATCCAGTCACTCATTGATGGTACAGTTTGACTTTATAAATCATTCTAGTATTTAATTTTTCAGATCCAAGAACCTTTAAATTAGGTCCAAATACATAGTCCAAAAGTTCGTGCGCATTTATCGGACTCGGATAGCTAGTGTGGTATCCACTTTTCAAACGAAAGACTGTTCCATGAGATTAATCCATCTTTTCTGCGATCTGATCCACTGTTGACTGTGGCTCTGACTCTACAAGATTTTTAAGAACGTTGTTATTAAAATTAACAGGACGTCCTGAACGTGGTTAATCATAAATGCAGCTTTCTCCAATTTTAAATTTTTTAAACCATTTCTGGACAGCTCTTACACTGAAAGTATGTTCAACACGTACACTATTATTTTTTTTCGCTGTTCGTATTGATTATCGATTTTCATTTTGTATGGCTACTAATATGCCTCCGATGCTTACGAAAATTGATGACAGACTGACTAATATAATAGTCCAGCTAAGACAAATTTGGATAGGTTCAAAATCTAATGTTAAATTGTGTTTTATTTACACTATTTAAAATTTTCCCAAAAAATGTGCACGAACTTTTGCACTGACCTGATAATAAGAGTCCAATATTTAGCTCACAGAATTAACACTTGATGTTGTCAATCAATTTATTTTTATCGGTATAGGATTGACTTCAGGCAATTTTCGATAGGATCTTAGCTCAATGCTTAGAATATTTAGGATTCAAAAATAAGATTGGATTATAATGACGCCATTTGAATCAAATTTGTCCCTTATGCATTATTATTGATGGAATTTTTTGAGTAAGCAATTTTATAAAGACCCCCTCATAGGAAATTGCATTCGTTTCTACGATGGAAGTCTATCATTAAAATTTCTTTGCAAAGATGTATCACTCCAATGGTTCCTTTCATTGTGAGATGCAAATGCATAAATCAAATGGAGCGTTAAATTCGCCAAGTACGATGTAAATTCGACTAGGCGGGATGAGGCACGGAGCAGAAACGATTTCGCAATTAGCATCCATCTGAGCGTTGATTCTGTCGATTGTTATTCTTGGAGATTGCAATATTGCGTGCCTCGTTGCCTGAAAGATTGGCCACATCCCGAGATAATGCATAGGTCGATCGAATTTACACGGATCTTACCCGAAAAGCAACGTGTGGGCAGTAAAACGGAACCTCGATACACAGGGCAAATATGCGAGGCCGTGGCATGATTACAGACTATAAATGTCCGGTGCAAGGGAACGCCGTAACGAGTTTATGTCGGAGTCTTCCCCACAATGCGTGTCCTAACTGTGGATATAGGCAGCTGGAAACCAGTTCTTGACAATTTTAAGGCCGGCTATGACGCTTTTTATTATCGGCCTCTTCTCTTCACCGCTTCGGTGCCGAAGCTCAACATCTACCAAACGCAATTTATAGATTCAATTGTAAACAAACAGCGCTCCCGAGCCTTATAGAAAGCGTCCTGGACCCACGGGCGGCGCAGATTATCAATAGGTAGACCCGAAGATGTCTATCGGTTTCTTTGTGATCGTGTGAATAAAACTAATCTCCAGCTCTGCGCATATTTGCACGAAAGATTTAAAATGTTATATGCACCTCTAAACCTGAGCAATTTTCTCCTCGGAATCTTGTTTCTGTACCTACTTTGTTCCATCGCGTCACGCTAGTGCGCTCTGCGAGAGCTCCTCTTGTTGAAAAATTGTCCAATAAAGTAACATCATTGTTTCTACATCTTTATGAAAGCTACACACGATATATATTAAATGTATTAAATTTCAGCTACAAATATGTGGCATTTCATACATATTAATAATTGAAACAATCTGGAATTTCAAAAAGAGGAATGGATTTATAAAGCTCTTTAAAACTTATAAAATCGCGTGCAATACTGAATAGACAGAAAAACTGTAATAGTAGACAAAGGTAATGCAGGCGATTTCTGAATAATATTTTTTGAATCAGGTTATTTCAAGTTATAATTATGAGATGCCGTATCGCATGCCGAATAGCATTAGATTTATCTTACATGAATCTATACGTGATTGCTATCCGATATATGAATTCAGGCATAAAATGGCAGTGAGTTAATTTAAAATCTTCATAGTCTTAGATGCTATATTTGCTTGTTTGCCACTTATCATCCGTATAAATTCACTTATCTGTCAGGACCGTAGCAGCGTGTACGAATCTTGTATTTAAATATGTAAATAAATGCTATCGATAGCACACAGTATTCGGTCATTTCTTCAAGTAAACATAAACAATACACTTGAAATTGATTAATTATATCATTCACCCATCATTATTAATCGATAAATTTGGGTTAACGATTTATACAATCGTACGGTGTACGCAGGAAGCTCTCCGTCTTTGTCTCTCATGCACAGTTACCGAACTGCGTTACGTTTTATCCGTTTCTGCCTCTCTCCGAGCTCAACGTACAAGAGTGCTCTTTCTACATTACTGGAATTCGCTCGCAAATATGCGATCATTCTACCAAACAGGTTAATCTGTTTTCTATGTAATTCTATATCTTTTGACTGATAATTTTATTAATTGTATACAGATTTAAAATTATCCCAGTCAAATTTTGCTCATCAAAGAAAATAAATCTTCTGGCTTTATTGGCGTATTTCTTCAATGCAAATCAATAATTCACCAGGAAGTATTAAAGACGAATCCAAAATAAAATATCGATAATTTAATCCATGATTTTACAAAAAAAGTCAATCGTTGCATAAATTTGCATTGAGATGTTTCCATGGGTCGATTAAGTTGAAATTGTTCTTTTCCTGCGTTTTATGATTATGTCATCATTTTCGTCGTATATTACAATCATAAATAAATGTTTGTATGATTTTATTGGTTTTTGATTCGATTTGCGAATCATATTGGGCAATCAAGGCATTTGATATTCCATCGCTTGGATTAACGAAGCAATTATTTATATTCAATCGATCTATGCACGATTTCTATAAAAATTTTTGATACGAAAATGTTGAATTTCATTGCAACGAAATTGATTATTTATTATATCGATAATCGATTGCCTCATGGATGTGGAGATATTCAAATTTGCTTCAGAATGTCGTCATTTTCCGAGCATAAATGCCAACGTAAAATTTTCATTATCCTGGTCGTCATTGGTTGAAATTTATGTTGTTTTGATGATGTTAATTGCCTTTAGAAATCCCTTTCGTATTTCTCCGTGCCCTTTTTCATCATACTTCGCACTAACGAGGTCTTATCTTCTGAGCTTTTTATGAATACGCAAATGAAGCACGTCGTAAACACGCGACAATAGAGTTATTTTTGCGCGCGAAAGGACTGCTCCCAAACGGCCGAATATGTCGATGCTTTCCAGGAACCCGATAAGGACCTTTTGATTAATTCCAGCGTTTGAAGTATCCATTAAATACCGTACGATAAGACTGACAGGGGACGTACGATTAAGATTGTGTTCATGGTAACTAATTCCGAATAGAGTATCTAAAATTCAATAACTGAATGACGCTCCTCGCTTTCTTGCTTTCCTAGTTGCGATATCGAATATGGATTGTGTTTAAATGTCGGGACTTGTGGGCTTTTGAGGAAGTTCCTGTGCGCCTGTAATATATTTTACAATCTTTGGAAGTATTTATTACTTCCCGTTAAGTGTTGGGAATAGTCTTTGAATTTGTGAACACTTATGCGTCTATTTTTTATTCATAAGGCCCAACCCATTTCAAGTGGACATAAATTTTCGATGACATTGTTGATGTCCTTTTTGAGTTTTTGGAAGGTGGGGATATCGGTAATGACGTAGAGGTGTTGAATAAAGGCTTCCTCGAGCGTAAGGATAATGTTTCATGGAACTGTTTGAAAAATATGAAAAAAAATATCCATAAAATTTTACGAGGGATATAAAACCAATCCTAAGCACTCCTCCATTATGAGGGTCCTTGTATTATTTCATAATGATTTATTCAATATATTTTTTCCCGGTCGATCCATCAATCTGTCTTGATGATCTTAGCGACATTGTATTAAAAATGGTCTTGAAATGTGCACACATTTTAAATAGAAATTCGAATTTGTTTATTTATAAATGTACATACTTTTTATCAAAGAATCTATACATTATCTCAAGTTGTTACGTCAATATGCCAGAGACGGATGTTTTTAGATGCAACTAAGATTGGCGACTGATCCACTTAACTTGTAGGTTTTCGTCTGTCAATCTTTGTATTTGTCTGATGTTCTCTAGTGTCGTTGATTGACTCAGTAATCGCTTCAACTTTTCAACGTCCAAATGTTTTCTTTCCAGTTTATCTGGATCGTTTATTTAATGCACATAGACAAGTTTGAGTGCATTCTTATCTCGAAATATAATTACTTTTATAGATCATATGGCAATATATCGATATTGCCAGTTTGGTGCGAATACACAATTACAAAGGACTTTCATCTCCGTTTGTCCATTGCGGATCGAAAGCTCTTTTGAAGGCGTCTTCTTCAATTCCCGATAAATTCAGCTCCAACGCACAACAAAATAAGTCGATTTAAACCCCCCCAATTATTTCACCGAATGTCGAATTATCTATGGGCAAATTATATTTTTATGAATCATTTGCTTTCAAAGACGAAGAAGGTAGTAGACCGTGTAACTAATCGCCACCTTTTATCATCCGACACAAAGGAATCTCCAAATAAAGACGGCAGGGTGCAAGGCATTCGGAGAAAGGTGTTCCTTTGAAGAATTAAAAATAACACGCACCTCAAAACCGGGTGCAGCTGACAAATTGCATTTGTGCACAATGCAACGCATGCTTTTAACAGGCGACGCATGCTAACCGAAGAATAAATACTGTGACAGTATAATGTTGCAGAGTGAAATTTATTCTTCCTTAATATATCAATGTCTAATTATCTGCTTATTTTGTTGGCTTCCTGTTGTGGGCTTCGAGAAACTTAAAATAATTACATACCGCGCTTGAAGTATAAAGCATTTCTCATTCTTTGAATCATTTCAACACGTATACAATGTTATCATTATGCTTTCAAAGACAACGCTTTTCTAGATGCCCTTTACTGACATCATTTGGACGATAAGAAATTCCACGTAATCTAATTATTTTTTGCTTATCATTGATGTTTCTGAGAAACCATTCAGAAAAATAGCATATTTGAATCATAGTAAGTTGCGAAACTATCCAATTGACGCAACAGTATTGATGGAGTATACCGATATAATATTGCATGAAATCTATAATATGTTTTGGTGCTCAAACAATTTTACGATGTGCAGAACAGTTCATGGATAAATGCATTAATTTAGGGACTTTCAAGTACAATTATACTAATTAATAACATTGTACAGGAAAAGCGGTTACGTTGATAAGCTTCTCCTGTGTCGGGATTTTTTATTGATTATATTTAAAGCTTAAAATTAAATAAATGATGCAGAGTCTGTCGCCAGATAGTAATCAATATTGCAAGCTTGATACACATACTGATCGACATTCAAAGGTTATCTGGACTGTGGCACACATGCTGTGTCATCGGTCGTAATAGTGCTTTGTGACAGGGTACATTCGTATCCAAATAGAAAATGATTGAATTTATAAAATTATTTCCGAATTTTCCAAAGATTTATCTTGGGGAATTTCACGACTAATATAGACTGTCTGACTTTGTATAAATTTATTTAAAATTTTCAAGCATTCTAGAGTACATAATCACATTCTTGAATGTTTTAACAGAATGACACCACGAGTGCCGCATGAACTAATGCCTGCAAACATAATTCGTGGCAAAATGACGTAAACCGAAATTATTCATAGTTTTACGATCACAAAAAAATCAAGTTAAATAGTGGGTTGCTTTTAGTAGGTAATACATTAGCTTTCTGTATATAAACCATCGTCCTAGTACAGCTGACACTCTGAACAATTTATGACGTTTTTATTTAACACCATAATAAAATATTTTATGCAAAAGTGTCCATAGGAACGAATATAAAAACGATAGTAGCGAAATGAACATGCCGTAAAAATTAGACGTAAAAAGCAAAGTAATGCTTCTGAAATATGGCCGGCGTAAAATGAGATGATGATAGGAGAAGTTTCTTGATTTAAAATATGAATTTCAGCATTGACATTTATTATCAGATCACATGTACGTGTGCTCTATAAATTTTCATTTTTCCAATTGGTAATAATTGAGATGTATTGATTATAATGGTGGTACACGAAGGACGGAAATGTTGTTTGCTATAAGCATTCGACAGTCACGGATGTGGGATTTGAGCTGGAGCGACGAGATTAACATGGACCGCATATGGTCCTTGAGGTAGGGCCCGAATCTCACAGGATTCTTAAAGATTTATCGCGCGAGATAAGATGGCGCCTTCCATGCGTCGAGGATTTGCTTGTCAGCTTGTGAATTTGGTGAAATTTTTCGCACACCATTGGACAAATTGCGGAATCTCGTTTAACATTTCAATTTTAGATTTTATCAAGTTTCCAGCGAATGTTCCGCCTTATCTACATTGCAGATCTGATCTCCACGATCCTATTAAATCGAGCTTAATTTAATTTATATTTTCATCCGAATAGAGTATCCGATGCTATACTTAGAGGAAATAAAAAGGATATAAATTAACATAAAATTTGATCGGACTAGTTTGTTGTATCGATCGCATTATTATTTAATGATGATAAACAGGTTTTAATGGTAATTCGTATTCTAATCGGAATAATTACGCTCACAGTATTCAGGAGATAAACTATCCTCGTCATCATTTACGGCTTTACTATTTATGTATTGTGTGTTATACGATTATTTTCATTCTTATCTTGTGCCATAAGACATCTATTATATTTCTCATCACTTTATAATCTAATAACATTTTAATTAAGCCGATAATATCGTATTAGGCCAGGCTTATATTGATTCACCTTGTTGAGCACAAACCATCTCGTGCGGAATAGTTTTAATTGGAGCCCTTTGGCTTAGTATTCTAATTAACACTACCCATAATACTAGAAAAAAAAATGATTGAAAAATACTTAAAATATTTTATGGTTATTGCAAAAAAATGCTGTTAATACCGTGGCTAATTTTTTTACAATTTACTTTTTAAAATACGTAGAAAATTTAAGTTAGTAATTTACCGCCAACGAATTAATATTTTTATTGATAGCATAGAACTCTAATAATTCAAGGCTCATCGAGCATGTAACGTGGTCTCACGAGTTACGTGATATAATCACGGAATAATGGCGAATCCCTTGGTTGCAGCTGCCTGCAATCGTCCACATACTTGTGGGGGAGTGGAGTTTTGGTCAACTAATCGATCGAGATTAAAACGGGATGTTTATTTAGAAAAATGAGTGTGATCTTAATAAATTTGTTTGTATTTGAATTAAATTTATGTTCGTAAATATTTTGATTGAAATATGATATTAACCTGTATGGTAGGATAATCGCATAATTGCGAGCGAATTGATTCAGAAAGAGCACTCTTGTACGTTGAGCTCGGAGAGAGACAAAGACGGATAAAACATCCTTGCGTTATAATATTGCATCGCTATTCCTTCTGTTTACGCTCCGACTATCGAATTTGGGCCCCGTGAGAAACAATACCGATTCACGTTGGGCGACGAGAGTGTTAAATACAAGCTTTATACGCGCTACTGCAGTCCTGACAGATAAGTGGATTTGTATGGGTGATAAGTGATGGATAAGCAAATATAGCATTTAAGACTATAAAGATTTTAAATTAGCTCTCTACTCAGAGGGTTAATAAAGCACCTTCTCATGTGTAATAGTTTACCACATATACAAGGGTTGATTGCCCTTGAAAAAAAAATGTTAATTTTAATTTAATCATTTTTAAACCTATAACACTGTAAATATATGTTTGTCAAAAAGTGATTACACGATCATTTTATTTCATAAATTACAATGTCGTAATTGATCGAGTAAAGATCGATTATGAAAGATAGCATTGATTCTGGTAAAATAATAGAATCGAGGCTAGAAATTCATGATTTCTAATCCATAAATCAGCAAAGTTTGTGATTTAAGATAACGATAAGCTACTTTTTTGGTATTATAGGCAGTAATTATATATACATTTTAATGTTTGTGGGTCTCGTCTTGACGGATTTTAATCACACTTTCGCCTCTAGGATGTAAATATACATTCTTCATTACAGTAATATAGCTATTTTTGGATCTTCCAAATAAATTAAATTAATCAAATAGGTGCCGCACGAATGGGCGTTCATATTCGATTACGTATTTTTTGCTTATTAAAGCTTTATTTATAAAATTAAGCATGACAATGCTACGAAATTTCTATACAAATGATATATGTACTTATATTGATTGCTAGTTGAATAAGAGCTAATGAAGCTTGTTATGATTAAATGTGATTTGTTGTGATATTCATTGCGAATTATTTCATTCGCTATTTCGCGAGCTATTTTGGGGTGATCCTTGATATCCAGAAATAAATTCCAAGGTTCTCATTGCCGTTTTGTATGGAAGTTGCGTTATTTACAAGCTTAGCGTTCCCTTCTATTATCCTCATACCCTTCATATCCTCGATCTGGCCTCGCATCGATCCGCTGACATTGCTCTTATCTTTTATGCATAAAAGGAGGGTGCAGCGTTTGCAGCTGCATAACTTCACATTCTGAATAACAAGTTCTTTGTAATTTCAACAATCATATCATACAAAAGTGTATCATCGCCTATTTATGACATATTAGTGTCATATTGCGGGTATTGTGTTGAAATTCGTCATATTGTTGATATTCGTCGATAAAGAGGCACGTCGTTGTTTGATCCGATAGTTAAACGCGGCCTAATCAATCACTTTCCAGTTAAATCAGAGTTTTGGGAGTATTGTAATTCATTTCGGGTCCCACACGCAGCAGGACGCATTTTTTATTGGAACGACACTCTACTAATATCTTCACGCCCACCGCCGATATTAATTCATAATGCCTCTTTGTTTCGGAAGGGGGTCAGTCGCAATTATGGCTTTTATCCCCCGTCGTTATTTTTAACGAAATTATAAATTACACCTAATTCACTTTTTGACCGTTTGATTAATTATATGAATCAAATCATCTAGTATATTTTTGGTCCTAAACCCACAATTTTTTGTGAGCGCGCCTTAATTGACAGTGTCCCGAATTGGGGGAATGTTGGATAAGAATCTGCTTTAGAGACGTTGAATTTTTTACCTCATCTTTGGATTTTTTCCCTTTTCAATATCGCTTCATATTATGTTCGGTAACTTGTGAAGTATTATCGAATATGAACGTAAGTATCGCTATCGATCGACATCTACAAAGCAGTTTCAGGATTCTGACAGTATTTATATTTCATAGCATATCTTTCAGATATGTATTCCACTTCTTCCGCGACTAAGATTTTATCTATAAATAAATTGTTCTGTTCGTGACCAGATTTTGTATTGTGAGACTACTATCCATTTTATTTTTGCTATAAGATCCAGTTTACGTGCATGTGTTTTGATCCTTGATTTTCAAAATGCTGGAATTCATATGCTATAATAAACTTATGAAGGGATAACATTGTTGCAAAATGAAAATTATATGATAAATATAAGGGTTATTTAACCTCTTCAGAAGGTAAGACACAGTAATTTATCGATTAATAATGATGTGTGAATGATATAATTAATCGATTTCATATTTATTGTTTATGTTTAATTGAAGAGATGAACGAATATTTGTGCTATCGACGGTATTTATTTATTTATATACAAGCTTCATACACACTGCGAGGTCCTGACAGATAAGTGAATTTGTACGGATGATAAGTAGCGAACAAGCAAATATAGCATCTTACTATTCAAAGGGTTAAAAGTAGAACATTTTTACACACATAAATTTGTAATTTAAAAAAATATCTTCCTTTGTATTCAACAACATTCTTATAATTCACGTATGTAATGTTCTAAAGACCTTAATGAAGCATCTTCCCAATGTAATTCCTGGACGTTCTTGTGGTGTGAATGCATTCATTGTCTTGATGAAATATTTATATAAATAATCTAGTAATCAAAGATTCAAGGGCTGCTTGATGAGTGTTTTTTTTTCATTATCCACTTCTTGTCGAACTGCAATATGATAAAGAAATGGACGTGTTATCTATCTTGATATTAACGAATTGCATATATTCATCCCCTATTCTTCTTTATTCGTGGATAATTCATGCAATGTCTAAATACTCTTTCTATTCACATTAACTTATGTTTAAAATAGTTGAATTGCCCATGGAAATTTAAGCTTTTATGATGATTCTGTGAAGGTTTGGCGTGGATCTAAATCAAACAAAAATCTGAGGTTGATCCAGATTTAAATTCATCTAAGAAACGAATCTTACAGAACTAACTACAATAATTATGATTAAAAAATGGTTTATTTTTCGGTCCATATCGGCTTAATAATAGTATACGAAAATCGGTTTGAAACAATTCTTTTACATTATCATCATGTTTAAAATAAATCGCAATATTATTTGTTTGCAAACGTAAATATTTGGTCAGCATTTGCGTGTGTTTTTGTTATATTCGTTGGTTGCATCTGGTTTACAGCCGTTGTGCCGTTATGATAACATGGGCTCTTGTTTTATTATTCCTGGCATTAGTGTTGTGGATTTGCCCTAATGCAGGGTAGGGATTTTTGTGAAGCTAGAGGGAGAAGGTTGTCCTGCTACAACCTTCCAAGATAATTGAGTGGTTCAAGGGTAAACGCACGCAATCCTAATGGAAATACAGGTAGACAGTCAACCAGGTAAAATATCTTATGTAGAGCATTGTGCTATGATATTTGGATACGAAATATGAAAGATAAAAAAATAAATAAAATTTGCATCCCTTAATTGGTGAATTCATTGAATTAATTTAATTAAATCCCTGGGAGAATTTATTTTTTGTCCATGGCAAATATTTTTCATTATTTTTTTATTCAAACATTTTTGTTATTGCATTTATTATTATAATCAGCATAAAAATATTTTTGAATGGTCATATTTAACCTTTTGAGTAATTCAGTTGCGTATTGAATTCCAGTGATTCAGAAAGAGCATTCTTACATGTTGAGCTCAGAGAGAGACAGAAACGAAGTGTCCTCCAGTAAAGAAATTGTGAATGAGAGATAGAGACGGAAAGAGTGTCTTGCGTACAGACGATACATAACGGGCATACAAATAGAGCATATAAGTTTATGATGATTTAAAATTAGTTCACTTTTTAAAGGGCTAAGATGATCTTCAATTATGTAGTTCTTTGGTTTTGGATGTTTTTCTATGACAAAAGGCAATTATTATTGATTTGTTGTAATGAAAAATATTTATCCAAAACTGCTAAATTTAAATTTGACACGCTCACCCTGGTGACCTGTAGGGTAATACGGTCACAAATGAACATCCATAAGTCAAAATATCGGCTATAATATCTATAGAGTCAAATACGAAAATATTCTGATTCATTGAATCTGAAACACATAGGATTATTACTTGATAATAAAAGTATAAAAAGTACTTTGGTGCTTCTTTTCATAAATTCGCCAAGCAATAAATTTAATTCAAAATTAAGTCGATCTAATTTGTCATCCCATAATAAATTCCAGCCCACATCACAGACTTGTTCCCTTAGGGAATTCGATTTTTTTCTGGACTTTTTCGCAACCTGTGAGAACCGCACTCTCGAATTTTTTTCGCGCTCCCAGTGAAACAAAAAAAATGTCGGTTACAATTCAGCGTTTACCCTTCGACATAAGTGTGATGCCATATGGCGACAGTTGATTTATATAAAAAGTGGCCTTTTTCTCGATGTCGCATTTGTTCCCCCATTTTTTATGACATTTTTTAGACTCTGAAGACACGCCAACGCCGAACGGATCGGGTTCGGGGTGTAATATCTCAATACAAAACCGGAAAATTGTACATTTTGTCATTTTTAGCGGGGCGCATCTTTGCCAGAGACAAAAAATGGGCGATGAATTGATTATGTGAATTTGGGCCGTAGGGGTTGTGCATTTATAGCGCTTTGGGGTGATAAATTTGTATCGTGCCGTCAGCGGAGATCGTTCATTTATTAGCAATGAAGTCTTTTGACAAACAATTATGCACGATGGATTCATCTTTCAATTGATAAGCTGTCACTGTATTTATGCAGATAGTGATATATAATCATCAGTCATGCATCAATATCTGATTGATGTGATCTTATCAATGTGAATTTTCATGAATTATTTAACAGACAATTTAAATGAGTTTGAATTTTTCATCGTCACGGGCTCTCAGCACCGCGTCCAATGAAGGCATGCGCCCACTTGTTATGCTATATTTGTGTCATTGATTATGAATTTTATGCTGTATCCTAATTGGAATTTATTGAATTAAGATTAATTATCCGAGCATAGAATGGTTTTGTAATAAAATTGTCCATCTTCGAACGCCCATGTTCATGCTTCGATGCCATTTTTAATTGGATTCAAACCATTCGTTATCGTCATTACCATTAAGTCGCTCCTCTTAAGGTCAGCGAATGTCAGTGAGAAATCAGGAAGCCATACCGATATCCAAAGATCGCTAGCGCTTTTATAACTTAGGATAATGGCTAACGGATTCGTTCTCCGCGAAGGTTTACACGAAGGCGAGCTAGTGGACGTGTAAACTCTGAGGAACCCCTTTTCGTGCCTTTATCTCCTGCGAACAATGCACAAAGGTAGCTCGTGAATAAAATAAAAGCCGCCGACTTCAGCGGCACCATTTCTAAACGGCTAACATAACACACGTACAATATACACATCGAAAAGGTCGATAATTATGGCCGAGTGCTCGACCACTAATACACCCGTAAAAAACCTGACTTAGGTGCAGGGCATATAAAATACTGAGGGACATTAATCACAGAGATGTACATGTAACATGCTGGGAAATGTCTTACGGTTTAATTCGATTCTCAGAAACGGTGATCAAGGAGCAACCGACAGGTCTTTTATGACACATTAAAAGCGACCACTCTATCCGTGGAGGATTTATTGTTTTTGGCCGATGCCACTTTAATTATGTTTTTACGGGGGTATCAAACTTCAAAGTTGCAGGGGATGACTTTCGGTCTATATACAACTTTTTAACATAATAGATACTCTAATAGTTGAACTATGCGATGTTTTTCTTTCAATGCATCACTATAATCATCTTCTTATTAAGATTAATTAACTGTTTTCTATTCGGATATTTAGTAGTATAAGGACATTGATGATAGCATTTTTTTAATTTAAAATATTTCCATAGTTCGTGTCAGATATTGCAAATAACATTTTAATCATAAGATATAAAAATGTCATTTGAGAGTATCAGTTCGAGCGGCAGACATACGAGTACATTTAAATTCGATATTACCTATGAATAGAATATCGCGTGGCTCTCAAATATGGCCGACATTAATATCCCATCGAATACAGTTTTTTATCATAAATGTGGATAGATGGGTCTATTTGAACAGACTTAAAAAAATCCCAAATCCAAACGCGAGGGTTGCGATTTAATGCGCCTCCGAAATCAATCCCTCTTCAAAATCGAACAATCTCTGACCCCCATAACCAAACCATAAAAAAAATAATCCCATCAACCATAGCTGCATACGATTCGTATAATATATCAGGTTCGTAATTGCCGAAATGGGAATACCGTTTCCATTGTACACTTGCGCCAACGAAAAATGTAATAAATCGTACATTTTATCAATGTAACTATTTTTGTGCACTCTTGCATGTTAACTTAAATTATATTTTGCATTGTGAATGTTTGATACAAATAATATGGATGTTTTTGTAGATAATCCGATGATTTACGTTGGGCAACGAAAGTGTTAAATAAAAGCTTAATACGCGTTGCTGCGCATGACAGATAAGTGGATTTGTACGGATGATAAATGGCGGACAAGCAAATATAGCATCTAAGACTGTGAAGATTTTAAATTAGCTTACTACTCAAAGGGTTAAAAAAACTCATAGGTCATGCAACCTTCAATATTTATCCTTTACATGGATTTTGAAGATGTAACCACTCTTACATTGTATGTTGTCTAGTTGCATACATGCAATGAGTGCTGTCTGGCAATAAGAAATTATGATTAAAACGCTTGTTGTTCCAATAAAATATGCTTTGATAACAAAATTACGGTTATCAACATCGGTTAGCTTCAATATGGCATTGTATTTTAATTGATGATGTATATTTTATGCATTGAACGTCCTTTGTCTCCTAGACGTATTACCACATTTTTATTGTATTTCTTTCTCTATTGCATTGAACCTGTCCATATATTAGCTTCTCTGTCAGACTGTAGAGCTTATCCGGTTCTGACCTGTCAACATTGATGGTTGGCAGTCTACTATCTCCAATAATAATGACATGTCTATCAAGAACTTGCCTGATGTTTCATAAAACACTCTCATATATTAAAATGAGTTCAATGACTGTGTGTACTAGCATGAGCATAATTTATCATTAAATTTTTACAATGTCCAAACAAATTATTTGGTTAAGATTACAATGATTTATGTCATCTGTGATATACATTTTTGACCACATGCAAGACCAAATATTGATGAATTTGGTTATCTAATCATGTGAGCGTTGTCGTGTGCTTGATAAATATAAGCAAACATTTGATAATACTCCTGCAAACATTTTTTTGTATGCTCTCCATAGCTTATTGAATCAATAGGCTACAAAATTCATAGCTCGTAAATCACGAATAAAAGGCAAAATACGAACAAAGTATTATGTATTTTTCTACTATCGTTTAACTCGTTTGCTCACTTTAAATATTTGTTGTTTTCGGGTGTATCCATAGTCATGATGAAAAACAGCTACTCATAAATATTCACGTAATAAATTCTCAAATTTATCCACAGCAATGACTAGGCAATATCAAACTGTAGATTGCTTTTTTGTAATACAAATGACGGCAGGCAATTGAAAAATGTCTTGTATCGAAAATACGCGTGATTGTCGAAGTGTTTGTATATTTTGACAAGTTCGCTTCGTTTGTTATTCTTGAAAACAACCCCTCAAGCGTGAAATGTTTAAAAGCAAATAATCATCCGAAGCATTTCATTGACTTGTTAAATCACTCTATCCGGTTATCGCATCGATGTATGGATGAATTCCCACGAAATATCCTCAGTATCACGTTTTTTTATTTAGTGAACGCTTGATGAATAAATTGACGAGTGGATGACTTTAAGGGTGGTCTCGGTCTAAAAAAACGACAGCCTGCCGGCTCCCGACCTTTAAAGAAAATAATGACTTCAGATTTGAGCATCTTATCTGTAACGCTGTCAGTCAATGGAGCCTTTTTTTGCTATGCTGTGCTGGACATGTTACAAGATTAGGCCTTTTAAAATATAGCGATATCAGAATTTGCCTCCACATTTCTATGGAAACTATTTTGTGATTTATTATTTATACCTGAGCGTACGAATAGATCACCTGCTATGTTGAATTGGGACAAATCGTTTCAATATTTATTCATCATCGCGATAAAAAATGTAAACAAATGTGTTCATGGATAAAAATATTTATATAAAACAGTATATTTTTAATAATGCACAATAGTGCAAGCTACTGCTTTGTAGTATTTATTGCTCTCATTTAATTTTTGACCATGAAAATCAAATTTTGTTGAATTTTATCAGGTCAGTCCAAAAGTTCGTGCGCATTTTCCGGATATTTGTAAACAGTTTATATAAAACACAATTTAACATTTTAATCAATTATTTATTTTCATCCACTATCTACAGTTTCTCGCCATCTTACAGGTGGGTTTTTAATTATATTTTTTGTAGAAAGACACTGGTTTTGATGGAAAAATACTTCAAAGTCCATTTTGTAATTTAATAAGATTAAAAATGTTTTGAAAATTTGTTTGAATCTGTAAGATTTTATTACAACGGAGATCTTTTGTAATTTCAATTTCCGCACTAAGAATATATTGTTCCAATATAGGATTACGACGAGGTTTCCCAAAATTTGAAGGTTTTCAATGCTGAATAAATGGATGATTAATATATAATCAATGAATTGGGATATAATAATATTGAATGTTGCATTACTATTGTTAGCTGCACTATAAGATATCTTTGATGTAGATTATCAACGTGCAACTGCTTGCTTATGAAATTACATTTACCCTTTGCTTCACAAACGAAATCCACCTCGATTTTAATTGCATTATTCTGGAGTCAGCAGACACTCCATATCGTTCATTCTTCAGGTAATTTTTAATGAAGTTAAAGATGTGTTAGCATGCATGCTTTGGGATGTTAATATGGAGTTGTAGATGATTATTTAATAAAGATGTGCTTCATAGGGAGTATACGTGAGCTTGAATTATCCGCTCATTAGATTTGGAGCTGGGTAAGAAGAGCGTGCCTCGCCCTTTATAGGTGGAAAAACCCCATAAATTAAATTCATGAAAATTTAAGAGCGCAGCGGTAGTCTGGTGCAAGCGAAACCGACTCATGGCCCTGCGCAAAGAATAATAAAGTCTCATTTATTATCTCCGAACCGGGTATTGTCGTTAGTGGGAAAGAATTTCATAACGGAGCTCATTGAAAAACTAAAAGCATGCTATGTGTTGCGGAACGCTCCTCCCCAAGCAGGTCCTTCCTACATTTCCACCGGGATTAACTATACACTGATATTTGAAATCGCTTTCCATAAATGTATATCATAAATGGAAATGGAATTCGAATATTCCCTTTATCCGAATGGATGCGAGAAAGGCTTCAAACGGGGTCACAAGCGGAGATACACTGGCGTTTGAAGGTTCTTTTGATAAAAATTCTACTAATACCACCAAAGCATAAAATTATTTGAGCGGATATGTATTCCACCCCGAAATAATAGAAATTTTGGATGGGATAGAAACGGCAATTAAATAATTTAACAAATTATAATCTATGGATGTGGGGACAGTTTTTCTGTCCTGTGGTCCACGAATGATTTGTTCAGCCCCTATTGCAATCATAAATTAAACCACGAGTATATTCATTTGTGTTGTTATCTTAAATCTCAATCACTTACTAGATACAATATTTAGCTTGGCATTTCTCACGATGACATGGCATTTTTACGATGTTGTCACCAGCTGAAGAAATAACTTGTCATACATTTGATTTATAAGTGTTATTTTTATTCATCTAGTCAATCATAGACATTCTTACGTGATGGATACAAAGACAAATCCGATGATGATTAATTTTCATCCAATTATTTATAAGCATAAGCAAAATTAAATTTGATTTTTAAAAATTGATGTTTGGATGTGAATTAAAATAAACCATTTATTGATATAATGGGTGAGATCCTGAATTTATTGCTCAAAGCCAGATTTCTTAGATCTATGGATCTTAAAAAAATAAAAACCAAAGCGGTCAAGCTTGTAAAACACCTAATAAATAAAAAAAAGAAGTGCTCGAAAATGATCATTTCTAAAAACATCCCCATCTGAATCCTTCAAAAGATACCCTAATAATTGACCACATGTTTCTTGTTCCTTTTATTTCAATAGTATATTAATTTGATGATTCATCATTGGGTAATTCAACATAAATTATACAGTTCTTGACTCATTTTTACAACAAATACAGGGTGCGGCAGGGTAACTACCTTGTTCGAAATGCACGCCCTGAAGCAATAGTTATTCAATTCAGACCAATCTGAACATCGAAGCGATATTATCGTATTAAAATATTTTTTCAGCTATCGATGTATAGAAACTATCTGGCTGAATACATGCGCAAAACTTCCCGACAAAGCCTCCCGACAGACGCCAAATAAAAATATAAATTACCATTTATTTCCATAGTTTTTGAAGTAAAATCTGATTTATATCCTTCCGATTGAAATAGTTTTCAATGAGATTTTTTCCAATTCAATAGTCGTTCTTCGGAAGTTTTGCCTATAAATTCAAGATTCTTACTTCAATCCTGATATAAATTTTTGTGATTTTTTTTGCTCTGCAAATATTAATTTAAAGTCCGCTCCATGATGAATATTAATTGCATACGTTGTTTGTAAAAATATGCATTATATATGACTCGAATTCCAATCTGCAGAGAGCGACTGCAGTGCTTCTTAATCTGTTTACTCTGCATTCCACTTGCTTATTTTTTACCATGGACGGTGCTTAATTATGCACAAAAACTCTTTGTTGGGTCACCGCAGTGCTTAATTATTGAGTTCGTGATTTGAAAAGTTAAGATCTCTGCGGTCGGTTCTTAATGGCATACAAACACAAGCCGGAGTAGCAATTTGTCATTCAAACGTGAATGCTTTCTTCGGCAGTTGAGAACGGACGTGCAATTTGTCATAATATCGCAATTTAGGGGTTCTTCAGGATGCGTTTTGATCCAGAATTCAATTAAATTTTGCATTACGCCCGACGATGCAAATTGCACCGGGCCCAATGCCAAAGCCGATTGATTGATGGCGATATAATGAACGCTTAAACCAACAATGATTTCATCGAATTTGCACTCAATTTCGAATGATTTAAGGCGGAATTTTAATGAAAGGTCTTCCTACATAAACATTTTTTGTTTAGATGGATGAGTTAAAGTTCAAACGACGTGATGATAGATG
The DNA here is from genome assembly GCA_008973525.1 of Stenopsyche tienmushanensis. Taxonomy (NCBI): domain Eukaryota; kingdom Metazoa; phylum Arthropoda; class Insecta; order Trichoptera; family Stenopsychidae; genus Stenopsyche; species Stenopsyche tienmushanensis. Next base: position 3,395,336 of record WACJ01000274.1, read on the forward strand.
AATCGTGAGCAAGAGTCAATCACTTCTTATTTATGCTAAAAATTCTCATCGTATTTAATCATCATGCGATGCTATCAATGATTCAATCAGAAATGCAAATATAATAGCGTGTGAATCTGAATAGTATTTATTCTATTATACGTTGATTTAAAACATTGTATTGGCGTTTTTCTCATCATACATTTTTGTACATAATAATTTTGCTGGATTCATAAAAATTGACATGACTTTTTTTTAATTAAATGTACACATATGCCTTTATTTATACGGTAAATATTTTCCAATAAAAACCTCTTATCCCTTTGAGTATTGAGATAATTTAAAATCTTCATAGTCTTAGATGCTATATTTGCTTGTTTGCCACTTATCATTCGTATAAAATCACTTATCTATCAGGACCGTAGCAGCGTGTATTTAAATATGTAAATAAACACTATCGATAGCACATAGTATTCAGGTCATTTCTTCAAGTAAACATCAACAATACACTTGAAATCGATTCATTATATCAATCATACATCATTTTAAGTCGATAAATTTGGGTTAACTATCTATACAATTATTCGATGTACACAAGATACACTTTCCGTCTCTGTCTACCATGCACAGTTACCGATCTGCGCTACGTTTTATCCGTCTTTGTCTCTCTCCGAGCTCAACATACAAGTGTTCTCTTTCTGAATCACTGGGATTCGCTCGCAAATACGCGATCATCCTATCAGGTTAAAAAATACATGAAGCATGAGCTTGGCATTATTATTTATTTATATCTATACAAAAAAATATTAAATATATTTTTGACTGTATATGAAGTAATATTGATAGATGATACAGAAGATTTTCTGGATTGTCAGAAATATTAATGCCATTACAATCGATGGTTCTAATAAAATCATCATTTGGCGAAAAGCAGTCACTGTTTGGCATTATTTATTTGTGAACTTATTAATATTAATCGAAATATCTTTGCTATTTTTAATATGGGTTATCTAAATTCTAGAATAGTTTAATTTTTCAATTTGTTTGAAATTAGTCCTCCATTTTTCTCAAAGCACATGTGGTCAGTGATATTTTGCGTTTTTTTAATGATCAATTTATTTTCGTTGATATTTGGTGTTCATTATATCCATGAATATACAGTATAAAGTAGTGAAATAACTACGATGGCTTATCATAGTCATTAAAACCGTTTCGATATTAAAAAAATCGTTTAAATGTTAATCATGTGCAACAAAAAAAAACGATGATCCCGAATTCTGGCGTATATTTGATAGTATCACTATTTAGTACGTCCTGCTTTTAAAGTGTTAAAATATTACGTCGATAAATAGTCGATGCTATTTTATTATTAGAAAATCAATTATGCATGCTTGATATGATATTATAAATTCAAATCTAATGGGAATTATATGCAGCAATTTATCAGGTCGTATTATTCATGAAATGGATATGGTTTCGATATGTGATTTTCGGCCAAAATCAAAGCGATCGTGGGCCATAAATATAATTTTCGTTTTTCAATCAAAAGATAATTAAGTCTTTATTCAAAGAATCGAATCTTCATTCATCCAGTGTTTTTGTGGTGTTTTACTAGCAGTACGTGCTGGCCGAGAAATACAGTTCTAGAATGCCTTCACAACAAAAGCAGGCGTTTATGTGGAGTGATGTAAAAACTGGTCTATGCTTTCCTCTATGCTCGAGGAAGATCTTTTATACGATGTAGGTGAAATAACCCTGGTCGTTATCTGCTAATGGTAGTTACCTGGCAACCGGTTTTAGTAATAACACATCACATACGCCCTTCCCGGTCCCATTTTTTAACTATACGTGCGTGAGGAAGTGGACCGGCCGGTACAATTGACTTCTCAAAAAATTGCCAATTGAAACAGCGAAATGTGGAGCGCTGAAGGTGGTCATGGTGAATTTTACGTTTGCCATTTTTTCGCATCCAAATTCAGTAGAGCGAATAGAGACGAATATATTCGTCCTGCGCGAAGGATGGCATTCAGCTGAAATCCTTCACGAAGTAAGTGGTTCGAGGGTCGCTGATGGATTAGGTAATTTCGTTAAATGTTCCTATTTTACCGTCCCATAAAACCGATGCTCGAACTTTTCCTATTTTTCCGTTTTTTCCCACATCCCAAGCTGGGTGTTGAGCAGCCCGGGGAAACAACGCCCGTACCTTCAATTGCAAATGTGTTGAAATGGCTGATAAACCTTATTTTTCACCATCTGTAGTATCCGTTTACTTTTTTCCCTAATCGAGAAGATCCTGTAATTTATTTTATTGCATTTTATCAGGGACGTATAAGGGCAAATTGAGCCTTTTACGCCTGTCACATATCCTTATTCGGGATGACATTAAATTCCCAAACGATTGTTTCGAACGATCATATTTGTAGACCTCTGAAAAATTTGAAGCTTTAATCGTCATAAATGTAAATATATCATTTCGGGGACAACCGCACCCTAAAAAATGTGTGTAAAAATAATTATAAGTCGTTTATACAAAGGGCACCCCCACTTGGCTAAATATTACAGGAAGGGGTCGTAAATCAGGTGTGGCAGGTGAGAGCGCATATTCAATTATTTATTCATCGCGTTACATTCGTAAATGTAGGGCCAAAATATGAACAGAAATAATAAATTTCGTTCTGTGCCATATGGTAATGCCGTATAAGTAAAATAAGACCAAAAATAATTAAAGTGGCAATAAATTCAATTAATTGACGCCAGAAATTTATAGCTGCTTTATTAATTTCGAAAGGATCGATAATTTTTACCATTGCGGCCATATTGCTATCTATTCACAGTTATTCAATGTTTTACATCTTTGATTGACTTCATCGGTCGGTACAGTCTTTTTTCCGTTTACACGATTATTTTATAGTAATCTATTCCATTTATCGTTATTATCACTAAATTATATCTGCTTTGATAGCAAGTTTATAAATTTATCTAATGTAATTTTGTCATTTTTAATGTACTGTAATGAGATTTTTGAATGCCATTAACACCACACAATCTTGTCTCGTATGGTAACATTATTGCTTGAGGGTGTACTAAGCTCTCTACGTTTTGGTTGTAATTATAGTCAATTATAGCACGTTAGTTTTAATATGACATGATCCATTGATAAAATTTATGGAATAATTTTAATATGTGGTTTGGTTTTTTTTTTTTGTTGAATGCCACTAGTAAAATGTTCAGCATATGAATCCTGCTTAAATCTATTAAAAATTATATGGTACATATGCTGTACCAGTAATAATTTATTGCTCTCATGGATTATGAATATGCAGAATAAAATGGTTTATAAACGTTTATTATATAATATTTTTCCAAGAATACAGTAGTAGCATGCTGAAAAATTGTTGAACTCATTATTTAGTAACGGGTGTTTTGTCAATTTGCAACCCCCTTTTTACGATAATTTTTACTCGCGTTAAATACTGTAATTAAATTAATGTCCTCTGAAGCGAAAAGTTGTCTCGACGACCGCTTGAATATAGTCCTGGACCTTTTTCGCTTTTAATTATATTCATTTGTATGTTTATCTGTTATTACAATGCGAGTATACTCACCTCGAGGTGTAATCAAGTCGTGCAGCCACTGGACCCATGGGATCGTAAAAGGTGATGCTCACAAAAACTACAACCGAGGGTCATCCCTTCGAAGATGCAGCCAGGTCTGCTCATAAACCGATTTCTACGACGTTTATCATAATGATGGGATATTTTTTATATGAAACTACTGCCGTAATGTGGCACTCTTTGGGAGCCGCCAGTCTAGTAGCAAATATAGTATATCGAAACAAATTGGACAAACATGGATTCAAATTATTTTCATATATATTTATACGTTATAATCATTAGCGGATTATAGGCGGGATTGAAGCTTGGTTTGAATACGCTCTCCCCCGACATCATGATACCCTCGATGCTGACTAGCGCGGAGACATGGAATGCGTGGTGCAGATACGCAACGGCTGTAATCCGGGCCAAGGAAAAGCGGAGCGCGAGAGACGTCGCCTTCGCCCCCATCTGAACCATCGTAGATGACAACATAGAGGACCCGAGAGGGCACATTGCTGCCGAGTGTGGAGAATATTTTTTTGCCGTTATATTGTTGAAAAATTGCATCCCATTCATGATCGGCATACATGTAAATACGTAGGATTTATTATGTTAGTTAACAATGCAAACAATCGCTCTAACCCCAAAGATCCCGTTTATTCATCCCTCCCCGAAGGAGTCCTATTTTATCATTTTTTTATTACGGCTATAAATGAGAATAGACGAAAATTTTGTATACACGTATGAATAAAATACGTTTTTATTGTTTTATTAAATCCGAGGTTTGCCATATTTCATCCGAACACAGTAAAAACGGAATGCGGTTACCGATTCTTCTCCTGCTTTCATGAAATAGGCCTCATCTTTTTCTTTTCCGGTGGATATTATATGTGTTATTATCGTTGGTACCTTTTGACGATTGAAAACGACAATTCTAGGCATCGCAGAGCATTACAGATAAGCTCTTATTTCTTTTATTATATATGTGTTTCTATTACCTATCATTTATGATGTATAATACGAAGATGTAAAAGAAATCTATACAGAGCAATATTCTCGTCGGAAATGATTACAAAGATCGCGGAAAACGGTGTTATTCCGTATATAATTTCTTGTGGCCATTATGTTGCTGATGGAGGCATCTACGTGTTATGCAAAGTACATTTGTGCAGATTGTGCATATTGCATAAATAATGTTTTAAAATGATACGAATTTTGTATAATTATGCTTAATTTGCACAGCAAGATTGGATATGTGTAATTGTATGAAATTTCGGCATGCAAGAATTAATCATCGCTTTTAAAAATGAAATAATTCGATGTGAATGAATCGCGTTATATAATTCGATCAAATTTCTTCTTGGAGTCGATGATCTTGGTTTTTTTTTTGGCAAGAACAAAATCAACCAATTCTTGCAAGAATTTCTGTAACAGCAGGTTGAATCCCTGCGGTTTTTTCCTATCGGTGTTGAATGTTAACATTGCGGTTACGAAAGGTTACATTAACGGTCATCGTTCTTGAATGAGTTAAAAAAGTCCAAGAGAACCTAACATGTGAGTCTTAATAATGAAAGTAATTCCGCAGTCATTTGTTCCGTCGTTTGCTTTCAAATAAATTGCAAGTAACAAGAGCAATTGGCATGGAAAGTAATGATGATGACGGCAAAGCCTTATAAAGGCTTCAATGGATTGTTAATACCCATAAATCTAAATATTATGTAATATAATTGAGCTTTAATTTATTTAAATACTTTAAAAATTGGATTAATACCTATTCAACCCGTATTAAATTTATGATTTTAAAGTTTATAGCGTTTCGCTATTACATAAATAGCTCAAGCATCATAGAAAAACATTGCGAAATATCAACTATTTTATATTTTTAAACAAATGCTCTAAGCTTATCGTGTATGGCTGCAATAAATTATGATGTTATCTCAACAATTGAAGCCATATCTCCTCTTTTTAGAATTCCTGATAAAAGTTGTCCATACCATGTGAATATTATGTGTTTGTGTAAATATTTCGGAATTTATTTATAATTAGTTCTCATAGCTCGTTTGAAGTGATGAAAATTTTTCTTTGCATTAAATCCTCGGGGGCCCCCAAGAAGAATGTTATCGTCTGCATTCCGTTCCCGGTGGCTTAAACATTTATATCGACAATTGTTTATGCCGATGCCGACACATAGAGGCCGACATGAGACTAATTAATGTTTAAACACATCCACCATTGTTCAAAATATGGCCGAAGAACCTCCATTTGTTAGGTGGCCGGATGTTCACCTTTCCGTACTTCCGCGCCTCGGTTGGCAATTAAAGACAAAGAAAATGTTTTTTGTCACCGAAACCCCCTATTAGTGTACATTTGTATGTTGTAATTCGGAGCGTTAAATATGAAGAGTGCTAATTAATTATTAACGGCTAATTTGAAATGTCCAAAAATTGCGTTAATCCTTTCAATGCGCGACGCAAAATGGCCACACAATATGCACGAGCAAATCAATACGCTCTATAAAATAATACATCATATTGGAATCAGATTCGGATATGGAAATCAGAATGAATTTGGGTCAGTTATGAACCGAAAATCATGATTGCCAAACATGTTCCCATCCAAATCCTTCAAGCGATATGCTAACTGGCCGTATGCCTTTCTGTCATATATAACTTTGATATCCCCTCACTGGATAGTTTGATTTCAACATGATCGTAAATTCTGCAGAATTTGAATTTTTGATAACATGATATACGTCATACGAGGCATATCCCGAAAGTAAGTGTACTGTGACAATAACGGGACTGTGTTTTTTTTTGTTTTTTGAGGAGTGTCCATACTGAGTGATAGAGAGGGATTTCCTGACAAAGCTAGCAAAGCAACAGTAGTGCATAAATTCACGTTGTAGTAACCAGTTGCGTGAAAGATGTCGGTAAGAAATCTCGCCAAGTGCGAGCGGGTCAATACCGCTTGCGAGTTTCTTGCGCGACTTGAATTGGAAGCTACAGATTTTCTGAGCTGTCTGAGTAAAAAATGCAGTATTTTGGTCGAATTTCTGTCTCAGGGAGAGATCATCAATGCAGAACGATATTGTGAGACCCTAAAAGAGCTCAATGGAAGCATTCAAAACAAAAATAGGGGTATGCTGACGAGAGGAGTGTGCTTGTTGCACGACAACCCCCGTCCTCACATTTGGTTGGGACGACTTATTTGGTTGAGACGTTTTGAACCACCCCCCGTATTCCCCGTATTCCCCTGACTTGGCGCCTTCAGATTACTATCTTTTCCGCTCCCTGAAAAAACACATGGGTGGAATTAAATTTTCGATTGACGAGCAGGTGCAGAAAGAGGTTCTGAAGTGGTGGAAGGAGCTGTCGGGAGAGTTTTTCTAGTAGGGCACAAAGAAGTTTGTACCATGGTTCATCAGATACATTGAACTGGATGGCGATTATGTTGAAAAGTAATAAACAAGTGTATCAACAATATTCTGTATTTTTTTTCAAATACACTTTTTCTAAATAAATATAAAAATTAGTACACTTACTTTCGGGATGTGCCTCGTACATACATAAATGGCTCACACAACCCTATTGGAGAGCCTTTTTCGCTAATAACATTCCGCTATTTCTGTAGGTCTTGAGCCTCTTCAAACTTGGGTACTTTGTCAAGCCTTTGGCCTTTCGACGGATCTGTTATCACTCGCTTCCAAATCTAAAATTACTGTGTGCTACATGACTTGCCCAACGGAGGCGCATTGTCGTACATATCCATATCTTCCCGAGTGAACCTCAAAGCTTTAGCACATTGTATAATCGAACCCTTTCAATGTTTGTATCATTGGTACTTATATATTTTATTTTTTTATAATTAATAGACATTCCAAAAGCAATAGCAGTTCCATCGATAGACGCATATCCAATCATAGCTAAAAAATTTAACGAGAGCTACAATTACCATATAACAATAGTTAATTTTAGAACAGAAATTTTCATTCATCGTGAAACATAAATTATAGTCCTAGTGCATAAATAAAATGCTGCTCGCAGTCAACTCGATCAAAATGCCTCGTATAAAATCGAAAACGTTTCAAACTTATATGCATTTCCACAATGGATAGAAGACTTATTTTATGTTTTAAGTGAACTTTATACTTGCTATGTATTAGAGAGCAGCATTTCTATTCGACCTACTTCTTATCCTTATAACAATTTGCTTTAGAAATTGCTTTTCTTGTTGTTTGGTTAGCATACGAACATTGCGTATTGTTGAAAATATTCCTGACAAATTGTACTGTCCTCGATTATAACATGTGCACATAATACATCAAGAGTCCGATTAAAACACACAACATTTTTGTACTATTTTGGGGTTAAATGTGAATTTTCTGGAGCAAGTCTTAGCAAACCAATCCAACTTAACGATTATGATGCAATGCTCAATATGTTTAGCATATTTATTTAATGTAGCGGACGTTCAAAATGATAAATATGGGATAATAATGAATGCGAAATAGAAAATTACTAATATATTTTTATTTTGTATTAGTAAATATTTTCCTGTTTATCCTTATTTGAATACAAAACATTGAATTACTATCTCAAATGAGTAACATGCACATTTATATCAGCTTCAATGTACTAATATCTCGCATTGCGAATTCATTTTTAACATAATTTTGCTATAATAGAATGCCAAAAGCTTTATATTTAAAATAAACACGGCGAAAGATCGTAGTAGAACATAATCATGGATTAAAATAATTTAAAATTGATGATGGGGAGTTATTATTACAGACTTACATACTCGGTTCTCATTCATGTAATATCTTTAAGAATAATATAAGTACATTTTTAGAGCAATTTTTACGTGCTTTTATTGCGAGTTTATTTTTAGGGAATGATCAATGCAATTTTACGGGTGTTTTATCAGAATATTTTTGGAACCAACCCAAAAAACCATAATATATCACAGTTTTTAACCTTATAATAAATCTATTTTGTATGCAAATATCTAATAATCTTTTTTATTTTGTTACAGGTGAGTTTAACTTATGATTGAGATCTTCATCTTTGAACAATGTTTCGAACAAAATATGATTAGTACAATCGTATTGATATGATAAGTATGATATGTTGTTTTCCAATTTATGTTCAAATATTTATATAACAAAATCTATAAGTTGATAGATTTAAGAAAATAATTGCCAAAGTCATGTCAAATTGAATTCTTTGTATGTTAATACATTCTCGGAAATTTTTGCGGTGTGAATGTCATAGATTTAATGTCATAGTTTATTTACAGAATGGTCTTAACGCTGATTTATTTGCATTGTTCTTGCTGTTTTCGTTATGCATGCCAAACGCTTGCCGTAACGAATGATGTTTATTCGCAATAAAAAAGACTACATAGATGAAGAACGACCATTGGAATTTGTGTTGTTAAGAGTTGTCGAAATAACCCATTCGCCAATTTATTAATCAATATCAATTATGAAACTAAGTGTCCTTGCAAACAAATTGAATTTAATCGGTCGCATAAACGCTTCCAAAGAGTGACATAAATTTGAGCGATGATGGATGCTAATAGTTGGCGGCGGTTTATCGTCATTATATAGACATTTTTCGGTCAATTTACCTGTTGATTTTGTGGTGGCTTTTCGCGAATTTTCGCTTTTCATATTTAATTGGATCAATTATCCAAATCTGGCAAATGGATTCCTCTTTATATCATCCAATAAACATGTTGAAAGTTTTATATCCGAATGAATTTGGGACCTTTTTTGAATGAAAATTTGATATTTTCAAATACTATATACGCTCCTTTTTTGCATATTGAAAAATGTATATGTAATTGTTTTTCTGTAGTTGTAATAGCATAAATAACTGTTTTTGTATTTTGCAACAAAAAATTATATTTCAAGAAGCTTGACACTTAGGATATATGTGAAACGTAGCAAAAGACGCCTTTAGCACCTAAAAAAAAAAAAAATGTCTGTCCATGTGCAAAACACCCTGTATAAAATATGTACGTCTAATAAAAAAATAAATTAATAATCCAATTCAGTCAACAACGACTCAAATTTTGAAATCTATTAAGCTTTTCCATTGTGACATTCGCTTCGTTAGGCGGATCCTTTTCGCGTATTATTACTTTTCCAATTTTCTTTTTTCATATTTCCTTTTCAATATATCCGGCGAGCGTTTGATAGAAAACGGCTGTGTACATTCACACTATTATTGTTGGCAGCTTTCATTCAATAAACGTCAAAAGTCAAACTGTATTTCTTGCGGCTTCCTTTCAAAGCGGAACTGCTACTTTTCATTCAACAAACCCCGGCGAATTTCTGCGCCCTGGGACTTTGCATGTACGCATTTGAATATTGAAGTGTACAAAATATCTTGATATAAAAAACCGCGAAAAAGTCAGATCAGTACATTTTATATAAGCAAAATGTCGCGCGGAAACCTTTTTCTTCTGAGAAATGTTCGGCTTTTGTGTTTATCTTTGACGAGACACTTAAAAATTACGCCTCAGATACGTCGGGAAAGTGTGTATGGAATTTATTAAAGTATTTTTGACGGCGGGATATTTTTTTATATTGTGGAAAATTTGCGCCGCACTTTCTGCGAACGATTTAACTTAAACGTCAGACGATCAAAGAAGTGGGATGCCTTCCCCAAACGCCGAGTGGCTCTAGAGAAATTAAAAATTTGTGATAAGTACGAAATCTCATATTTTCGGCGAAAAAATTCACGGCTACTTACGTCGAATATTCGTAAATTTTTCAGCACGATGACGGACGGTAAAAAGGCTTCATACATTTTTAGGGGCTCTTTCGAGATTTCTTCAAATTAATGGCATAAATACGCAACTGATCAAGTCAATAAAATTACGCTAAATTTATTTTTGATGATTTTAAAATTCATGTATGTAAAAATAAAATATGAATTACTTGTGATTTAAATATGGTTATAATTTATGAAAATCTTTGACGGAAAGAGATTTTTATAAGCAGAAAAAAATAAGTTTGAATAAATGCGACTTTGGAAATATGTGCGATTCTTATATCTGGCTATAAATGATATAAAGCATTGTTATGAATACAAAAATCTTATTGATATGCAACAATCAAATTTACGTCATTTGTCATTTTCAATTTCAGTCAATTTCATGATGTTTTTAACACACTTTAGTCGGGCGATGAGTCGCGCGAATTTCCCATTGCAGTGGCCAATTTTGAGTTTATTAGTCTATAATAATCTTCAACATAAGGTTAAAATGAGATAAGATTGACCATGTGTAAACAAAGTACGTTCGATCTTCGACACTTATCATAATGATTCTGATTCAAATCCAGACTGTAAAAATATATGTTCAACGGGAAATTAAGATATGTAAAAATGTTTTAGGAATGAAAGAGTGGCGAAATTGTAAATATTTTTAATTCATAGGCTAATTAGTTGCAAACTGGGCGCAAATAGGTGACCCTCTTCGACTTTATCAACTCATTTTTATCGGTATTCATGGGAGTCGCCATTTATCTAATACCGTAGACTCTCAATTATCCGGATAATTGCTGAGTTGGAAGAACACGGATAATCCAATGTTTAAACATAATTCAATGCCGTTTTATGACTAAAGTAATAATTGATATCTTCTTCACTTGTAATGTCACTCTCATTTTCTTCCTCTTGAGAAATAGAAGAAAGAATATCTGCATCATCCATGCATTCAAATTTTGAAGCAATCATCAAGAATTGGTCCATCCATCTATTCCCTTTTCTGGCTATAATAATCGATTGGAAGATTTTTCATTTCAGTTGCCTTGAAAGATCGAGGTTTCTTCCGAACAATCCACACTTGGATAATCGAGATTACATTGTATTACAAATTTTCGCAAATACTTGCAAATGAAGTGTTAAATTACCGCGTAAAAAGATTTACAATGGTTCTGATTATTTCATCAGATTGAAAATAATATTGTTATGCGACATAAACATCGTTTTAAATTATATAAATTTTTATTATATATTTCCAATGTTGTTGAGCAATACATATTTGCAAAATAATTGTAGGAATTAATGTGATCATGCTGTTTCTATTGTTATGTTAATGCATTGTTAAAATAGCATAACTATCCTGTTTATGTCATGAATAATATTGACATGGTGATCACAATTCATTTTAATGCCATAATTTTTATGGAGGTACTTAAATTTAATTTGACCCAACGTCCAATTAATTTGTTTTATACAAATATATGAAATGGTTTTACGATGAGCCAACATCATCATCATTAATCTCATATGCTACAAGGAGGTCAGTTAATGAGTCATTTAGAATTCGATGGTGTACTTTTAAATATCGTAAGATATTTTATTGTCGAGGCGAGTGTTGAGGAACGTCTTTACGACAACCGCAGATGTCGTGGTGTCGTAAAACTCTTTGATTTCCCCGCGCTTCTTATGTTAACAGTTGCAGTAAATAGCAGAAACTTGTATCGGCTTAGTTGAGGCTCTTGATAATAAAATGGCGCTTTGAACGGCGGACATTTAATTAAGAAAATTGATAGTGGGTCTGGGGGCATAAATCTTAAAAATTCACATAAAACTCGAAGCAAGAAAATTGTATTAAAATTGATTATTTATGGGCTATAATATAATGTATGCAGCTTTATCAATTCTTGTTTAGGGAATTGGTATGCCATAAGCTAATTAGAATGAAGCTTAGAACTTGACGTCTGGAAGTAATTTTTTTGCATTACTAAATATTTATTGTTTAATTGCATTTACAGAAAGAATTTCGCGGAATTTTAACCGTATTTAATTCCCAAAACAGATGAAAAATATTTTCATACCGTCGATTCTCAAAACATAAATCCACTCGGGAATGTTAATAAAATCACAGCATATTTACGATCGGCAGCATAAGCGTTGAACAAAATTCAATACCCGAGGGATCGTGATTTTTAACATTTTGATTTACAACAATATCGGGACGTAAAATGATGAAATTTCTCATGTGTATGAATAAATCTAAAAAAAAAATTGCCATACAAAGAGGAACCGTCTCCACCTCCGCGAACGCTCATCAAATAGTCTTTGTTGTTTATGGGGTGCGTTTAAAAGCAATTAGAGTCTGATAAATGAATATATATTTTATTTTAACACTTCGCATTATCTGCTTTAGGGCTCATAAACAATTCCAGGGCTTGACTTTTGTATCCAATGGCTGGTGCATGCATTGCAATTAATTGTGCAGCTTGCATCGTTAATTAAATATGCGTCCAGTCTTAAATTATGCACTTGGAGAATTTCTTCCATGATCGCTTCGCGCGTATATAAATCAAAGAATGCGAAAATAAATGCATAAACGAGCGGCACGGGTTAATTTTGCAATTATGCATGTAGTCTGAGATTGACTATCGTAACGTATTGGGATGATTTATTTTGATCCAAAATTTGTGCATATCAATAATTATGGTATACTCCCCCATATGTGATTGATTTAATCAATGGAACCAATAATAATGAATGAAAGCTTTAACTTTGTTTGATGTTATCTAAATGGACTATCTTACATTTTATTCATATATCGGAAAAACTAATTGTGTAGGCATGATTCTTTATTGTTTCTGTGGTATGTAATTAAACTGCAAAAGTTATATATCATCTAAGAAAATAATAAAAATATTGTTAACATACATTTTTTATCCAAATGTGCCCATTGACCTATATATAGAACACAATGTTTTTAATTTTGTGATTTTTTTATAACACTGCAGGTTCCAAAATTTTAACGACCTCATTGTGATTTGTCCGATGATGAATTCCATTGGAAAAAATTGAATGTTATGCCCATCTCCAATTTACGCTTTAAATACGAAAAATCGAGTACAAATGATGTTCTATATACATCGCTTATGTTTCTTGATTTATCTTCGCAATTGATGCTTCAAATGACCAATAGAAATATTTAAAATTTAGGATATTTTTTTAAAATTGCACCTTTTATCCCTTGCTGAAATTTTGAAGCTCTTTCAACATCAGCAAACTTGTATTTATATGCCTTTATCTAAGGTTCGCGACCCCTCCGAGGATTCACACTTCTTGGATGATCAGTTTTCTGCACCCTTCATAGTATTTTGTAGCACGTAATGAAGGGTGGGTCCCGGTATTTCTTTAACTTTATCAATCCAACGTGTCGGGTGAACTTCCCTTTTATTTCGCATCAAGGATCGATCCAACTAAAACCGATTTTTCTTCGCAGACTTTTCATCGCGAATTGATGTGTTAATTTTGAAAATTCGTTGTTATTTTCATTGATTAGGTAAGTTATGTCAGCTTGTTGCTAAGCTAAGCGTACATGGAATGCTTCGCTGCGGGAGGGTTGAAATTATTCAGGTTTTCTTCGCGATAATGCCGTAATAAATCATTCCTCAGGAGGCGTCGAAAGATTATCGTAGTTCCTAGATGTAAATTTTTGCGCCACCCGATAATTCATTATACACAGACGGAAAGTACTCTCGTCGCAAGTAAACATGTGTCATATCTTGTGCTGGATATGAAACAATAAAGAGGAGATATTTTCTCACAATGTACGTAGTGAAGCAACAATAAGGCACGCATGAGTCAGGGCTGCTTAGAGATTTATTAACATAAATAAAGTACTATGGAAACTGTTGCGACGAGTATTATAAACATCGTTACCGTTTTTATCGCCTCTTAGGCTGAAGAATGTTTGGGCAATTTGTCATCTTGGCCCGTTGATTTATCCTTTATTGCGTTACATCCTAAGTACTTTTTAAACCCTTTTATAAATAAACCCGGAGTGCGCTTTCTCGTAGAACCCACCCTTAGGGCGAAAGGACTGCGATCTTTAAGTAATTTATATCTACACTTATACCTATCCTTGAGCGATACTATTTTTTGCTTCGCCTTTTATATATAGATCATCGTTAATACAGCTTCGACGGCGGCTATTGAGGTCCTTTTTTGTAAGGACGTTAAATTTTTCAAATATTCTCTTATTGTTGAAAAAGTAATTCGATCGTAAATTATATCTCGATGAATATGCATCAATTTGGTAGTGTACAGTGAACAATTAATTATTGCGATGTTAAGCTGCTGTCTTTTCGTATCTTTGCACGTAGGAGGACATACTTGTGGTTAAATCGGTTGCTTATTTTTTAATAACCGACTGCATTCTTTTCTTTGCGATTTTTGTAGCTTTGAAAACCCGTTTTTAGATACCGTCGACTTTCAACGAGCGAAAATTTAAATCCTCATAGTTAATGTGATATTATCGTATTGATACATCAAAGCGCTTCATTGATCGTTTGCTTCTATTTGTCTGCAGGTTCGACATTTGAATTCAATAAACTGTTGAAATATTCATTGAATAGTCGGCGGAACAAAAAATCGAAATTTCTTCAAAGAACAATGGCTGTCGCTTTTAGATATATGTATATGATTTAGCATGGAAGACTTGTATGATAAATTAGTTCTGTCGTACCATAAACAAAACAGCATCTATTATATAAATGATATTTGGTTAGATTTCAATATTTCCACATTCGCTTTGTTCAAAATCAATTCATAGCGTCGCCTACGTATTTCAACGCTTAGATTCAATGGGATTGAATTTTTGGTGTTGTCAGAAATGCTATTAAATGGTGGAAAAATGCATAATTGTTTGTTTGACGACACACAGAGCACGATAACATTTTAATTATGAATTTCACGCTCGACATCCATAAACCATAATATTTGCATAAATGACTCGCCAGCCGCGCGAGGTGCACTTTTTTAATTACCGACTTTGGTGGTCGCCGCGGGCCACCAATGGACTGGTTTCGGCCCTGGTTCTGCGTGAAATTGCCCAGAGATTATATCGTTAACCATTGAAAAATGCGACACCAGAATATAATGTACTATAATCACTCTATTACCGGGATAAAGCCACCATTATCTAAAACCACCTAGGCAAATTTACAATTATTAAACAAATAAAAATGTATGCGATATAAATTTAATTTACTTTCTGGTAGTAGGATTTAATTTTACAAGCCCTTTTGATCAAAATGGACTTACAATACTTGTTTTTTCTGCTAAAATTTTAATAAAATAAATTTTCTTTACGTATTCAAATCAAATTTAGCATGATTGCTCTTTAGCACACTGCTTACTAATTCCAACAATGGCAGTTTTCTTATGTCGTTTAAATTAAAAACATTGATATGAATGTTGTATACAAAAAGTGGTCGGCAATGGACCCATAGCAAGAACTATAAAAAAATCATTTTTTTAATATTATTTTGCTTGACATAATACTGCCAGCTGTCTGAGTTTCATTTTGACATTTAAAGTCTTTTTTGATTACATATCCTTCATATACAAGCATTTTTTACATGTTAGGCTTATAAGCAAGAATGTAAAATTTTGCATTATTAAATTTTGGGTATTAATGATTTGAGTTCAAATCCTGATTATTCAGATAATGGGCATGGGTTAAGAACCTTTATAAAAATGATAAAGATTAGTTTCATGTTAATGTTTGACTTTAACTTAAATTTACACACAAACATCTTCAAATATTTATTAATTTTATGTTGAATAAATTTGTTCACAAATTTTTCCATATTATATTTCAAAAGTACCCAACAACTTTAATGCACAGTTAGACATATCAAATTCTGAATATCTTCTTGATTGGTAGAAGGAAGTCAATCCACTTTTGCTATTAAAAACACGTGGTCCATTATTCATCGGTCGTTTTTAAACGTTTATTATCTACAACCGGTTCTTCAACAGGTGTAATGCGTTTTTGAAATCTGGAAGCATTTCTTATGAGTTTTCTTGGTAAAGCTCTATTCTAATTGAAGCCAACAAATCTGCCTGGTCGTGCAAATTGGGTCGAAAGGAAGCACATGTCGCTGAAGACCCAGATAGAAACATTTCAAGTCGTCATCAAACTTGATTACCACTCGCCACAAATGTCTTCATTATTAATTTATTAGCGAAATAAAAACGTGGCTGTCACTTTTTGTAATAAAAATGCAGGCAACTTGGTCACGCCCGAACAGTCATAGTTTCAACGAACTAATATCATTTTAATTATCCGACAGCAGCCATAACTTTATTTCGTATTTTCTCACACTTCATGACTTCATGGTGCGAGAGGAATTTCATGCTCATCTTCGGGACATCCATGTTCCTAAATTGCTTTTCTTTGTTATGTTGGATACGACATCTTTCGTATTAAAAATAATTAAATAGTCAAAGAAGAAATAATAAACAAGTTTTTTATAATATCTCGACATTGTGCCATTAAAAGTTTCCATTTTAACAAAGCGTGCGCCATCAATTTGCGTTGAGATTTCTCGGAAAGATCTTACTTATTTCGAAAAAGTTTCATAGATGATAGATTTCTTTGATGAATGTTTTCTTTGACTTATGACTTATATATTACAATATGTATTTTTTTTTTCCTTTTATTTAATAATCTTACTAAGAAACTTGCTCCGACTGAACTTCTCTCTCCGAATCTCCGTCTCTCTCCGAGTTCAACATACAAAAGTGCTCTTTCTGAATCACTGGAATTCGCTCGCAAATACGCGATCATCCTACCATACAGGTTAAAATCCATATTCGTTATTGGACGTAAGCAATTTCCAAATGAGAGATTTTTAATAAAAGGAAAGGTTTTTTCATGTGATGGTTTCCCATGAAATTGGAATAAGAATTTTAGATAGGAGATAGGATAATGAGTCACAATTTTAAAATTATATTTTGCACCATATTCGATCGATCGACTAGAAATATGAATATTTTCAATCTCCTAATTTTTTCCAGTGATCTGGATTTGCCTAAATCCAAACCTAAACCGTTAAATGCGAGTTCAAGATTTAAACCATTATGCCGACACTAAAAATAGATATGTTTATTAAGGATTTTTATTAAATATACCCATACTGTGATGATATCAAATCGGTCCTCTGCAAGAAATGCATTTAGCCGTATAGAATTTAATTCGCTCTCGTTATGCACTTGATTATCCTTTTAATGGCGCTAGATGTGATCGTTATTGTGGTGCATTATCCTGGTTTTATTATTTTTTTATTCAAATTTCATGCGGCGAACTGTAATAATAACTTCCATCACGTTTTCTGGCAACGTTCCCGGATGCTGTGATCTCCGGGGGCCAACCAAAATATTCTTCAGTGACATATTCACTTATCTCGGATGAAGAAGAAGCGTGCTCTGTGACATTCTAACTGCATCGTGACAAAATATTTTTCAAATGACAAATTAGCTTCTTTTGAATGCAACAAATTTGAACTGAAAACGAAATAAACACATGTTCGTTCTGACACGATGTCAAATATTTCATTTTTAAATTGGATCCAAAATATTTCATGTTTTCGATAACTTCGAAGATTTTATTCAGATAATTGCATAAATGTTATAATTTATACAAAATATATACACAAAAATATATAGACAAATCCGCCAGACTAAGTGTTACCAGTATAAGCCATTTCATAGTTGCCGTTAAATAATAATCATTTCTCGGCTAAATAGTAATTTATTAGAATTCAATAGTTTATAAATTTCCATATTTAATGGCAATATCGAACAACAATCGACCATGAGTATATAAGCATCGGCTTTGTTCATGATTTGAGACAAATACCAAAAAATAAATTGGAAATATTTACATCCGGTAATCTTTGTATTGATAATGTTTTATAATAATATATAGATATGATGAAATATTGCATCCAATTGTTGCATATTTTTTATTCGATTAAAATTTTTGTTGTTAAGCCCATAGGCGAAAATTCATTTCCTTTGTGTTCCCATAATCTAAATAACAGCAACGTTTTTACTATGAAAGTGCATTTTCGTGTCATAATTCCACACGGAGTCGTCAAATGCTACCCCTTTTATACAGCGTTTCCACATGTTTTTTTTTATGTATATGCCCAAAAAGATCGTATAAATTCACTTAATTTTCGATGGGGTAAAAACGAAAATCAGCTAAAATTGACAATGTTATTATAGTATTTCACGTGGAAAAAAATGTATACATTCTGTGATATTGTATTTGGAATTATGTAATTAATGTTGTCAAATCTATTTCATATAGCAACACTATGTTGGTGTGTCTCTATAATATTAGATTAGGGTCATAAATTCACTCTTTGAAGTCCGTTAATATTTTTCAAATCGGTAATGTCCACATTAATGTGACTGTATCGATATCGATTTATTTATTGATACACCGTGGAGTTGGATATTATTTCGGTCGTATAGATCCCCTCATCTCCATTAACATAATGATGCTGGGATCATAGTCTCGATCGATCTCCATAATAATTATTATAGCTTAACTAAACGACGTTTATTTGATCGGGTGGAGGAACTGCACCCACATTGATGACAATCTCTCGACGTACGATGTTGTCACTCTGTCGGAATCCATCCGATGCCTATCAGTTTTATGGCGCGGTAATCTTGGGTATTTGTTTCTCTCAGATGGTCTCCAATCTCTTTGGAGTGGTGTGTTATAGGTCTTCCTACGCTGATGGCTTTGTATTCCTATCACGTATACTGGAACCTTTCCTTTTGTATTGCTTTGGCCACGACGATAGTTTATAATTACGGCTCGGCGATACTTCAGATGCTCGATTGTATTTGATGCAACAGTTTGCCACTCCTTCATGCACTTCTCAAAGTATGGTGATGCTTAAATGGGAAAAAAATCGACTTCTTCTTGAACTATTTTGAAATGGTTGTATTTCTTCTTGAACTACTACAAAACTCATTTTGTTGTAATCAATATGCAATTTATCTGCTAAGAGTCCTGCACTATGTCCGATCACATCAAGTATTGAGAGATTTTGAATACATAACATAATTGAAGTTTTATTGTATTCAGATATAGTAATAATTGAGGGTTAATTTCGATGGAAACAAAACTAATGATTACTAAACATTCGAGAACTTTGAACGATATGAGAATTTATCCTTCTTGGCCTTTTTATTCCCATCATATATACAGGATGTTTTGCACATGGACCGACAATTTTTTTTGGGGATTAGGGTAATCTTTTGCTACGTTTCACACAAAAGCCATATGTCGAAAATGTCAGGGTTGTCGAAATAGATTTTTTTCGACATTTTGAAAAAATATCCAAAATTTCACCTTTAAATCGTCTTATATTTTAATAAAAACTGTTTTTGTATTTTGTAATGTATTTTTTATCTAAATAAATCATTATTATATGCAATTGGTTCAAAGAAAATTACTTTTGAGCCTTCAAAGTCACAAAAAATGTGCAAACGAATAAGAAATGTCAATTTCTAAATTATGAATTCAAACAAAAAACGAACCAGTATTTTGAACTTAGTTTAGTTTTAATTTTTTTTCTAGATTATATCCTTTCCAAAGATATGCTACATGTCATACAAATAATTCAAAAAGTCATTAAACTTAAAGAAGTTCAAGTTTGGCAGGGTCAGGGTTACGAAAATTCTTTTGTGGACAGCTAAGGTCTTATAAATTAATGCTTTTGCACGTCCCTAGATAAAGAAATTCAATGGTGTCAGGTCTAGGGACCATGCGAGCCACGGAATAGGAATAAAATATAACTATTTAAGGATAAAATTCCTAAACCAATACAGTAAAAAAGTGATAAGTAGTTATATGAACAGAAAAAAAATATTTGGATGGCAGAATATCAGTGGTAGGCTTGCCTCGAACAAAAAAGTTATTCGCCAAAAATGCCTTCCATGAAATGCCCTATTTTGAATTTTACTCATTAGGCAAATTTTTAACATTCAACTAGTTTATATACGCATACATATTGGGGTGCTTTCATATTGCAATTTTACAAATGCTGAATGAATGGTCTATTTCAATTTACATCAACTCTATTCACATCAGGTAAAATTGTGTGCCAGATTAGAATTTGCATCAATGATTAACTCATCTTGTATATGTATTCGCATTTTGATACATTTCGTTCAGCTCTCGTACATAATACATTTCAAGCCTAATCTCATTCATCAAATTCTACAACGCCAAAATAAAAAAAAACTCAACCTTTTAAATACGTGATTCATATATATGAGTCACTACCGTGTTGCTTACACGCGCAGATTAATTTCTATATACAAAAATGAAACTTCAATTTCACATGGAACTTCACCCCTGGCCATTTGTAATTATTATCTATCCATTGTGAGCGTGGATATTTACATTTAATAATATGTTCGACATAATTGTTTCGCTCGCCGTATGAAAGCCTTTTTGTCTGGTCGATCATTCTCGTAATCTTGCTGGTTCTTTACAGTTTATCAAGGCGGGCCCCACTGTCAAATAAAGCTAGAAATTAGCATTTTAAAATTGATGTAACACTACGAAGCGTTGCTCATGTTTTGTCCCATTAACACTTGACCGTATCCGGAATGCGGAATCCATTCCGTTTTGAATTGCCCCATATTCATCAGCGCGGGGGTGATAAAATTCGATTTAAAAATACGCATGACACAATTTTCGGACATTATAATCATCGACAATGATCGATAATGGTAATAGTTTCCTATGAATAAATTAAAAATCGGTTAAAAGTAACACAATAAGTTGTACTGGGATTGCTCGTTATAACCGTAATAAATAAATTAACCGTTTTTATATAGACTTTCAGGCAATGCAAGATTGCATAGAACCAAGTGTTAGTATAATGTGTAGTGGGTAAGATGTAGTTACTCACTTTTGTAATAAAAATTCAAGTTCAAATATGCTTTTTATATGTACAACACAAGAATATTGAGTTGATGATTTTTTTTTATGTTAATGGGATATTTATTTAATGATGACGTGATGAGCTCCTTTAACGTATTAATTTATGCAAATATTTTGGACTCAATTAAAATAGCGTTATCTTATTGATTTCCGAAAATTATTGCGACTATCTATTTTTGATTCACCGCGATAAAAAATGGATATTTTTTACGATTAACGTCTCGGAGAGTTGGTGAAGCAATTAAATAGATAATCCTGGTGTCTTGTATTAGCATTTTATCTTAATCTTGATTGATGTCCATGATTGTTTTCGCCGGGTGACATTTTCTGGTAAAAACCGCAAATGGATATAAATAGCTGGTATCGCCCACGAATCCAATTGGTATTCGTCCTGCGACAAAGGCTTGTTTATTTCAAGGCTCTATGATCCCATCAATATTTTTTCCTCATCCCATGTTGGCAGGACGAGCCCGCGGATTTCACCGAATGTACGGCAATATCATATCTTCATTCCGACAGGGAAATGATTACGCCTTTGTTGATCTTACCACATAATAACTATGCAAATCATTTCAATATTTCGGTTGAGCGAATCCCTTTTATGAGAGATTTGGGAACGTCAACAGCCATGGGGCGAACAGCCTTTGGACGGATGGTTGGACGGATGGATGCCTATGCGAGCTTCAACAACATTAATGTGCGAAAATCATGTTTGAATACATCACCCTTTGACTGTGTTCATGTGAGACGTGCGAACACGTCCGAATTATTGGGCCCTATTCAATTTGGATTTTTCATCTGGAAAAACAATTATTTTTGGCATGTGAAACAACAGGGAGTTGTGATGAAGCAATTTAAATTATAATCAGAGATTTTTCATTTAAAAAAATATATTCGAAACAATCACCTTAAGATGAAGTCAATATTTCATCGTTTGAGATATGTGATACCTTTTAAATACTTGCCCTTAAGCTAAGAAGCATAATATCGATTTTTTCATGAAGGTACACAAAAAATATTATTCGCATTTGATATTCGATCAGGTGATGCCATATTAATAAGATCTGAGAGAATAGTTAATGGCCATTTATCTCATAGAAATATTCTTGTTTCCGTTGAAAAAAGTTCTTGCGGTATCGATATAATTCTGGAAAACAAATTTAATGACAGATATAAAAGAAACGTTTCTTGGCATAATATACAAAGTTGTGGTTAAACCGGGTTTATTTTTTTCTCTATTGTAGGATCATTCTTATGAGTGTTTTATTGATTTCCACATATAGCTAATTTAGGATAAAATTATTTGAATGGATTTTATTATGGATAGGAGAAGGTTTGTAAGAGTGAGAGTGAATAGCAAAATTATAATTATTTTGATTGTTACCGCAAATCTGTTAATTTTCTAGAATATATTAATTATTTCTATTAAAACTGCATTAAGGTGATTGATTGAACACTTTTTTCATAATCTGGATTAGTATCTGAATAATCAAAGTCTAGGATCAAACCACTTTACCAACAGTTTACTATCAATAATTATTTAAATTATTAAGTAAATATCTGATAAAGGTCCTTAAATGTAGTAACTTAAACATCTTGTGCTCAAATGAAAAATCTTATAAAAGTGGTATAAAAAACAGTTCCATATAAAAAACCGAATAGCATTTAAAATTTGGCAGACTTGATACATCTGCTAGAATTTGCAGCCCCTTGGCAATAACAACAGTTTATGCCTCCTAGAAAACTTTAATAAAAGGATTGTAAAAATAAATTTGTGATATTTGGATTTTCATCGAAGCTTACCATTGAAACATTGTCGAATCAGAATTGTATATTCCCATTGTGCAACTGGAAATTAGTTAATTTAGCATCTGCGACAGACGGCGCCGATACGTGTCCAGATTTACAAGGTGCAATAATAGCTAAAATGTTTAGCAGCAGGGGATGAAGGTGAATATATTCTCGTTTGGGGGGTTGAAAAAAAATCTGCGTTTTTAGAGGATTTTTTCACTCAAAATTCTTGCTTTGTGTTCGAAATGATTCACGATGAATAAACAAAAAAAAACTTGCACGTTTTCCATTGGAAAGTAGGCAAAAGAGGCACGTATTCAAAATATGGTGCTACATTATTTCAAATAAATTTTCTGAATGCTGCTTCATCATCTTTTTCCCCTTTGAATTTTTCAGTTTTGGTTCGCTCATTTGGACAAAAACGCTCATTACGTAGCAAAATGAATTATTGATCGGCGTCGATTTTTACTCTTGAATTGAAGTAGTTAATTTGAAACGATCCATTGTGTTAAAAAACGAGTAGTATTTTTTAAAAAAAACTTTACGGTATATAAATTGCTTGAATTTGTAGTAAATGTTAGGTATTTATTTACATAATTAAAGTCTGTTATCTTCGGTAAATAATGGTAATCACCGTCCCGTTCGTAATTTCTGTTTTTGTATAAAGCCCAGTGGCATAGTTACACCCACATTTCAAAAGTTAGGTTCTACCTGCGCAAAGACATTAACCCTTACTGTTTCGTACATATTCAAACCATGTAAAATATCTTAGAATACAGTGCGATAAAGAGTATTAAATATTTGAGTAAAATCAAAATTTGAATCCGCCAACAATCAGCCGATGTATTCTACTGAAAAAAAAGGACTTGCATACAAGCGGGATACATGTAATACATAATAAAATATCTACTTATAATTGTCTATAAATCTAGAATTTGAAATAAATTTTCAACGTAATACTTTTTGAATTGTGGTATTCGTTGTTCTATTTACAATTTTAATTGGCAAATCTTTGTTTAAAATGCGTTCGAGTCGTTCAAAAGTTCTGTAAAATTTGCGATATCCTATCAATGACTGTTATAATAGAACCAAGAAAGAATTTGGTCAGCTCACAATCGAAGAAATCGATTAGGGTTGTATTTGGTGATCTTTTTTTTCAGTTGCATCCATAATTACCTTAAACTCAAACTTAATTCCATATCCAAATCTGTGATATTATATTTGTAGAAAACGAGCTTTTCTTCTTTTCAAAAGCGATATGCCATTAAAAAAATACAATAGTATTAAATTGTAATATGATGTAATATTTAAAGCGAAACGTGCACATTTACTCATTGTTTTTGTTAAGTTTATGTTAAAAACCTTTCTTTGATTCATAAATTCGTAGGTGGAGACAAACAAAATGTATACGTTTCATTTATGGTTTTATTAAAAGGAAAGCGCAATGTTTTATTCAATTCGACATTATGTAAAAGGTTATAAATATTTCCTCAGAGGTTCTCTCTTTTCTTTTGCAGTGGAAATAATAGCCTTTCGCCTTATTAATAATTATGAAAGTCCAAATATATGTTTGGCAAAAGGTTAAAGCCGCCTGTGGTTCACGTAGTAGGCTCCGCTGTCATATCACAGGCAAAGGCCGACAAACTACTAACGCTCACATAAAATCGTACGGATAAAGTTTTCCCGTGTTTGCAAGGACGTGATGAAATTTTGATTTAGTGTTTTTTCCCACCTTTTCTACCCCCTGTTTTCGCCAACCCTAGATGCGGGGGTGCCAAAACTTGGACGTTTTTCCTTCTGCGCGGTGGTCGGTTATGTTGTATCGTTTTTATGACCCACCCTTAAACGCCCGCTGAAATATGTGCGTGGCGATTATTTTTCGCACGTTTTCCACAGTAAAATTTTCAGACAATAACCGCGCCGTATCGTTTTTCAAAGTTACGATTAGAAATAACGTCGGCTTCCAGCGGATATTTTTATAACACTCTTTTATTAGAAAATGTCTTAAATCAAGCAGAAAAAATAAACAAACAGATTTAGGTCAGCTTGAATAAAATAGCCAGTTGCATAATTCTCATATTAAAGCTCAAGAGCTACCCAAGTTTTAAGATCTTTAATATTATTTTGTTGATAAGTTACCATTTTGATATTCTCATGGAAACTTTGAGACTCCTTCTTTATTTTATACCTAAGAATCTTGGCTACCAAATTCTTCAACACATAATTAAATCAGTGTTAGTTCTATCTCAAAGAGCTTAATTTCTTTCATACGCTAAGAAAATGTAATATTAAATCTTTTAGCACTCCTTATTCAATTCCTCAGCATTCCTTTCATGGGTATAATTCTGAAAAATATAATTAATTAAAGGGGATGCCTTATATGGTTATATTATAGCTATAAACATTTTTGCAAATAAAACTTCTGAGTAAATTCTAATAAAATAACGTTTATGAGGTACGCCATATCAATCTATTTAAATCGCCAAAAAAGGTTAATTTTTAATATTTCAGCATTGAAATTCTAGATAACGTGAAAAATGGATTTGACAATATAACTGTGTATACAGGGTGTTTTGCACATGGACACATAGTCCCTATGTTGATATAATTATTTGTATGACATGTAGCATATTGATGGAAAAAATTAAATTCATTGTATTCCAGGCAAAACTCTCTACCTTTTAAAAATCGCAATAAGTTAATATTTCATATTTAAAAAGTGGTATTATAGATAGTCTGACAGTGTGCTGATAACATTTGGTTTAGCCAATGATTTTAAATATTTTCGACTTTGTGGTTTTTATATTTTGCTGATATTTGGCATTAAATTGTACGAATGATCAATAGTTTCGACGTTGGACTGAAATTCACACCTTTCAAGACACAATGACAAATGCGATTTGTTTAATGCATCTTTCGTGTTTCAGCTCTACGTCCGTATCCTCACAAACAAACAGACTCAAAGATTTCCTTCGATAGAATTTTTATTACAAATTCTTAGCGCAAATGTATCGTCTAGCCGACGGTGTAAGATGCACTCGAAATGGGTCAACGTTTTTTTGCAAATCAAGGAAAGCTCCAACGTACGTAAAACATCTTATCGCCACAGTAGGGGATATCTGGCACAAAGGCTTAGAGTCTTAGCAGAGTAAATTCCGTGTATCTAGCCAAGGTTTCAACTGCTTCAGTTCTGGCTCGGCCTCGGGCTACCGATATTTAAATGCAAATACTCCGTGCAACCTGGAGAGCCTTAATCGCAGATAAGGAACCTATACAAAGTTCTTGAATAAATTTTGCGAGAAGCGTTTATTTTTAAATATCCTTTTTTCGTCGAAACTTTTCCGACATTCTTATAATTTAGGAGTGCTCCTTAAATGATTTCGCGATTTTCGCCGTTAAATTCTGAATGAATTTTTCGAACATTTGTCTTACATGTTTGTTAATAGACATTGTTGTAAGAGTGCTTTTGTACGAATTTTACATAGTCATTAAAATATTTTATATGTGCGGAGTTTGCAAGTTTCCTCCGCGGACATATATCCTTGCTTGAGACAGAAGCAGAACGCATTTGGTATTCCAGCTATGCCCTTGTCGTCTCATCTTCTTTATTACATCTAACCGAGGCATTTGATGCTGAGATGCTTTAGAGATCATCTCGGTGAAGTTGACATTCATGAGGGCACGTCATAAAATGAAATTAACATTCTTTCCTTAATTTTGCACAGCCGAGAAGATTGCACCGTTAATAATGGAACGATCTCGGGAAGTTTTATTTCGGCACCCCTTTTTTATTAGCATGCAGCCATAAAAAGCCGAAATGAAATTACCGGATAAAAATGCCAGAGATGTTGTGCATAACTCATTTTAGCCATTATATACGTTAATTCTGTTTTGGTTGCCATTAAAACTGCATGTGTTTTGAATGCGGCAACTTCTAATAGACTGCAGTCGGCCCTCAATGCGTGGGGATGTATTTAATTTACTATCTTATGTAAATATTTGATTTAAGCCTTGTATAAATATGGATTGTGTTATATTTTTGCCAATCATTTGTCTGCTTTACAGTGCAAATATAGATGATGGCTGTCATACTGTCATATGTAAGCCACAAGAACAAACATCAAATATTTGGTATGTAGCTTAACGTAAACGTCTGTTATGCGTGTTTAAAATTACATAAAAACGTTAGTTCTGCTATCACGTGAAAACGCGAATCCGGAACGTAATGTGTTTTTTTCCGATCATCCAAATTTGTTGGTACGGTGATTTTTTTCCATAATCTGGAATTGATTCCGAGCCTTTAAAAACAAAGGTCCCAAATCAAAATACCATCCATAGGTAATAGATATTTTCAATAAAATAAATGAAATGTCGAGTGCAAAATTGTACTTGTCGAACTGAATGCTACTGGAGTATGGAGCTCATGGATGTCCAAATCCGCTGGTGTGCTCTTCCTCGCGTCTTCGGAAGCTCTCGTTCCTCTCGCTGTTGTCGGCGCGAGCCACAGTTGCGGTTCAGTTCTGTCTGCAGACCGCCTATTGTTAAAGGCCGCCGCGGAACGGGAACATTTATCTTGGCACGGTGTGCGGAAAGGCCGCAGGATATTTATGATCCCACTTCGGCATCCAAATATCAACATGCCCGGACTGCGGCTAATGCTCCCCTCGATACTTGCACCTTGCACACGATCCGATCACTATCGATTGTGTACTCTTTCCTTGTGTAATTAGAGCAAATACGAGCTCTGCTATCACTCGATTTATGTACTAAACCGGTGATGCTTTCCAATGATAGGAAATCATCACAGCTGGGTGTAATTCACCGCATAAAACGATTGATTGAAAACGGCAAACAGTGACAAAATTGGACACTGTTAATATTTTGGGACAAAAATATAACGGAAAATGGATTAATTCCATATAACTTTTCTTAGTGCTAGACACTGATATATTAACCTTGTTAAAACTTACGTCTTGTATCGTTATCTTAACTACACAAATTATTTTTGTTTTTATTCAAAAAGCTTTATACTAAATGTTCTATTCAAATTATGACCAAACGATCATTCTTTTTACATGCGAATACTGTTTAAGAAAGAAAATTGAATTATGTAATTTTATCGATGATTTGCAATAAAAAAATCTGTATGTTATTCAACAAACATTTTAAGATGTTTTTATGATATTTTTCTCAAGATATTAGGTGTCCCATAAGTTTCTTTCGTTTTCATATTAAGAAAAAAATAAACAATAATTTGTATTACATCAAAATTTATTGAATAATATATGATCCATTCTGTTCTATTAACTTTCTTCATCTCTCCGGAAGCCTCATAATACCTTCTTGCCAAAATTTCCCAGGTTTGTTGCCAAAATATTGATCAAGGTACATTTTTATATCATTTTTTGAATTAAATTTTTTACCATGTAAAGAATATTTTAATGAAAGAAATAAATAATAATCTGAAGGGGCAATATCCGGAGAGTATGGAGGATGAGGTAAAACATCACAGTCAAATGATAATAATTTATTTTTGACGAGCAAAGACACATGAGGCCTGGCGTTATCGTGATGAAAAACAGCGCCTCGTCTGTTCGCTAATTCTGGCCGTTTTCTGGCAATTGCATCCTTTAGATTGTCTAGTTGGAAACAATATCTTGTTGAATTGAGCGTTTCACCTTGCTGAAGTAGCTCATAATAAACTACCCCCTTCGAATCCCACCAAATGCATAGCAAAACTTTTTTTGGATGTAGGTCAGGTTTAGCTACAGTTAAAGCTTCTGTACCTTTAGTCCAAGACCGTTTGAACGTGTTATTTATTCAATAATGAGATATTTTATTCGAATGTATTAAAGGAAGTCTTAATGAAATCTGTTGTGTGTATAAAACGATTCTTCTCGAAAAAAAGAAGATTTTCATAGCGTTTAGACTCATCGGTAATTCTTGTGCAGCTTAAAAACTAATTTAATGAAGTTTCATTCGATCGCTGGGATGGATTTTATAAGAGTTTACTTTGAAATTTGCATGAAGAAGGTAGCGTTTTCAATATAGCATGGCGGATGCGAAGTAATAGAGCTGAGACTCTCGACTCTTTTTAATTGGAATTTTCCCGGAGCTCCTTTTTGCTCCTTCGCTTTGCACATTTTGTGGATTTTCTCAGATCACTGCTCTTCTGTGCATTCTCCAACTCGAATCCGGAGACCACATTTGTCTTTCTTACTGCCAATATTGAACCCTTCCGTGCGAGATGTCTTATTTGTCTGCGCCCTCTGAACTGCGAAAACCCATTTTTAGAAATAACGAACTATCATATCGCGTTGCAACAGCTACATTCATATGATGTTGATAATACAGTTTTTTTGTTATTAAAAATTTGTATCGTATTGATGTCAATTTGTTTATTGCAAATAATTTCATTCTAGATTACAGATAAAGGAGAGAATTTCATACTTCTGAACATTATTCAAATTATTCATGCCTACTTATGTTTATGAATGACAAAATGACTGAATTTGAATGCTTCTCAAGAGTTTGTCGTATTTTTATTGCAAAGTAATATTGAATGCGTATAAAAAATCGCATGCAAACTCGCACATATATAATCTAAGCAATTTAAATAAATTTTAATAAAAGGCATAACCGTCATGTCGATACAACCTGTGATTATGTAAATGACGATTGTTGTTTCTATTGATATTTGATGACACAAAATGGCGCACGCCATTTTATGAGGGGCATACGTTAAGATAAGCGATTCTTTTATTTATTTTTTTATTCTTTCGAATAGGTTCCTCGGCGGTTATTACCTCCGGCTGGGCGACATTACCATACAAATCCGTATCTATTACATCTGTATTGTTGTCGGCTGCGCATACGTTACGAGTGTACGCAGATCGGATCGTCGTAACAGGCGTTATCATACATTGCTTACATTATTACAGGCGCTACGTGGCCTAACTAGTCTGGAATAAACAAATACACGTTTGATTTGGACATCTGTGGGCGGGTAACGAACCGCAGACCACCGATCCGACAATGTGTGCATAATTCTCAAGTGGGCGGTTTTACTAATAGGGCAGCTAAAGGGTTAGCCCGTGTCCGCGAAGAGTTCTTGATAAATATGCATGCATTCGGTGCAGTATCGTAACAATTAATTATTGCAATATTAAGCTGCTGCCCTTTTGTGTTTTTGCTGAGGCGTAGGTGGATGCTGCGATTAAGACGATTGTTCATTTACTACCGATTCATTTCATTTTCATAACGATGCCGATGAAATTAAGATTCAGATTATATTTTAACATCTTAAGATATTTAAAGATCGTTTAAAGATTCCAATTAGTTTAAGTTACCCAAATTTCTTCGATGAATGAAATGAAACAAGAAATGAGTTTACAAAATATAACAGCTTATTTATTGTGCACAACATAGAAGTGTTTGTATTAAAAGGGTTGAAGTAAGAAACCGAAGTGTAAGAGACGGAGTTTGATTCTTCACTTCATAGAGTGATCTAACGCGTGCTCTACACCAGTGCTCCGCAACGTTTTCTCACCTACGGCACACCAAAGCTCTTCTTTAAATTTCGCGGCACACCAAAAGCCAAAAATAATAGATATTGATTTATTTATTTTTAAACAGCTCTCCCCATAGTACATAAAAAAAGGCTCTAAAAGGGCCTAAATATTTTATACAATTTTACAATAAACTTATTTTTTTTATTTCCTATGTACACATACATAAAAACTATACTATATTTACTTTTGTGCAATCTTAATAATTATTATAAAATAATGACCGATTAATGTGATACCCGCTTTTTTCGATTCAAAATTTTCAGCCAAATTTCTAATCAGTGTTCCTAAAATATCGCTTGACATGTCGTGAATAAGTCTTTTAACAGTATCGACAGACAACGAAACTTTATTTATTTCTTTAACATCATTGGGCTAAAGCATAAGTCGAATAACTTCCTTGCATTCTGGTTTAATAAGTGTTTCGCCGATGGTAGCAAGCTTCAAAGGCCTTTTCAGAAACCGGCCGAATTCATAAATTGTTTCTGTTTTTAATTTGGTTCTAAACGCCTTTGAAAATAATGTTTATCCTTTTTGACGCAACTGGAATGGTTTGAATTTAGATGACGATTTAATTTATTGGGTGCCATTGCTTCGTTTGATAGCTGTTCGCTGCAAATGATGCACTGTGGCTTTGGAGCTGTTTTATCACCACATCACGAGAATCTATATTGAATGTAGTCTTCGTTGTGCTTCATTTTCACAGTCTTCTTTGGCATTTTTGCAATGCTGGATTCTTCCTGGACCTGCGGCTACCGAGTCCCTCGTAACATCGGCGAGAAGGACTCCACAGGGTGGTGGTATTGAATTTCAAAGACGATTTTTTCTCCTCAGTATGCTTATTTGTTCCACTTTGAACAGACTGCAGCTGCGAGGCGTGGAATACCCAAACTCGAGCTCAGAAGTGAGTCTAAACTCAAGCTTTCAAGGAGAGGACTTCGCAGTGTAAAATTAAATATTAATCACATGAAGAACGCATAACCATACAAAATTCATTAACACAACTAATAGTAATGAATGGTAACTACTGCCGTAAGACGAGTGAATGTGACGTAGCACGGTAACACGACTAAAGTAGGCTGATCGGTTGGTAATTTGTGGGATAGTTGCTATCCTTGCCTAGTTTTGGCAAAGAAAATGGCTGGGAAATACATCATATTTAGGCACGCATAAAATATTTTACTTATATGAATGGCAGATTTTTTTATTATCGTATTTTCGATTATGTCAAAACCCAGGGACTTTTTGTTTTTTAGTTTTCTAATGATTTTTGTTATTTCTAAAGGAGTTACCAATGTAATATTGTGCATATCATTATTTGAGCTTTCACGGAAATCCCTAATTGACTTTTTTAACAGCTTTCTTTGTTTTACTGTCGCTCATATTTTCGAAAATCTTGTGATTTAGGCACAAGGCTCTAAACCCTCACTCTTCAACGCTGTTATTTCCGAACGACCCCAAATGTTGGAATATCACTTATTATTATATTATACACTATATTTGGATACAGTTTATGCAACAAAAAAATCTATTTTTTGAAACCGATACACGGGATGACCCCCTCTATTTCATATTCTAGATATAAGGATAGAAGTGAATAATGATTACAAGTAGTCAATATTGCATAGCATAAATGATAGCACTCTCTCTACCCACGAGCAGATAAAATCGCTGCTTAACTGGCGTTTAGTCAGTTCTCAGATCTTTTTTGATTATTTGAAATGCTTCTTATAGAAATAGATTTTTTCGCATTATTACGCCTGATGTATCAATAGTTTATTCCGCAACACTGAATAAATAGGCTCTCATTTAAATTAGTTTTCTATTTTGCCAGCGCTTTTAATTTGACTGCAATCAAAACGATTTAATCGATTCGAGATTTGAATGACTTTCTGATTTATCGACGCGGATTAATTCCATCAATCAAACTTTGCTCATATTTAATTACTATTTTGATCAGCTTCTCAATTGATCCGTTCGTTATTTATATAGGACATGTGGGTAGCTATTTGCTTTGCGTATGAATGTATTTTGTTGGACTTTTAACGATGGATTTTTATTCGTAGTCGTCTAATTTTATGCTCAGGGTACTTTTTGTCGTGTGCGAAAATAGAATTCGCGAACCAATAACCTTTGAAGTTACATCGTACGATGGATTTGATTAAATATCTTTCTGGCAATTCTATATAATTGCAACCTTTAAAGGTTCTTATATTTGGCGAAAATCCGCTAACGACACCCGCGATGGCTGTAATAGACGTAAACCAGACGAATCACTGGTAACATTTCATCAGTAATTGATGATGTATAACCGATGTTGGGGGAAGTCATTCACGCGAAAGTGCCCTTTAATTTGATTGTGCCCCATTTTGAGTGCATTCAATGGAGTCAAATACGATTTGAATGGCGTATGGTATCAAGTTAATGATATTACTTCTCCATTGGAATTATGGGAGTGCATTACAATAACAACTCCTCCTGCAGACGGCATTCTCTCTGATGGGTAATTCATTTAAAGTGCATTACGCATTTCTAATTTTGATACAAGGAGAGGCCATAAATTTGAAAAAGCACTTATAATTGATCTCTGATTTTAATATAATTATCTTCGGTATGGAAAAATTCAGCTTAAAGCGTATATGAACAATATATCAGCAGCTGCAGAATTAATTAAAGAAGACTTCGCTTTAAAGTTCGATTAAAATGTACGCGACCATGTCTAATAGTTAATGTGGACGTCATGTTCCAGAGTATTAAACAATGTGCATACATAATCAGGGAATGCATAATATATTCGGTCTGAAAATCTATCATGTCTCATCATTTTTTTAAATGCTCGATACTCATACCATAATATTGGTACATTCGCATATAAAAATATCAGATGTTATAAATTAGCAAAATGATTATGATCTACTTTTGCCGAAATGTCTTTAAAATAAAATCTAATATAATATTAATTGTATTTATTATTTATTTCCATCATATGCTATGCTAAATTATTTTTATAATATTCTGGTATTCAATAAGGTCAAAATATTTTTCATCGAAATATACATTCTGCGTAAATTTAAGATAGGAGATATATAAAAATGATCCACCTGGAGTAACGTATTTGCATAAGAATTTTAGGAGGGGTTGAAAAAAAATTACATTTCGACAACTCTGCCTCTTAGGACATAGGGTCTATGTGTGAAACGTAGTAAATGACTCACTTAATCCCCAAAAAAAATTTGTCGGTCCATATGCAAAACATCCTGTATATACAAAGATATTTCTGAACTGTTTGATTGGTCTAATTTTCTATTTATAATCACAAAAATTCATGATTTTATCTGAATTGATGATGCGAAATTGCTCAATTATGGCAAATCAATGACGTTCCATATTCTATCATAAAGTACGGCCTTTTCTTAGTATCTGAGTTATATATCCTACCAATGAAAATATTGAGAGCTCATATTAACACTCAATTAATATTTGAAAGTCGAAAATGAAATCATTTAGGAGTAAAAGTCAATTTATAAGAATGATGCAATTTTAAATTTCAGTATATTGAGTCCTCTCCCCCAATATATTCATTGCATACAAAAGACGCTTTTCAGCATCTCATTAATTTAAATTTTCGGAGAGCTCCAAAAGCGAGCCTGAATTATGTGAAAATTATACCCGGTCCATCCTGTGCTCATCATTTTCGCGCAAAAAATAGTTTCTGCAAATTGTTGAACATATTTTATGGCAACCATAACGATGGCTTCTTAGCGAACGGAACGTGTAAAATTATACAGATATCATGGGCTTTGTTCTCCCGTCAAGTGTCTCCATTTTTCATTATATCTTATTATTCGGGCCTGTCATCTGGTGGATATGGTATGATAATAGACAAAAGGTAAGCCATCAAAAGGAAGGGCATAAACAGAAGTATACCAGGATTAGATTTATGTCAACGACGGGCCTTTTCCTTACATCTCCTACAATGGTCTTAAGGAGGTGGTGGCGGTATCACAGCATCACAATGCTAAATTAAATGATACTACATTGTGTTTACTATTCTCGTATAAGAGATAAAAGTATTGTTCGAGCCTCTGAGGTCGGCTAATGCGAAAAAGAAACATGCTTTGTTTAGCGCTGGGACAACAGGACGCAGTTAATTGATAAATTTATTCCTAGATTGTTTTCTAAATTCCAAATATACAGTATATAATTCCTCCATTTTGTTTTCTAAATTTTAGAATCAATTTACCGAAATAGTTCTGATTTTGTGGCCTGCGTCACAATCAACACTTACATCAAGAGTTAATTTATATTTCAATCAAAGCGATTACAGAACTAATCGACGACACTAAAAGAAAGTGTATGACACTTATTGTTTATTATTTTTATACTGCTAAACATAATCGGTTCTCAATTGCTGCTTTTTAAATTTGGCTTGAATTAATTGAACGTATATCTAACGATATTGTAGCTTAAGCGGCTAAATTCTGAAAATTCATTATTTCAATAAGTTCTGTATTATCTGCATTTAAGAAGTTTCTATAACAATTCGACGATGGTTTATCGAGGATCTGATTTAAACAATGTTATCAAAATTTAAGATTCTTTTCGACCTATGTGCATCCTTCGAGTTTCTGTCGCCTTCTTCTAATTAATGCCTATTATAGATTTCTTCGGTTTCCTATGTTTATTTTTATTTTCGGTTGGGGGTTTTGTTAAGTATGTTTTGACTCATAGTGTGAGATGAAAACATCAATTGTACTTTTCTCGAAATTGGCTATTAAATATTCATTTGCAGCGTGCACCATGAAATGGATGTATGACGTACGACACGTGCCAGACACGTGTCATAGGGTAAATGGTACATGTCAGGTTGTAGGCTGTCAATACACATACATACAATATGTTGAATATATTATAGTAAATAATATATATAGATATATATAGTAGTAGTAGTAGTATTTATTTGAATTTTCCCTCTGAAGCTTTTTTCTCGATTCGTATGCAGACTTGGAGTAGGTATGATTATGCATTCTTATGCACTTCCGCATCGTTCTGTCATACTTAAATCTAGTATCTCTTGAGGTTTCGAGAGCTTAAAATGAATATATTCATGCATTAAAACGTTGCACGTGGATATGAAAAGTAAAATTCTGTATTTTTCAACCCTTTTTGCTTCAATGTATCATTTGAATATAGCAGTATTATCTATTAAATAAATATAAAACATACTGTTGGTATATTAAAATTACTTTTCTTGTGTCCTTGAATGCTAGAGATATTTTAAAATCTTCTGTCAGATTCATTAGATATTCACCTGCGCGAAAGTTTTGTTGTTACTTTTATCTAAGCTTAACATAAAGCTTTTTTAATTAACTTTTATCTCAAAGCTTCCCTTTTGCTAAATTGATTCCCGGTAGCTATATTAACAATAAACAGCGATAATTTTTTAATTATAATTTAGTAACGATAAACTTTCTTATCCTCATTAAAGATCAGACCTTTAATAAAGTTAATCTTCAGACTTTAGTCGCTAAACGATGGTCTAAGATCGCTTGAAAGTTATAAGCTCACAAATTATTCATCGCTTACGCGTTTTTAAGGGCCTCACCTTTGCGCAAACAAAAGTTGCCTTCTTTTGTTAAGGTTTATTAAAAGCTCTAATGTTCTATATATACTGAAGACAAGGTAAACTCTTCCTAATCGCCTTTTATCCCAAGTTATGAATAAACCCATGTTATTTTTCAGATCGTCTTTAGTGCTAAAAGAGTTTTAAGCCACAAAATTAACAATACCCTGCATGAACGGTAATGTTTTGGAGTGCTCTTTTTGAATCTTCGTGTTAAATGAGTGGCCGTTTCATTTAAGAAATAATGAGAGATAGAAGTGGTGCACACTTCAGGGGTATTGGAGTGTATGCATCCTGCTTGCATTCGTTTATGCATCTTCTGCAGTCTGGTGCACGCACACCTGCGTTTGCTGCACCGTCTGCCATAACATTTGCAACTTCATGACATGGCCACCTGTGCAATCTGCCAAACTTTCATATGTTGTTTGCAAAATTCTGCTACATTCTCATAAGACTGGAAACATATTGCGAGCATCTTCAAGGATATGCATAAATTATTTGGGGCAAATATGGCATATTTAAAGCACCTTTAATATGTAATATATTTAAAAGAGACCATGTTTTAGTATAGTCGGTTCAATGTTTGATTCTATAATATCTGATAAATCACCGTACTAACAAAATTGAGAGATCGGACGTTAAAAATATTTCTGATCGAACATTTCGATTCATGTTTAGCCTGATGTCCTGATCCTCAAGATCTTGTAATCATATATAATAATGCATTTTGTGATAATTCATATTAATTTTTTCTTCATTTTGTTTCAGGTGAGTTTACTCTTCTCTGTTCATCACAAAGGAACAACGAAAGAAAATTTGGTAATATTTAATTTTATTCCATGTCGTATGGTACTCAACGCCTGGCTTAAAAGTCGAAGAGCTTTCGACTTCTGAAAATCACTCTGCTAAATTTGGATCGTAATATTTATACCAATTAGTTCCAAGAGCTAAACTACGAATGAAAAAATGAGAATTAATCGCCTTGTGATCATATGATCATACTGGTCTTTATTGAAAACATTATAGAAGCATTCAAAATCATAAATCAAAATTTGTATAATTAAAAGTTTTAAAATAGTCACTATATTGATCTTCGCCACATGAATTCGCATAGCATAGATACCCTTGTAGATTTTGAGCTTAAATCCGATTGTTGCGTATCATTCCAATGACCTTTTTGGTAACCGGTTTTATAATTTCGCGTCGGCTCTCATTTCTACCCTTACGATCAGCATACAGCCCTAAATATTTAAATTTGGTGTTTGTCTTGCCAAAGGGATGATCATTCGTTTTGATGTGTTCGTAACCGGTATTTCTGCAAGATTATGCGATTTAAATCCAATTGAATCCAAATTCCGACTGAGTCACTCAAATAATGCACAGTAGAATATCTTTTTAATGCAATGGTGTAACTTTAGATTTTGAAGATATGCCTCTCAAGTCATAAAAAAATGCTGTAGTTAATGGAAGCGGTTTTCAATCGTAAAAATTGAAGTTGCTGTTAATTCTTTAAGCAATATAACAAGTATATTTATGTTTCCGAGGAGATATAATTAAGATATTTAAGTATTTTGGCCCGGGGCGCTAAATGCATCTCGTCGTACGCACTTCCACTAAGCGCTCAAATGCAGGTCGACTACACTTTTGATTTAATTTCAGGAATTATTTCAATTTATCCGCATTTGGAATCACGCGATCCACAAGATTGAACTGGAATCATTAGCTACGTGTACGTTTTAAGTGCTTTCATTTTCCGCTGTTATAATAAGACAGAGCATGTTTTATTGTGTCTGGCAGTCATTATGCGTCTCCGGCCTGAAAGGATCTCTATATTAAATGGGCGGTTTAAAAACGATATTTAACCGTCTAATTCTAGATGTGGAAATCTCAATGATACCGTGCTTCAGTTCGCGTGATGGAGGAGGTTTCGTTTTCACTGAAAAATATACGATTTCCTTTCGTGCTTATCACACATTAAACTCCGAAGGAAGACATTTTCCCCGGAAAATGCCACTGATACCGTATATCTTGTTAAGGGGTGCTAAAAAAGCTCGGCTCGGTTGTAACGACTAAATTTTGTATCGGCGTTTTGAGATCAACTCATCCATACATAGCTAAATTTTAAGAAGATCCATTGTATAAATGTGTATCTTGAAATATTCCAGCTTAAATTTAGAATTTTGTCATGACTAATATTGTAATTTGAACGTTCGGAATCATCATCAAGAATAATTTAATGTTAAGATTTCATTGTAAGGATTGTATGTATGCCTAAATCGTTAAAAGTAGCAAACAATATTTGATTTAATCATCGTTAGTGTCAAACAACAATGCTTAAGAATA
This sequence comes from Stenopsyche tienmushanensis, assembly GCA_008973525.1. Classification (NCBI taxonomy): domain Eukaryota; kingdom Metazoa; phylum Arthropoda; class Insecta; order Trichoptera; family Stenopsychidae; genus Stenopsyche; species Stenopsyche tienmushanensis. The sequence continues at coordinate 3,434,044 of WACJ01000274.1, forward strand.
GTGCATTAATCCCCAATACAACCTAATACGATAACCCGGATCCTTTGAATAGCCGGATGACTACGATTATCATTACGCCATCAGACCAAGTCAAATCGAAAATAGCCTCATTATTACATATTTCTTAACAATATAGAGCCATTTTTTGCAAAAATTAATTCCACGTTAACATAAATTCAACCTTGGACACAAGCCTCATATTAATGTCACTCAAGTGGCATTTATCTTTTGAAAACATTTCATAATGACCATCTTTATCGCAGTGCTTATTAATTTAATTGTATGAAAATTGGCTCGAATTTACGTTAAAATATCAGAATTCATTCATTACTCCATCCGGTGTAATAAAATATCTTTCGTTGAATGCAAACACTAATTTAATCATGTACTATGTTGTGTTCTGAATGAGAATACTTGTAATTCTCAGGTGCATCGGGTGAAAAAAATGCATTAAAAATTACACGCATTGACTGCATAATTGAATCCAAAAAAATACAATGATTGCAGTAACATGCACTTACATTTATAAAATAGAACGCATATGACAATGCATTTAAATCGAGTAACAATGCGTGATTAAATACATTCAATATAATAACTGTATAATCCGCAATAACAACCGTGTACATAATTAGGGGGAATTTTTCCCACTCGAATGCTAATTAAACAATTATGCATTTGGTCTTAATTGAAGGGTGTGCTAAAATAATTACCTCCCACTGTTTGACTTCCGCTTTAGGGTAGATAACATACATCTAAACACCTAATTCAAAAGTGATTGAGCTTCCTGCTTTTTATTGTGGGTAATCCGGAAGAAAATCGCATACATTTGCATTGCATTACATATGCGTCATATAGAGCAACGTCTTGAATTATTTTTGTTAATCAAATTCAGGCATATATACAGACACTTATCAAATGATATGATAAATATGCTATGTATGTTTTAATACAATGATCTATAATCAAGACATAAATATATACATAATCAAAACTTATTTATTATTAGTGGCTAAAGTGGAAAAAATAAAAGTTTTCAAATCGAATATCAAAATGAAACTCAAAAGCCGACAATCCTATGTTTGTCATGACATATATATACAGGATGTTTGGCACATGGAGCGACAAAATATTTTTGGGAGTTAGGGAGATTTTTTGCTACGTTTCACAAATAGGCTCTATATCGTTAGTGTTAGGGTTGTCCTAATATTTTTTTTTAATATTTGAAAATAATTCACCTTTTAATCGTCATAATTTTTTAATCTGTGGTCGTAACAGCACAAAATAACTGTTTTGCAATGTATTTTTGATCTAAATAAATCATTATTTTATGCAATTGGTTAAAAAAATATATTTCTGAGCTTTCAAAGTCACAGTTGTCACACAAACAAAAATTTTGGTGCAGTTTACATAAAATTATAAATAAGTTATAAAATGTAAATTTTGGCTAACAACCGACCTTGCTGACCTTAAAATTAGATATATTATAAAAATTGGTAGAAATATTGGTGATTAGGTTTTTAAAAATAATTGGTTTTTTGTGACGATTTCCCTCATCGATCGTTATTTGTATCTGCCGTATAAAATGTATAGTTGAATACGCATAAGTATAACAATATCTGGGTTTTGTATAAAAAAATAATTCAAGTCGGATGGTTCATAAACAGTCCTTTGAGACCTAAAATAGGATGCTTACGATTATTTTTTACGTCCGGAAAAATTGTTATTGGGTCCGTTCACGTACACGTTTAAGTGCAAAAGATGTTTGTTTTGGTCGAGTAATAAACGCATAGAGTATATAGATCACCGAAAGGAAGGCTCTCGAGGATCCTCGTGGTGCTTTTATGATCGTTTTTATAACACTGTGACCTTTGGTGTGCGTTTTATTTCGTAGGCCGGTTTGTATGACGATTATTTTCGTGCGAGCGGCCCGTTGTAAATAATGAAGCATCGGGTGGTCCTGTCATTCGAGTCAGTGTATAACATGCTCACCTTATGACTGGGTAATTCTATACAAAGCCTTATCTGCCTTACACATCGTGTGCCATCGCTTTGTTTTCACATTTCTCCGATGAATAAGTTACCCCAGTCACACCACCATTGTTACTCCCGATTTTGGGTCTGATATGAAAGAATTTCGGATCGGGATTTATAGCGAGATATGCCTCGTTAACCTATTTCTTAGCCATGCTACGTACCTACACGTATAGACGCGCCACTATCTGCGAAAATCCAATTTTCCTATATTCATTCGCTTGTAGGGTATTATTTTGGATTAACGATCAACGCTATCTTCTTTTCTTATAACAAGGGTATCACGTTTTCATGTAAAAGTGATCATTTAATGAATGAAAGCGTTGGAATTAAAAATAGATAACTTATATCCGGATATATTGCAAATCAGTTAATTACTTCTAGGAAAAAAATATTAATAAGACCTATTTAATAAGCTGTATAATTCGCTTAGCCCTCGTATAATATATTATAGATTATATGGTTCCACGAAAACAGCATGTAATTTAAATATGTATTAGACAAATGTTTATTTATAATAGTTATTTGAGATATTTTACTAATATTAACCTAATTTTTCTTCATTGAAATTTTAAAAAAATAGCAATAAACGACTATTTCCTTCAATCGTTCTTCATTGGGAATGACAAGTTTTTCTACATACCGCGTAATTCAAGGGTCATTTTTGTCCCTTGAAACATCCAGTTTTACTTTAACGTGATATGTAGAATAGAAAAAGAACTATTTAAGGCGTCTTCTCACTTTAGGCGCCTCAAAAATAGGCTATTTTCACGATTTTTTTTCGAGGATTTTCGCTAAAAATTATGAGATAAAATGGATTTTATGTAATAAACACATCTTTCAAGTACATGAAAAAAAAATATTTTTATATTTTTGAACATTTATTATAATAAAACAGTAGCATCGAAAAACCCGTGTAGAAATGTTATGTTCATGGCTTGTTGATGGTATCTCCGAGATGGGTCATTTGAAACAAAAAAATAAAACAGTTTTAGATTCAGTATATCAGTGGCTATAGCGCGTATCATCAGATTTTTGATATTTGCGAAAATAACAAAATGGCGCACGTTTTACGAAAAAATAAAAAAAAACCGCGTTTTTTTTGCAGTTTTTTGTAAAAAAAAATTACTTAAAATCAAAATTTCAAAAATCTGATGATATGCACTATAGCCATAACTATGAAGAATATGTCATTCAAATTTCATGACAATCGGCTGGATAGTTACCGAAATTTCATCAACAAGCCACCGAAAAACCTCGTTTTGAGATAAACGCATTTAAAGTTTTGGTTGCAGAAAAATTGCCCAGACACAGCTGTTGAAACACTCGTTGTTATTTTGGGTATTTCCTCCAAAGATCTTCATAAATCGGTTTCAAAACCTCGTGAACATCCTCAGCTAGAGCAGAAGGATGTTTAAAAGTTTCTATCTGATTGTTTTTTCACCACTTTCTTGTACTTGCACCATGAGTCTGAACAATACGTATGCAGCCGGTGCTTCAGGTAGTCACCTACGGTCGCCCAAAAATGTAGTTAGACTCGTCCGATCTTTATGAAATTTCGATATAACATTTTTGAAGATATGTACTTTCAAAATTTAAAATAAAATAAAAATCGATTTTTTTAAATTTGTAAAGTGAGAAGACGCCTTAATATAATTACTTGACGGTGGACCCTATTTTTGGTTATGATTCTTACTTCTTTTTTCTTTGCCACCCCTGTCATATACGATTATAATAAAACAATCAATAAAATTGGCCAGAGCCATCTTTGAGCCATTGATTTGCGATAGAAATTAAATATCGCAATTCAAATTTATGTCCCCCTCTGTTCCAGGGAACATTATATTTAATATCAGATTTACATATTTTTTCGATAATAAAGTACTTTTGTGAAACTATTCAATTAAAAATAAGTCGTTTATAACGATGAATATTTTAAAGATATGCCCTCTCAAGCAGACTCATTAGTTTATTCCACAAGAAACGAAAGGTATTCATCGAACTTTTTATTATAAGCCATACCTAATTTTGCACAAATGAAATAAGTTTATTATTTTCTACAGTTTTTAAATTGTAAGTGATACGTTTTGACTTTTTATGATCAATGTCACAGTATAACTTAATTATAATTTAAATATGAATTCATATTTACATATTTTTTTAATATTATAATTAGGTTAAAAATCAAACATAAAGATTGTAGGACTTTCTTTGTTTTTCATCTGTAATAGAATTATGCTGCTTACAAAGGCATTCGTTTTATAAATTCGTCTGATATTGGCAAGGGTCTTAACGAATCAAAATGCTTTTGCTCACAATGAAATTTATGGAGAAAATACATTAGTCGTATTTTTTGGAAGCTAATTATGCATTTTAGCAAAGTATTAAAAATTAATCTTAAACAAATTATATCATACCCATTGATCAGACATAGATTATTATACTAGATGGCTGTTGATTAATTTTTTTGGCAGTTTTTCGGTCATTGCATATTTCAATGAATAAGTTGTATTATAATTGCATTTTATGCATAATGTACGAAATATAATCCCCGATGATGAGTTCTGATATTTGAGCACTCTTTCGGAGCTTTTGTGTTGAAGGATACTCAACAAGGAGGATCAAGAAGATTATGCATCCGCTTTTACTACGAGTGAGGTCCGATTGTACTGATTCTTTGGCATTGTGTGCAAAATATGCTGATTTATTATTGAAAGATTATCATTCTTCGGAAGCGCTGTGGAATTTTCATTAGTGTAAATGTTTATGCCACACAAGATCCGGGATGATCCAAGGATAATTTGTCATAAATCATATGCATATCATTTATCAATCATATCACCTGTAAGACTGTATTCGGGCGCTTTGCGAAATCCTTGAGCATTAGCGGTCCTTAACGATCGTTTTTCTCAAACGTATCCTTGCGCGTAGGCGCGCGCTTCTCGCGAAAGCTTAAAATTATTTACAGCTTTCGGGTTGTGTTAACAAAAATATTGTTTTAATCCTGGCGGGTAAATTTTCCAACGCCATGTTATAAGCTCCTTTATGTTTCTCAGAAATGCGTATAATTAATGGCTTTAGTTCGCGTCTGAATGTAAATCTTCACCGACTTCGCGCCTAACGATGAATTTCGAACAGTTAATTGGAACTTATGCCTCTTAATGTTCTTCATAATTAATTTATGACTCTTTTTCTACTTTTTCTTCCGCGCTTTCATAATCAATATTTACGCTCGCGTCTGACAAATTAACCGTGAGGGTTAACGCACCGCTTGAATAACAGTCTTGATTGATAGGTTGTGATTGATCGTATTATTATATTTATACTATGCTTAAAGATCCCTCCATAAACATTATAAATCACTTTCGGTACACTTTTTTATATTTATAACTGATACACGCTGATGAAATCGTACTCGCATGGACCGCATAGAAAATTCATGAGTACAGTCAGACCCCAGCAAGTTGAATCTCGGAAGAAGAAAAAATATTTTTATGAGTTATTGGAATCTCATTCGGATAAGATTGTCTTCAATATGGACTTCATATGAATTATTAAATATTTTTTTGTTCGCAAAAAATACCTTTCATGTGAAAAATATTCACGGCAAGGTTGGAATTATTTTTGACGAGAATTATTCAGTAATAATGATAACATGAACTTTTCGATCGTCTTAATACAGCCATTTATTATCATGATGCAGTAGCAGTCTTGCATGTGCACCAGATTTAGAATTCAAATATCGTCGATATGCAAGCGGGAAGGGTAGAATTTATTTATGCTAAATTATGCGATTTCATCCCCAGGTAGCTCCAATTTATTTTATTCATCGCAGCGGAAATATTTTCTTCCTGATAATCAAATGGAGATATTTTTCCATACGGGCATGATGCATAATATCCGTTATATAATGCAATTCCCACTACAACATTAATTAATCCTGTTCCGGAACTATTGTAATTCAGGAAGACCTTAATGTACTGCAGCTTCACAGTCCAAATAGCATAATTCCCTACAGCTCTTTACGAAGTGGCGTAAACTGATGTATTTTACAAATGCTTACAAATTTAAATTATTTCAAAGTCGATCGAATCGAAGATCTTTTCAATCGATCTCATTCAAAATTATTCAAAGAAATATTGAATTTATCAAAAGTATGATATCTTTCAGCAATGATCGATCTTTCGCTGTTTAATTTAATTTGTGTAATTTAAATGCAATCAATGGTTTATTTAGATGATGGATTTAAATAATGAATAAACGAAGTAAAGTAAAATATAAACTTTTTAAGCCATGTCTTTTAATTAAATTTATGGCGCAATTCTCGCAAGTTTTCATGGTGAAATGTATTATCCTATGTGAATTCTCCACTGAATACTATTCATAAAAGGGATAATTGATGAGGATTTCAAATACATCCACTTTGGTTTGATGGTTTTTATTAGTACAGATGTAAGTTCGAACCTACACGCATAATAGACAATTAATATGTTTATCGAGCGTTTAATGATTTTAATAGATTTGGCGTGTACTCGATGGAAATTTAACATCGCCATAAATTCTAGACTCAATTACATAGCCTCAAATAGGTTTAAGCTAGACAAATTTGTGACACTAAAGATAAGGGTCAACATTCCTATAACTGTTAAGGTCTTCATTAATTTCAATACCTTGTCATAAAGATCATCGTCACGTTAGTGTGTCACAGTGGGAGTAGGTCCGGATCGTGATGAAAGGACCGCAGATCTATTATCCGTGTCCGGTCATATCCTTTGTTGGAACACCCCCATATTGTGGTCACAACCCTTGTATCTCCATTCCAGTGCGTCGTGTGACCGTGGGCTAACTTTTCCTACAACTTTGCCTCGTCTCTGCCCGCCAGCCTATTATTAATTAAATATTTAAAAGGCTGCTTTGTTTGATGTGTAAAAATGTGCATTGTGGCTTTGAAGTCTCTGCGAAATGTGGATATGAAGCTTTCGGTACGTTTGATTATTTTTTCATTTTCCTCGTTCTATTTATAATCGCATCCCTTTGTGCGTGTCATTGTTCGGCGTAGTATTTGTAATAAAACAATGCATTTCCATTGGGATTCTCTCGTGTTGCTCTTGTGCGATATAATAAATTATAAGTAGATTCAATGGGGAAAAAAACGATTGATCAGTATTGTATATTGGCCAATGCCTACTAGTTGATTTGTGTAACAGTATCTGGTATCTTCGTGTTTGTAACGTCTGTACTGAAGCAGCAGTAACCTGACTATAATTAATCTCACTGACACTCTCGGCACAATTGGTTTTTTTTTTCTCCATATAACCCGATATGAATGCGGTCGTGACTTGGAAGAGGAAACACTCGTAGTCTGACCCGTACAATCCAATTTTATTTCTGGTCGAGAGCAAAGAACTTGATTTGCAATTTGTTACGACATTTCGAGAGGTATGCCATTTTTAGTCTGAACCGAAGATTTATACCGTTCTTCGTCGTTGCGTGCCTCCTTTAGGACGGGTGTCATAAATTTACTGTCTCTAAAACGACAAATGATGTCGTTCTCGTACAATTTTTTTCTCAATATATTATATTTGCAAAATTATAAAGTGGTCTCTTTAGCATCCTATTTTCGTACATATTTTTGCTTAAATTTTCTCATGTCTTTTAAATAAAAATACAAAATTTATCCCAATATAATATTAAATACAAAACATGCTTCAATCTTTCCGCATTGAGTATTCTATGCATAATTTTGATCCGTAATAGAAAAGCTTTTAGACTGTGCCTCAATTTGGTCACAAACTCTTGTTTTTCATTAACTTTATCAGCACCGAATAGATTTGAATATCTTAAACGTTCGTGTGCAGTGTGGTCCAAATGCTACCCAAACTACCGGACCCAGCTTCGTGCCACTAAAATACCAAAGTACACACTTAAACCGGTGCACATAACCATTGCTGGTAATATATAATACTATCACGATTTTAGCATTTAAGCTTTTGTCCATTAAAAAACATAATAGTGTTCATTCATCACGGTCCACTCTTCATGTTATGGATGTTTTTCCTATATCCGATGATAACTGAATTACGCCCAGATTCTATCGATGTAATTTTAAGAGAGCTTGGGTGTAATTCCGTTTCTGTCTATAAGAAAATATTTTATTTATTTATTCCACGATTGAAGCAAAAAAATAGATTTGAAATTAAGTTTGCGTTAAAAAGTTTAAGCGTAATTCCAAATTTGAAATAAAATATAATTATGGGCCTTTAAAAGTTTTTATCCCGAACAAGCATCTCGTTTATGGACAAATAACTGTGACGGTTGTCATTACCTAGCATCTGATTCGATTATCTTAATCTTGGTGGTCAATTTTATCCCCATTCAACTTGACTGATATTCAGTACTATTTTTATTTTCAACACAAAACAAAACGTATAGGAGAATTGAATAAACAAGAAATATATGTTGTCTATGAATGGCCGTTAATCGCACAAGAGTAACGAAGAACAATTTGTTCATTTCTTTTATTCAGGTGTGAAACCGATCCATTTTTACGACGAACTTTGTTTTGCAATGATAAATGGGCACTGTATGATAATCCTAGGCGAACAAATAATGGTTTCTTTCGGATCAGATACCGGTTTTCCCCTAAACTATCATCAATGACATTATATGTATTATAAATACATAATGACAATGATATTATAAAATCGATTTTTTTAAACCGATTTGGCTGAATTATCATTGACTTGGCCCTAATTTTGCAGTGAATTGCACATGACTTTACTATAATACTGGTGATTAAGACACATTTATGCTAATAAGCCAACGATGATTAAACTGTTTTATTGTTTTAAGTATCATCAATTTTAGGACATATTAAGTATTTAACTATTCATTATTTTTTTTAAATCAATTTATTATAATTTAATAAGAGGAAAAAATCCGCAGGCTTATGTTTGTTCCTTTCTTTCTTGAAGAAACCACATATATGAACCTTCCACCACTTCTGGATGTTAAGCTTTCTTGAAGGCTTGTCTCTTACTTGCCAACTTACAAAAATATTCATTACGATTTACGCGGTCCAGAATCACACTTTTACATAGACGAAGATTTATCGTACACTTGTTCTATACTTTATTGGGATGTTGGACAACAGAGGGCGCCGGATTATATGGCTAATATGTTTCTCTTTTTTGTTTCTTAAGGCGTCTTCTCACTTTAGGCGCCTCAAAAATAGGCTATTTTCGGGATTTTTTTTCGAGGGTTTTCGCTAAAAATTATAGAATAAAATGGATCTTATGTAATAAACACATCTTTTAAGTACATGAAAAAAAAAATTTTTATTTTTTTGAACAATTATTATAATAAAACAGTAGCATCGAAAAACCCGTGTAAAAATGTTATGTTCGTGGCTTGTTGATGGTATCTCCGAGATGGGTCATTTGAAACAAAAAAATAAAACAGTTTTAGATTCAGTATATTAGTGGCTATAGCGCATATTATCAGATTTTTGATATTTGTGAAAATAACAAAATGGCGCACGTTTTACAAAAAAGTAAAAAAACGCGTTTTTTTTTGCTGTTTTTTGTAAAAAAAAAATTACTTAAAATCAAAATTTCAAAAATCTGATAATATACGCTATAGCCATAACTATGAAGAATATGTCATTCAAATTTCATGACAATCGGCTGGATAGTTTCCGAAATTTCATCAACAAGCCACCGAAAAACCTTGTTTTGAGATAAACGCGTTTAAAGTTTTGGTTGCAGAAAAATTGTCCAGACACAGCTGTTGAAACACTCGTTGTTATTTTGGGTATTTCCTCCGAAGATCTTCATAAATTGGTTTCAAAACCTCGTGAAAATCTTCAGCTAGAGCAGAAGGATGTTTAAAAGTTTCTATCTGATTGTTTTTCACCACTTTCTTGTACTTGCACCATGAGTCTGAACAATACGTATGCAGCCGGGTGCTTTCAGGTAGTCACCTAACGGTCGCCCAAAAATGTAGTTAGACTCGTCCGATCTTTATGAAATTTCGATATTACATTTTTGAAGATATGTAATTTTAAAATTTAAAATAAAATAAAAATAGATTTTTTTAAATTTGTAAAGTGAGAAGACGCCTTAAGAGGAAGAAAATGAATAATATACCAGTGAATATATTTGTTGTAAAACGGCGTTGAATTGTGTTGAAAAATTGCTAGATTGCGTTGAACAAAGATGATTTGAATATAATGACAATAACATTTTTTTTTAAAATATTTTGGTAACGTTTAGTTTAGTTACCAAGGGTCAATTATCTGCTTAACTTTGAATGTTTTTCTTAATAAATACTATGCATTAAAGTTATAAAGCAATTTTTTAAATTGTAAATATGATATTATATTCGAAACTAAGTAAAAATTTGATGATTCGGATTATCCGTTTTTTTCAATTATCCGTACCATTCCTCCCCATTACTAGCCCGGAAAATCGAGAATATATGGTATTCCCGTTTATAAAGGCTGCTGAGTTTGCCAATGGCTCAAATTCGTACTTCGTAGATTCGTAGCAGCATAACTACTGCATTGATCGAATCTCGAGGAATTATCATGGGAGTCGAGGCCAATAAATGGTGTCTATCTCCTTGGGAATTCGCTGACCACGAATAGGTTTCTACGACGATGTACAAATTGCATGATCATTTGAACGTCTGATGATAAACAATATAAATATTTCATTCGAAAGAGTGTTAAAGCATTAAAAATTAAATGCTAGTCATCGCTCGGGAATTTAAAACGATTTTCCTATCAATACCAACGGTTCTAAATCTTTTAACGCGCCGATAGCATTTTTGATTTCTTAGCTGTGATGAAACGTCGCCTACTGTCGCACTCCGTCGACGTTATCGCATTCTTTGGGTGCCTGTGGCTTATGGGTTAAATTTATTGCCCTGCCGGCTTTCCATAAACAAGGTACCCAATTAACGGCTTCCCGGTAATTGAATATTTAAGCTTATCAATCGGCCGAAGCCTTTGTTCTCAACACTTCCATCTGTCCTGGGGTTGTCGATACACTTTTTCGGCACTTTCGGAATGCCGATTATCTTGTCTGCTGCAGTATTTATTGTTTACTTTATTCTTTACACTGAGACCGCATGAATGCATTCATCCATATATTGATGCAACGATAAAGGACCGCTTTCTCGGCCTGCATTCATAAGCCTTAATCGTTTAATCATGCATGATTCACTTTTAAACGCTCTTAACTACTTCATTGTTGTCTGTTCTTTTGTTCGAAACTGTTTAAAATAACTGTGTCTTGTATATAGCAGTACGTTTGTAAATTTGAATGATTTATTTCAATACTTTATTCATAAAACTGCTCGGCCCTTTCTTACACCTCCTATTGAGATAGTCGCAAAAGCACCCTTTTACTCGTTCACCCAGGTGACTCGCTGGGTGAGTATTCAATATCGAGCGAATGAAGATGTAAATGTATGATATCGACGATATGGATATAACCCTTTCCCATGAATGGATATTAATGATGTTCTAGGTACGCTGTGGACTGCGTGTGACTGTACTATGATGATGATATAATAAAATGTATCATGTACATGATACCTTTCCGATGATTACCTTCCCAACTACATAAAAGGTAAAAATCCCCTGGCCCACATATAACGTGTTAATAGTTTAATATCAAAGACTCTCTTACTTGATTATATCATCAAATCAAAGGGTAGCTAGCTGCCGAAAGGTAGAATTACAAACCTCTACATGAAAAAAAATAATTTAATTGGCCAAGAATAATCAAAGTTGCGCTTCCGTTGAGCTTTTGTAAACATCGAGCCTCCTTAACTATGGAGCAATAATTAACCGCATTAATTACAGAATGTCTTACACAACCCATTTATTTGTGTGTAGGTTCGTAATCTCTCCACTAGGGAGAGAGAAATCATTTTAGCCTTTGTCTGTGCCTTTGAGGCCTTTCACTAATGTGCTGTTAATGTAACGTCTTAATGTCATAAGTTTACAACGTGAACAATAGCGTTTTTTTTTGTTACATCGACGTTCGAGATATGCGCTTTAACCTTTTTTATGCCGTCGAGGCCTACTTAAATGTGCAGGTCGGCCATGTAATCACAAATGAAACATTTCTCAATTGAATGTTTGATAATATTGTAGCATGAAATGAAAATGTCGATGAAAAGTTATCTTTTTTTCTTCGTATGGATGGTCTTTTCGGCGTGCGTCAGTGGGTGTCAGACCCGTCGACTTGTGAAACATTTCAATCTCGAGGATTATAAAGTATTTACATACACATACTCGACTACATCATTTCCATATCAGTGATTTCAAAATGAGCTACCGCCATCAGGGAGACGAATTTACTTCTCGTTGTAAATTTAATGACGGCTTTACGACGTCCGAGCTTTCTGATTGAATCGGGATATCCAATCCTTTTTTTATTTGCATCTTAAATTGAAGCAATGTATTTCTTCGTCATTATCTTATATTCAAAGTTGATGAGTTCATGGTTTTTGAATTAAGTTCTGTGATTAAAATGTATCGAATCAATACTGTCAAAATTCGACTATTCGGAGAAAAGTCTCCTATGAAGACCGCCTACATCTGATAACGAATTTGACACCAAAATTTTGCAAGTATTTATCTGCTTAATAAAATCGGTAAAACAACACTGCCCCAATCAAAGATGTTTATGATTTAATAGAGTAATACTGAATGTTTTTAGCAATAGCAAATGGCGGAAAATCATCAATTCCAAAGATGCAATTTCAGAATTCTTAGAAACAAGTATGTGACTCACGTTCTATTGGTCAGACGACAAGAATTTCGCCTCTTCGCATTATATTGGATCGATGCATAATTTTTAACAATTTATGAATTTAACCAATTTGATTTGATTTATTATTATTATACTATTGCAAATATTTTTTATTGCTGTAGTTATGTTAATACCTTTGTAAAATTCACAAATAGAAACATATCGTAAATGCACTTTAACTGCACATACGGAAAATTTCCGAGGGCTTTCGGCTTCTCGTTAACATGGAACAAAACTGAATAGAAAATATAATGGACGTAGTTTACGCATAGTAAAATAGTTATAACCAAAGAAATATCCTATTTTTGATCAAAATTAATATTAGGGGGGACCCAAAATTTTTTGCGTATTCAGTAAATAAGTTGTAATTTATTAATCATAAAAATTTAAATACAACATTATAAAATATAGTTCCTTTCATTATTCAACACATCTTCCCCTCGCTTTGGCAGTCCTTTGATCCCCTTTTAGTAAAAACTTTTCGACTTAGAAGTAAAAAGTATTTTAAATGCATTTCCACTTCAGTTGCATTTTTTGAATCGTTTTTCTCTCAGGCAGTGCTCCACGGATATGAAAACGTAGAAATTCATCAGGGCAAGGTCCGGTGAATAAGAAGGATGTTGTAACACTTCCCAGTTTATTTCCCGTATTTTATACAGTTTCAATTTTGCTTTATGAGGGCGCGGAATATCATGAATCAGTATCGTCTTCTTTCTGTTGAATAAATACGGACGTTTCACTTTCAATTTTTGAAGCAATACTTTTAATTTCGAGAAAGACATTGTTTTTCTCGTCGTGTATTGTGGAAAATTAGTCATTTTTCATTGAAAAGTTTCAATGCTGTTGAAAAAAGAACTTTTTTTGTGTTGCTATGTAGAGGCATAGCATGTGTTTCGTCGCTTCTTTTTGTTGTATTCGGTCAAGGGGTGCGGTATTCATCCTATCTCAAAATATCCCATAACCCATCCTATTCGTTTTACCGATGACTTGGATCTCAGTCTTTGCAAAACATCCTCGATTATTTGCCATTAATCTAATTCGATTAGGAATTTTAGTTCATTGGAAACCAATATTGGGATTTGCAGGACTATTACTATTTTAACATATATATCTTTGAGTGTTTTACTGACTTTTGTGGCATTTCAACATCATTTAAGATCTGATCTGATCTGGCAAACATCAGATAAGATACGCGAATAATTTTGGGTTCCCCTAATATATTGAGTGCGATGATATTTTTACGTTCCGCCCCGAAATGTTGCAAGCCTCATAAAGGGACGTAAGCTAAATTAATGGTTGATCCTGAAATATTTCAGCATGTTATTGTACATAGTTTTGCAGTTAGATGGTAACGAACAAAACCCAGTTCAGAGAATGATAAATTGAGTCTGTAAATTTTTGAAATACCACCCAGCAAAGTTATTTATTAAATTTGGGAATTGGAACCGGATTGCGAGCTTCGCAAAAGCCGGATAGGCTAATGAGGTTAATCAGGCCGAGATAAATGGAAACTTCCAGTCGAGAGGTGCAGTGTCGAAATGAACTGCTAATCCAAAAACACGACTATATACACTGCTTTGGACCACATGATAAATCATGCTACAGCAACTTCGGACAAATTGCTTGTCCTCTATTCAATGCTGATACGAGAAATATTTCCTACTTGGTTGTTTGGCCTGCCAGCGCGAGAACAAACGTCATAAATTATTCACAGCTGATCTTCTTCCATGCCCAACTACAAAGAATTTTCAATAACACAAACATAAACAAGCACCTCTTGTGCGATAATATGGAAACGACATTCACTACAACGAGTCTTCCCATTGCGCTTCACTGGCTCGCTTTAATAATTCCCATTGCAAACATCGTTATTTTCCGTAAGCATTAAGAGATATCAGCTCGAGTGATTTTTACATCGGAATAAGAAGAATTTAATATTAATTAGAATCTGAATCTATTAATAACAAAGCATTTGCTTTGTGTAATAAGCTCGAAAGTTCACGAGGAGCAAATAAGAGAAATAAAATAAAGGTAAATAGACAGAGATTCCTCACGACTACAGATAAAATTCCTCTTTGATACATATACAGACCGCCAAATTTGCAGATTTACATTGCCTTCGAAATCCGTATAGCTCTCCAGGGAACACTACTGACCGTGCTTAGAATCCCTGATCTAAATTGAAAATAGATTCAGACCGGATTCATGTCATCGGCATTCATTTATGAAGAGTTAATTGAATATTACAACCACGTTTTCTAAGAACACACCTATAACAATTCAAAAGATAAGCTTTTGAAATGGTTTCATAATAAAAATACAATGATTAATTTTTGATACAATACAATGGTAGTGGCTATATTTTAGACACATCATGTTATCTGGTGCAAGAGCGCTGTCTGTGAAATCATAATCATTGATACACATAACATATATTAGAATAAAGTTAATAGCTAAAATCATGAATTTCTGGCTAAAATAGAATTGCTAAAATCATGAAAAACTATGAAGTTCTACAACGTTTTGCCTTAAATATTATATAATAATAATAACCTTTATTTGCAAAAATATTTATTTATAGCCTATACACATTCAAACAAATTGCTTAAACTTAATTTTGGAGATGGTATCCCTTATCTTAATTAAAAACCATTATTCATAAAATTAAATTAATCTTATTATATAACATATTTAGTTAAATAGTGGAAATAAGTAATGAAAGATATTTTTGCTCATTGCCCTTAAAAGGCACAAAGAAAGGTTTGATCATCGCAGAAAAATTGGAATATAATAAAAAGGAGCTTTAATGTTTTTAAAATGAAAATCCTTCAACTGAAAAAAGTACAAAATGTAAGAAATCTCAGCTGAAAGTAAGATAGCAAAAATAACATATTTGTTGTCAAAAAATAAAGGCTCAAAGATCATATTATCCTTGTATAATATTGTTCATATTTAATATTTTACTTATCTTAAATAAACATAATTCAGTAGCTTCGAAGCATATATATATAATTCATTATAAATAATTTTATTTTTCTTGATTCTATAAAAAAATACAGAAATAAATACCCTCAATAAATATCTCAGCCATGAGATGTTCATTTTTTAAGAATAGAGCGCTTTTTTATGAATCCACATAAGGTTTATAGCTTCTTTTCAAGGTATGATCCTCAGAAAGTTTGAGGTGGCGTGAAAAATGTCGTTATTTCGCACTTATGAAAGTGTTCGCCTAGATGTGTTTATGGTGAGGTGAAAACCATGGGGAGCTTTACTGATGAGGGTCTTATGCCGGCGTCCCTGGAGAAATTCATACGGCATCCCTACGTGCGCAAAGGACTGACCCCACAAAAAATCTTAATGCTATACCGTCGGTATCTTCCTCGTTTCTTAGTTATCTCTATTGCTGATTTAACGCGAGCGATATATCCTCGTTCAATAAGAAAAACAAGAATGTAGGGACGAGCTGCAAAACCGCGATTTATTTCATGGATCGCCGCTGTTATCCAAGCCGTAATAGCATACTCTTCAAACATCACATTGTAAATGATGCCTGGTAGTAAAATGAAGAATATCGAAACGTGAGAATGGATTCGGTGAGCATTTACTGCTGGTACGTGAGTATTTTGACGGTACGGCTTCACGAACACAACCTGAATCCTCACGAGGTTCGACGTGGCCGATTCCAACTACAATGTAGGACAGCCAGACGTGTTTGATTGCATTATTCTAGCTGCAACATGCTCCAGTAATCTTTCAAACTGTTTCATAGTCCTTAAGACAATCAAAATGCTATTGACAATTCACCCTTCTTATAGATTATGACGATATATTATATATCAGATTAAATTTAGGAGGGCCATGCAAGTATCAATTACATCATTGCATTCAATGTGAGATATTTTCAATAGGCATTTGGTACTGATTGCGAACTGATTTGAAATTAGCTCACTACTCAAAGGGTTAAAATACATTTATTAAAGATGAAGTCTTCCAATTATTTGGATCATCGAACGGCCTTGGTAAACATATTCATCTTCAGGTATTTTTTTGAGTCATAGATATGTAAATTGTTTTAAAAATTACATTTTAAAATTTATCAAGAATAGTTTAAAAGTGCTGAAATATTGAAAATTATGAATGTTTTGTCATTTTAAATTGGTAATACTTGATCTGGCGGTCGCTGCATATCGCCA
Organism: Stenopsyche tienmushanensis; assembly: GCA_008973525.1. Classification (NCBI taxonomy): domain Eukaryota; kingdom Metazoa; phylum Arthropoda; class Insecta; order Trichoptera; family Stenopsychidae; genus Stenopsyche; species Stenopsyche tienmushanensis. Next base: position 3,451,097 of record WACJ01000274.1, read on the forward strand.
TTATATTTGCAGTTGATATTTTTTTAATTCTACGAGTCGTTATGGTGGTGATTCTCTTCCATCAAATCGATTTACAAATAGTGCAAATGCACCTCGCTATGGTGTTGTGCTCGAATGCACCGAAGCAGTGAGCACGAACAAACCAGACAAGACTGGCAGAAATTACATTCCAACGTGAACAACATTTTTCTAACCACCAAACCACAACGTATCCTCCGACAAAAAGGACCGGAGCGAAAAAATAAAAACTCACTACATATGTCAATTATGTATAAATTTATACAAACGAATAATCTGACATTGACGATTTTCCTATTCGGCCTCTTCATACGTCATCTCTCCCGTGATATTTTGATTCGCATTCTGTATCCCTTTATCTTCATCTGTTCTGTATTCCGACGATGGCCTCTCAAAATGTTAGATTCGCACCTCAAAGACACTTTTCCAATATCCCATTTGTGAGGATTCTGCCATGACATGATACATGTTGCAATATAAATTATCCATCCAAAAAATCACGACATATTTATTCTCACATTAGTCAGGCGGGGCTTTTGGTGTCGATTAAATCTATCAATATGCAAAAGTATCTTCGTCATGAGACAAAGTCAAACATATTTTTTTAAGATGCGTATTAACAAGATTTATTCTGTGTTCATATTTTTTTAGCTAAGATATATGAGCTTGCTCTTTGATATTTTTTTTTTGAGAAACCCGCCTACATTTTTACTACGTTTCATTATTTATTTACTATGGCAGTACGTAAAATCTCGTTTTTATCAAAATATAGAAGATAAAAAAAATAATAAAACATTCAAACAAAGAATTAATAAAAAAAATATTTTTATTTATATTTATTATAAAAAGTTAATAAAATAATTTCGATAAAATCATGCGTCTTTAAACCTGCGAAATTGCGAAAGTCAATGTTATATATACAATATAACTTAAAAATAAATTAATGATTCCTCTTTGTGTACTCCAGAAAGTCTTTTTCTGTAAATTTAGCATATTTATGGGACCGGGTCCGGACCACAACATGTTAATAAATATTTGTTCATATTCCAACTTTTACTCATATATGTCTCTTCATTATTTCATGCTATGTATTTTTGTTTTAAGGCTCATACCAAATATTTTCTATGGGTACTCGTTACGTGACAAAAAATTCCATTCATCAATAAACATCACTTTGAATTGGTGAAAAGCACAGACAACGAAATCATTCTATGTAGACAGTATGAAATTACTGTCCACGTTCATTGACGAATGACTCTCAAGTATTTTTCGACAGAAATCAATATTTGCTTGCCTAATTGAAGAAAAGAAAAACACTCGAAAACTATGAATTAGTCGTTACACGTTCCGTTCGGAGCAAAAGCTTAATTGTCGACACGTTTCGTAGAACTTCAATGAGAATTGATTCTCTTAATGACTTTCAAAGTTTTTGTTTGTTTGTGTAGGTCATTGAAATTTGGGTTAATATGACACGTGAGTTATTCGAATAATTACTAAATAATTGGAATTTTAACAACATTTCTTCTCAAATTATTGCTTGATTGTCTCAAGCTTTTATTTTTTATAAATTTGAATCGACTTACTGTTGAAAGTCTTTTCGTAATTTAATGGCATACCAAAGTTTAGGGAAAGAAAGGTTAGGGAAAAGAAAGGCTCTCCAGACCTGCGGTCCACTCGATATCCCCAAATAATTAATGAGTTGCGGCGAACACGAGGTTTTACCGCATCGAAAGTGGATTTGCTTAGTAGAAATACTTGAAAGCTTCGAAATTTAGAGATGCAACCGCATGGTCGAAGGCTGTAAGTACAGAAGAGTAGTTAAGTTTAACATCAACGCTTGAGATGCTCTCATATAAAAGTTATAAACTATTTTGAGTAATTGATCAATATAATATTGAATTTTAAGAATTTAATAATCAAAACTAGGCAGTGGATATGAAAATATAAAAAAAACTGCATAGTTCATGAATTTTGATATTTTTTTCTATTTTAATTATTTTAGGGATTGTCGATTAAAGTTTGAGAACAGAAAAATTGTTAGGAAAAGATATACATGATAACTGGCTTATCTGTAAAATTTTTACAACTTCAACAGACAGAATAAGATACCAGCTGCGAGATTCGATGACGACACATCTTTTACATCACGACTAGGGAATCCAATCCCGAGTCAAAATTTCGATCCCGGGATTTCGTGATTGCATTAAACCATCCCGGGATCAGTCCAAGAACTTTATTTATTCAAGAAAAGATAAAAATACAATTCAAAAATATATAAATAAAACACTAAATAATTCAAATATTATTTTGAAAATATGCTCGAAGTAACATAAAAGCATCGAGTATTTCTTCATTTAGTCTGGATCTGATTTTGGAAGCCAGGCAACTTGCTGCTAAAAATGCACGTTCAGCCTCCACACTCGTTGGAGGTATCGTCATCACATATTTAAATGCTGGTTCGATTTAATGACCGTATATATTTTCGTATAACACCATCAATGTGACTGATAAAATTCATTTCTGCTGAGACACGGACAAAAACTCGCGAATTCCCGATTTCCCGACAAATTATTTATTTCCGTCACTGCAGATGAATACTTATATACTATAATACATTGATGTGATTCATAATTACATTACGGAGGAATACAAAAATTCTGAACCCAGTATCTATTATATTTCATATCGATATTCCCATTATAAGAGTCGAGGTGTAGTAAATACATCACCGGTTGGGAAAGGTTAATATAAAAATCTGAAAACATATATGTATACATAGATCAGACAGTTACTGCCTCTAGGCGTCATCTAAGCTCGCCAATTAGTAACTACGCCACTGTTTCCAAGCTTCCAGATTTCGGCGGAAATGTCTCGATTTAGTAGCCTTCGTCGTGTTGGTGAGGTGTACGACTTCTGTTAGATAAAAAATTCAGTCCGAATTTTTCGGGACTACGTTTACTAATCCCGGGATTCATAAACACTTAAAACTGTCCGGGATACCGGAATCCCGGGATTGGATTCCCTAATTGTAAATTATCTTTTGGATATTTTTTTAAAATTTATCATTCCAAACGTTGTGCTCTTTCAATACGACTTATATGCAATATCATTGGTATTAATGTTTTGAATCGATCTTGATTAAGCCTGATTGCATTTAAGTACATAAGTTCGGCAGAGTAATTTTGCCCTGCCCGATTTGAATGTGATTTACAAAAGATATCTCAAAAATATTGTATCATTTCAATATCATTTCAACAACGATATATTTCCCTTAAAAAATATTTTATAGAGATCGAACATGTCTAAAAATGAATGTGGCACCATAAGAGGATTAACATTCGATGCTATTTTAATATTCCTATAATAAGCTTTCATCCAAAATTATATATAGTGACTAAATTCGCATTAATGTGGTTCTTTGGATTTTTAAGATCTTCCTTCCGACGACAATGGTAGATGCGGTACGTCATCCTCGGATCGTAATACATTCTTATCATACCATAAATTCCATCATTTTTACATAATAATTGTATATAAAGATACTCCATTCAATCAAACCCGATGAACATCAAACAGTTTGAAAGCACGTACATTTTAATTCAGAATCTCGAGTTATTTTGATATAAAGTTAAGAGATTTGGCTCAAATTTGTTTAAAATCTTGAACTCCCGGACGGAAATCACTCAAAAGTATATACAACGCGGTTATGTAAATTTCGGGTGCAATATAAATCTTCTCCTCGTAGCCACTCACAGTTCCGAGAAGATATTCTTTACTTTATAGCTCAAATTTCAAAGAGAAGTCATTAAAAACTCGAGTTTTGAGTGAGCCCATAAGAATGGGCACACAAGTATCGTGAAAATACCGCAAACTCATTGGCTTCGTCGTTAAATTGGGATTCGGAATTTAAAACGCTTTATTATTTCCGGTTGTGGGGGCGAGAGGTTCGCGGGAAGCTGTAGGCTTCGTCTGTAATTTTCAAAATTTTCCCTGGGAAAAAGGGGAATTTCCCTGAGGGAGTCAAAATAAATGGGTCAATAAACCGTGCACAAATGGAAACTGATCATTAGCGCTCGGTAAAAATTCGTTTAGATGTTCAACTTCGATCCAGTGGCCTATTTTACAAAAAAAACATTTGTTCTTGTAGTTTTGAGGGTCTTTGCATTCAACAGATGTTGATTACAGTGCAGGGAAGGCATTTATTTAACATCGGGCGGCAATAAAACACTTCATAGTGCGCACTAATTCCACACATCAAACAAGCAGGGGGCAATTAAAAATTTCGTTTAAAAGTTATCGCCCAAATCGTGGCTGCCTCCTAACAATGGGTCCTCTCGATTATAACAAAGAAGTTAATAAAAATGCCAATGGTGCTGCGTAGAAGTCTTATGATGGACGGCTGATGAATATTCATGGGTTCGGGGTAAATAAATGAGCCACTGCTGCATTTCACTACGACTGCTATTCAACATTTTTTCCTCAACTTCTATTCAGTCTTCCATAACGTTATACTTTCATACAATTACGTTCAGAATTTTGCATTCATAAAAATATAGCTCTTTTTTATTAAATAAAAACCTGTAAATTATTTTTTCAAAAAAATCCTAAATGAAATCTGTTGCTGTAGAGCTCCCACTAAAAACTTAATTTGCTCTCTGCAAAACCGGTACATGACGAGATAGTCGTTACTTTATTTTTTTCATATGAATTCTTACAATGGAAATGACCTGAATGAAAATATAATTGCATTTAATAAATTCATCCACGCTACATACACAGAATTCACCAGACAAAATGTTACCAATTTAGAACGCAAAAAAAATCCAATACTTTTTTATTATATAAATATGAACAAATTGTTCGATTTAATAGCCAAGATGGTAATATTGCGATTGGTGATGAACTTTGCTTTCTGGCATCCGTTAATAAGTCTCTTCTTTAAGATATCGAAATATGTATTTTAGTAAGCATCATATTTTTTTAGCATAGGGTTAAATATGCGCAATTTACGCATTAATACTAATTTTGCAAATCATCCCGGATCCCGGTATCCCGGACAGTTTTAAGTGTTTATGAAACCCGGGATTAGTAAACGTAGTCCCGAAAAATTCGGACTGAATTTTTTATCTAACAGAAATACTAAATATACTAAATCGAGACATTCCCGCCGAAATCTGGACGCTTGGAAACAGCGGCGTAACTACTAATTAGCGAGCTCAGGCGACGCCTAGGGGCAGTAACTGTCTAATCTATGTATACATATATACAGTACATATATGTTTTTCAAATTGTTATATCAACCTTTCCCTACCGATGATGTATTTACTACACCTCGACTCTTATAATGGGAATATCGATATGAAATATAATAGATACTGGGTTCAGAATTTTTGTGTTCCTCCGTAATATAATTACGAATTACATCAAAGTGTTATAGTTTATAAGTATTCATCTGCAGCGACGGAAATAAATAATTTGTCGGGAAATTGGAAATTTTGCGAGTTTTAGTCCGCATCTCAGCCGAGAGGAATTTTATCAGTCACATTGATGGTATTATATGAAAATGGGGGCTCACGTGGTCGTTAACTCGAACTACCATTTAAATATGTATGAAATTTTGGCTTGGGATTGGATTCCTTACTTACTACAATAAGTAATGCTAGTTTCTCAATATCATCCAAGCAAATTCAATAAACATACTTTTATAATTTGTGAGATTTCTTCACATTTTGAAAAAATACTTATTAATAGTTGATCTAGATGTGTTTGATGTTGATATAATTTTTTAATTTTATACAGTTAACTCAATGTGCTCTTTGATGTTGAAAGCTCTTATCTGAACGCTTTTTAAATTTTCGGTCAAACACATCTGCGACGGTAACGCATCTTGCTATGAAGTCAAAAACGAGGGAAAAAAATCCTCGACACTCTCTCATTAACGAGGATATTAAGTGCTGCTTTACGGGAAAAGGATGTTAGGGATCAAAGGTCCCATTAGCATTTTTTATGTACTTTTGCATAATAGGTTATTTTCATCCTTTGAGTTAAATTCGTCAAAGAAATAATTTATACATTTATATTCACACACATACGCATAGTCATTATGAAAGTTTATAATTTTTCCGACAGACGTACTTTAATTGATTTTGACCTATCAAAATAAGGGATGATTCATTCAGCCAATTTTTTATTTAGGTGTGTGCCAAAAATATATGCTTACAACCTTTGCTTACCTTTTAAACTTATAATCGTCTAAGTGTAATATTTAAATCTATGTCGAGACTTTGTGAAACAACTTTCAAGCCGTCAATTATATGGAATTTATTCGACTGAGTCCTATCTGTGAATTTGATCGGAAAACAAATACTTCGAACATTCAAGGAAGTGTTTATCTTTGAGTCATTAACAAGTCTTGAGATACGCCTTGCTTATGAAGAAAGTTATGGAAGGCAAGAATATTTGACATTTATTTTTATGATCTCTGATGGAATCTGCGTTTATGTAAATAGTTAAATGTTACGATTCAATAAATACTTTTTTGCGTCATGCGAGCCACGAAAGTGGAGGTAGCACGAAAACTCGGAGTTATTCATTTTTACGCATCCAGCTTCCGGTAGATTAAAGCCATTTCCTCGATCAGATACGGACATCTTCTTTAGTAGGCTTTCAAAAACCTTTCTGCACGGTATCTCATATTGACTGGCGAAATCTCTGGAAGCTAGCAGCTTTCATCCATACGCTTTAGAGGCCTTATCCTATGACCCCGTTTTGACAAGGGTTCGGCGGGAGAATTATTCCAAAGGAAACACATCAGGTTTATTCGTGCACCCTTCGAACTTTGATTAGACATTAATGAGATTTTTATCTGAATTTATACTCAGTCAGTTGATGTATTGCACGTCGTTTTGCAACCGTTTGGAATTCTTCAGCGACCATTTCAACTTCGTCATCTGGTCATTCAGAATAGGCTACAATCGCACTTAAGGCTTTCACCGGGTATTGAATTACGTACGATCTTCGTCTTAATGGGTTTTTATATCATGATCTCTACTCCGGCGAGGAGTGAAGAGTTGTCGTGACGGAAAGCCCGTCCGTTTTGTTTCTCATGAATATGTAACCAATCGATCTTCTCTTTGGTGGCTTCACGACTCTAATTACAGAAACCCATTTTGGTACCCGTTATACCAACAACTTACTGCTAAACCATTTATCCGTCTACCGGAAAAAAATGCACTTAAATCATGTAAATTTTATCACTTACTCAATATTAATTGACATTGATAAATAAAATGTTGAACGTTAAAGGAAAACGAAATGCTCTTTAATGGACGGAATGATCAAGCGAAAGCCTTCCTGAATATTTTGTGAAACAGTACTAAAAACGTTATTTTATCATCTAGCATGCGTAAAGATAGTCTTTATTGTCAAATTATACAGTGAGAAAATAGTAATTTTGCTCAAAAACTTTCTTCAAAAATGTATGACACGTGAAAGAAAATCTTTTTTATGCTCAGGCATAATGTGACAAAGAACAATACCGTGAAAAATATTTTCTTTAGCAAAATTATGCGGATTTTATTTCTCATTTAAAAGAAGTATGACTTTGAGAAATAAGTGAAAAAATAACGCTCAAAAGATATAAAATGTTGATCTAAGTGTGCAAAATAAATTATATAATTGCAAGGATATGTTTCTTTATTATTTTGTATTAATTAAGAAAAAAAGAGCAATGTTTTCATTTAAAGCAGTTCTTCTGTAGTATAAGAAAAAGGAATTCCTTTGTGAAGATCTCGTGCATTGGATCGTCGTTCAGGTTATATAAATAAAACAACATGTCCTTCTACGGTTTTCATCCACCAAGAATGATGTCTATAGGGAGTTTTGTTAATGCTGTTGAATAAATGTAAAATCTATAATCAAACAATACGAAGCAGTGAGTGTTCATAAAATTATTTAGATGAACTTAGATCATGATTTAGACAGTGTTATCAATTAATGTACTTTTATCATCTTTTTTAATAACTAGATCATTAAAATAGATTATGGGAAGATTGAATGAAAGTTTTCATTATGAAAGATGTTATATTTTTAATTACTATCATCTAAAATAAAGCGATTTTATTAAGCAATTTCACTCATTATGAATCAAAACAATGTTGTTTTAGTCATAGAATTTTCTCGCTTGGGATACAAATTTGATTCATTTTTTAAAGACACAGATTTAACAAAACTAATATATTATCAAATTTATGGAATTGATCTCTTGAAATTATGGTTTTTTTTTAATAATACATGAAAAAAAATGTTAGATAAATTGGTTCGAATCCAAAAAAAAAAAACTAGGGATCGTTTTATAAATAATGTATATTATTGTTCCATGTCCATGGTTATATTTTGTATACTTTCAAAGGTCAACAAGTCACATTGTGAATTCAAAATTATTTAGTAGGTTGCTTTTTATCACAGTCTAAACCGTAAAGATAGACAGAAGGCTTGCCATATGAATACGTAATAAAACTCCACTTTTTTATATGCCATCCTTCAATTTTTTTTGCGATTTTTCATTCCGGCTCTTTTGAACGTTATTAATATTAATCACATACATTAGAAGAATTTTTGTCCCAGGCCATGAATACGTTATTTGGAAATTTGCGTAACCCTAGTGGTTTTGTACCCTTGGTCTATCTCCGTCACAAACAGTTCATTTTGCGCAATAATTCGTACTTACGTCAAGCGGTGTGGGGTTGATGTGCCACATTAGCATATTCATTTGTCAATCTGAATCCTCAGTCCTGAGCTTTTACACAATTTGACGTTTAATTAACATTTTCCAACGAGTCTGCGATTAAATTAAATCAAAATTTATTCGTCAAATCTTAGCATGACGCGGTCAAAAAAATAGATCTCTTTGTGTAATATGATGAGATAATGGATGGATCATTAAAGAAACATTTTTCTGTTATATAATTTTCATAGGAATGGTAACATTTAAGCTCGCAAATAGCATCATTAAATGATTTATAAATATCATAGCCCTATATCCTGCCGCTTGATTTACGTTCTGAGAACTTCATATGCAACCGGGCTTTCTCGTTCAAAGCACCTCTTGCACCGGTCCATTTCTCTGCGGCTCTTCCAGCATCCCAGACTATTTGCAAGATTGTACTAACGAGTTGCTCTTGTGAGTGCGTTTAATCTTTAATGGATTGATAACTTGGCACAGAGGACATTAAATATGTAGCTCCACTAACTGACCAACGCTAATGGAAGGCATTAACTTAATGACCGTGTGCTTCTTCGTGCTTATTGTATCTCTTAATATAACTAAATCGCGATCACTTATTTTTTGCGAGCTCTTCTTGATCACTATACTTAAAAATGTCGATCGTTATCCTCAGGGGTCATTACGCGTAATCGCCAAAATACTTCAAATTTGTGAGATTTTTTGGAACGCATTAGTAACTTATTTATAAGCAATTACCTCAAATTTTGATTCATCCAAGGCCAAGCGTGCAATTTATAGAATTAATATATAATACAAACTTCATATAAAACCAGTATAATATATGAATAACCTGTCACGCTATTCTTTATATAAGAAGGATGTGGAATTAATTATTGTGAATATTACAATTCATTTTTTGGCTCTTATTTCAATATAAGCTGTTTGGATTACGAATGATTCAATTTTTCTGTATTTAAATGATCATTTAGGCAAAAAAAATGCTATGCGTGACCAGACTGGACCACCGATATATTGTTTTAAAAAGTGTTTATACAATTTAAATCAGTAAAGTTAAAGTCTATCAAGCTTTCAGCGCAATAAATAATTGTACGCGTCGGCATTAAATTAAAATCTGCAAAGCTGCTTTTTTGTCTACAAGTAGTTTACGTTAATTTTTGTTGAATAAATATCGTCTACTTTCGATATAAGGTGGCTAGGACTTCCGTAGACGTGGCTAAAGTTGTAACGCTGCAACTTGATTGAAGAATTACAACTTTCAAAGTATTGCAATATTAAGTACATACAATATTTATTATAAGCAGTTACAACGTAGTTTCAGTCTTGTAGGTATAAGACATTTATATAATATTTAATTAGAGATCTCAATTTTTTTACAAATATCAGTAACATCATTATCGCATTAGACTGTCGTTTTGTTTGTTTACAATATCAAAAAAATAAAATGAGAATGAACCAGTTTTATGGGAATAATTGCACAAATAATTTCGCTGCTTTCCGTACTATATAAAAATAAAATGATATAGCTGAATGGTTTAAAAAAATATTTCAAAAAATATCTAGATATGTTTAAAACTTCGAAAGTTATGCATATTTCAGTGAGAATTTTAAAAAATAGCAGCATTGCAATTAATCACCCGCCGTAACTGTGTTAATAAAAATGAATTACAGCGGTAGTTTGTAATCTATGCTCCGTATAATTCAAGAAAACTGTTTGTGTGTTGAATTTCCAAGAATCATTTTGTTGATCTTATATATATCAAAAATATGAAAGTGTACCGAGCCCCATAGTTTCGTGATAAAGTGGTTTTATTGTCATTAAAATTTAAATTAATCAATAATTTATTATGGACAAAAGGAAGAATCCAATCAGACAATTCAACCATGGCTGTCATCGTTCCAGGCGCAGTTATTCGTAACTGTCATGATTGCAACCATGTCATTTCATCCCATTATCGAAATACAATCAACCCCGAGGAAATGGTGGTGAAATTTGACTTGTCAAATCACCCATACGCTACATTGACATTTTCAGATTGCTGTTTGTTTTAAGGCTCCGCATTAAAAGCTGTCGAAGACGTCCTTGGACAACACTTTGGCCGCGATCAATTATTTAACGAAATAGTTTCGGACAACGCGAGAAAATTACCCCATGGCACGGCATCTGATCGTAAAGCTATTTTCGGACACTTTATATGTAAAAGCAAGTTAGAAAAATATTTCATTAAAAATACATTCCATACCTTTTACTTTTGATACATATAGAACAATTTTCTTAGTTGCTTAGGCGCTCGAGTGTCGGAATATTTTACCGAGGCTTTTAAGGTGAATAAATTGGATTGCCTCGACTTTGCACTTTAGCCAATGTGTATAGTCCAAAATGTCACGTTACAAGCTTATGAATGAATACGATCCCGCAAACTAAAAGCGTTCATGGCGCATATTTCGCGATACTCTTTTGAGGGCAGATATTTTTCACCTCCCCAGAAGATTCAGACATCAGCAAATTATAGGGGAGTTATAAATTGTCGACAGTCAAAGAGCACCCCCCAGTATGGACCGGTGTGCACCAAAAAGACCTTAGGACGCGTGTTGAATTATTCACAGCTGGCAGACAACTCGGGGATGTAAAGGGTGACCTTATTCGCCTGTCTTTCGAGAATATTTATCGTGTGCCCTTCAAATTTAAGGGTCGACGTCTTAATTCTTCGCAAGGTCGGAAAGTTATGAAATCTCATCAATACGGTGAGAAGTGCCTAACGTTTGCATTAATTTGGGAATAACTCGATTATTCAAGTCTAGCTCAATCAACGATCCTTTTTATGTATTTTCATTCATTTTGGGAGCTTTTACATTGACGTCCTGAGCAGGGTCAAATTGATTATTTTTGTGACTGTGAGGGAAACCCTGAATTCGACGACTTTACGGTAATTAAATAAAAATTGGGGCAATTTTGTTATATTTAATTCAAAAATAGCTTTGATTAGACATCAAAAATTTTACAATTTGATTTTACAATCAGCATAACTAATTTTGATTTGTTATTTTCTTGTTTCAGGTAAGCTATCCAAGACCAACTAACAATACATCTAACCAGGATAAAAACGGAAAGTAAATATTTTTTTCGATAATTTTTAAACATTCTCAACAATTCTATAAAGCCGGACACATCAAAGTATTATAGTATATAAATATTCATCTGCAGCGACGGAAATAAATAATTTGTTGGGAAATTGGGAAATCGGGAATTTTGCGATTTTTAGTCCGTGTCTCAGCAGAAAAGAATTTTATCAGTCACATTGATGGTGTTATACGAAAATGAGGGCTCACGCGATCATCAATTCGAACTAGCATTTAAATATCTGATGACGATACCTCCAACGAGTGTGGAAGCTGAGCGTGCATTTTCAGCAGCAAGCTGTCTGACTTCCAAAATCAGATCCAGACTAAATGACGAAACACTAATGTTTAATGTTAATGTTACTTCGGGCATATTTTCAAAATAATATTTGAATTTTTTAGTGTTTTATTTATCTATTTTTGAATTGTATTTTTATCTTTTCTTAAATAAATAATTTTTTTTGGCCTTCAAGTGATTTTTTATATTGAACAAATGGACTTTTAGTAATTTTTGATCAAATTTATCAAGGTAATTTCTTAAAATATCACGACGATATAATAAAATATCCAATTTGATCCCTAAATTTATTCTTTGATAATTTCGCTATATGTGGATATACAGTATCACGATGATCTTTTATATTAATCAATCATCGGTATTTTCTTCATTTTTCCGGCAAAGAACTTCTAATTGATTACAATACATTTTTACATATCCATCAATCATACAAAATAGCCTTATTTGGGGCTAAACCTTTATTGGGGTTGATATTAATATATCTTTTGGAGACAACCAGTCATGATACTTAGGAATTGCATGTATATTAAATATTCCCTTACTCGATAATTTTTAAAAGCTATTGAAATATAATCCATGAATCTGATTGCATTTTCATATATGTATATTTTATTAATCATTTTGGATCCTTGAATCTTCTTCTTGCAATGTTCAATAAGATATGCACAGAATTGCCTTTACCATGCTAAAATTCACCCGCGCGCTACCATGATATGTATTTGGTACACAATATGAAATTCTGAAAAAAATTAAACCCCGTATCTATTATATTTCTTATCAATAATACTATAGTTAGTGTCGTGTTGTAGTAAATTCACCATGGTCAAGGAAAGGTTAAAAAAGTATTAGATATTTTCAGTCTTAATATTATATAAGCAGATTTCACTTCTTTGGATTGATACTTAAAACGCATTTTAATCTCAGATGCAATTTAAATCGGTAATGTAATCTTGTTTATTACTACCACCGTCATATTGCCAAGTCATAAAAATTATATTGTCAGGCAGTAAATCGTAATGATTCTGCAAGCACGAATTTTATTTATAAAAAGATTTGTACCGTATCAAGTTGCAAAATAAATGGAAGATTAAAAACCGCTGAACTTAACCAAATTATTGAGTTTTAAATTACAGCTTTGTACTTGTAACGACCCTTGTTCGATCACCCTTCTGCGTTTTCCCCATTTGACAATTCAAACAACCCTATTTTATTGTTCCTATTTTTTGATCAGTTCCTAAGTACCTATATCCGTTATATAGTGCATTGATTATGCTCGTTTCGCACTGTGCGGCATCGGCGAATGTAAAACATTTTTAAAGTTCGAGCTTTCGGACTTTATTAATATGTAATGGATTTTTGGGATATTTTTATTTTAAAGGAGGGAATATAAGGTGGTATATATAAAATTAAAATTGTTCCCGTTGTACTTTTGTGATTACGTCCAACTTATTCACGAATTTGAGTTGAAAACTAATTTACTTTGCCCTTCCTACCCCCTATTTCGACTGTATTCGAAATAAAAATGTCCCAGCCACGGGTCTGGCACGTACTGACGATTTTTCATAAAAAAGTCATTAATTTCTACCTTTCTCCCTTTGTCTTTGTCTTCGCGAAAAACTTTTAATGCAAACTTTATTTTACGTGGCAATGTTGGGGCGCTTTTACAGCCCGCACGCCCTCGGCGAAGTTTAAAGCTTTTTGCATTTATACTACGGGAAAAAGTTACAATATCCATTCTTTCTTTTTTTCTGCTTCTTATAGATTCTGTTTCATAATCTTTTTCGTTTACATATACTCTAAACGAATGAATCCAAATCACGAAATTTAAATGTCTTTTTTGCACGCAACACAGACAGATGTCTATATTCAATTAGATAAGTTTCTTTGCATAATACTCTCAGAATCTATCTTATATTTAAATATTACAATTGTATTGATAAATAAAATTTTGAATATATTTTTATTAAATCAAATTCTATCTAATCAATTGATCTTATTAAATGAACTGAAAACTCTAAGCATTCATTAAGGATTAACTATAAAGAAATTCATATAAAACGAAAAGCCACTGCTCAATAAACTTTCTCACGTAAATTTCTTCAAGAGAGTGGAAGAACCTTTATCCTCATTCTCAAAGAAAAGTTCATCTTATCCCATTGACACCCCCAATAGCAGTCCATTTAAGACGCCAATTATTTAAGTCGTAAAATTTTTGTAAATCTTCCATCTCCGCTGAATTTTAAAACCTTCAATCTTTTACGAGCCCTAATTAAAATTCATGTCGAAAAAGTGTTTTCGCAAGTAAAACGGTTTCGCTCTATTAACATTTATTTAAGAAGTGATTTCAGAGAGGTCTGCCTTTCAAAATCTCAACGCATATTAATGCCATTGTCCATTTTGTAATTAATCTTCAAACATTTCATAAATATTTCATCACATATCCTTTAACCCTTGTCAAGAGGTTTATCATTATCAAGCATTGATAAGGGTGAAAAGGTATCCGGTGAAACATTTTGGGATAAATTGATATACAGACACAGATTGCATGAATGATATTAACACAGATTTGATTTGTTATGATGGGACTAGATTATTAAGCTTAAATAATTGTTAGAATATAATTTTTGAAGAAAAGCAATTAATTGAATTTGCGCTATTATGACATGCCAAATTTAGTTAGCTATGCTTAGTCTTTTTATTAAATATTTACATACATAAATAATACGTTGAAAATTACATTCATGCCAATAACCTCTTACTGTCCGGATGCTTACTTTGTTCATTGAGCCGCAAGGCTCTCATTCATCCAGATAAATTTAATCTGCATATTTGTCTTATTTTTATTTGTTATCATTTATAAACTAAAATGTCAAATTAACACATTTTTGTCGGGAGGCCTCTGCGCTCAATGATTTAACGTAAAACGTATACATTTACATAAATCGCTATAACTTTCACAGTGTTTATTATATTTTAATAATTTTGCAACTACCTTACTCATAATGTATTCAATCACCAATATAGGCAATCAAACAGTTGTAAAGGTAGTTTAAAATTACAAAAAATATTGCTTAAATTTGTGCTTTTAAATTAACATTTTTATGCAAATTCGATACTGTTAATACGATAAGTTAAATCATCGGATTGTAAGAGGTTTATTTTTCATTATCCGACAATTCATTATCAGCCAATTTAATATTATTGTTAAAATTATACCTTAACGGTATAATGATTTGCTGAATACGAATATAATCCAAGTCAGATTAATTTAACCATATAATATTTTTGACTCTTTGATATTCTAAAAGGTCATAGTAGTATTGCTCTTTGATAATAATAATGTAGAGTATTTTCTTGTTACACAATACAAATATTTATTGATATTACAGTTACTGTTGCATCCTCCATGGACATTGTATCGAATCGGGACGTTTATTCTTCCCCTTTGTGCACTTTTCTTTGTGTTCGACAGATGCAATTCTTCATTCCCTCATCGCATGAATTTTCTATTTACACGTGATATAATGCCTCGAACAAAAAAGCATTGTCATCATCGTTATTTGTATACGCCACGGATGCAAGGTGCTCGTTTTTGGATTACCCAAAACAAACGTTCTAGGGCCTCACCCTTCCCCAAACCCGGTGCGGTTGATTAGCCATAAAAAAGCAGACAGGTATTGTATGAATAGAGGGGGTTAATCATTTTTCGCGTCGAAATTCGTGGGGAGGGCTCAATTCGCGGGGTTAAAAGTTATTTAAACGACTATTTTATTATCGGAGAGACCCCCGTTTCGGAGGTGTCAGGAGAACGCGTACATTACGAGGAAGTGCGAACTTTTTTATACTCGTTAAAAATTCAATCACGCGTCAAATCTACGCTTTCGAAGCACTTTTTTGCTTATGGCTGGAGTATATATTTTTTAGTATTATTTTATTTCAGTTTAGATGAGGGACTTGTATCCAAAACTTTTCACTTTGAGATCTATAAATTGAATCCCCTCTCGATTTCTTGAGCGTTGTAAGAAAAATCCACAACTCTACATTATATCCTCAAACTGAACTCAAAATCCTTGCATATAAATCGCATTTTATTTCCAATTCCAAGAACGTATGTCTTTTAGCCATATTCAGTTCGTGCAGCACCCATTTATTTTGAATACTTTTGATACTCTATCAATATATAGCCACAGCCAAAAGTATTAGGCACTCTATAAAATCGTCATAGCTTTTTTATATTAAAAGGATGGATGATACAAAAGTGCATAAATATATAATATACATTTATTAAATTTATATATGAATTATTTGGCAGACAATCTTTCGCCATTATAATGATAGCCATCCTTCTTTCTATGGTGTTCTCTAACTTGTGGCACTCTTTACTTATATTGTAATACGAGAGCTTTCAATTTTCCTTAAATATTACTAAGAAATATGAAGCTTCAGTATATCACATACATGCTTTATTGGATTTAGACTAGGATTATACCGTCAAATTCAAACTCTTTATGATCCTTATCCTGTTGAAATTTTACTTAATCATAGCATAATAATTTTACAATATGTTATTTATCTCTTGCTATATGATCTAGTATAATTGAAGCCCCTTAATCGTAAATTGCGAAATTATTATATTATGAGTTAAAAGATACATCTGCGATACGCAGAAGGATTTTAAAATCCATAATGTAATTATTGGCAATCGTCTTGTCATTGATTATCGAAGAGATGCTCAAAAACAATATAAAGGTTTCTATGACAGCATTGTTGAATTAATTAACACTACAGGGATCTTTGACATTTTTGATCATTGTTGTATATCCATATTTATCTGCATGGGATAATAATTTCTTCTAGAGTAAATACACGCACTGAGATACAATCTCATATAGAATTACTTGTACAATTTCATATATTACGATACGTATAAGCCCATTGGCTGTGCCTTCAATATTGAGCATGTATGATAAATATCTGCCAATCTATTTCAATATCGAAGCTTAGTAAGCCATGGAGTAAATTGATATTGGAAAGGGTATCAATGTGGCTGTCACATATCTTATAAGGAAATTCAATATAACAATTGCCAGATCGACCCATATTCGTACTTCCATTATTAATAAATCGTAGTGAGTCACAAGGCGCAAGGGGAGAAGTACCAAATGACGATTTAATAAAGACTGAGGATAGTAGGCAATGTATCGCTATTAAATAGATATATTATCGGAGATGAAATAGACGTTCGTATCTGAATTGAAATTTGATTTGAAACTGCGGAATTCATATTAACTTGCAGAATAGACCCGAGCGTCTGTACTTCATACGTATACGTTTTGGCGTCTTTTATACTAAGTCGATTTTAAGCCTAATAGTACTAGGATTAGACATAATCATAATTTACGCACATAAATCTTGTGAGCATTCGTATTTTTCGTTAGAACGGTGTTAATAATTGGATTATTTACGGCCAAATGAACGAGAATCCTAATGTACTTATGAAGCGCGTTTAACACTCGGAAAGGCATGTAAATATTATTTTATTTCCATTATCTATTTTTTACGATTTCATGGGGTGCATTATCTGCTCCTGAATTATTTTCCCGAATAAAGCCAGAAGGCAATCCATTTTATTCAAATGCATTCGCATTATGATTGTACATTCCCTTTGAAACAGCTGATGTGTGAAAGCCACAAGGCGAAGATTGCATCAGCTTCCCCCTCATCCTTTATATACATATTATTATTTTTTTGTCACAAAGCTTTCGGAAAAGAAGACATTATTATTGTCGGTGTATTTGCGGGGAGGGCCACGAAGACGCCCTTTTATTTCAGTGGGGGAATGGAAAGATGCCAAATCACAATTTGGGTCTCCTCTTCAAATTTGCAATAAATGACGTGCGAAGATTTCATCTGGGGAAGGTTGCGAAAGCTGACGCAATTCTGTAAGGCGATAAAGTGGTTAAAAGTTTTCAGGCTTACATCGGCATTAAGATGTAATGACAAAAAGTCAAAGAGGAAACCATTTCACATAAAAATGAAATATTTATATCGAACACGTAGCGCGTAAAAATGCATTGAGATTTGAAAAATAAAACAATGTAAATTCGCAGTTTTCTAGTGGTTTTTGCACGAAAATACATAGCGTTCGCGTAAAATCATGATTGCCATCAAGATTGATTTTTAAAATACATGGATAGTTTTAATATAGAATCACCCATATTTTCGTTGTTTTATAATCCAACCCCCCTTTATTTCGCAAATGGAGCTGACACGTTGCATTTTATTGTGCACGTAGCATCTTCAGTATAGAAATCACGTACAATTCTGCACACGGTGCAAATATTTACTGACCGTCTACAATATGAAATTCGGACATACAATTTAATCAGCTGTTTTTATACATGAATGTGACAATTTGCAATAGAATTGTATGCAATGTGATTGGTTTTAGCGTAGAATGTATAATTCGCAATTCGATGGTAATGCATTGGGGATGTTCGGCAAAAACTGCTGCTTAATAAAATTTGCACGTAATATATAGCCATGCCCGTAGATAAGATTCTGCTCTATCTCTGAATGAATAGACTGCCTCTTCCTATTTTGCTAATCAAATGAAACCACCCCATTCTCCATTGAAGACGATCCCGACAATGCAACTGCCGCCTTTTATTGTGTTCGCTTGTTTCCTTAGGGATATTTGTGTATAAATTTGTCCCTTTTCCTTCTACCTCCGACTCAGTAATATAGAACATTGGAGTCCTTACGCTGATAAGCCATGGCGCCGCAAAATAAACACAACAGTATTTTTAAATTAATATTTTGCTCAATTTAAAAAAAATTCAAATCAGCGATAATAATCCTTCTAGTGGATGTCTGATAATCGTATTAAATTATATTTATGGAGAGTCAAGGTTTGCGAAGCGGTCACGCCCTGTTGACGATCGCTGTCTTAATTTCTAATGGTCCCCCAAGTTTGTCGCCGCAAGGCCTGGAAGGGCCACAAAGGGCCTCAAAAGCCCGCAGATGGCTTCTCCCTCTCTAATTGTCCGTCTGTCTGTTAGTTTAGGTCCACCAGGAGGATTCGACTGTAAAATTAACGCATATAAATTAGGGGTCCTCCGCGCGTGTGCTGAGGTAATTGTAAGTAAATATGGAAAATCTTTGCGCTTACCGGATATTAATGTCCCGATAATATTTTAATATCTTTAAAGGGATGAATTTATGAAACAAACTGTATTTTAGCACTGGACTCCGCTTAATTGAGACAGCTGATTGCAGGCAAATGATGATTTTTTTGTTGTGTATTGAAGCGAGTAGCCATAATGTTTCCGTTATACATTTCATGTTTATTAATAATAAAGACGAGAAAGTTTCCCAGTAAAGATTTCTTCATTAAATTATGCTAAGCGAATTGTCTGTAGACGTTGCAGACCTTTGAACGTTGAGATAGTTTTCCACGTGAACCCATTTTATCAAGACGTTGGCAATCTAACTAGTTGCAACTCGAGTTTAAATAATAGCCTCCTCCAGCTAAACGTTCTGGTAAATTCAAATGTTGCCTGTTGTTAAATTAATGTCTATGCTTGGTTTTTAAATTACATCCATGTTTATTTAAACTGGAGCGGCATTACTTGTATGGCCCTAATGATTGCACGGCCAATTGTTGTTTTGGAATTGCGAGCATATATCCCCGGAGAGGTACCACCAACAAACGGTGGTTGATACTGTTAATTAAGCGTATTCGGTGTAAAAAAAGTGTTTGGTGAATTTAGAAGATGAGAGCGCCCATGGGTCAAGTTTTCCGGGGGAGGGTATTAACCGTGTAATATGGTTTTCAGGCCTGTAGCGGAAATCAGTTCGACCAGAATTAATATTGGTGGGCCTTCGTTATCGGGCATAAATATATAAATTTTATTGTTGAGTTCCGGTTCGCATTAATTCACGGAGGACATTTAGAGGGGCCCTCGCTAACGCGGTCGGATATATTGTTTAGCGTAAATTTGGGAGAGGACGCATGTGGCGTGAGTCATCAATGCAATTAATATTAGTGGGTATGGCGCCCTGGGCGGCAGTTCACATCCCGTTGCCCTCAGATCAACTCGTTTATTCAACCCACCTCCCATCTCCATAAGTACAACCACATTTCTAGATATGCACTCGACCGAACAAATTGTTTGAGAAATTTACCCTACGAAGGCATTTTGGGCAGTGCGTTTCAAATGTCCGTCAATCTTGATAAACTATTATTTTATTTAATAAATTGCAGATTGAAATTCCAAAAAAAATCTTCGGACTATTGCTATATTTACCACATCATGACCTAGTCTACCCGGGCAATCTTCATGCATCATTTAATATTAAGTTTACTAGACCATTGTCAAGTTTGGACATCACAATATTACTATAGAAGATTTTTGATTATTATCAGCCAAATGCAAGCCCAACCAATGTCACTTTCATCATTAAATATATTAGAGGTTACTAAAAGAAATGTCGTTTTTTCGCTAATCTCATCTGCGACCAGTTATTTTCGGGTTGCGATACAGAACAAATGTGTTTTTTTTTATTGTTATTAGTGTATTTTTTTTATTTTGCTTTATAAAGATAAATTGCCCTTATCAAATTTGGCAAGCTTGATTAATAACTATTTTTTAAATTTAGATATAAAAAATAGCTTTTATTGTTTGCTGAGACTGTAGTTTGAACAGACAAGAATTTATTCTAAAGCACCAAAACATCATTATAATATCGTGTAATTAAACTGTGAAAACATTATATCAAAGATGTATAGTTTTGTTCTCTTTATCAAACGTAGGCGATATTCATAATAAATTTTAACCGGTATGGTAGGATCATCGCGTATTTGCGAGCGAATATCCAGTGATTCAAAAAGAATACTCTTGTACGTTGAGCTCGGAGGGAGACAGAGACGGATAAAACGTAGCGCAGTTCGGTAACAGTGCATGGGAGACAGAGACGGAGAGCTTCCTGCGTACATTGCATAATAGTATGGATTGTTAACCCATATTCATCAACTAATAATGATAAAGTTTATATGACAGTGTTTATTTGTTTAACTCGTTCGTCGCTACGTTCACCAGATATGCGCGTCTTCGAAAAACGAATCCAGCTTTTCATTGTTACGTATTTCTATAACGACTTGCAAATGTCTTTCTATAATGTTTTCCAGATGATAACTGTCTAAATATCTTTCGAGATTGACCTCGAAACTTGCATTCCTACCATTGTCTGTTCGCACTTGCTTATCTTCACTTTGTTATTGTTAATTTGACTAATGCCAGAGTCAAGCTTATCGATCTAAGATAAAACAACACCTGAGAGAAGATGCGCTACACGTCGTCCGTGTTTATCTCATGCGTTATAATATTGCATCGTTATTCCTTCTGTTAAGCTTCGAGTATCGAATTTGGGCCCCGTGAGAAACAACACCAATTTACGCTGGGTGACGAGAGTGTTTAATATAAGCTCCATATGCGCTGCTGCGGTCCTGACATATACGTGGATTTGTACGGATAATAAGTGGCGGACAAGCAAATATAGCATTTAAGACTATGAAGATTTTAAATTAACTCACTACTCAAAGGGTTAAAAAGATATAGAATTTTTTATAAAGTGGTGTCTTATTGCCTTTCACATGTGACTAAATTAGGAAAAGATAATGATCACCCTAAAACCTAATAAATAATGTTAACAACCGGAAAATGCAAATTCATTGATTCGTATCCAACCAAGACTAAATGCTTTTTCTAGTCGTATTGTTGTCGATGATAATTTGATATAATAATCCATAGAACTCTCTTTTCAATATACTTCTTTTTCCTGAAGTTTTGATTGGCAAATTGGTCATTATTTTTAATATTTTGATAAGCATAATTTTTGTAAGCCTTAGGCAACTATGTCCAATGATGTAAATAATGTAAATCGGGATCTAAACTACCGATTGATTGTTGTTACTTTCGATATTCCAAATTTGTTGTTATGTAGAATTTACAAAGTCTGAATTTGAACCCAAATCTTAATAATACGAAGCTAAAAACAGATTGAAAAGTTGAAGAACTATATTATAACAAAATAAGTGTAATGAACCAATTAGAATAATTATTGAAATTTAAAAAAATATAACGATATTATTTCTGGATGCCCCTATTATTACAGATATTTGAAAATCAGATATCCATACATCAAAGACTTAATATAATGTCCTATGCAAATATCAGATAGTATTTGAATGTGATTAAAATACTGTCTGCATTCATTGCTAGAGATCCCAAAATTTGAGGGGGGCTAACATTCAACGTTTGCTCTAAACCACTCTTTTCGGATAAAGGGTTAAAATCTCACATTAACTTTGATACAAAACATGAATACAAAAGCAGCCGTAAAATATAAATCACACGAAAAAAATTAAACTCGCCGAGAAAATTATACGCTGTTGACTCAAATATATTGTGATTATATGGATTCGAAATATTGCAAATGATACATCAATTTATATAATGGGCTTAAACGGATATTATTTTCAAAAAATGATTGATTGTTGTGTACCAACTTAATGTGGGGTAATTAGAAAAGGTGAGGGTTATCCTAATACAGGTAAAAATATACTCCTACATCATTAAACTATTAAATCGGCCGGGTATTATTGTACGTTAAATATAATGTATTGTATGCCGATGTAAGAATAAAACTTGATGGATTGTACGACGGCCGGAAATTCCATGGATCTTTTTTAGCATATTTTCGGGTAAACGTACGAAAAAACGCTAATTTTATGCCCGAATAAATTACATTGGAAAATGCGAAATAACTGGAATTAAATTTGATCCCGTTTATTAATGCATTGATTTCGTATACTGATTGATTACATGTTATTTGATCAATGTTCCGCCATTACAATATACAAAAAATAAATTTTCTATAAATTGTCCTTCTTATGAGATAATTTGATAGAAACTTGTATCAGATTTACTGAAAGGGTTCTCAAGGAGTAAACCTTTATTTTGAAAGGGTGATTAAAGTCAATGTTAAAGACCTAAGTGATGTTAAAGATGCAACTTTAAATTGGTTCGACGTTCGATTTCCTTATTTTATTTGATATATTTTCATTCAAATCACAACAAATTAAAATTTGTGAGAGAATTATAAATGCATATGTGGCACCCTTCGTTCGCCCTGGATGCAAAACTGATTTGATTGCACACAAAGTGCAAGGTTTGTCTGTCAGGTGAATGGGTGGAGTATTCAAACCCATACAAATCAAAATTAACTTCATTAAGTGTTGATAGTCATGAGCTGGAAGGGCTTAACCCCAAAGCTGTATATATTCATTGTCCATTTTGTTCTGCAAAATTGCATTAAATGTTAAATGACTTTGATGCTTTAAAGCTGCAGAACAAACTTCATTTCCAACCATTAAACGTATTTATAATAAAAAAAATATCTTTTATATGGCAAATATTATCAGATTATCGTAATAATCGATCGTAATTTATTACCAAGAACACGAGCAACTCGCGCTCGTGTGTTATCCAGGATGGAAGCTATGGCATGAATTTATGGAGTCTTTAGGATTGAGAATAATAAAATCTAATTTATTCGAATTTCAACTTAAAATAGGAAAAAAGAGCACAATGTAATTAAAATTTACCATTATTTAGCTTTAGATACATCGCCAAAAGCGATATTCTTCAGCATCTTGTTCATGCATTGCAAACTTGTCTATTTGGTCTAAAAATTCAAACAAAGAGTGATTCAAATCAAAACTAGAATATATTATTGCTTTTCAATGGTCACTCACTGTTCTAAATTATGATTAGACTTTTTTAAATACTGATGATTATAATATTAATATCTTCTTATTTGAGAGTAATGGAGTAACATTTGATCAGGCGAACATTGTAAAAAAATGCAAATAAATCCATTCAAACTAATCATAATTGACTTAATCTTTTAAAGTATTAAAATTCGGTTCGTGTTATCGCATAGGCACGAGTTTTAAACTAAAATAAATTCAATCTAAGTTTTGCGATTTTCACGTGTGTTTCTTTGTGTTGAAAATCATCCCCTATCTTTTACTTCAATCTCAAACTGAATCCAATTCGAAACAACTATTTAGTAAGAAACTTGTTAAAGATTTTTCTTTGGGATAAATTGGGCACTCTCAAACTTTAAATGAAATTTTATATCCAATTGAACTCGATCATATCCGCTGTCGATCATTTTAGACGCCCAAGAAAGCACGATATCATAACTTAATTTTCAAGCGACCGAAATCGAAGCTGCAAATTCAATTATCGAGGATTTGAATCTACTTCCTTCGAATTCCTATGACGATGGTTCCTAATCGTTTTAATATGAAATTCTCCCCCAATGAAGCTATCCTTTTCTGCTATTGGCATTCACAGGAACTTGCCCTGGAGGCAGTGACCCACTGCATCGTTAGTGATGACCGCCTACCACCATTCTTGCTCTTGCAACCCTATTCCGAAATGTTCTCGACTATAACCGAATGCCTTTTATCTCAATCGGATTGAAATTATAGACGTATCCCAAAAGTCATTAACACACTAAATGTCCCATCCCGTTTAGGACCAAAATGTACAATATATCACGGAAGGATGTGATCAACTAAATATTGCTTGAAATATTTATTTTATGAATTATAAATAAGGATATGATGGAAAAATTAAAAGCACTCCGAACTATCCCCTAACGGCTCACATCCAATAACCAAAGGGTTTTATTGAGGAGACATTATCTTTTCTCTTCCGATTCTTCCAGCATCGATCGGTCCCTAATAAAGAAGGTTTGACTGTCAATAAAATCACAGATAATTGAGTCCTATGGGGGTATTAATAGATGTTATATTGAAAACATTTTTGCTTTCAGAGCAACACTTCCGCGGAGATGATTTTCTTGTATTTGTACATTAATTGTATAAATGGAAAATTTCCGCTTTGATCTTATAATAATTTGTGAATAATTTTCTAGAAATCCTTTGACGGAATAAATGGACAATAAAGAAATACAGAATGAAGGGTTACCCTTCAAAATTAAGGACGGAAAGGATGAATTCGCAATTATATTTAATTGGCGAAATCGATTGGTTTCAATTCGCCTAAGGGAATATTTCTTAATTTTATAAATCATTCATTAAAAAATGGTTGTTGTAAAATTTCAATTGAAATCCGCAATTGATACTTGAACCGCAAGAACAATATTTTATCATTAATTATGATTTATTCAAAATTAATTCTTTCTAAATTTTGTAAAATAAGTTTTTCAACGAGATAATCATAATATTTCCATTCAATAGTCAAAAAAGCTTTATACAAAATATACTTAATGTAATCGCTATTGCGTAATGTATTTGATCTTAAATAACATATATTTTTGTAATTCGTCCAGTTATCTGAATAAAAATATGCTTGAAGGATATTTCTATAAGCATTTAATGTTGTTAGAATCGCAAATTTTAGCATATTCATCCTGAAACAATCGTATTCAAACATCATATTTTGATAGTCGAAAATAAATAAATGACACCAAACCAATCGATGCTAGTTTACAATATGATAAAAACGATTCGGCAAATAAATTGGATAAATTAATTATTTAATTGGGATAGCTTTATCGCAAAAACAAATATTTATGAGCAGATAATTAATCTCATTTGCCTGAAACCACTTTGCAAATTTCACATATTATTTGTTGCCGTTTTAATCAATTAAAGTATCATTGTGGGCATTTTGAACATCATGTTATCGTGGACCAATTTGAAGAAGAATGAGCAACATTTGCAAGTGTTCAATAATTCACCTATTAATAACATAAAATGATTTCTAAATAACTCATAATTTTCACGCATCCTCTTTATTCTCCTAAAAGTTTTTTGTCTGTTTGTTCGTTGAATCAAGTTCTCATAATTTCCTTACTTTATTCTTTAATAACTCAAAAACCGTCTTCGTTATGATGGAATTAGGAGCATCTTCCATTGATCACTAGTTGACTGAGATGACTATATCCTTCACAATTCATCATAATATCGTTCACCAATTTGCCATAATCAAACATTTACATTCCAATATATTTCCTTAAAATTTGCTTTAACAAGACCCCCAATAAAAGATTCATTTTTAACCGACAGTCTCCCTCATTTAAAGGGGCAATTTTGCTTTGATATAAAGTTTTTAAAAACACATTTTTTAAGGGTGCTTTTTAATGTAAAACGCAAGATAAAACAAATATTTTGATTTGATTTTGCAAACTGCCATAGCCATACATGTTTAAAATAAGCTCGTAAAATTTCAGAACAATCGGCGACTTGGTTTTTAGAAATTATTTCAACACCACACACGAAAAATTTCGTTTCGAGAAAAACGCGTTTAAAGTTTTATTTACTTAAAAATTATTGAAAAGAAAGACAAACTACTAATCAGCGATTCCTGTAGTATATCTATATAACAATACTTCAGCTATCTTAACCTCGTCTTTTTTGGCTGATCCGGTGTCTTTGCGAGCTGTTCTAGCTTTTTTAGAAGATTCAAAGCCTCGGCGGTTGGCAAGGCGTAAATGACATTTGAACCAAATTGTATGACGACCATTATTCTTAAAATAGGTTCAAATATTTCGTTAAAAATGTAAGCTGCAGTTTGCGTTGCGATTTCCAGTTTTTTTTGCCACAAAAAATATGTTTCGGTACCAAAGATCATACGCACGCGTTGAAACTTTCATTGTTATTTTGGGTATTCGATCTAAGGCATCTTTCCAGTAAATCATCAGACGATAATTCTTCATAAATGGATCTTAAGAATTGCTTAAATTTCTCGTTGAGAGCGGGAAGATGCTTGTACAGATATAATGTAGTCTTACACTACAATCTTGTAGTTGCATGTTTCTGCCATTCGCGCCAAGAATCTGCGCCTTCCGAATAGTATGAATGCTGAGGGGCTTCATCAGCGAAATTGTATGATGGTATGAGGCCCAAATAGCATTTCTCAAATTTTCTATTGAGTTATGATGTTGGCGAATAATTTAACCATAATAACTCGATACATATTTTATCAATTTATTATTTAGCTGTTTGATTTTCGAAGCACTTCGTACAGAGCTCTTTCTTTTTGTGTCCTTATTATCCACTTGCTTATTCGCTCTTTTAAAATCTGTGTTTACATTTCTTGACTTTTGACCTTTGGCCTGCAAACAGAAGAAAGTATAGGGACAAGTCTGCGACTGTAACGGTCTCAAAGCCGTTTGGGCGCAATCTGGACGGATTTGCTTCGAGCGCATTTCGCGAATTAGCTGTAAAATATTGAAATAATCCGAATTTCTTTACCAAAATTATTGTTGACATTATTAAAGATATGTACTTTCGAAAAATGAAATTTAAAAAAGAACGATTTTTTTGACGTAGTCAGATATAAAAGTTCAGATTCTTTGTAAAATGCCAGTGTTTAAGAAATAATTAGTAAGAAGTTTTATAAGAGCTTTTGGTAAAAATACGTTTTTTTTAAGAAACCACATACACCCGTGTGTATTAAGATATATTAAAATAGGAATCAACTTGTATTAACCTCCCCGTGTATTGAATAATTTCATACAGGGTTTGATAGATTATTGAACGATTCTTTAGCAAATTATTAAATATCGTCAGATCGAAAACAACTTGTTGAATCCCCATTCGGTAACACTAATTTGTTTCTTATATGCAAATAAATATTTTAATAAATCAATTAAGAACTGCCGTTCGCCGATACGATCTACGACTCCATTGATCCTCTGCAATAGATGAATTTGTATTTTGCAGAAGATTGAAAATTGTTTGAATACAAAACTGGTTTATATAATTAAGATAGTTATCTGGAGTCAAAATATTAATGAATTGATTATCAATGATATATTGAACGTATCAAATTACATTTAAACAGGTTTTTTTCCATGGAGCCATGGCGAATCGTAGTTAAACGGTTGGGTATAGTCGGAGAGCCACATACCATAGCCTCGGGTCCATCATTATACGAAACACTTCCAAGCAACGCTACTATAATGTAATTTTTGTGCTTATTACATCAAAACAGTTATGGTCGTTGCGAAATTAATATTTGATTGCCATGGTCGTGAATTGTCCGTAAGGCTTTGTCTTAAGATTGCCCTCGACGTTATTTCGATTTGAAGGTATTTCACAAATTTGCATTTATGAACGAAACTCTCCGATGCGTGAACAATTGCTATAGAAAGCAACTTCCATTAGAGTGATGGATTGATTACTTAAAATTGGAATTAAATTTGATAGCAATTAAAGAAATAATGGAAATTCACTTATCAGATATTACGCGCTTAAAAATGTAAGTATTTTAATTAAGTTCAAGAGCCTCGATGGGATTTTTTTTGGCGAAGTGTATTTCGTTTTTAATCAATCTTTTAATAATAGATATTCTCATTATTTACATATTATTGATACCAAATAAATATGATGATCTTAGTCCTACTTATCATGTCGACCGATGATTTTCAATTAAGGCGTCTTCTCACTTTACAAATTTAAAAAAAATCGATTTTTATTTTATTTTAAATTTTGAAAGTACATATCTTCAAAAATGTTATATCGAAATTTCATAAAGATCGAACGAGTCTAACTATATTTTTGGGTGACTACCTGAGAACACCCGGCCGCATACGTATTGTTCAGACTCATGGTGCAAATACAAAAAAGTGGTGAAAAACAATCAGATAGAAACTTTTAAAGATCCTTCTGCTCTAGCTGGGGATGTTCACGAGGTTTTGAAACCAATTTATGAAGATCTTCGGAGGAAAAACCAAAAATAACAACGAGTGTTTTAACAGCTGTGTCTGGGTAATTTTTCTGCAACCAAAACTTTAAACGCGTTTATCTCAAAACAAGGTTTTTCGGTGGCTTGTTGATGAAATTTCGGAAACTATCCGGCCGATTATCATGAAATTTGAATGACATATTTTTCATAGTTATGGCTATAGCGCATATCATCAGATTTTTGAAATTTTGATTTTAAGTAATTTTTTTTTACAAAAAACTCCAAAAAAAAACGCGGGTTTTTTTTACTTTTTCGAAAAACGTGCGCCATTTTGTTATTTTTGCGAATATCAAATTTTTGATGATATGCGCTATAGCCACTGATATACTGAATCTAAAACTGTTTTATTTTTTTGTTTCAAATGACCCATCTCGGAGATACCATCAACAAGCCACGAACATAACATTTCTACACGGGTTTTTCGATGCTACTGTTTTATTATAATAATTGTTCAAAAAAATAAAAATAGTTTTTTTTCACATACTTAAAAGATGTGTTTATTACATAAGATCCATTTTATTTCATAATTTTTAGCGAAAATCCTCGAAAAAAAATCGTGAAAATAGCCTATTTTTGAGGCGCCTAAAGTGAGAAGACGCCTTAATTCATTCATTTATATAAAATAAAGAATAAGAGATCGGTAGATATAGTTTTAACCTCAGAAATCAAAATGATTTAGGTCATTTATTGTAGTTTGTACTCATAGGAAACATCTTAATTTAGAAGAATATATGTCATCGATTGATATTGAATGATGAAATGATGCTGTTTAATTCTTCGTATCATTTATGATTTTTTTTTTAATATTACCTGGTTTTTTAATGTTTTTAAATATCATTTTTATGTTGATGCGATAAAATATCATTGATTTAGTGATCATTTTAAAAGTAATGTGATTTGCTTTGAGTACACAATTTATTGCTTCTAAATAGTTATAATTGATTTATGCGATTAATCGAAAAATCGCGCAAATCCAAGCGAATTGTTATATAATAGATTTCTCTTATTTTGTTTTTGATTCACAATGTATTGATACAAAATGAATGCCGTTACTTTTACGCGATAATAGATATGGCACCTTAAGATGCCTCAGGGACGTGCACCGATGTGCTAAAAATTAAGTTAATATACGAATCGGTTCTAAATATAATTTTGCCATTTTTTAAATTCGCCCAATCGGTCGAGTGGAATCCTGCATAATAAACACAGCAGCTAATATGCGTCTCGATTGGGGTTTTTTCCCCGGACAAGAAGAATACCAATGCGAAAGGAAGTCGAGAAGGACAAGTACAATTTATAAGGCTCTATCGGTGTTCGGCTCATTGGGGAATATTTAATAGGACGTGTAAAGTGTATATTTTGCGGCTTAAGCGGCTCTTGTAGAGGTGCAGGGTTCGCGTTTCTGCACAATGGGATCCTCACCGTCCAAATGAGGTATATTGAGGAGGACAAAGGTATTCAGGCGGCGTAGCAGCCCCGTAGTCTCGCCGTAGACCTGCGTACAACTCCCAAACTTGATTAATATTCCGCACGGGTCGCCGACTCTTCTACTCCTGATATCAATTGTTTTTTTGTAAATTCGTTTTGGTTCTCCCAGAAACGTGCCCGTCGGCAAAAAAGATGCACACCGAACTACTTAAGTTTTTCTATCTCTCGTCTGTCTGATGCTGGTGAGCTACGTGCGAGACAAAAAACTCGCTCTAACAGAATAAGAACTTTTATTATCTATTTGATTTATTGCGGAAGTGTAATGCGATATATTCACACAAACACGTTTATTTATATGACGCCGGAAGTGTGATGATTAAAATCTTGGACCCACTGTTGGGAGGTCAGATCAAAGAATCTTTCTTCTTTGGGGCCGTCCGACATCCCCAAACAACACTATATAATCTATGCAAATCAAACTGAAATTACATACCATATTTTACGCCTGAACACCATATTTACGAAAACCTAATTGATTTAATTGCTTATAATTTATTAATAAAACGAGTCATTAGGGAGATTAATTGAAAAGCCAAGTCTAATTCAATTATGACGTAAATTTTCACATATATCGAACGGGTTTGTAATGGATGGTAATTTTGTGTATCCGATTTCTTAATATGAGATCAAAACTGCCGTACAAAAAAAAATGCATAATGTGTTTCTTAAATCGATCAATGCTTTTTATACTGCAGCATGCTTATGAATCATGCGAAAAAAACCCAATTAATTTGGTTAAACTGTGATCTTTGTTTGTTTTTAGGAACTTTTTTACTATACATGGACATTGAAATCATTACCTATTCATATACTAAATTCAAATGTCTTTTGATTTGCATACTTCATCCTCGAATTAGACGGGTTTTAAGCATCTGAAATTTGATAGAAATTAATTTGTACCATTATTTAGTTTTTACCAACAAATTAGAGATATCGGAAGTATTGATATTTCAAATTGATCATCTCAATTCAGATTTCTCCTATTGTCCTGTGTCTTAAAAATTAAATATTTAGAAGATGATTGCTAAAAACAGACAGGTTTTTTAAAGTATGAATTTAATTAATAATAATTTCTGATTATAAAACACGTTTATCAATCGAATAACATAAGTAAAATTGAATGTGTTTATCTATTCGCTATGCAAACCTAAGTGGCTTTCAATGTGTATTTTTATGACATATCTGATAAAAGGTGAAAATTTTATTGTATTAGGGGTTAATTAAGTTAAGGCCGTATAAGGATGTCAATTTTGTATACTCCTCATTCCTGATAATTACACGTGTTTCTCTTGTAAGAATTTGTTGAATGCTTGCGAATGTTAATCCAAATTCGCTTGTATATTAGCAGACTAAATGGAAACACTTAATTTTAATTTGAGAAAATACATTAAAGTATTATTTTGCTTTATTATGTGATTAATTTTAAGCAAACGAGCTTCATTTTAAAACATATTGAAGGGTCTGGATTCAATAAAAATCTAAATAGTCTAATAAAATTATTCCCAAATATCCCTTCATTTAGAGCAAATTGCATCGAAAATGATATATTTCCCCTCTCAAACACCATTTACTATGATAGCCATTCCTATTTTCACCCATAGAAAATAGTGCGTATTACAACAATTTCTCGTATCCGGTTATGGGGTTCAAAAGAGACCATTATTCCGGGAGAAAACATCGCTACAGATAAGTAAAGAAAGCGCTATCAAATCGTGCGGTTCTACCGTA
The DNA here is from genome assembly GCA_008973525.1 of Stenopsyche tienmushanensis. Taxonomy (NCBI): domain Eukaryota; kingdom Metazoa; phylum Arthropoda; class Insecta; order Trichoptera; family Stenopsychidae; genus Stenopsyche; species Stenopsyche tienmushanensis. The sequence goes on from WACJ01000274.1 coordinate 3,483,342, forward strand.
GACGCACTAAAACTGTAGTCCCGACGTAATAGGATTCTATTGAGGTGCCCTGATGGGTTTTCCACCCTTTTCCGAAGTCATTTATACCACCAGCAGTCGGGTTCGAGGCTCCCGTCTGCACAGGTCCCCATGATTGCTGGAATAAAAAGGACTGGTCATTGAGGCGTGCACCGTATTCGAAACACGTAACCGTCTTGCAACGCCTTTCATAATGGGGAACCAACTTTTCTTCGTATTTCTTAGTGAATTTATCATTCAACTGACAACTCCTCTAAGACTTCACCCTCTGAGTTTTACGCGTGCCTAGGAATCGTATAAAGCTGATGGCTTCTTTGGATTCAGTCAAAACGAAAAAAAAAATGATTTTTCCAATTCTCCAACAAAGATTATGAACATGTCTTTTAAATAATTCATATTTATCAGTTGTTGTTTATGAAAAATTACTGAGAATGATGTTTGTCAGTCTGTTTGTCCATGGGAAAATCAACATATCTTAATTGGTGGTATTTAATGAGATTACACGATTCAAACACGTTATATAATTTTGTAAATACAATACAAATAATTATTCTCGACTGATATTAAATGTAATTATCGTAAAGCAAAACGTTTTAATACATTTATACGAGAATAAGATAAGGTAGCTGACGTGTGACAATATTCACGGCGACGTCGTCAGCGTGGCGACATCATCCTGTATTTGCAGATAGATTCATTTCGGCAGCAAACAGCTTTCCGCTCAAGTGGTAATATGATAGCGTGGTTGACATTGCTCCAGCCACTTGCTTCAGTCACTTACCCCGTCACTCTGCTCGTCTCGCTGTTAATTACCCCATGTAAGGGAAAGTGGGCCCGTCATATGTCGACCGTAAAGGATTCTGCCGCCCACCGGGTGCTCTCCACAACGCGAACTCTCCAGCAATTGTTCGACCCTATTGTAAATCATCCCCATGCATCCTCAATTGCATTCTCCCTATGAAAATGCGACTGCCTCTCCTCGCACAACTTTCAGCCTCGTATAGATTATTTAGTACCCGTCGACAACCACACATCCAATAAAACTTCATTTTTATGTTCCCTTTGTTACACGGAGAGTGTTCGTGCTCAGCAAACGTGCTCTTCGATCATTTCTGTTTTAATATAAATGTTTGCTTCAGGAATTTTATTTACATTTAAATTTGTCATTGAAACCGATTTCAGTTTAAATGAATAAATTATTTTCATCATAAATATGATTCATTCGGTATTATCCCAAGTTTATGCCATTTACTTTGAATTCTTAAAGTGTTTTTATCGCGAATGCTAATGAAATGGCAACAAGTCGTTAATTGTTCTCCCTCAGTTTTTTGCCATATTTAAATACCTAATGTATATAAAAAAAAATGCAAAACGTTATATATTATCACCGGAAAGATCAATGATGTAATATTTGTGCCAAGAAATTGGCAAGCGTTTTTAGCTAATGATGCAACATGTGTATCATGATTCTGATAATAAACGTTTCTTTTAATTATTATCGATGGATTTTATAATTTATATATGCATCGAAACCATTGAAATTTATGGACCCAATCTCATGATAAACAAAAAACTATTTTGGTGTAAGGAAATTAAAAATCAGATAAAAGACATATATAAAATACCCCAAAATCAGAACGACCCTTAAATTTTGAAAATGATGTGCTGTGATTTTTAATTTAACCATATGAGTTTTTTTAAAACCCATTGTTAAAGTGAGCAGGATCGGTGTTTTTATCTATGAGAAGTAAGAGAATTGTTGATAATAAAGGTGATTATATTTTATGTTGATTTTTGACTTGCACAAAAAATAATGGATTTCTTTCGGGTTTACCTAATATATGAAGTTATTTTATTTTTACATCTCACAAAAATAAGTCAACTTCTATCGATAGATGTACAGTTGAGCGATTCATATAGTCAAATAATTGCTAATGTAAGCTTTAATTTTTCAAATAATATTTTATGTGAATCCTAATGAAAGCTTCAATTGTAGGGAGCTTGGTAAGTGCTGAAAATGCAATCTGCGTCGGCCTTTTGTCTTTTAATTAACGTTCGTCAAATACCACATGTCTACAAATTATTTAAATGGCCCTTAAGGCTTTCTATGACTTATAAGCTCAATAGCTTTTGCATATTAATCATAATATCGCCCTATATCGGATAAGGGATTGCAAATATTCGCGGAGGGGCTTAGCGGAAGCGGAACCGTTTGATTTTTACCCCTTTAATCGCGCAAAGCGCTTTTTGCATTGAACCACCCTCGCGTTTCCTCCCTTCTGTTTTTCATTCTGTGGTGCGCGTCGGAGTCGTATAATCTACAGAAATGCTTTTTAATGCGTATTACGAGTTTTTTATTGTTGAGTTTTATTTGATTTTGCCGAATTTTGTTGTACATGGGACATTTGCCCTCGTCCTAAAAAGCTCATAACGAATGACGATTGGTCGGCAACAGCCTTGTTTTATTGCCGCCTCCCCTAGAAAACATCCTGGACTTCTTGGGTGCAAAATTGTGGAAGACGAGTGTTCCATCAGCGTTTTCTCTTTCCATCATTCAATATATGGTGGCTTGTGTTGAGAGCGAATTCCTCTTACGTTTCATATTGGCCACTTTATCCCTGGAACAACAAATCCATTTCTACGTGTGGGACGTAATGGCGTCAGGCGGAGTAGCGTCCAGGGACAAATACCACAGTTTAGCTTTATCGTTTCAGTTGCATCTTTTTTCTATTTGCTCTTTGTGATTGCGTCCATGCAATAATACGCGGAGAAAACGCATTATGACTTGTGCAATTGCCCTCCCGAGCATTATGTGGGCTTTGAACCTCATAAAGAGGGGGAGTCTTGTGGTGTCTTTATTTAATATGTGCAAGAAAATTGCAGGAACGACGGGAATGAATTAGTCTGTTGTCTGGGAAGCACAGATATTTATGTACCGGTTACGTGCTTTGCACGGTTATTTATTTAGGCTCATATTAACTCCTGATGATTTATATACTCCATGCCATTTATTGCCAATTTTCATTTTATCATCGCGTAATAAAAATTCGAATTCGTGCTTTCGATACGAAACCTAGGTTATAATGGCAAAACACATAAAAGCTTATATAAAAAGCTTATGATCTCATCGCTGAAAAAGTTCGACGGATTTCCCGCAACGTAAAACAGCTGCCATACAATCTCCATACTTAACAACGAAAATCTTCTTTTGGAGATTATTAACATGACAAACACTCGATATTTATTTTTATTGGGTTCTCCAAGACTTGAGTTGTTTACATTTGTCCTTCGGCAATATCGAATTGAGCCGTGGCTTGGAAACACTTCACGCGTTTATGTACCCCACGGATTGTACCCCCGAGTTGTCTGCCCACATTATTATTTACGGCTGAATATTTTTTCGCTCCAATTTTGCGTGTTTGGTGTAATAAAGATGCAAAACAGCGTATTTGTAATACTGAATATTTCTATTGATGTCAAAAATGTATACATCTATGGAGAAATACACACATCTCCTTGAATTTAAATATTTTGTAGACTAAATCGATATAGTTCAATTAAATTAATGTAAATTTACTTTTTTGTTTCAGGTATGTAATCGATACACCCCTCTTCTAAAAACATATTTTCATATTTTAGTAAGTAAATTTTTTTTTTAATATCTTAAGACCCGGTCTAAAGGCAAAAAAATAATCACATCATATTTTAAAGTCGCATTTTTTGAATGAATCCTTAAATTTTGGGGATCCTTCTCCTTTTTTTTGAAGATTAAAGGGGTCATTTGCTACGATTCATACATAAGCACACACTATATTTTTTTCTCATTTCAACTGTAGTTGTCTAAAGTAGTAATTTCCTCTTTCATTTTTGTAAAATCGGTGCTTAGTCCTTCAATTAGGATTTATTTTGTGGGCACCTCTGTCGTGTCATATCGCCTATTTGTGAAACATAGCAAAAGACCCTCTTAACCCCCAAAAAAATTGTCTGTCCATGTGCAAATAAACCTGTACATATTTATATATCAGTTGAACTTTTTAATGGGTCTACAAAAACTAATCTAATATAATTTAAAAAAAAAAGCAACCAAGTAGACTCAGTGTAACTCCCAAATGTAACAATATAAATATTAATTATTGGTTCGTACCGATTCATTGCCCAATAATTCAGTGGCATTTATTGAATTGAAGCTTGCAATTTCTAAACAATGTTGGTGGCGTTCGATGCTCTAAATGCTCCATAATTATCAATAATTGCCGTCCATGACTTGGAAATTATCCATCGTACTGGATCCACTGATAAAACCTTATACGTTCCATTGATTCGACGATATAAACGTCAATTTGATGAATTTTTAAAATTACACCACAAACAATTTATAGCAACGTATGATGACTATTAAATTAAATGAATGTTAATTATTGCATTCGTGTATACAGGTTCGTTAGTTGATTAAATTTTGTGTTTCGTGTTTACTAGGTCAGGATATAAAACATGTTCTATCCGGAGACACATATATTACCTGCGATGCTTTAATCCTATTTTCGGTGTAATTATGACGGTTTTAATAAATTCGGTGACACTTTTCCAGGAATTATGTGACTATGAAGTGTCCTTCTCGAACGTTTTCAGCACTCCATATATGTTAGAAGCGCAATTTATTACATTGTGGAGTTTTTGTGAATTTTATATTTTTTTAGTAGCGAGTGTGCTAAAATAAATGGATTGACCTATTTAGGAGCGAGTACATATATAAAATTGTTTGTATCGAAAATGCGTGTGTGAAAAGATTAGAAATCCCTGCGTCACGTAGTTGCCCCGGAGAGCTTTTGTACGGGAGCTTTTTGAATGAGTCCTCCCTCCGATCCCGGCGGCCCGTTGAGATTGTAGCTATTTAATAAGCGAACAAAGAAAATAAAATCAGATTGTGTCCCGTGTCAGTGTACATGTCTACCCATACAGAAGATAACTTTCCCCTTTACCTACGTTTGAATGAAGCAGATCCGAAGACTTCATCCCAGAGGAGCTTTCTTTCAAATCATTGTAGTCCCCGAAAGTAACATTCTGCATGATTTAAATTCAATTTGTAATTACTTTTTGAAATAGTTAATGTCATTTTATATGCATAGGGTTGTAATAAAAGTCTCAAATATTGAAACATGAATATGAGGGTTAGAAGTTCATACAAAATGCTATGAAATCCAAAGGAATTTCATGTACTTTTTAAAATACTTCAATAACGTCGATCATTCTTCATTACGAGCATTTAGAATTCTACTTATTTGACCCATTTTCAAGATCGCTCGTAGGTTTTCATCACTTGGGATTACTTTAACATCGTGCCATATCTCATCTTCACAAAAATGTATTACATGCCTGAACACTATTTTAATTCCCTCTTGAATTTGTAACTTATTTTCGCCAAAGGATTATTTTCTATAAAAATAGAATTTCGCAGAAGCATACCTGTATACGAATCGCGAATAAAATAGATTTGATGTTTTTTCTACATATGTGAAATATAACTATGTGCCAAAATTCATCGACCGCGTAAAATCGAAAACGTGTTATTCAAGGGCCGTGTATGTTATGTTTTAAAGCTAGAGTTGAAGCACGATTTTTAAACCTTCATCAATTCCGGTACCGTAAGAACCTTGTTTATAACACCCCCAATATACAGTTTTAAAATGCTATGCTCGTTCTAAACTACCCCATAAATCATTCCAATTCCTGTATTTCGTTCAAGATTTTTTAAAGTGCTTAAACATAATTTAATTTGATCTATGCCTGATATTTATATATACTCTTTTCGCAATACATATATATTTTTGCTTTTATGAGAATCAAATATTTTGCAAAATTTTTGTACGAAATTAAATTGATTAATAGTAAAATGACTCGATCTAAGAACATAAAAATGGAGTTATTTTTTTCTATATGAATTGAACTCAAATATTTATATACAACATCTAACTTATGTCATTACTATTGCAATTGAAGCAATTGAAAAGTATATAAAATAAAATTTTAAAAGATTGACGATGTTTCTGTATCTTCAAAATTTTGTCTTGATGGTAAAATTGAATTATTTCCAATGTACAAAATAAATCAACTGAAATAGTCTGTAATGTTTCTTTCGTATTCTGTCGACAAACATCCGATATGTGTTCCATTTCCACATGGACCGGAATCAACGCCGACAAATTAGAAAAAACGACTCAGGGTTTCATGAATAAAATATCCGATAAATATTTGGAGTTAATATGGGCGAATTTATTCATGTTCCTTATAGAACATTTCGAAATAGTCGCCATCTGCGACGAAGTTGAATAGCACGCAATTAATTAAGAAACTTGTCGCCTGCATCAATAGCAAGGGATGCATTTAGTCCGTTTCTGCGCCTCTGCAGCCTTGTTTTTATTTACTCGAAAGATTTTCGCATTATTCGCGCTAATCCCGCGGGCTTATCCCAGCTCTCCCGTTACGCCGATAATGAAATAACCGAGTGTTGCAAATGGTTCTCCTTCGGCTTTTGTCCCACTTTTCTTTCACATAAATGCTTCCCCTCTTCGCCCGGAATTTTCTTTTAATAAACCCTCTCTTCCCATTTTCCCGGCCGAAACTTCCCGGTTTTTGTTCGCCTCGCCTATGGAACATCGATTGCCGTCGTTGCGCCCAAATATCTTTGCAAGTATTTTCATTTGGTTTTTAACTCTGCGATTCTCATATCTCGTCGTCGAGAAAAATATACAAGTTTTAAGGTTTTTTTTTAACTTAAATTATTCGGGAAGTTTGTAAAGCGGATATTTTTTAATTATCCTTCCTTTTTATTCGAAAAGTTTCATCACGGGGAACTTTAATTAAACAGAAACCGGGAGAGAAAATAAGCCATTATAATATTGTCGTAAATATCCCGCCGCGAGAGACGGTGTACGGTTCGTGCTCATTTTTTAACGTTAATTATGTTGTTTATCAATTAATTTTGCAATTATCAGCATTAATTCTTGCTTACTGTGACATTAACTTTACGGCACCAATTTAATTATTTACTCTCTGGGAAGTCGAAATCTTATATCAATTTCCGTTTATCTTCTTTACTTAATGAAAGATTCTTCCTACTTCGTTCGTTTAAAAATTTTCAATATGAAGAATGACAAAAAAAAGTCTTCTAATATATCGACATTTCTTTGAATATTGCCATTTTAACTAATGATATGACAGAAATATCATGGCATATAGCTTTTTTAAAATTTTCAACATATTCAAGGATGGCCTTAGGTCAGGATGCAAATCAAAATTTAAATGATGGCTTGTTGAAATTGTTAACTGCAAGTCATTGAAGAGTTGCAAAAGAGACTTATATCATTATAATTCATGACAGCATAGCATATACAAGGTGTTTGGCACATAAACCAACATTTTTTTAGGGGGTTATAGGGACTTTTTGCTACGTTTCACACGTGTAAATTAATTCTTTTGCACGTTCCTAGACAAAGAAATCCAGTGTTGTCAGGTCTGGAGACGGTGTGAGCTACGGAATAGGGCACGTGTCAGATTTGGGCATCATGTAAGCCACGGAATAGGGCAAAAAAAAAATCATCATACTCTCTATTATCTCGATCCAGATTCAATCTGATTTCCTGGATCTAAAAAATAGTACCAAGGCGATTAATAAAGTCTTGCAGGGCCGCCTAACAGTGACTAAATTTGCAACGTTAATTAAAATATATAAAAATGCACCGATTTATTTAATTCCAAAAGTGGTGAGGGTATCAATTTAGTCGCCGAAAAGCGAGCGGACATTTTTGATTGACAAGGGTCGGATCGCGATGTAAATGAACATTTTTGCTTAAAATTCTGAAATTGAATCGTTTTTTTTTTCTTTTTGCCCGCCTTAATTAATATTTCGCAGCGCCGAAATTAATTTTAATTCAATTCTCGCAACAGAAATCATTATTTTTAATCGCGCCTATTAACACCTTAAATGACGGATTTGGTCCCTTTCGATTCATCAAATCGATTATTCATGCCGTTTTAAATTTATTTCCTTCTTATTATGTAAAGCACTAAAGCATTTTTTATGGATACATTGTCTCTTTTATGGGTGCTAAATCTTGCGCGGAGGAATTCGGACGGAACTGAGGATTTCGTGGTGCATTGTTATTTATTTGGCGTTGCGGTGTTATTTATTTAGGGATTCAATTATGGCGCCATTTTGTGTTTGCTCAGTTAACTAAGTGTGGGAGAGTGACTCAGCAATTGGAAAGTACTTAAGACATGGATTAACGGACTAAATTCAAACTAAATTGAACTAAGCCCGCACCTTAGTCTTTCTATTGTGAGCTCTTGTCCCCCTTTTGGTCTCCCTACATGCGAGACTCACCCTTTTCCTCAGTTACTGTTATCTGTACATAAGCCTTTTAACACTAGCTCTACAGGGCTACAATCAAAATCTTCTATAGATCTATTTAATTAATTAGATTGGGCACTGCTTCTATAAAACATTGTTTTAATACCATTGTCGAATGTATGCGTCATTTACATTTATTATTTTTTTTCTATATTTGTAAAGACAAAATTGAAATTAAATAAATAAGGACATTTTGCGAATGTTTAATACTAGATTTAATGGCGATCTACGTGTTGTATTATACCTAAGGGCAGGGCTAACTGTTATACTCAGCCAATTAAATGAACCAAGTATTAGTACATTGAGTTAAATCCTGGACTCTTATTACAAAGGTTCGGATTCAAATTCAGATCATGAGATAAAAATTACCGTACCATTATATTTGGGAGATCGCTAAGGATATTTAATTAATATTGTCTACATAAAATATAAGGAATAAATTGGAAGATTTTATCTTTACCTCCATATTTACAAAATATCATCCCATTAAATTGATATATTTTTAAGGAAATATATTAATACTTAATGATTTAATGGCTGTTTACACATGAAATATCTGATTACATAAATAGCTTATATTAATAATATATCGATTCGTACACGTAAAGTAATTTTAATACTGGAATTTTATTGAAAATATTCAGGTTTATATCCAGACTGCAGAAAATAAATTTCGTCCTACTAAAAAAACTTGAGGAGATTGGAAATATTAATATTTCCGATAGACGTTCTCGCTTCAGATTTACCTCGATTCGTTGAATCTGTTTAAGTAAATACTGAGGCGATTAATGAAGTCGTACTATGAGCGATTTAATTTTCTTCAAAAATAAAACGCTTATACACTATAATAATATTGCTATTTATTTACATAAACTTCTTGTCTTTTGGATATCATCCGTAGATGCGGGAAACGCACCTATGCGTCTTTAGCTATGTGATGTATTGGCTTTAGAAAGAAAAAAACCGACGAAAATGCGTTAAAAAGAAATTTTAATGATGATTACTCATCGTACTTTAAATTTTATTTTTAAGATCCCAAAAAAAGAGGAAAAAAGTTTAAAGTAAATAAAGGGATAAAAACGCCTCTGATATCAAATGGATTTATGATTGAACATAATTTTTCGGTTGCTGCTACATTTATCTCAAATTCATCCCCATTCATATCTATATTAAAGTCTGAATCTACTATAACTTCTTTGATATTATATAATTGAAATTGTTTAATAGTTGCGAAAAGCAAATACAATTTCAATCAAGGCAAGTCATGAATCCTTTTTGAGAGCATCGGCATTTAATGTGTTAACCTTGCTGCTTTTATGGGAAATAGGAACTTGGACATCCTTAATGATCATTTAGACCCGGCAAGACTCCAAAGGGTTGTATTGCAGTGAGTTTGGACTTAACTTGGCTCATTAAACTTAAGTTTTCAAGACATTAGTCATATAGTTAGATACCGAGGCATTGACCTGCAAGGATTTAAGACATTGCCCGTTTAATGGACCAACATTCGCTGCATATGAAAATCGCTTCAATCCGAATAAATGCGAATTAATTTATTTAGTTTCATTGCGCATTTCATTCATTTTCTACGGTGAATAAAAACGAAAAGTTGGAACATTTCGTTCTACACTCCATAGCGACAGACCGACGAGATTTGTCAGGCAGTCAGTCAAAGTCGTTTTAAATCAGGATCCGTTCCAGAGATAACGCGAGTGCATCCAGTCCAAACTTAATATAGAACTAGATGCGATACCAAAGCGTTGGTTTTTGAGCCGAAATAATTCAAAAATCTATTATCGAATTGCGTTTTTATAAAAGCACAAAAAACGCAAATGGATTCCACGCCGATTTGTGATTGTTAAGCCAAATGGGCAAGATTTAGTCACTATTTATTCTTTACGCTTGCTTAAGTAGATTTATGACGACGAAATCTGTCACAGTCGTTAAACCGCAAATGGTTTGTTAAAAATAATTATCCATTGTTTGCCATTCATTGACGCTGCTTACATTTTAGCGTTTCTTTTTAGTCACACTTTAAATTACTAACAAGAATCTTAAATTATGTGAAGAATTTGTGTTTAATATGAGTTCAAGCGTTCTTTCATGGTTTTAAGTTAATTGGCCTCGAATAAAACACTCAGTGACAGGACAAAACTTCAAAGAAGAATTTGATATACACCATTATAATAACATTAAACTATGTACGTAATTTCATCCCCAAATGAATTATCAATTTTTCCACATTTAATCGATACATCTATTGTAATTCATTAATGTAATACACACAATTTTCATGCTTACCCTTTCCAAGTTCTAGATAAATTTAAATATTATATGATACATTTCAAATTCTCAAAGCTTATTCCTGTATTATCATTGATCAAATCCAGATTTTAATAATGGAATATTGAAACACATCTAATGATGTTTTCATGATGTTGTTTTTAATTAAATCGATCAACTTTAGGTGCTTATAAACAGCCGATTTGCAAAATAATGTGCTGAGATTTTATTATGCTCAATGTTTTACCATAAAAATCTTGCAGCGAATTATTTATAGAGTATAAAGATTGATTACAATCAATAATGTATATGTTATCTTTAATGGTATGTTTTATTATATTACTACTAATTTGTGACTGTTCGTCACAGTTGATATGTATCCTAGCACTTTTTAATAGATGTCAATCCAAATTAGTATGAATTGCAAATCATTAGAATTCGGCTCAATATATATGCATTGCATCACAATCTAATGCATATTCAATACACATTTATACGTATGGAAGACAATGGAATATTAGCATATAATACTCTTTCATCCCTAGGAGAATATCATAAAAAGCATGAAAAATAATTTTAATAAGATTTTTTAAAAAAATAAACTAGTTTATGTTAAAATATTTGTACATTATGTTTCGGTACATGTCGTAGAGGTCCATGTTCACAAGCTCGTAAGGTATTCGCCCCCAATACAAGAAGGGATGATGATGCGGCCTGGTAAGCCATCTTGCGTGCCGATCCCGGTTTCGCTCCCCTGGTCCAGATTCACAATTAAATCACATTTTTGGGATGTCCAGGGTGCCGGTTGACAATATAAAGCGACCGTCACTATCCGGCGGTGCGTGGAAATTCACTTAAAACACCACGCCAGCGACAGCTGTGTCGGCCTCGTTGGTATGAGGCTTTCTTTGTGTCCACCAAACTAAGTAGGGTTTCCACTCTATATGAATACACGTTTTGATTCCCTTAATCTGGATAATACGGGTAAATTTAACTGAATTTCGAAAGCTCGGTTTAACAGCCGCACCTTTACGAGTTGTCACACATCATCAAAACAGCCCCCCCGACTTAATATGCGTATTATTTTTCGTTTTCAAAAGAAGCTGAGCGGATCGATTTCACCCGGGCAATACGCATTTTTCCATATACCATCATATGGTTAATTCATGTTAACATTTGTGGAATATCCTTCCTCATTATTTGAGAGCTAAAGAAGTTACAGCTTCATTAACAAATATGCATTGTATTCAGTTGTATGCTAATATATGTTGCTTGTTTACTTAACAACGCCGACGTCGGAATGATTTAGTTTTAGTGCCTTCTTGTTTTCAGTGCATCATTAAAAACACACACCACCGTTAAAATTAGCATTTTATATTAATAATCTTAACTGGGATTACAGATTTACAAATTTATGCAAGAAATAATTAAAAGCCTTGTTATGAGTCGTATTTGAGTCCGTTTCGCAATGAAATATTATAATAAAAGTTTACATATAAGCGTGTGTCCGAGTTTCATTTTGACATGAATGCTCAAAATGTATTTTTTCTGTATATTCAATATTGGCCATATATCAATAGTTTCAACACAATTTTATGTCATTATGACCGATTCTTCATTTGAGGTTCGTTTTTACGCAATGACTTCAAAAAAATTACTACGAACTGAATGATGTGTTAAATATGTATACATATTTCATACTAAAAAATGTATGCATAATACACATTACGATATTTTCGCTGAATTTATGAGATGACGTCATTTAAATCATTTTTATTCAGCGTAAATCAATAAAAATAATTTAAAATTTTAATACAAAATTTGTATCAAAAAATTTACCCATTGATAAGTTTTATAGTTCGAAGGATGAAAAATACTACTAATTAACCCACGCTAGGAAAAGTCTCTACGACCCGTACGTATCCGACCGGTCCGAATTTCGGATCACTGACACATTGAAGGAGCGCCTCGCCATGCCCGTATATATCCATAGAACATGGTCTGCGTCCATGAACAGATCTCTACATGGATACTCCGAAGTTGTTGAAAGTCCACACCTAATCAATAAGGCCCTAAATCGCCAATGAATCAAATACAAAAATAAAAAAAATCAGCATACAATGTCGCATGTGGACATCGTTAGATTCGGGTCTGGACATTTTATCTTTAACAGTAAAAAAATCTGTTATTAAAAAATTATGTTTAACAATAGTTCTACAAAAAAAAATACTTTAAAGACTTTTTTTGTTACTATATGAGTTGAAATACAATAATTCAAAATTTTCAAATACTTTCTGATCTCTCTAATATATCTGTTGATTTGCTATATGACTAGAAGAAAATTAAAAAAATCATATTTTCAATTCAATTGATTATATAGGATTTAAAAAAAATCATTCAGCTTCAGTTTTTAGAACGAATCAATACATTTCTAAACGACCATTATCATATTATTATCATAATATACAGGCCAATGATTGTGCTATGTTGAAAAGCACGTCGTTATTATAATCAACGACTTTTTTATTGTACTTTTTGCAAGCCCAAATCAATACAAATGGTACTATCGATATGCCAACATTAATAGTAGCGAAAGCATCGATAGTCATCGAATCGCCATATTTTTTGCCCGTTCACATCCTTAATTGAGTCATCATACAAGTTTGAATGGTCAATTTGGAATCTTCCATATCTTCTCTTGCGTCTTGTAGATATTATCTTTTATTCATGGCCATTTTACACGCCACAGAATACCTGTGATAAATTCTCTCTGCGCATTCAACTTCTTCGGCCTGTGGAGTAATTGTGCTTTTCAAATGTTATTTCATTTCCGATCGTTTCACGTTGCGTCGAATAGTTTTAGATACGACTCGCGAACAATGTGGCCTTAAAATTGAATAGCAATTTTGGAATTAATTTAGATGCGAACGGAATAAATAATATCAATTCGCTTGGTAATTGTGCCGGATTCAAATGTTGGCAATTTCCAGTGCTTCGAAAGCTGATAACCCTTGCACGCTCTTGCTTCTTGCTTTTCTTTTTTTATGAATTATGCATCCGTGACATTCACTCGTGTTTCATTATCATACATTCGAATATATTATTGTAAAGAAGATCATAAGATGCTTTTATTCCTGCATGTGTTACATCCAACGCCGGCCGACCCACGCAATTCACCTCTCTTGATCTCTTCGATTGAAAACACAATCGTTTTTTCTTATTGTAAAGATGTTATCGGAAATAAAAATGTTAGTTTAATGCCGAGCGTTTATGTCCGACAAAATGCGAGACGATTTTACAACATTGTTATGTAGATAACGGTTGTCAATCCACGGTATGAGGTATTCTTCGGTTGGACCACATAATTTCAATGAATTGATTATTTTTCGTATGAAAGTATTTGATGTTCATAGTTTAAGTGAGACATGCTGAACATTACCTCGCTTGAAATATTGTTTAAGAGCTGTAAAATCGTGTAACTTATTAGCAAACTATTATATAATCCGATGGCGTGTTACATTATTAACACGAAGCTCTACAAGCTTTGAGAACATATTATATACAAATATGTTAATATACAACTTGTTAGAAGTATTGACAGCGTTTGTTAGTCACAGATTTTAATGATTACTTTTTAAACATAATAATCTAAAACTTTTCGATCCTCTTAAATCATAATAGTATGAGATGTAGAGTTTGAATGTATTTTTCAATTCGAATGCTTTATCTCGGATGAACGATTCCGAATAACTAAATCTTTAATCCACAGACGTCATATTGGATGAATGCTTCCTACCTGTATATGTAGTTTCATGTTGAAATATGACTCCTTTTCTATTGATAAAACTGATTATTTTATTATACAGTTAAATATATTTTATTGATTTTATTGCACTTTCACTATTGTCACTCGATTGAAAGTTAGCGATTTAAATCACCATTGATTTGTGAATTTCATAGATTTTAAGTCATATTCAGATCTCAGTTCAAAAACACTGACTTTTTTATGATCTGAGTAGGTGCTTGATGCATTATAATCACTTGATATTTAAAATTTTTCATATATTTTGCTTCAATCAAATACTTCTATTTAACCTGTATGGCAGGATGATCGCGTATTTGCGAGCGAATTCCAGTGATTCAGACAGAGTACTCTTGTAAGCTGAGCTTAGAGAGAGAGAGACAGAGATGGATGTAACGTCTTGCAGTTCGGTAACTTTGCATGGGAGACGGAGAGTGTATCTTGCGTACATCTCACTACTCAAAGGGTTAATTGATTTATATTAAAATATATGCATTACAGTCATAATATAACATTTTTTATTGATTAAATCTTAATAAAGTCATTTCTATTATTTTCAATCAATGTTAAGTCCTTGCGAATATACGTATCTTTTAATATTAATTATATTAATAAATATTATGTTTATATCCTCCAAAAATATATTGAAAAGTCCAGTACCAACAAGCTTAATTTTCCATGCAGTTTTTAGGGTTAGGCAGGTAAAGGTATCAGAACGTTTATTATGCAAATTTCTTATCTAAACTAGCAAGAAAGACTTGGGGTCCCCCAACAATTTCCATGAAATTCTCTTGCATAGATTATAACCAGCGGATGGTGCTAGATAGCTTTAATTAGTGTAAAAATAATATATAAATATATTTTATATAATGATCTTAAAGCTTTGCGTTCAATTTGGATTTACTACTGTCTTAGCTTAAGCATTGCATTTAATTTTAATCAACTGTTAACGAAGCGCTCGAGTGTTTATCGTTGTTTAAACGTCGCTTTACTCCAATTATTCGGAAGCCATTCATGGATGACTCCAATTTCTAACAGTTTTACGGCGTAATTTCGTCTTTGTTAGTACAGTAGCATCAACCCAATTATATGGCAGTAAATTTTCAATCTCTTCACGCCATTAAGTTTCCGGCAACTTTGTCTCCAGAATGCCTATTGTGTGTTGATAAATCAACGTATCACAATGAGAGTTTATTGATGTTCCATTTTATGGTGGCGCAATACAGATTTCCTCCATCAACAATTAGAGATACGCCCTCATCTCTAACGAGGCGTAATGATCTTTAAATGATACTGTGACGTTTTTGATGCATTACGCGATTAGGGCGATTATGTAATTATAATTTAGTCGAGAAGTAATTCGAAAATCTCGACTTGCTTGGTAAATTTATACGACAATGTTATTATTAAATTTGAGAATTTTTCTTAACATATCTGACTGGAAACTTTTATAAATGTCTTTTGCTCTGCTTTCTCGTCCTCCCTTCACTCAGCATTTCTCTCACAAATTTCTGTCAAGTCCACAAAGTTTCGAAGCGAGCGATTTTGTTTTGCGAGGTCCGTATTAATAATATTTCTACTGAATAATTTATCTTATTTAAGTTTTCCCCGAATAAATGGATAAATTTATGACATCCCTGCGAAATATCTCCGGGTGAGTGATGTGAACTATTTAAACTTTCTTGTTCAGACTGTGCCAATCAAACAATACATCCTTCTAAAATATTTTGCTGCAGAAAAACCTCCTCATCAATATTCAGAAAGCGACCTTGCCGACGTCGGCTCCATCATTTTTGCTGTCTTGTTGAATCGCCAAGAAAAACAAAACGTTCCTTTTAAGACTGCTACATAAATAAATTGTGTTTCATGGATGGAGACCTAATTGCTGTTTCGAATTTCAGATTACATTATTAAATAAAATACATTTCTTGTTTCGAATTCGACTTAACAAGAGAAATACAATGCATAATAATTTTCATCGCAAAGTTGAAATCAGAATACTTATAACCTTACGAGAACAGTTTGTATTGTTAAAGGTCTTTCCCAGTTATACCTTGATGGTTGTTGATATTAGTTTTTATTTCATAAAATTCATACATATCTATACAGCTCATTAAACCTTATCAAACAATCCTGAGCCTATTCCTTTCAATTGCATAGACCCAGATGTTCGGCATCGGTGTAATAACAAAAATCTAATGAATCTATGTACTATAGTTCACCGTGGCATTATATTACACGGATTGCTTATTGAAGACGGTGATAAAGGACGAAGTAATCAATATTTTATCACACATATTCATGACTTTCTGTTTGTATCGACCATACATTTGGTCCCAAAAAAGAGTTTTTTTCCAAATATGAATGATCCATGTGTTAGCCCCTACAAATCCCTATTGACTATATCAAAGCTAAATAAAGCTTGATCTTATGCTAATAGTGATATGTTTGATAATACTTTAGCAGTCTACTGATTACAATATTGAATTTCGGATGCTATTTCTTTCCATGAGAATGGATTCCAGGTATTTGAGCACCCGAACTTTTTCTATTGTGTGCCTATTTACGCCCACAGAGTACATTTCATTGTATCATAACTAATACTCATGTTGTAAAATCCTCAATGCTTCAATTAATGTAAAATCTAGCTCAAAAAAATATGAATAATTTACGAATTATCAAAGGATTCTGAATATCATCAGCAAGAGTCTAAATTCTCGTTTAAAATTAATAATATATTATCAATAGTATTTTTCTGTAAACATAAAAAAATCGTTAGTGATCAGCTTTTCTAGAAGTTAATCCTATCCGATGGAGAAAATAAAAAGGTTTACTGTATAAATGGGGTTACTATTATTTATTATAAGCATTATTTGTGTATTTTATTGTTACCAATCATTTTTCTTTGAATTTATTCATATTATAAATAAATATTATTTCAATAAGAGGATCGATTTTTATAATCAATATTTTTAAATTTATTATACAAAATTGCGCAAAATCGGCGTGAAGGGATGGATTTATTTCGATGAATTCTATCAGAGTTAATGATATTCGGACGAATTAAATGACAATATTAACCCTTTGCACTCCGCCGCTTGCCACTTGATGTGACCTGGATACATCTATTGCAAATATATTGAAAAGGCGTAGAAATATTCTGCTAGTAAATGACAGCTCTGTTCTAATATATTCCTGAACAGAAGTATAAATTGTACGGAAAATAAATAAATGGGTGGTTTGTCGTAAAATGAGAAATTTATCTATCATAGAACAGTTGCTCTGATGTGTCAAAAAATAAAAACTTTAGAATAGCTCTAAATAATTGTAATCTAGGCTGAAGTAAAAAATGTCGAAACCACCTCGACATTGGAGTTCAAAGGGCTTAGAATCTCGGATGGATTAAATAAAAAAGTTTTAGAATTGGAGACGGTATAAATGTTTAGTTGTTGTAGTTGTCTCGAATCTCAAATAACGTATTATATTTAATAGTTTTATATATATATATTAAATATATGACAGTTGTGTATATTTGCCGTTATATAGTTAATTATATGATATCGCTTTGATCCAACATCATTATCCTTCGGCACAATTTCGAATCGTTTTGCGTATCTTACGCAACTTAAAGGCGACTTTTCATTTCGCTAAGGACTTTCGAATTTTCATCAAAGACTCGGATTATTCCCGCATAAAGAAATATTTACTCAGATACAAAACTGGCATTAGCAAAATAGCTTTTTGTGAAGGATTAGCGTAGTCGTGTGCTCGTGTTTATTTTGCGCGCGTGTATGTAAATTACGAACTTACGAGATTAACTAAAATATTTACTTTGCCTAAATCTCAATTCTTATACCGTCACCTATTAACCATGAGCTTGATGGAAATCCCCGGCTTACCTGGAGGCAGGTAATTCAATTAGCAATATTAAAGCTACTTAACGAGCTAATCGCGGTACACTTTGTTCAAAGTTGCCATGGCATATTATGTATTTTATACCGGTCTTTTAATCTTATCGCCTTCGAGTCAAATGCTATCACAACTCTGTTAATAACGAATGATGAATATAATGCATCAATCTTCATAGCTTCCAAGACGTGTGGCTGAGTGCACAGGTGCATTTGCACCCTCGCAAATTAATTAAGCAACCCTTCGAGTGGACGATGTACCTATATGGGGCGGTGCCGCAAATTCAATTTTGCTCTTGAGATATCGGATGACTTCACCTGGCGTGCAAAATCAATACGTATCTATTATAATCTCATAACATGATTGTCCATGTCAATTTAGCACAACGGTATTAATCATGACACCACTGATGATATCAAGATATTACAATATTAAAGCCATCGTACAAGTCTATTTATTTAAATTCAACAATACATTTTAATTTCAAAACTAAGATTTATTACAAATCAGGAAGACATGGAGGCATTGAACCTCTACAGCAAGATAAAATTATAAGGTATGAAATGAATTTATCATGAGCATAAATATACAATGAATATGAAGTCCATAGTTAATTAACCATTAGTATATAAATATATGTAATAACATACATTTTTTAAATTTAATTATATATCAATTTGACGGGTATTGGTAGAAGTAGGTATTAAAAAAATGGTAAACCTGGTGTTAAATGCGATTTTTTAAATATATAATTCGCTAAGTATGAACTAATAATATGGGTTGTATTCATATGTAAAATTACGGTTATATTGTAAGTGATATGCCTTTATACGCCCAAACGTTATAAATTTACGTTATAGTGGTAATCTGTTCGTGGCTTTTAATATGGCGCCATTTTTTGGTAATGTATAATGCCATACTTAATTTCTTTATGTGAGGGAGCGTACATCCAAATTATGTTTCTATATTAAACTGCTCCTCTGCTCGCTCTTATCTTGATATTCATCCCTGGTGGAAGATTCTGTTGTTGTTTTCTTCTCGGAATGCCATTGACATCACACAAAGAGCACCTGTTACTTGTTCGCTTTTAATGTAATGCAAAAGGAGTGACGCTAATGTGGCCATTTTTGCACAGGGTTCGCCTTGGAAGTGCGAGTTTTGTTTCGGGCAATCGTAAAATTTTTGGCGCAAAGACGAGCTGCAAGGAAACGGATAGGGACTTTTGGGGGAATTATTTCCGTGAATGCTCCATTTTTCCAACAAGTAGCTCATTAAGGCCTCGCCGGGTCGGGGGTTAATGTAATAATCCTGTTATATGCAAATTGCGTTCTTAACGGCACAATTCGCAAGTGTCATTTTCGCCCTTTTTTGCCTGCTCCTCTTGCTGTACGTTAAAAGAAGTACGGAATTAAGTGTCACTCTAAATATTTTCGCAATCATGCCCAAGACTGGAGCAATGAAATCCGGAATGGGATTTCGAATGTTTATTGGCGCCGAAAGGACAAAAAGAGTATTTTAATAAATATAGTCACGTTTCGTATCAAGTATCTGCTTTTCGTTTCGTTTTTTCTTAGTTTTTTACGTGCGTGCTTCTCGTTACTTTCCATCCGACGACACATAGGCTGACAGATTACGCCATTTATTCACCGGTCTGCGACTCTCCAACTTCTGAAGGCAACGAAAAGGTTTAAAGCTTTTACGACTGCGACAAATGAGCCTCGGACGCCTCCTCGTTTATCTACTTATCCAATATACTGCCGGGACGTATGTTCCTCGCATGAAGTCTGCGAACTCGGAAGATAACGACCGTATAAACATGCTTGAATTAAATTCGGCTTTTTTCTTTTAAGGAAAAGACGTTTATTGAATAATCGAAGCCTGAAATGACTCAATGGGGTTGCATAAAAAATTGGCCTTCATCAGAACTACCAGACCGTGTTGGTTTGCAAGCGTTCGTCAAAATACAAAAATTCTTTCCACCATCGATGTTGGTAGCCTAATCGGCCATTCGCGGCCAGCCTAGCGTGCGACCATAGCTAAACTATTTCTCCATTTGGGATTTAAAAATTGTCCAATTTTTTCCATACGGATCGAAATCTCCTAAACGCGCAGAATGTGGAGATTCAATCAGGGTATTGGTCGTTAACGGATACGCCATGGTTTTAAGCTGTCCGGTAACGGCCGTTTGTACCTTCACGCTCGATAAACGTTGCACCGGTTAAATGACGCTTGCATCAGATTCCTTGTGCGTATTGTTGTTCGACACGTCAACAATAGATTGGGAAAAGGCGAGCCATTATCTGGATATTTTTGTGCTTCCGAATTTCGAGAATGCTACTTCGATCTTATATCGTCTAATTATACCGTACCCATTGAACTAACGTAGACTTACATTTTCTAAATGTACCGTGTCCGTCGACGATCGTAGACGATCTTCATTGGAGATTTTCAAGGAAGTATGACTTTTAATTTTTAAGTTATCATAACCATTATCAGACATTCATGCGACAAAAGACTAACAACAAGAAATATTTATGTTCATTCGATTATCTAATAATAAAAAAGAAGCGATGAAAACTATCAAAATGCATAAGCCACAATTTAGCTCGTATATTAACCCCATTAATATGATATATAAGAATAAAATATTTAGAAGGGATGTGCTTTTTGAATAATGACAAAATTAAGTAAGCCGTCCTCACTGACGAACTTCGTAGATTAAACGTGTACCGAACAGAATAGGGTTGTTAATTTCAACCCTAATGTAGTAAGTTGATTCATTCAGCTTTTATTTGGATTCAATTAATTATTATCATCTTTTTAATGTACCATTTGGCATTTTGCATAAATGGCCCTGCCCAACTTAATTGCATCAATATTTCCTTTAAAGAGTAAAAAAATCCTACGAACTTATTGAGTTTTACATGATATGTATATATATATATTATTTGGAGGGCTTTTAGTATTTTTGGAGCATGTTAATAATTCATTCGATGTAGTCAATGCCGTTTGAAATAAATTCGTTATTTCCAAGATAACGTTGAAATATTATTTGAAATGTCTGAGTAAAATTCGCAAAAGAGCTAAAACGATCTTTGTTTTATAAATAGATGATGGCAAATATATTATTTGAATTGGATCATTTCCCAAGATCCCAAATATGTTTGTCGAACTGCATTAGTTTAAGTGGATTATTGATTATTTCTCCGAGTCAAATTCGAGCAGTCGTTTTAACGAAATAGACAATAACGTCACATAATTGTCCCTCTAAATTGAATTCCTTGACATCGTTCCGAGTCTCTCCATTGATCCTAACTGCACCTCAAAGTATAATGTCTTCCGAAATTACTAAAGGGTTGGACCTTCTTCACGGTCTATGACTTTGATGGCTTTAGCAAAATTACTTCGGAATGACACTTCGACTCACTACCTCCGCAATAGTTTGATGTCATCATTAATCAAATGCTATTGAGCTGCTTAAGCGATCTTACGAGATTAAGGATTTTATTTCATTCGCGTGAAAGGTTTTGTTGGCTTTTAGCAGATTGTAATTTTCTTTCTGTATCTCGGTCGGATTTTTCCAAAGGGCGGAGGTCCTTAGATCCGGTCGGGTGGGCAAAGGTTGCAGGATGGTTCATGATTTTCATTTCACAACACGTTTCATGGTGTGATGTCGCCGGGTTGGATGGGTGGGGGGCGGGTCCCCTGCGGTGAATTTCATCCCTCGGAACAGCGTCACGTGTTGGCAAGTTTATGGTGACCTTACTGGGAGGAAGCGCGGGCAACTGGATCTCTAACTGGTAAACATTCGTAATGGCCTCAGGCTGACTGCGCTGTTTGCTCTCTGGAGGAAGTGCACATTAAGCCTCTGTCTTATTCTTCTGAGCCTCCGAGGCTATTTGGACAGGGACCATATATGTTTGCACTCCCTATAACACTCAACTACACTATATATCGAATTCGACAAAATATGTGCGCTCTTAAGTTGACTGATGTAATCTTCTAAATTAGTTGTTTATCTTGCATTATATTACGGAGCGGAGAATTTCCCATCTACGTTCTATTGGGCATGTGCTGAAAAAAATATATATAAAAAAGTAAAACGATCGTCTTTTTGTGTAAGGGATGATGACGCATGGGAGGGTCAAGACGTACGACTACTTAAACGCATCTGTTGTTCACATGGTTAAAATAAATTTTGGGATGTTGCACGGGGTGCAAATTGCATCTCAAAAGCCCAGGGATTCAGTAAATTATTTAGCATTACAAAAATTTTATCAGTCTGCATTCCGCTGAATCTGATCATGCATTGTTAAAAATAATCTCATTTATATTTAAGCATTTAATGTCCCTTATCCAAACATACAGGCGGTCAAAGCTGCCCAAATTATGACCTGATCATTTTTATAGTCATTCACTGCCCAAAATAGTTAATGGATGTTTCTTTTAACTGGATGAAATTGTGTTTGCCGGCTTATAAATATGGCATTGGTATATTTGAATTGCATTTTTACGTACAAAAGCTCTCACTTCATAGCCATTCATCAATAAATCAAAACTCATACAATTAGAATTTATTTACTGAATCAAATCATGTTGCATTGCTCGTTTATATCATCTTACCAATTTATTTGCTCACTAGCGTGCTTCCTTTGAAGTTTTAATATTCAGCAATGCTGTTAAGTCGCTGTAGATGTTCTCATCGCCAATCTACAATAGCGCATTGATTATGTTAGGTTTATTTTGAGACTACTGAATTGTTTTAGTATTCGCTTTGGAATAGTCCCAAAGCTGAACATCAATATCCAGATCGGTTTTAGCATTTTATTGAGAGCTTCATTATGCATTCGGTGAATTTCTATCTAACATTTATCTGCTGTTGATTTGAAGTAATAATAAATTAATATCATCTCCGTCTGTATAATATTTTTGCTTATATTTCCAAACAATTTTGGTGTTATTATATGAAGATATTCGATAGGTATGGCGATATTGTGGCGGCAGTTGTTTGAATTTGTTCCATCGCAATATTTCATATTTGAATTGGTCTTTTGGTTATTTGAAAAAAATAATCGCCCTTCATTAATTCGTATCTGTCCCCTTCGAAATATGTTCTGGATTATTTTTTGTCAGTGTTTATTCAGGTTTCATTATATCCCTGTATTAATGCGCTCGATTGAATCATTTCGATTGTGAAATTGATTCGATTCCGAGAAACCCCAAAGCGTGAAACTCGCTTTGTTTGACCGATTCGGGTGCTTCTTCGCTGCTTCAATTTGTGATTTTCCATGGTCTTTGGCCTGTAGAAACGGTCGTTCCTTTGTGTCCAGAATTGTGCATTTGCAGAAGCATCCTAGCGAAAGAATCAATTGCGGAATGCCACTCTAGAAAATTGCAGTCGTCGGCAGACCTAATGACTTTTTTGTTGTTGTCCTTTTCATCCTACATCTCATTACCTCTATAATTCAAAAATGAAAACAATATCTAATTTTCATATAGATTTATCATTTTTTATGACTGCTCAAAATACCTCATGTCTTCACGTGTTACACCGTGCCAAGGTACAAGCTTTAAACATTACGCAATAAATAAGTCCATAGTGTTCAATGCTTCAGAATTACATCGTAATGATGGATTATGTCCGTATGAGCGTAGCATCAATCACGAAGGCTCTTCTGCGCCGCAGTTCACATTGCTGTCGATATTCTTTCAAACTTTATTATCAATCAGCGAATTGCTTATTAATCACGAAAAAAAGGGGGAGGCCATCGTGGAGTTTGATCTCATTAAACTCCAATTCGATCGGTTCGCGATCGCGTTCAGGAAGTATTCATTCCTCCAATTGTAAATCCTGTCGCATCACTAAACATAATTGCAAAAGCTTGTAGTTGCTTCCTAAAAATGCCACTCATTATCGTTTTTCTGTGAATGCACAGAAAAGGGAATAATTATTCTTTCTCCTCGCTTTACGCCGCCGACTAACGATGAAAGACTCAAATATAGATGCTAAGTGAGGCTTTCTGTCTTCCAATTAGGGGCGTCCATTACGGCGACATCTGTCTCCAAATTACGTAAGCCAGCGGTTTTCAACTGCCGCACTAGTTCCGATACAAGCCCTTCACATTAACCCTGTCGCTCCTTTATTAACTCGTGTGAAAATTTACCAGTTAATTTCTCTAAACGAGCCCTTCAAATGGGCTCTTGGCAAGGAAATTGAAAATGCGAATGCCTATAAATTATATTTTGTCAGGGGTCTCTAAACATGATTTCAAATCAAATTCTAGCGATATAATAGACGTGGCTATTAAATAATGAGACTAACGGCGTTATTTTATTCATATCAAAAGCTCTATTATTTTCTCTTCGCCACATTAGGCAATACTTTTAAGGACTAAATTTGATAGATTGAAAAAGTGTTTCTAACAATCTAAATTTTCACTAAGAGATTTAAATGTGACTGCAAAATTTATTATTTTAAATTCAGTTAATCATAGGCGCTCTTCTACAACTTTATACTTATATATTTGGGGTATTTTTAACAGAATCTAAACCACTCTGCAAATACTCCAAGATCAAAATCTTCCATATAATTTTTGTTTTATTGATGTGGTTCAATCTACATCGCTAATTAGTCTCTAAATCTCGTTATTTAATAGCCATACCTTATATAGTACTTAATTTATTTCTCTTGTAAATATTATTGGCACAAATTATGATGATATTAATATTAGTTGACCATCAGAATCGCTCTATTTGCCCAAAAATCTCGCCTTAATATATTTATTTAATATCGTAAATTTCAGTATGACTTCTATTAATTTATCGCGCCAGACTTTGTTGAAAGCTTTTCTAAATTAAGCACAAGAAAGCATTTACGTGTCCCTGCAACTTTGAATAAGAATCAACCAAAATGAATCTCCAAACTGAAGTTTTATCCATTATATTCAATATTAAGTCTTTCAAGTTTTTATTTAATTTTATCCCAAATACATTTATTAAAAAAATAGATATAAAAATCTACATATCTAGTCCAAACACAATATCCCATCATTGTATCATATCCATGGTATTAATTATTGAAATATTTCTAAATATATTTTGAAAAAGTTTTCTTAGGTTAAAAAATGCATCATCCTTAAGCAATCTATTTCCCAAAAAATATCGCATACTCACTATTTTAAAATAATTGACTTTTTTGGGGATTTTTCTAACAGGATCCAACGTAAATAGACAATACATTTCTTCTAAAAAATGTCTATTTTTATCAAGACACTTTATTCTCCCCTGTATCTGCCGCCTTTGGCACATTGTTGTGAAATTCTACAACATAGATTGAAGTAGACAATCATCTCGACATTGATTGGGTATTACAGTTGACAAAGATAGAGTATCAGCTCTGTGACGTGTAGGGATTCACATAAAATTCTAATGTGCTCGCGTACAACTGAACTATTTTAAAGCCAATTTAATAGTTGAATTTGAATGGTTTGCAATAATTTTAATTATGGTTAAAATATATCATGTGTTATTTGTGTATAAATGTATATAAAAGCTTAGGTAAGTACTGAATACACGCATAGAAAACAAACTGTAGGGCTACATAATCCATGGGCTTAGTGTCTACGAATGAATTCAGCATTTTTGTTTTGGTTTTTCTAGACTCATCACCATAAATCCTATTAAGAGGGTGGTTCGCCATAAATGAAGGTTTCCCAATCTTTCGTTGAAATTTAATCTGAATCCATATTTTATATCGAAATTGTACGAAAGTATGCCAAAGTTAAAAAGAGTAATCTTTGAAAGATCTCGCTTTTGGCAGTTTTCCATGTCGCAAGCGTTCCTTCCTCCAACTTTCTTCACATACTATCATCATAATTTCATCGTCGAGTTAATAGAAAACTTACTGACCTTTTTCGGATGTCCTTCACATACTTTTCCATGAATTCAAGAGACGTCTCCGATATTCTAGTTTTGGATATCGATTCGTTCGAATTTAAGCGCCGTTATTTCATTTGCATGTTTTGTAAATGGTAAGAATAAAGAAGTAGGATTTTATAATTGTGGTCATCCATAATGTGTCACTTTATTGAGTAAATGTCACATTGCATGCCGCCAGTATTATACAAAGATGCGTGTTGTCACGCATTCGGAAAATCTGCATTTAGGCGTGACTTATCATGTTAATAACTTAATTGCTTCATTTGCGGTTATCAACAAAAATACTGCTAGAATTATTATAAATATTAAATTAGGCACTTATTTTGTCATAGCGTGATTATCTGCGTTAATATAGAATGAGAGTATTTGGGCTGTTGTGTTAAAGATGCTTTTATCTCGTTCCCGGAATTATCTTCCTCATCCTTTTTGCCAAATGAATAAAAGTATATCCATGTCATGTCGTGCAAACGGCCCATTTATTTTATTATTACAAGTGTGCTTATTTTACAGGTAAGTCTTCTGATGTCTCCTTGAGTTCACGTAGGCAGATACAACGTGTTCGCATTTAGAAACGAAAGAGGCCAATCTCTTAGGAAGAGGGTAAGTGTGAACCATTGTATCGCATTACCTTGACATTGCTCTCATTATAATATCCTGTTCTCTGCCGACTAATTTTATCAAGAGCTCAAACTCATGGGACAATTTAAGAATCTCCATCAGGCTGTCTGCGAATTTAGACGAGCCTACGTGAATTCATGAACAATTAGAATTATTAGCTTTATTTATAAGGGATGTTTGAGCAGTTTTGATTGCTCGATATCGAGTAACTCTTGACGATTGAAAACTACTCGCTGAGGATGGTTAACTTAGTTTATTCAGTTTGATACTCATTTATGCAAAGCTCCTTCAAGAAAGTTTTTCGAGAAGGCTTAGTTAAATTTAGTCGAATCACCCGCAGCTCTAAAATGAATTGTTCGATGCTTTAAGCAGATTGCGGTCTGTAACTATTCTCCACATAAAAAACTTTCATACTGGAAGCAAGCCATAAATATATTATATATATATATATATATATATATATGACAATAATACTACATAATATACTTTATTTATTAAATATAGTACAACAAATGAGTATATCCCTTAATTAAAAACTATAATGTATTTACTTTTTTGTGCAATAGATGCGCTCCGCAAAAAAAGGAGGAAAAATTGAAGATGGGTTTCATGGGTTTTAAAAACCGATTTAGTAAAATTTTAAAATGGTAAAATGGTCTGGTATCGGGCATCTCTACTGCCAAACATTTACTAGAGAAATAATTATTTTGAATACAAATGATCATCACTGTATTTTTTTTTTCCTTTTAATATTTATATTTTTTTAGTTTTATATTCTTTTTAATAGTTAAAAATTAAATTTTAACATTAATCTGGTAGGAACAATAGAGGGTCATATAAGAAAAGTTTATACTTATATTGTAGTAAATCAGTTAATTAAAACTTGAGATATCATGTCAACCGTGTTGAAAAAAGTAGTTTTGAGAAAAACGCGCTTAAAGATTTCATTCTGGTAGGACCGGCTCAGTTACCGCGTCACTAAAATAGCTCTAACTCCGTAATTAATTGGAATTTTGAAAAATTATTTGAGTAGTGTATTTTTAAAAGTCTAAACATTAAAAAAATACAAAAAAACAAATTCAGTTTTTTCAAAATTCTAGACTAGAATACCACTTTAACCGTTTTAGTGCCAAAAAATTAATATTGTTTGCTTAAAAATGCCAAAAAAAATGCTTTTTTTCAAAATTATGCAACATCATAATTATTCCATGGATTTTGTTCATTTTTTCGCTATTTTATAAAGGAATGTTGAAGACGAGTCGACGGAAATAGACGATTGACTATAACGGTTAAAGAATGTGGTTCGAATTCAGCGAGAGCAGATGCAACATGATTTAAATAGTCCAAAATTTTTTCCATATATAGGTTAATGTTGATGATTTTTTTTTTCTATTTTATCCAAAATACTTTATAAAATAAAAATAATAAAAAAAATACTTTGAAAAAACAGCATAACTTCAAAATCGCACAAAAAAGTCGCATACAAAGAGGTTTGAGTGTAGATTAATGCTCATTGATTGCATGTCTTATTAAGCTGAAAATAAAAAAAGTGGGAAACTAATAAAAAAAAGTACAGTGGTTAAACCGGGCTTAAGGGTTGAAATAGGTGCATTATTTTGTGATAACTAATATTATAAATGCTTGAAACTATCATTAATTGTCATTATCTATACTCCATTTACAACCTGTTATTGATTATTAATCATGGATATGAGGTATGAAAACATACACTTTATTCAATTTGCCAATAAGATTTAAATTATTTCTAGCTTTTTTTGGCTAAGGATTATGGAATCAAACATTACATATATTGGGCTGTATTACTTCTTCTTAAACAACATTAATCATTTTTTTACCTAAGTTGTCTTTTTGCTAAGGAGCAAAAATATCTAATATGAACCCTTTCGAACATCCAATGGACCCTTAACTAAATAAAGTTTGTATATATTATCGCTTAACTATGCCTTAATATTAATCGATCATTAAAATGTCTTATTGTTCGATTGGCGTGTTTGTGTGAAAATAGATAGACAGAAAATGGAAAATCGATGAGTTGGTGTTATTTTCAGTTTCTTTTGCTCGAGGTCAATCTGAGATTGGAAATCACGAGTTCAATTTATTGCAATTAAACCAAAAAATAAATCATTTATTCACATTGCGTGCGAAACGACCGTACGCTATTTTGAAGTGGTCAAAATGGAACTTTATAATGGAAAAGTATATATGAAAAGCCGACCTAATAATACGAGTTCTAAATTAAAGGCAATAAAATAAGCATTTTAATGGCTCGAATTTTAGATTATAATGAAGTGAATATCTTAAACTAAATGATCCTATTTGTTCGCTGTATATTTAAACTTTCTATTATTATTGTGTTAATAGCGCTATTTGTTCGGAGTGTACCCTATTTGTCTGGATCGGATTAGTATGTTATGAAAGTCCTGAGGATATTAAAGTTTAACGCCTGAGAATAGTTATTTCGCATGAAACGGATTTCTGAAGGTGAAGGTCGAAGATCAAACATTATTTAAATTATTAATATTTATGTAATGGTAGGGCTTTCATTAAATTTTCAAGATTTATAAAATGTTAATCCTGTTGTGATTGATGTCTAAATTTGATATAGTATGAAATTGTGGCGAAAATGTATAGCTATTTTATATAACTATATTTAATTCTCAATATTGCGACGGGGTAAATAAGCCATTCATATTTATTAATGACATTGGCTTTCTACCAAAATATTTTTTAAGCTCTCTGTACATATGTACATCGAATTAGGGTTGCTCTTTTTTATACTGAACCATCTTGTTTAACCGGATAATAAAAGTCGGATTTAATATCCATTGCCAAGAAAATTCTATTGAACCATCAAAAAAAATACACAGTGTTTTCATCTCATATTCTTAATATTTATGGCTTTCTTCTTAATTATCATAACTGGAAATAATATCGTTATTTAAACGCATGCCGTATTAAGTGCATTTTGAGGTTTATACATATTAAACTTTGAGATGACTCCAGAAATTTATTTGACGACAGACTCCCTCCGGGATTACAACTTTGATCCCCCGGTTTGTGCGTCTGGAAGTTTGACGAGCTTATTAAGAAATTTATTTCGCGTTTAACTTTCGGAGATAATAAGTCAAACTACTTTTATTAGCCAATATTATGTTCATACAACATAACGACATGTTTAAACGAGGAGAATACCAGGAAAACCATTCCATTTACCACTCCACTCTCATGTTTCCAACGGAAAATTTTACAGCAGCAATTCAATATTTCAATGGCGAAAGAACGCCTTTTTGTACATACACATAACATTGAGCGCACGAAATTCAAAGAAAATAAATCCATGAATGGAATTGTTTGCAAGATACAAAGTATTTTATCAATGAGACTATTTTTAGAATTCATATTTTTTGAATCAATAATGTTATGTATTAAAATATTTCATTTTTGCCGAGATGACTGCGCTCGCACGCGGGTTCGTTCTGCTATCGGGTGGTGATGGAGCCGAATAAAAATACTCTCGTCTTCTTAACTTATTTCTTTATTACGACGAGAAATCTGGCTGTGAAAAGGACATATTCCCGCAGCCAAGGCTATCCGAACATTCACCTCTTACGCATCACCACCGGACCCATAACGATGCACACATAAGAAACGATAGATATCTTTGTTTTTTACCGTATTATTACAATGTTTTCGATTCAATTAAACCTCAGATAATTGATGTATTATTAAAATACCTAAAGCATTCTGTTACTTGAATG
Source organism: Stenopsyche tienmushanensis (assembly GCA_008973525.1). NCBI lineage: Eukaryota > Metazoa > Arthropoda > Insecta > Trichoptera > Stenopsychidae > Stenopsyche > Stenopsyche tienmushanensis. Next base: position 3,514,096 of record WACJ01000274.1, read on the forward strand.
ACTAAACGAGCGACCTCTCATTGTCCGGATGTTTATTTTATGCGCTGTTCTATAGGGCTCACATTCAACATGTTCTCCGTCGTGAGCAAATTGTGATTGATGACTTTTCTGTACATAAACGAAAATTTTCATGCGCGAAATTTTATTAAAATAATCGTCACAAATAAATTCATACCACGACAGAACAATATGCGCCAAATAAAGTGTTATCAATTTAACCGTCTGAGCTTCGTCTATTATTAACCTTTCTAATATGTATGATTGATCATAATTCATAGATACATTTTCATTTGTATATAAGACTCGGAGTCAATAAATGGAGTAGATATCCGGACTGTGAGAGATCGTATTAGTAAGTTCAATTGGGGATGTGTTGGTATTTATATTATTGTATTTATCAATTGCTTTTCCATAATTGATCTAGATGTATTAGATCGAATTGGGCTTATTAGAGAATGAATTTCATAAATTCTGACAAACAGCCAGTTTATTGGTGGTAGTTTATATTGATATGAATGGTAGAAACATGTTGCTAACCCATAGATATTTAATTAATTAAATGTCTCTTTATATTTTTCCGAGGTGGCTTTTAGCAATCATTTTTATGGGACTATTGACATGAGTTTCATAGCAAATATATGTTTTAAAAATGTGGTTGCTAACCATAACTTCTTGTAGATTTGAACCCATGACGCTTGAATAACTAGTTCGATCGTTTAATCACGAGACTTTTAATAGTTTGAATAAATATGTAATTGTATTTATAGTAAGTTGATTAGCACTAAGGGATGAAATATTTAGCAATGTAATTGATAATAAGATTATATATAGACAGACGTTTATCTGTATATATGTTATAAATTGAGTCTGGATAATTTATTTATATTGTATATTATTGGTTCAATTCCCATCTCAGGCTGTAAAATCAAATTAACTTTTTTATTAGCCTTGATCTTGTGTACATCGTCTATTTTCATATAAATGTAGACAAAACAATATCCATAGTTTTATCGTGTCAGTTTTTATTGCTGGTCCATCTTTTTTCAATTTCATTCCCCGTTCGGTGATATGTGTACTTCGGAGCATCCCTTAGAAGACATTAATTTGCCATGACATACAATTTTGTATCCTCCCGTTTTGACCTTCATCCCGTAGAGGAGTCTTCGGGAAAAATGGAAAAATAACACGTGTAAATATAAATAAATTTCCAGCCGTGAAACGAAAGACGACGAAAAAGTGTACGGCGATAGATCTTCGCGTAATCCAACGTAAATATATCAGCATACATTGTGTAGTCCATGGGGAGTTTTTTTGGCTTCCCGATCGGCGGTGGCGAAAGGTGGCCTAACTGTTGGGGGTGTCGCATGCATTATGTATCTTGTACTCCATGACAGCTTATCAACCTCATCCGTTTTTAGACGCGGACGGTTATAGACGTGTACGACCACATGACGCCCTAGTCCCATCAGCCCGTCATCCCGTTATCCCGTTATGATTCCCCATTATCCAGCCGCCGCCGCCGCCGCGCTGATTTCGGCTGTACACGAAATTCTCGCTTATCAAGCAAAGGATTATCCGAGATGAAAAATTGCGACCATTCCGCGATTTGCCACGGCGAGATGAGCAGGATTTTTCATACTATATAACTTGGGCATTCGTCGTTAAGCCGCGGGGATTTATATTTGAGTTATAAACCCCTTTCTACAAATTAATTCGCTAAAACACAAACAGCAATGGAACAAACAAAAAATCGCCACGGTACCTTTATCAAAGATTATTCAAATGAAAGTAACATTTTTATTATGAACCAAACGATAAATATGGATAAACAATATATATTTCTTATTTATAGCAGTATTCTTATTTATACATGCAAATATATTTTTTAAAACTAAAAGTTAATTTAAAGTGAATTCATTAATACATTGGCTGGATGAAAATAATAAAATTTGAGCTTAAATTTCAAAATATTGATTTTTTTATAATGTAAAAACATATTAGCAAACCATTTACTTAAATATAATCCATCTTTCCTGGATCGCTATAAACAAGATCCTGTCTTATTGTGTTCGTAATAAGCGAGTTCTGCCGTATTTTGGACATTTTTATGATTTAGTCATATATTTTGTTTTTTTGTGTAAAGTTTTAATCAAACAGGTCAAAATTGTGTCTTTGATTTCATAAATATGATGTTGTACATAAAACAAAGATTTTCAAAATATGAAAGAAAATTCACCTTCAGTTTTACGACCCCGCGAATAAAATCCTCAACCGCTCATAACTTGAAGAAGAAGTGTTGTTGTTTTGCAGAAAGTGCATGAAAATAAAAGATCTCAATTCGGAACCACAGCCAAGATATTTGCATCTTAAATCCGACCATAATTTTTGCCACCCAAAATTGGGAGTATTTTATTTCGCATTTTTTTATTAAATACCCTCAACACAGCAGCGTTGAAAAAACACGTATTTGCATTTGAATAACGCCTACGGAGAAAAACCGCAGATTTAATTCCAGATAGTTTGAGCGAAAACCGGAATCTCTCCCTATAATCGAAATCGGACCCTAACTTTTCCGGGATGTCGTTGATAATTGAGAAGAGTATCGTGTGAATTTTAATTATAATTTGGTTCGGTGAATTGGTATTTCGATTCAACCTTTGTAAAATTAGTATTTGACTTGATTTAATAATATTCCTTGTCAGTCGATAATGCCAGCGAATACATAGCTATGTTTTGGCAAACTTATGTGAGTGTTGATGCAACTTTTGCCAATAACACCGTCATGTCGTCGGTATGTATAAGGGCGTTTGTTTGGGGGTAAAAAACAAGGATCAGAATAATTTCTACGAAGGGGTGATCCCCGTTCTCGTACATCAGCATAGAACCTCCTATTGGAGGCTGACACCCCAGTAGAACAAACATGAGATGATTAATTTGTAAGAAGTGTTGACTTGAAGAGCTGATATAGCATATTTATTAATTGAAAATGTCATCCAAAGTTATACATTATTCCAATTCTAAATTTGTATGTATCCAATAGTATTCTTCTGAATCGATTATTATCATTATCTATGTAAAAACCTTAAGACGAATTCCAGGATATTAAACATGGCATTAAAAATACATTATTTAAAATAATATAAAGATAGATAGATGATAATTGGAATATAAGGTTGTATTTAGTAACCATATTTTCAGATGGTTAAATTAAATAGATGTTGCTCTTTTTGTCCCACTAGACTCTGAAAAGTTTCTTCATTGGATCATTTTTTCCTCGAAGCTCTGCTGCTGCATATCGTAATATATTATATTTTTGAAAATCCATCAAAATCCCCTACCCATTTAAATTCCGACAGCGACCCTAATCTGAAGAACCCCCAACAATAGATGGCGCATAAAACCACTCACTTTTTATTTATGTTTCGAGATTTTAAAATGGTATTATGATAAGCCGAGTGACCGATTGCGTGCGCCCTGCAAAGAAGGTGTGCGAAGTTGAATAGATATAGATAACTCGAGACATAGTCGAAAGACGACGCTCTGTAGAGGCATTCGACGAATATCACATGATTAATGGAGGAATATCATGATCATTAAACGTAATGAAATTCATCACGGAATTGAAACGATGGCAAATCTGATCCGACCTTCTTAGCATGCCATAAGTTAGATTAATGTCTGACGCACTCCATTGTAATTCGGTCCTTTCATCGCTCGGTCGGACCTATCTTGACATTTTTATATTGCCCCCGATGCCAGATGCGGCCCTGGTACTAATTCACGTCGCGTCTTTATACGGCACGTCATCATAAAGATTAGAGGCTCCTTAGTCGCAACTTTGACAAGTCATTCGTAATCATTAACGGTTAGAGGAGTGTGCCCCGCGAGTATTTTCGGATGACAAATTGTGAGCTTTTTTGTCACATTTATGATTTACTCTTCCGTTTAGTTTTACGCTTGTAAAACATTATGAGCTTCTTTACTTTTATTTATGGCCGACTTATACACACGTGTATGCTGCACCCTTAAAAAGGTGGAAGGATTCGCCTGTCACATAATTTATATTATATATTTTATTGTTATAAGAGGACATATTTAGCCAGTACAAACATATGATAATTGTTTTGTCCAGTAATAGTCCAGTAACTTTCTGTTTTTTTTTTTGTTAATACACAAATGTGCTGGAATATAACAAATAAATAAATTATATAATCAGATATAATATATAACAGACTGTATTTTATTCGTATTTCATTTGCATTATCTATAAGAACTTTATTAAAATATCAGGTTAGTCTAAAAGTTCGTGCAAATTTTTGGGATTTTTAACATTTTAATCAATTATATATTTTCCTACACCATCTAAAATTTCTCGCCATCTCACAGGTAGCTTTTTAATTCCATCGCTGTGGAAAGACACTGCTTTTGAGTCAAAAAAACATGAAAGCCCATTTTGTACATCCTGTTTAGAATTTAAATTTTTCTTTAGGAATTTTTTTTGTAAACCATGAAATAAGTGAAAATTACTTGGGACAATATCCAGGGAATAAGCAGGATGTGGCAAAAGCTCCCAATTAAATTCACTATTTTTTTGCATCGTTGTTCGAGCCGTATGCGGTCTAGCATTATCATGATGAAACAACACTTTCTTCTTACTTACTGCTGTTTATCTTTATCTGTCCACTGTTTTATTCATGTGACGTTATGATATATAATCTATTTTTCGTCACTTGTTACTAAATGGTCAAAAAATTGCTCTCTTTCTAAAGGTGATAAAAGGAAATTGGATTTGGATAGCTCATGCGGTACCCACTTTCCAAGCTTGGATAATTTCTCAATCTTCTTTAAATGACGAAAAACTGTTCCATGAGATGAATCCAACCTTTCTGCAATCTGATTCACTGTTAATTGACTCCACAAGATTTTTAAGAACGCGTTCATCGTCAGGTGCTTTCTCCAATTTTACATTTTTTAAACCATTTCTGGGCAGTCCTTACACTGATGGTATGTTCACCATGTACACTATTAGTTAAAACTAATACTTTATCAACGAAATCTAATGTTAAATTGTCTATTTATTTACACTATTTAAAATTTTCTCAAAAATGCGCACGAACTTTTGGACTGACCTGATAAGTCAAGCGAAAAGCGAAAAACAATTTAATTCGGTAAAAATTTGGTTCTGAAAATTGAATTTAAGAGTTGTCAAAATAAATAAACTTGGTGCGTATTAAATGTCAATTCTTTTCGCATTCTGAAAATTAGAGATGATATAAAATATTTAGTTTGACGTGTAAACGACAAACAAAATTGTCACGTTGAAAGATCGTTTGTTCTTTGACAGCAATAAAGAGACATAATCTCTATTTGGATGCGAATCTAAGATATTGTTATTTACAAAGAGAATTATAATTAAATATATATTTGTCAGTCGTCGCTTTGCCCATAAATCATTCACACAGTATACGATGTCTTTCTTGAAGAATTAATCTTTATTAGCGTGAAGAACGAACAGCGTTCCTCTTACAAAATATGAAGATGTTGAAGCTCTACCGACTCGCTGACATGGAAGCGAATGCTATCCATCAATCGGTATATAAAATTGATGGTAACGACTGTGTAAATTAATCTCTTCGTAAACTTTTTCGAAAGTTTATGCCGAAGTGCAACGAAAGCCGCCGTCTGAAAGTTTTGCCACGGACACTTAAAAAACTTCCTAGATCATTTGTAAAGTTGCCGGTTTTGAACTCGCCGCTTTTCTTTGTCATTTATCAATGTCATAATTATAAATGTTTCCAGTCATCATCTTATATTGCATACAAGTCGAGCTTTCCTTCAACGAAAGCTCGCTATGTTTTTTGAATGCATAATGAGGAGGTTCCCCTGGGGGAATCGAACCTGCGACCTTCCTATCTCCGGCGAGACTCGGCGACCACCGTCGACGTAGTAATTAAAATATTGATATTTTAATTTCACTCCGGCGAACAGATCGGACGACCCTCACAAAGGGAATATTGAAATTGCAGGGTAGAAAAATAAAAAGCGGTAGAGATTTTGGAATACGAAATGACGAGATTTTGATGAAGGGAAAAGTATAATTAGCGCGCTCTTTGAAGCTTGATCTCGCTGCCAAAGTCTCGACGCCATACTTTAATCTAATCACAAAGTGAAATAATTTTATTCCATTTTTTTGGAACTCCCAAGCATACTTTGGGTGGGTTTTTCAAAACAAATTTGAACTTAGTCAAATAATTATGACTAAATCAGGTATACAGAACACAAGAAAGATGATAAGCTTTTAAAATGGGTGCCTCACGAATTAAACCAAGCAAATAGTCCCGTATTACAGACGATTTGATTGGTGCTAAAGATTGAATCATGCTGACTTGCAAAATCTTTCATCAAATATGGCGTTTTTACCGTACTAAATTTTTTAGCTTCTTCGAATATCAATATTTCCAATTGATCGTCTCGATTCAGGCTAACTCTGATTTCTTGGAAAAAATTAAACTAAGCCTTTTTTAAATATTGTATATCACGTGTAGAAGACAAATGGAAAACCATCACGTGAAAAATCTTTTTCTTAGAATGAAGCCCGTCTTCATCTGATAATGGATACGGTACAATCATAAGAAAGAAATATCTTTTTAAATAATACAATGCTTTTTCGTGATCCATGAAATAGGTCTATTTTAATATTTCATAATTTTATTAGAAATATTTGATCGTAACAGTGAGATTATTATACATTATATCAATTTCTATATTCATTGCTGTATTTATCATTGTCATTTATATTGGCGTATAATGCCTATTATACGCCAATGTAGTAAAAGTGTCTTGCACGTTGAGTTTAAAGAGAAACAGAGACGGAGAGAGTATCTTGTAGCTCGGAGATTATGAATATGAGATAGAGACACATACATCGTATGATTGTATAGATCGTTAAATTCATCGATTAATAATGATGTTTGAAAGATATAATTAATCGATTTCAAGTGTATTGTCTATGTTTACTTGAAGAAATTACCGAATATTATGTGTGATCGACAGTGTTTATTTATTTAAATACAAGTTTCATACACGCTGCAATGCTACTGGCGGACAAGCAAATATAGCATCGAAGTTTATTGATGATTTTAAATTAGCTCACTACTCAAAGGGTTAAAAATAAAACCTTTTAATATGGTGATTGTAGTGGTCATCCTCATATATGACGATTGCTGAATATGTGAATGATACAGTCGGAGTCGAAATGAATTTTGGGTCGTTTCTTTTTGGATCGCGCCTCAAAAGTGCACAGTTGCATAGTTGCACGTATTAAGTTGCATTTCCGCATATACGTTACAGCGCAGTTATCCGGCTTAGTGCGGTGTGTTCCGAAACGAAATTTTGTGACTGGAAATAAATCACATTAGTCGCTCGGCTTGTTGTACTCTGCTGCATTTGTTACAATTTGAACATGCATCGAGGAAAATTTTATTTTGAGACTTGTGGCTGTTTACCTTGGCTCCGATAAAACATTCCGAGACACACTTTCTGCTATCTTTTTGTCTCCATCTCCATCCTGCACAGCAGCGGCTCTCTGCGGTCCTGCTTCCTTTTTTTACTCTTTACCTTCACGCCTTTGTGGAGCTTAATCGAACTTGCACGAAGCTTTATTGTAATGAACTTTGTATCCGAGATTATTTTCTCCTTGCTGCTCGATTTTACGATACTATTGCATTAAATCACTTCAAATTTATTTTAATTTCATAAACTTAACCGAACCCTTTAATCATCTACATGCTCTATCATCCGTCATATAATTTTGATCAAGTGCATTTTTAGTAGAAATTTTTCCTCCAGCTTGAATCAACAACTATTTCATTATATACATAGATGAATATTTTTTAAATTTAATATGAATCCATGCTGTACGATAACGTTCAATAATTAACATAAAATACTTGCAATTTTAAGGCCGTTTATTACCTGTAAATTTTAGCGTTTCAAACTAATGCTCTTTAAATTCAAAGCAGATAGGGATAATGACCGACCATATAATAAATAAAATGAAAATTCTCTGCACAAACGATTTAAGCTTAAAATTGCTTAAATTATCACTTTCATCTCATGATGCTATCATAAGTCCCTTATAGAACTAATGTTGTTACTCATTGTTAATCTTTTTTTTTATTCCTCTATATATTTTTCGTCAATCTTTCGATAATCTTCGAAGGATAACGAGCAAACCACAGTCACTCAATCAATTGTATTAAAAATATTTAGTCATAATCCTATTAAATTTAGATGAATAAAAGTGGATTAGGGAACTAACAATTAAGTATGGATTCAATTTATCAATAAAAATATAAATGGGTTTATTTGAGTGATGCTATTATTCTCAAACACTTATATAATTCCCAATTCATTTTTGTAAATTTTGAATAATAATGTTAAAAGGATCTTTCACGCATTGACTTTAATAGAGATGTTATCGCATTTATCTAGTATACAATTGCTCGAAATTCGAATTTTGGCTGATTACAAACTATACGTGATTAGTTTGCTTAATTGATTTAATCATACAATGGCAATACTCTGATCATAACGAACTTTAATGATCATAGGCCATAATTAAAATCAATTGCTTTTTATGTGTTCATCGATTGTTTTTCTACTGCCACGGCAGAGAAATAGGAGCTATTAAATAGTAGATGCTTTCTAATCGACTGAACTGATTTGGCAGACTATTTCCTAACATTTCGTGCAAGTCTCTATCGGCTCGAGCAATTTCGTAAAGCGGTTCAGAAGCAGAACCTGGTGTAATATGTTTGACGTATGCGAGTGCCTTGATGACGCATGAATGCTTCTACTTGACATATAGGCTGAAAATTTTACTTCGACTAGCTGTACGAAGCCAAATTATACGTGATAGCCTGTCTTTCAATCAGGAGCTACTCCCTAATTTATTAGGCAGCTCATACAAGAGTGAAAATATATTTAAGGCAAACATGCCAAGCGAGTCCCCTTAAATTTTACTCGATTTTAAGAAACACAGACGTGTTAAATTTATTACAGTAAGTAAATTTTGCTTATAAATGGATTCCCTTATATTCTCTATATTTCATAATTTTCTATATAGGTATGTTATGTGGTTTATATCAGTACCTGAATGTCAATATTCTTAAAGCTTCATTAAAAATATGATATTTTATGAAACAGTCGCTAAGATGCTGTATCAGTTTATCGAGGCACTTATCCCGATACTATGTCATTTAACTTCATTTTCATTCCGTTCCCGTTACAACCATATGAAACTTTCTATAAACGGGTATCATTGAAACTGGAGGCTATAACTCGACCCCGAGTCTGGCGAAAGTCTCCTTTCAATTGTTCTACCAGAACTTTGATTCACTGTAGATTATTTAGCTGTATTTTTTATTTTTTTAAATCTAGTTTATAAAGAATACGTTATAAAGAATATTTCTAAGCGGCAAAAACTCACTACTTCCTACAGAAACAATATGTTGAGACACATTGATTTTAAGCTGAATTTTTTTGACAATTTATTAGCAACTCAAAAACTTGTGAAATCCTTTCTACGGGAGCTGTTCTTGCATTATCCCAAGTGGTCAAACAAGCGCCCGTCTTTTAGTATTTAAGCTTTACGATGTTACCGTAAAGTTTAAACACTGAGGAATTTTAGCTTTCTTATTTATCTTGTCAATCCCTTTTCGCCTTTTCGCCAACACATATTTGTTAGGATCGTCTTTGTTAGACGGCATTTCAACTGATGATATAATGATTACTGAACTATTACTAAACTCAGATATGTCAGGATGTCCCTTCCTTCATATGGTTGTCGGCTGTTCCTAAATGTTTTACAATATTTTTGAGCTTTCCCCTATTATTGTAGCAAGGATTTTTAGTCCTAGTAGACGCAAAGACTTTAAAAGTAATGATCCTATTGACATGACCAACTCACTTTCAGACTAATATCGAGGTTCATAGCTAGTGTGATTTTATCTTTTTGTTCAGCTTATAAAATATAATCAATCAATCTTTTTTTACCACAATAATAGGTATTTTAACACCAAATCAAAAGCTCCGGTTATTGGAATTATGTTTTCATTTTATATTTTCTATATTCTATAGTTTGTTACAACCCTATGAATTTAGAGAGATCTATTATTTACCCTTCTATATAATTTTATAGATATAATATGTACAATTAATGTTAATATTTACAACACTAATTTTTGATGAAAAACGTGACATAGGAACTGTTTCAGCGATAATAAAAATTCGCGAAATCGTGATTCATGTACAAATCGGCCTTGTGGCCACATATTGTGTCATCGGTTATTGGAGTATTAATATAATTATTAACCCTTTACGGTCCTATGTCGAATCTGATTCGACATCGATTTTATTCTGGTGGGTCATTTATCGACTCTTAACGCGCGCTCTCGTGAACATATCCGATTATACTTACGATATTTTTTTCGTAATCATATTTTTGTGTGAAACTAACGGATATACAAAATTATTTTTTTCTTAAAAATGTCTTAAATATTTAAAGACTTACTGGAACTTTATTTTGGACCGCAAATGGTTAAGGAGAATTTGCAATGAATAAATAAAAAATTAAATTTTAGCATGATTTTTCATTCATAATTAGTGTTTTACGAACCTAAATATATTGATAATCAGAGGGTGCGATTACACTATTAATTCAAAATGAATTACTTATGCAATATCCAAAGAAAAACTTTTTTTAAATTGTTAATAATGATTTTGGGGTAATAATAGGCATCGGACGCTAGGAGAAAAATTGTTTTTATTGCTCAAGATTATTGCTTCAGATAACGGATATGTTACCCAAGAAAGTAGTCCAAATATTACGTATTTGATTTCAAAATACTTTTATTATTTTATCGAGTGCAAATGTGTGGAAAGTTTATTTGGTATTAATTCAGCAGACGAGAAGAAATGAGGTAAAGCAGCATTTAGCGTTCATTCTGGCTCAATTTTTCCAATATCGTATAAAACGATTCGCTTTTTATCAGATTATTGTTATAAATTTTGCCAGCTTCAGAAGCAGTTTTTTATTTTTGAAACGGGGCTGGGGTATAAACTGTCGACGTATTTTCGCGTTTAAAACTTCTCTGCCAGGTGGTGGTTTATGACCGTCGGATGGTTTTCGGTTTCTCCGCCCCTAATTTATGTATTTTTTCTAAGTAATATTTTCTCGCGAGAAACTGTGGATTTGCCGAGCTATATTTTAAAACAAAGATAGGGGGAGAACGCTATATATTGAAATACCTTTCATTTTCGAAGAACATAAATTATTTGGCTCCTGTGTATGCGGGGGTGGATTATCTCCAGTGTATTTTATCGCTTACGACATGCTTTGTTAATTAATTTCATATTGTAAATGTTTTTCTTTTGCGAAAATTTGTCGTCTGCTTGGATTTTTCTCCTCGATTGTTTACGCGTATCCGGATTGAAGTTTATAAAAGGGATGCTGGATCAGGATTTTTCTTCTAATCGGTCATGTCAAACGATCTCTATCCCTTTAAATCCCGTGCCCTTGCCGAGCTTCGAATCTGTAGTCAGCCAGGATTTGTCGCCACATAAATTTTATTTTGCGCTAAAGTTTTACGATCCTAGTAATACTTTCTGGTTGTTTGATTTGCTAACGCACGTTTTATATTCACGATAATTTATTCGGCAATATATTTTCGAGTTACGATATAAAAAATTGATATATTCCATATTGGATGAGAAATTTATACACTTTTCACACATTAAATGTCCAAATTTTGCCAGTAGTAGGGCTAAATATTGAATACATGTAGCATAGAAATTATAATTTATTTTTTCATCAATAATCGAAATAGTCTTCATTTAATAATACAATAGAATTTAATAAGTCAGTGACATCAAGTGGATTGAATTTTGATCTCTTCTTGCAAAAAGTGCGTTTAAATCCAATCAGTAAGTATTTTTTTAAAATTTAAGTGTAACAATTTGCCATATAATGTATTTATTATTGTGCTGATTGTACATGTCCGTACTTGGATCAAAGACTGCAGAAGCAAAAACATACTTTCATACAGAAACATTACGAAATAAATATCACTAAAATGTATTAACATCCATAAAGTGTCAATCAATCTATTGGATCTTGATGTTTTTTTTAAGGGTATTTGGTCCTAAACCAATGCATTCAGGACTTGAAGTTGGATTGCCAAGAGTTTCGCTGACGTCTGTAGAATTTTACGGCATTGATGTGATGATGCTTTATCGTTTGAAATCTCTGAAAAGATATTTAATCTTTATTTTCTTATGTCATCAAAATTGTTGTGTTTTGTAAAACTTTTTTTGGCTATTAAGAAATTAAGACATTAAAATTTTTTGCTAATTAATGAATTGGCATTAAACAACTGTATTATTAGATTTTTTAATCCAAATTTGCGACTATATAACATACATAAATAGGATTTTAAACATAAATCATTCCACAAATTATTAAGATAAAAATATTTTATTTTGTGGAATTGTTTGGGTAGTTAAGAATGTTTTTGAAATATCAAGAAAATATTACTACTTCATAATATAAAAATTCGAAGAGGAATTGCGTTGGTAAACAGAATCTGCTAAAAAAACATTTAAAATTTGCTGATAAACGAAAACATTCCTCTTATAAATCCTTTAATAAAAATAAGTTTGAAATTCTTTCAAAGAACTACATATATAAATATTTTCTCTCTAAAAATGGATAATCGCTTATTACTTTATATAATATAGAATGCCTTAATTTTAAAGAGCGATGACTTTTAACTAGCGATCTTGAAAATGAATCGAAGAAAGTAGGATTGTGAATGCTATTGAATGATTGATGTTATTGAAATATTTTCAATTAACATATGTATATAAGATGTTTTGCATATGGACCGACAAAATTTGTTTGGGGGTTAGGGGGGTCTTTTGCTACGTTTCACATATAGGCCCTATATTTTAAGTATCATAATTATTGAAAGTATAATTTAGAGAACTTTTTAATTAAGTTCAAAATAGTTGTTAGTTTTTTTATTTAGAGAATTTAGAATTTGACATTTCTCTTTCGTTTGCACATTTTTTGTGACTTTAAAAGCTCAAAAGATCAAAAATATATTGCAAAATACAAAAACAGTTATTTTGTGCTATTAAGACCACATATTAAAAACTTATGATGTTTTAAAGGTGAAATTTTGGGTATTTTTTCAAAATGTTGAAAAAAAAATCTATTTCGATAAATCCTGACACTTAGGACATAGGGCATATGTGTAAAACGTAGTAAATAATCCCCTTAACTCCCAAAAAAAATATGTCGATTCATGTGCAGAACACTCTGTATATTAGGCTCACATAGTATATTTCATATTTATTTTTTCATGTAAGATTTAATAAATGTCACGTAGGAGTGATTTACTTTTGAGATCTGTAGCAATTTCACATTGAAGTGTTTTTTAATCCACGAGACAAATGTTTATTTAATTAGACCCCCTCATCTTTACGAGATGAGGAGAGCGGATCTTTCTTGCGCAACACTACAATAATATTTTGACGTTTAATTTTGCCGCTCGAAGATTGATGACTTTAATTCAAGTACAGTGTTTTTCTACGTCGTCATTTTCGCTACACATACATTTTGTCAGCTCAGCGCTATGCATGGTAATCAGTATCGCCCATTGTCTCCGGCCTGATAAACTATATAATTTGAGGAGCAAAAAGCTCTCCGAAGAGCGACAGCATTATTGCGGATCGTAATAAACTCGAATGCCAAATCGTTTCTTTGGGAAGCGATGAATAAAGGAAATACCCGACGGAAAGTGGGAGAGTTGCGTGCTCGAAATTAAATTTTATTTTCGTAATGAGACTGGATAATGATGTTTCATTTTGATTCTAAAACGCAGGTACAGATTTAATGATTGAAGCAGTTATCATGTAACAAGTGGACACGCCCACCTGCTGCTGTTATAAAGGACTTAATTATCCTTGTAATTAAAGCTCACTCTGCAGACATATCTGATGGGTAGCAATTAATGCTCTGTGTTTTTACTTCTTAATTATTGCACCAAACTTTTCAGTCGGCATTGACAACATAAACACGGAGAGCCTATTTGAAGTATTATTCTGAATTCAAATCTAAATTGATAAAATGTGTAATATTTTGCTTTAGGTATAAAATCAGTCTATTGTTTATTTTCCGTGGGAACACTCTGATAGAATTATGTTAAATTGAAATCAATGCTCAAACAATACAAAAATAACATTGATAAAGCTGATAAATTGCATTTACACTCATGTTATGAAAACTCTTTGTTGTAAAAAATATTTTCGATTTTCTCGATTACTGAACTTTTATTTAGAATGTGAATATTGTGTAACGTAAATTTGTATATTGTTGGTGTTACAATGAAATGTTTTTAAATGAAAGTTCCTTTTGTAGTATTTACCCTTTTATATTTCCAACAATGGAGTTTATTTTACCGGTGATCAGAAATTGGTATAGTTATAATTGGATTTCATTTATACGCTTAACTTTATGCTATAATAATGTGTTATATGAACTATTTGAAAGAATTTCAGGGTGGTGAAATGCTCGACTTTATCAAATGTATACATTTAAATATTTTCCTCGTCTTGTACCTGATAATGAAGAATTTTGACTTTCAAGTTACATTTGTAAGCATTTAACCTACGGGCTAGATTGAACGTGTCAATAGTCGTTGTTGGTCTGATAGTTAGAGACTTAAAAAAATATATAATTAATGTTTGAATGAGACTACATACTTTTGACCTATATGGTAGAATGATCGCGTATTTGCGAGCGAATTCCAGTGATTCAGAAAGAGCACTCTTATACATCGTGTTTAGAGAGATACAGAGACTTGCTTGTTCGCACTTGCTTATTTTCACTTTGTTTTTGTTAATTTGAAAAGGACATAGATTCTTTATGAATCTATGTCCTTTTTGATTTGGATATTTTTTTTCAATATATGCAGCAGTGTTTTACGATTTTTCTGTTCGTTATTAATTTAAATAGTCGTATGTCGAGGGAGCGTATGTCAAAAACTGACTGTATCCTACATTTATTCTCATGAGAGTAATACATCCGTTATAAATATTTCCAAAATTTGGATGTTGTATGTTAGGTAGTCGTATTAATTTATGAAAAATACATATGTACATTGAAAGTCTTTGTCATGTGCTATAGATACATATAAAAATGTCATCTTCTGAGAATTTTCGAGAAATATATATACAGCAGTCCTTGGGTGAAATAATCTCTTCTGGACACGCTTCGCACATTAAAACTGCATATAAACCAAGAATATAAAAAGCTAACGACTCCCTGCAGAGTTGCTAACAATATGCCTTGTGCCTCCTAAAAACGACGGGCAGGAAGCCAATCCATCTATTTTTTGTGAAGATTCCATTTCCGGATGCATTTGTGTCTTCGCCGAAGAAGATTTTACCTGGATTCCATTGTCGTTGCCAAACAAAAGTCTCTGCAGACACCTGTTCGCGCCACGTACAAATTTCACCATTGATTTTGTGACTTTGGAAACTTGATAGAACTCAGGCAAACTGTGACAGGGAACGCCTAATATTGTTATGCAGTGGGTTCTTCGGCGGCACCGCATTGTGATTAATATTCCACGATGACGTCTGACAGTTATAAATGACCAGCAAGGAGTTAACATGCATCTGCTTCACTCTTTCCCTTTGGCTTTTTTCTCAAGACTAAAACCAACTTCCTCAATTTAATGTCCCCTTGTTTTTTGACTGACCACAATAATAGAGCTGCGGTTTTGTACAAGGTCTACGGAGTGGGAGGCCAGGGGTCAAATGGACTCTCCACATTGCTCAACGTTTTCTTGTGGTTATTACACACAATTGCTTAAATCTCAGTGCATTCAAAATCTTAATGCAATAACGTAAAAACACTACAAAAAATAAAGGATGCATAAAATAAATTGATTTTGGTCACACACGTCTGTTCTATGATGGCATTTTAAATATTGATTATGTATTACGTTTACAGCGTTAGACATATTTTATGATTCAATCAAGTCGTTGCTTTGTGTTCTTATCTTCTTTGGGGGATTATTAAAATGGATTCGGAGCAACATCTGCTCTCGCTTGCCAAATTTAAGATAGATTTGTCGAAATAGAAAATAGTCGGGAGACACAAAGCCTTCAAAGTAGAATAAAGCCTTACAATTTCGCCTCGATGGAAAGGAATAGTGCCAAAAAGTCGAAAAGCAAATATGTTTTGCGTGCCAAATGTTTGTTCGTCTATTATGGAAGTAGACGTTCCAATTTTCAAAAGGATGTTTATGCAAAACTATTAGCAATTATGAAAATTAATTGAGCGATAGCATACAAAACTATGGCACGATTATACTTCCAAGACTATGCGAAGCAGTATTGGGGACAATTGCGAACTCTGTAAAAATTAAGGATTTTGCTTCAGAATCTGATGAAAGTCCTTATAAAATAAACAAAGTTTTTTAAAATGATTTAAACAACGGGAATTATTTTACGCGAAGCGTTCAATTAACGCGCAAATACGAATATAATTGCAGTTTTCTTTATTATTAGTTTTGTTGAAACAAAATTATTCATATTAGGTTCACCCGACTACCGAGATGCGGTAGAACTTACCACATTTAAAAACTGTACCTAAACGAGAGCATTTAAAAATAATAGCTTTCTTTCGGGAGTACCTAATATATCGGATTTCGATAATAAATGTCTTAAAACTTTGTTTAGTGAGTTAATTTTAAATTGATTTAAACGTAAATGTTATATTCGTATGCCCGCCACCAATCGTCTACACAAAAACACTTTTCTCTCAGAACCGCGCAGCGTGGGTCAAGCTTGTATATCAATCAATTAACCTTATACCGTCGATAGCACACAATATTTGTTATTTTTTTCGCGTGAACATAAACACGTATGTCTTGAATTTTAGTAACAAAATAATGCATTTATTGAAGTTTGAAATCAAATCTCAGAGTTTTTAGTATATTATTAATTTATGTGGCTTTCTATTATTTATTACGATTCTAAGAAGACAAATAACGATCTAAGAATACCACACGTCTGATGGTTTTCAACTGGATACGGACAAATTCTGTTATAATTTTCATGTTTATTTTGACGTCATCTGTTGATAATTGATGTGATAACTTTCTATTTTGTACTCCCTGTTAAAATATCGTCCAAATATTATATTCATTTATAGAAATACAAATGATTCTTCGTGTTCCTTAAACTTGGTTGGAAATTTAATCGAAAATGAAGCGCTATTTGAGAATATTTAGACGTTTACAGCATGACTTTACCATCGATGTACGAGTGTATGATGAGATGCAAGACACTCTCTCCGTCACTGTCTGCGATTCACTAATCTCCGCACTCAATTTGCGGATTTTAGCGGCTTATCTGTTATATTTTATATTGTGATCGATCGTATTGCCATTACGATTTAGATATTGAAAAGGATTCTACAACGTATGTATTTAACTGGGCTCTAAAATCATTCTCATTGTGTTTCCAATCCATGTAATCATATTTTATTTACACATAAAAACGCATTACATATGTTATAGGGTTAAATAATTTATAGATGTATTTTTTTAAACATCACAATATTAAAGCAAAATCAACCCTGTAATAAATCTTGCTTTGTTATTGGCCGAGATATTTAATATTTTTGAGCAATTTGCGAATATTATTAGAGCAGTTAATGATTTATAATTAATTAAATCCGAAGCACATTTTCGTTTTATATGATTTTATTTAAAAGGGCACTTATAATCTAGACCAACATCGGTCCAGGGTAAAATTTTAATGAGATTTTTAAAAACGGTCGAGTACCTTTCGACGGAATGATCGATCGCAATTTCGTTATTAGTTTGATAAGGGTGAAATGTAAGGCAAAATAACATATTTGTGCTTAAAATTAAAAATTAAATTTATGATATATTTATATATTGGGGCTTTGCATGGCTTTTGTGCTATTTCTCATAGCAATAAATTTGATGTCATTGTGTATATAAATAATATGTTTATCTCATCCTTCATCGATGTCTTACGATCGCATTTATTATTTGTGATTATCAATTTGTATCGATAATGATTACTGTGGTTCTCACACGTGGTTGAAAAAATGCGCCTGAGCCCAAGAACTAGTTTGGCATGTATGTATGTACTCGACTGTTAGCCATGAAGCTTGCATACATTACACATTTGTAAACATGTTTGTTTTTTATTTATTTAGTATACACCAATATGCATACGATCTTCAGAGGTCAAATTATTTGATCTTCCAATATCTCTTGCAAGGAATGGTAGGGCGAACAGCAGGAGCTGTGTCCAACTAATGAACACGCCATTGCTTCAATAAATTAAAACCGTCGTTTCCACCTGATGTCCATCGAGCCTTGTCTGTATGACCCGAATGATAATTCGCTTTCGATATTAATAAAAAGTACATTTTTACAACGTTCCTTCGTGTTGCGTTATTCTGATGGTCGTACAAGTTTTGAATTTACATTTGATTACCGTTCTTGGGTTTAAATGCTGATTTTTCAAATTGAAAATCATCAAATATATTCAAATTTTCATTAAAAAATAGCCATTAAAATGATTTTTACTTTCGTATTACAAATAGTTGATTGCTAATAGGATGTAAATGTAAATCTTATATTATAAAATCACAATAAATTTTGATGATCATCAGTATGCTATACAAACGTTCGCCGTTCGCAGTGACTATTTACGTGCGTAACATAACTCATGATAGTCCGAAACACTTAATTTTGTCCTAAGAATTAGAGTTGTTGAAATTTAAAGAATTTAGAAGTTGACATTTCTCATTCGTTTGCACATTTTATTTGACTTTGGAAGCTTAAAAGTAACTAGTTGCATAAAATAATGATCTATTTAGATGAAAAAAATATTGCAAAATACAAAAACATTTATTTCGTGCTATTACGACTTACAAAGCTATGACTATGACGTGTTTGTTCAAAATTTTTGAAAAAAAAAATTATGTTTCAACAACCCTAATACTTCCAACAAAGGGTCTATGCATGAAACGTAGCAAAAGACCCCCCTAACCAAAAAAAAAAAATCCGTATAATAGCATAGTAACTAATATTTGACCCTATTTTGAAATAATTTATTGGAGATCCATATTATTAACACATTTTTGTCGGGGAATCGCTGCGTGTTGTTTTTTACACTAGAACGGACAAAAAGTGGCGAAAAACTAATAAATATCAATAACTTAATTTTTTAAATAATTCAAAATTTTAATGTACTTTTAAGCAATACTCTACATAAACTAGTAGTTATTTTATAATTTTACTAAAGACTGTGAATCTATATAAAATAATTAAAGCGAAGTGCTTAATAAAATATATAATAGCATAATACTTTTTACGACAATGGGCTATATACATCTTAAAAATAGCTTTCCCGCATATAATGTGTTAATATTTCTGTTCGATCGCCTGGATCCAATTTTATCCAAATGTCCTCCATATAAAAAAATATAAATACTGAGACGATCAATCACGTATGCCGTTTATTATGGTTAAATAATTTTGTTTGATCGTGTGTGGAAGCCAATGGGAATATGTCACATAAAAATCTTCCACCCATGTGAAAATTATCACATGTAGATGATCTAATAATAGAAAAAAAATGCTGATAAACAGTTATGTATTGCTAAATAACTGGAAATATCAATCAAAACTGTTTGGATACACGAAAAATCAATTAAGTATTGCCAACGTCTTAAGCAGCACGACGAGGACAAATTAAATATTGATTGTCCCGAGAGTTCCATAAAAAGTTATTCGAGGGGTGATCATAAATTCTTGAATGCGATCGTCGATATAATGATTTTATCAATAGGATAAATGTCAATGTGCTAACTTCTGTCTGCATTGTTATTCAAATTCAAGATATTTAAAACTATTAATCGCTTAATTTTGTGGAAAAAATTAATCAATTAAGCCCGAATGAATTATGAAACGGACTTCTGGTTGTTAAATGGCAATATGTATAATTTACGACTCATATATGCTAAGCAGTTATTTGATTGGTATTAATTTTGTAACATCATATGATGCTATGTGGAAACTATCAAACGGTTTTATTTGCTTGAAATTTACAATTTAAATTGTTGGAACTTTAAAAGGCATTCATATTTTAATGCTTGGGTGTTTCGAATGTAACATGTGAAACAACATCGTCCATTCGTCATCGACGTTGCTTTCGAGTCGTCTTTTTTTGGGTTAAAGCTTCTGGATGAACCGGATCTTCGTAGCATAATTTGTCTTATTAAAAATGCTACCGCAGAATCGCCTATCCATAACTCATGGATCGACAAATATTGCGATATTTAATTATGATACAAAAAATGATGCTTTAGAAGCAAGCAATCAAATCTCAAATCTGGAACATTTTTTGGTGCATGTTTGCTTGTGGACGTCATATGCGGAGGAGTTGCATTCGTGGTGCATCTGTTTATATATTTGTAAGTCAAGTTACATCCGTAAATATTTATGTTGACAGACTATATTTGAATGACGTCGTCGAGTGCGGCACGTACAGGAATAACTTTCTTTGAGGATAATTACCAGTTGTAAATATTTGCTTTGCGATCGGAGTTCTCAACAACCTTCAGCGACATCCACGCGTTCAAAATCAATAGGTAATTATTTTACGAAACTATTGATCTCAGGCACGTCCTTTGGCAAAATTTATTGATGGCATCAATGCATTAGCAAAAGCTCCAACTGAGATCCATACAATACACCATTCGGATGCCTTTATTATTAATCCATCCGTTTCGCAGATAGGCACGTAAATATTCGTCAGTGCACGCTCCAGTATTGTAGTAAACGACCGGGGTGCATTTATTGCATAGAATGCAACATAATACGCCTAAAATTTCAGGCTGTCATTGTTATAATTTTCGGACTACATGGTTGGGACTAATGGATGCCAATTTACGATCTGTGACACATATGGGCATAGCAGTTGAGTTTCATTAATTTCAGGGTAGACATTTGCTTTATATATCATACAATAAATTAATAATAAAAATAAAAATACAATTCTATGACATTAACTAGCATCCCTATTATTAATAGTCTTAACCAAAAATAAATTTGATTCAAGAATAAATTTTGTTACATGAAAGTGCATGTGCATCGTGATGACGCACATATGTGAATCATACGTGCCAAAGAATGTCACACATTGAAAACAGCCCTAAAAATATTTTATTTGCATAAAATGAATACACTTTTAAAATCATTGAAACATCCATTGATAAACTTGTTGGATGGATTTAATCTAATATAAAAATATTTCAATCATCTCAGCGAACGAAGCCCAAATTAATACATTCTAGATTTGTCCCCTATTAATAATTAAGTCGAACTTGATCGCCTTTTAAGCCTTCAAATTCAAATCCTTCGTTAAAAATTCAGGACTGCAGTATATGTCGCAATTTTTAGTATTATTTTGCCACAAAACATATGTGTCTATATTAGAGATACCATGCGTTATTATGTATATTCGAATTAAGGCATCTTTCCAGCAAATCATCAGACGATAATTCTTCATAAATTGGGTCTTAAGAATTGATGAACTTCCTCGTTGAAAGCAGGAGGATGGCTTGCATAAATATAACGATCTTGTAGTTGCATGTTTCTGCAATTCGCACCGAGAATCTGCGCTTTCCGAACAGTCTGAATGCTGACAGCAGTGTGAATCAGTAGAAATTGTATGATTAGTATGAGGTCCAAATAGCATTTATCATATTTTCTATTAAGTCAGGACGTCGGTGGAGAGCTGTTTTAATAATTAGATATATTTTTTATTAATTTATTAGTTAGCTATTCGGTTTTTGAAGCACTTCACACACGGAGCTTTTTTTGTGTCCTTACTTACCACTTGTTTAATCGCCTTTTTTAAACACTTTTTTACTTAATTTGATCTCTTAATAGAGGAAAAATAAGAAAGATCCCTAACGGAAACCTCTGGCCTGCTAATAAAAGCAGGTATAAGAGTAAGCTTGCGACTGCAGCGGTCGCAAAGCCGCTGGGGCGTAATCTGGATGGAGTGATTGCATCGAGCGTATTTCGCGAGTTAACTATAAATCATTGAAATAATCCGAATTTCTTCACCAAAATTATGAAAGATATTTTTAGAGATAAGTACTTTACAAAAATGAAATCAAAAAAGACGATTTTTTTGATGTGAAGTGAGATGACCTCTTAAAGTTTGAATTCATAAAACACAAATACTTAATAATACTAACTCCATATTTTGTAATAAAATATTTAAAAATGGTTAGTAATTTATAATTTATCTGCAGCACAATATTATTTTTGATATCTCTGCATTTATTTTGTATGCCAACCCTTAAAATATATTATTTAAGTCCGTGTCAAATCTTATTTGTCCCTTTCAAGCTAAATGCATCTGTTGCATGGCATGAGCTGACACATTGTTACGATCGTTTAATCTCATCGTTTAGCGCTTAAATGGTGCACTTAAATATTTTATTTTAGTATGAAAAAAAAAGTGCATTTTATTAATCTGGATGTCTCGAAATTGCTCGGCCATATTATCGATCGCTCGATATTGTGCCAGGGTCTGGGACGTTTAAATTCAATTTAAATGATTTATGTGTGCAGAAATTGTTGTTGGAATTGTTAAGGTGGTTCAAATTATACAACCAAGTCCTATTTACTGAAGGATAGTGTGTGAGGCTCACCGCATTGGCTATAAAGCAGAATTTCAGCGTGGATTATCCTGACGTCGGAGGAATGGGATCCAAAGTATCGCGGCATGGAAACACCTGTTAGTGAAATCCGAATTAATGTCCGTCTGGTCGAAGAAGCTCAGGGGCTTTAAAGCTCGGAAGCTTGAAAGTTCGCAAGCTCTCGGCAATGCGAAACATTCCTGCAGCTGACTGCCTGACTGGACCACCGTACGGCCGTTAAATACAATAAGGATAATCTACTTTAATAAATTTATAATAGACATATTACATGTAGTAAGAAGCTTGTTTGTAATATCATAATTTGTCTCAAATATAATACTCTAAAGACCTGAACAAATCATATTCTGAAAACACCGCATAGAAAGAATTCGTACGATGTATTGCAATTGATTTAATTCATAATATAATACGACTGGCCAAAACTATTTAATTTTTGATCCTATGTATAGGTTCGGATTTAAATTCAATTATAGAAAAAATCGATTCAGGTTTAATCAGATTTGCTGAATCCGTAATATAAAATATTTAGATCAATAATAAAATCGTGTATAGCCATCATATGAAAAATACCTAAAAATATTTCTTATGAAGATCGCTGTTCCATGTTGGGATGGAATAATTTACTTATCGATTCCCTAATAAAATGTAATTATCATAATTTATTTTTATTGTTTCAGGTATGTTCCATTCATTATGTCTTCAGTTTCATACGATTTTAAAATTTTGGTAAGTCTTTCTTAACTAAATAATTGATAAAGTTAACCCCGTTTTAAATGGGTGGACTTGTATTAAAGCGTATATCAAATATTATATTGAGTAATACTGCATAGTAAGAGTATTTATTGAATTTTCTTCATGCTTCAGCTTTGAATATTGATAATCTAAAGTACATTTAGATAGTCTAAAGACACATGATTTAATACATACTCAAATTTTATACGTGCATATTGTTCGATACATCCACATTGCTTGGGGTTGAAAATACATTTAAATCTCCCATAAAACCATAACAAAATATTTTATTGACGCATTTCGTTTGCAACATGTATTGCAGCGTTGAAGATTTCCATTGAGGGAAATATTTTATTGTTCGTGGCGATTTTCCATAGTATGAAATTCATTCACAAATCGCAAGGTAGCGCTTCTCAAACGGCGTTTCGCCGGTTTTGTTTCATTCTCTTTTTTTGCACCACACCTTGGGACTCCAAATGTTGATCGTTTGTCTGGATGCCAAATGTTTCTTCGTCTGCGACGTGAATGAATGAAATGCTTTCGATTTTTTGGCAAAGGGTTTTATTGGCTTCCATATGTCGCTGTGAAAAGTTTTTCTTAGGAAATTTTTGAGCCCATCATTGGATTTCGATTGTATTTTTATTATATGGCAAATGGGCCTATAAAAATTCCTCACCGTATTCGAGACGGCCATCATCTTATATTATACTCGAGCATCAGCATTCTCTTTGCCCTTTTTACATTTTAACACATTCTTCGTTACTTTAAATTTATCCTAGGCTTTGCGTTTATTATTTTTGACATATTTATTAATAAAAAGTATGTTAAGAAAGAATTGGGGTGGTGTGCGATTGGAATTTCGGACATATTGCTGAGTTCGTCTCAAAAGGAATGTATTTGATGCTCTAAACATGGAGCATAAATACCAAGATTCAAAAAATAAGAACTTTTTAAGGAGCTATGAAAAATAGCTGAAATAATGAGATATAATCGTCAAAAAAAAGCTTATAGATAGAGATTTTACGAAAGAAGTATACAATGGATAAAATCAGCTCAAGCTACAATCGAAGATCGTTTTATCTTGCAATTATGTATATTATAATTTCAATTTCACTAAAATTTTAGATTTTAATAAACATTAACGGATATTATATTTTATAGAATCAACCAGACCAAATGTTACCATTTTAATATTGTAACTGTCAAACCACTGATAGCAATATTTTTAGTTCAATATCATGTTATTACATTATTTATAAACTATAAAAAATTAATAGTTTGATACTCGTATGTTGGCTGATATAACAAATCCAAAAAATTCTTCGTTTGCATACTCAAACATTTGAAATTAGTACATTTCTGGAAATTTCATCATCAAATATTGGACGAAAAATGATTTATAATTTAACATGTTTATACATTTATTGCTGCCAAAAATTGATCGATTCTTATATTTTCAAATCAAAATGTGATAATTAATGCGTAAAACTCCATATATATTAATTATTTGTATGCTGTATATAAATTTGGATTTGAAATATTACACAACGCTGTGGTGTTTTAATTTGGTAACATTTGGTCCGTTGAATATTCCACCATTGTACAATACGAAGTGACATTAATTTTGTAATACATATTATTTTAGGACATATTTTGATGGGTTATGAATAAACATCGGCGTTGAATTCTAAAGTTTTCAAAAATACGTAGGTAATTTGTTCCCTCGATTTCTATGTAAATTGGGAATCTCTGTTATTTCTATACCTTTCCTTCTTTACAAAGAAAGATCTCCCGTCCATCGTGAATACGGTAGGGAAATAAAGATGAGATTTATTCCTTGAATAGTTTGTTTTGGGCCAGACTCTCCCACTAATCCCGTTTTATGGAGTGTTATCGGTCCCGGGAGATTAGCTTATTTTTGTAACCTGTGGTCTTTTCGGGCGGCTATTATTGAAAATCTTCATAAAACTGTTGGATGATTGGATTAATTCGATCTGTCCGATGTATTTTCCCTGACAAAACCCAAGGGATTGAATAAATATGGAAAATATCGACTCTAATGCGAAGTGTTATTCTTCGCTCGGTTGTATCGTCGATGTCGGAGCTTTTAAATTATGCATCACAGTATGAAAAATTGATTTTACTAATAGTCCGGATCCATAACTTTGTAAAATTGTATGCTTCGCTTTTTTATCATTAAATATTTAAGATCGCATACACGTACCGCGAAAGCTACTGATGCTAGTAGGGTCTGCCAAAGTGCTTCGGAAATTTATGCAATTCAATTTGCAGCTTAATATACATTCCTATCTTACATCGAGTCTTTAATGCGATTTATTTTAGTAGCAAATTTCGAAGATGCATTAGTCAGGGTGGCTTGAATAGTCCAAATAAGGCTTTAATATTTTGGAATTCAAGCGAAGAAGGTCCCGATGAATAAATTCTAGGTTCTATATTTTATGTTTCTGGGTCGCGTTCGGTCACGTTCGAGGGCGTGAAGGAAATATAAACCCAAAAAAGAATAGACAAAAATGTGTTGATGAATCGCATTTTGCATTCACATACGGTCGAGAATAGAGGGAAATATAAGAAAATTTCCCATTTCTTCCATGAAACAATTTTGTCATAATAACGTTTTTGTATCATACATTCTGTGCCGTGAATCACAATTGTGCTACAATAAAATGTTTTATTAAATCGTAAAAAAATGTTTGTGTTTCCGGAATTTTAATATATTTATCCTTAGTCGTCTGCCCACATTGGTTTTCTGACATCATTTTTAAATATAATTCAATGAAGTTTCTTTTAAATCTTGTTTTGTGTTGGTATACTTCCTTATTATAAAGTTTCCGATTAATATTCACTCGATGAATCTTCGATCCAGACTTAGCCTGATACCCTGAATCTATGAATATAAATATTGAAATGATTTATAGTCGGATAGGAATGATTATTCGCAACTTATTAATAAAATGTCACCATTTGAACATCAGATATGTCAAAATTGAATTAAAAATAAATCAATATTCGTTTATAACTAACATTTATTTTTAAAACGTTATGAAGAAGGTGATATAATAAATTATCATTAATCAAGATACAAGTTGGGAAAATGAATTCACTTAATATAGTTAAAATTGGCAACCTCACACTGTCCGGGTGCATGTTTTATCTAATAGGCTATTAGGCTCTTTATGCTGCTCCCTCTTTATTTTATGTACTTAGCCCCCAAGGAAAAATAGTTTTTAGCCAAACCAGATCACCCTCGCTGAGTTTATCTCGCTTTGTCATTATTCTAAAAGAACTTTCTCTTTAAACTATTTTTTTAATATCGAAATAAAAAATAATTGAATGGAGCTAGGACTGAACTGCATTGTGAATGACTTGGTTAATTAAATCCACATTGGCAAACAACACACTTAATTTTGACAGATAAGTTCACTGGTGAGAACTTTCATCGCTTTTTTATTGAGGTCTTTGTTATTCTGGAATATTGAGTTTTAGGAGAATTGAGAGAAGTATTGTGTTTTCTTAACTTAAGGAAGTTAAGTATTCCTAACAATCATTTTTCAAATATTCCTAACGGTCGTTTATCAAATAATTAGGCTTAAGGCGTCTTCTCACTTTAGGCGCCTCAAAAATAGGCTATTTTCACGATTTTTTTTCGAGGATTTTCGCTAAAAATTATGTGATAAAATGGATCTTATGTAATAAACACATCTTTCAAGTACATGAAAAAAACTACTATTTTTATATTTTTGAACAATTATTATAATAAAACATTAGCATCGAAAAACTCATGTAGACATGTTATGTTCGTGGCTTGTTGATAGTATCTCCGAGATGGGTCATTTGAAACAAAAAAATAAAACAGTTTTAGATTTAGTATATCAGTGGCTATAGCGTATATCATCAAATTTTTGATATTTGCGAAAATAACAAAATGGCGCACGTTTTACGAAAAAGTAAAAAAAACGCGTTTTTTTTGCAGTTTTTTGTAAAAAAAAATTACTTAAAATCAAAATTTCAAAAATCTGATGATATACGCTATAGCCATAACTATGAAGAATATGTCATTCAAATTTCATGACAATCGGCCGGATAGTTTCCGAAATTTCATCAACAAGCCACCGAAAAACCTTGTTTTGAGATAAACGCGTTTAAAGTTTTGGTTGCAGAAAAATTGCCCAGACACAGCTGTTGAAACACTCGTTGTTATTTTGGGTATTTCCTCCGAAGATCTTCATAAATTGGTTTCAAAACCTCGTGAACATCCTCAGCTAAAGCAGAAGGATGTTTAAAAGTTTCTATCTGATCGTTTTTCACCACTTTCTTGTACTTGCACCATGAGTCTGAATATCATGGTGCTCTCAGGTAGTTACCTAACGGTCGCCCAAAAATGTAGTTAGACTTGTCCGAACTTTATGAAATTTCGATATAACATTTTTGAAGATATGTATGTACTTTCAAAATTTAAAATAAAATAAAAATCGATTTTTTTAAATTTGTATAGTGAGAAGACGCCTTAATGAATATCATTGTATTATTCTTAACCTTTACATTACTATGGTGTATTTACTACACTGAGTCGAGTTGTAGTAAAATTGTAACAATGGGAATTTTTACCGACTTCAGCAAAGCTTTATCAATATGGCATGACATCCTTCTCAATAAGCTTTATAACATTGAAATCAGTAGTGATTTGTTGAGATGGTTTTCATTATATATTGATAATCGAACTCAAGCTGTGATTGTCAACAATTACATCTCGGGGTGGGTTCCTGTATCCAGTAGTGTTCCTCAGGGTTCTTTTATTGGTCCTCTGTTGTTTGCAATATTCTTATACGATGTAGATACCTGTAGATAGTCCCGTGGTTAAGCGGTTGGACTCGTGATTCAATCATCTTGGGTTCAAATCTTATAGGAGATGTGGCTGGCGACCCCTTTTTTAAAAACATATAACGCCATAAAAAACTATGTTAAAATGGCTGACAATAATTCCATAAAAGGGATTGCTAAAATGCCACCTCAAAAAAAAATAGTCATACTGAATATTATTAAAAAAATGGAAACAGTTAAATAGTGATTTTATGTACATATTTTCATAACAGACTTAATAAAAGCCCCTCCTCATGAATCAATAATAAGGCCCGATATACTGTTTCAATAGGTGCCGCAAGTGAAGACGCATCAAGTATGCATTATGCGCAACGTGCATTTATCGCATACGCTGTATATTGCAGACTAGAGCTGCACTTTAGCAGACTCGACATACTTATTGATACTTATCTAAAATTAAACAAAAATATGCATACGAAGTCTCGTCGAATAAATTCGGAATCGATTATCGCGTCGTGCCGCCGAATGACCGGGTTGCACTCTGCGTAATGGATCGCCTTGGTAATTTATTGACGAGCATTTTAATTTACACTCTTTTAAATTATTCATCCCCTCGATTCGACCCTCTTGTAGGCAATAATAATGAATACCTCCACCTTTTTGCCGATGCTAATAATTCATAGACCATTATGAGAAACTTTCGGACGAATTAAATATTTAAAATCGCACCACAACACTTATGCGTAGGGATTTATTATGTGCCATATTTACTATTACGCTTTTATAATATTTTGACTATTTTCATTTTTAAATGCTATATTTACAAATATTTTTATTAAACATTGAATGCTGAATTTGAGTAGCATTTTGTTTAATCGTCTATATAAGCTCGAGGACAGGGCTGTCACTTATGATTTGCTCCTGAGCTATTGACGATGAACAACGAAACTTTGTTGACAGTTCCCTAATGGTATGACGATTACCTGACTTTACTAAATACACTAGCACATGTTCATTCAATTTCTAGGACATTCCCATTCAAAGAAACTATATTTTAAAGAATAAGTCTTAATTTTGTTTTTTTCCAGTTCACTTGATATATCTGGGATTTACATTACGTAGGAAATTTTTATTCTTAAAATAATTTGAAATTTACAAATGTTAATCATGCAAAAAAGTTTAATATATATAAGTTTATAGCGGACATGGGATGTTATTCCATGCTGGAAGGATATGTGAGGATATCGTGCGCTTAATTGAGCTTAGAAACGAGCGGCTGATTAGGTCGCCGTGTGGTTACATTAATTACATTAAGGCTTTGAAGGAACCACCTGTACTTTGACGACGTGCAACATCAGGACCCGACGCATTTTACCGAGGCTCTCATATTTCGACATATTATAATTAAAACTTGATTAAACCACCACAAATTGATCCAATTTTAAGTCTGAGCCCTGGACGCCTCGAAGTCAAATCGCATTCAAGAAAAGTTGTTTGTGAGCGTGAGGGGTCATCGGGTGACCCCACCGCCTCTGATAAAACTATTGACCTGTAACCCTTTTCGGGCAGTGATAAATACGACGCGCTATAATCGGCCATTATCTGCCACTTTATTTCTCTCATTCCGTACCGGTGACGTTCATCTGAATTGAATGTGACCGATTTTAAATGAGATATTTAATATCCGATACCTTTGTGTGCAAAATTCAATTTTAAAACTCGAATATGGGTTTCAGTAAATGCAAAAATAAATAAAAAAATAATGATCCACAAATTTAATATGCGTACGTAATGCGTAAATCTGTAATTGTTTGCTTTGTGCATTGAATAAATACATTATTTTTGTCACGCCATTTTAGATGTTGTTTACCCAACAGGAAGATGTTGTAACGGGTTGAGGGAACACGTATTTTTCATAAGAACTTATAAATTATACCGGCTGCGTGTGAATATGCTTCTACGGCCGCACCGGTGTGCCGAATGTTGCTTTGGTGCTTTCAACTTTAAAAAATTACGTAGAGATCTTTCATCAGGCCTTTCGTTTTATTTACCGAGATATAAGATACGCTATCTGATTATAAAGAGCTTGTTTCAAAAAATTAATGCTACGTGTTCTTCGTGGTAGCGTAGACATTTCGCTCTGGAGGAAATTTAATATTGTTTGTTTTTTTCGTTTTAGAATTTAATGGGTAGACGGCCCTTGATTTATTTGGGAATTCAGACTTTATGTAATGAAAAAGTTGTTCAGTTATGTTCTTATTTACGATTTATCCCCAGCTTGACGAATAGTATTTTGTGAACGACAGCCTTTTTATGGACACATCTTTGAGCACAAAGACTCAGACTTTACAAGATATAAAAGCAAAATCTTCGTACTTTTTTAAATGTTGATATTACGAGTTTTATCAAATATATTTTTGCAGATTCTTTAAAATGTACATTGACTAAATATTGATAAAGCGAGCTAGATTTTGTATTTTATTATTAAAATTCTAATTCAAATCCTGTGGATTATTTTTGAGTTTATATAAAATAATTCTAATCGATCATCTCGATCTAGCTTTAACGTGATTTTAAGGATCTAACGAGTGAATAGAGGTAAGCCTTGATATGAATGATTGAGCATGATTTTGTCGGAAAATTTCGAACACATGCCATATGTTACGTCAAATACTTGCCTTCAGAATTCTAGTCCTGTTGATGATCTCCGCATTTGGAACATTTGATCCTGTTTATGTACCATCGTGGCGTCGTTTGGGTCGCTTTGAAGATCATCATTCATAATTAGAAGACATTTTAAAACATGTATGATCAACGATTACGACTGTTGCGGTTGGTGGACTTCAAAGATTTCGAGCAGCAGACCATGTCGCGTCTGCCGTTTTACGGCCTCTTATAAATGGTTCAAAAATACACAGCAATTTTGGCGGAAACATTCCACGTACGAAGAACCGCAGCACGTAGCCCTTGCGATTATATTCTGAGGTGAACATGGACTAATGCACGGAGTGTTCCCTCCGCATCCAGTGTTGATTTAGAGGATTAACAACCGGATACGTTCGTCTCGCCCGTGAGACCCCAATACCGCTATTCTAATCTTTTCCGTGTTTATTATTTTCGAATCAAGCTGTGAGCTAACCTCTTCGCTTCCGGCGCGGAGACATCACATCGACGATTTTAATTCCATCCGCGGAGACCATAAAGATAACAGTTAATGAGGCTTAAAGAGTTTCGCTGCCTGTCCGCCCCGGGCAATGGCGGCAAAAATTACGGAGATCCAACTCTGGCATATTAATATCTGCTCTTGTCCCGAGGCGGCTCGAAATCCCTATTGACGGAACGACCACTCGTAAAATCGACGAAAGCTGATGAAGTCGCAGATACGGTTGGCGTTTCCCATCGAGCTACTTCTGTTCTTGTTGTGTATTTTTATCGCAATCTGGAGATAAATTTTGTATACTAATAAGAGATGCCATCTTTATTGAACTTCCGCTGCTTCATTCTAGTCAGCTTATAATGCAGGAGATAATTGAGTGTACATTTTATGTGGCGGATTACGCTTATAACTTTTATAAAGCTTTTATCATTCATCAGCAAATAAGTCAATAGCATGATCAATTTCATTTTCTTGACTAAATAACCTGCTATCAACACTGGCATATTATTACTAGATTCGAAATCATAAGAGTTAGAACAGATGGTTTGGTTTTAATCTATATGGTAAGATGATCGCGTATTTGCGAGCGAATTCCAATGATTCTGAAAGGTCGCTATTGTACGTTGAGCTCAGAGAGAGACAGAGACGGAGTTCGGTAGCTGTGCATGGGAGACAGAGACGGAGAGCTTCATGCGTACATCGCACGATTGTATAGATTGTTAACTCGTTCGTCGCTACGTCCACCAGATATGCGTGTCTCTCAAGTCCGAATCGAAAAACGAAAAACGGATCCAGCGTCTCATTCACTTTTGTTTAGGCTACTGTCGAATTTGGGCTCTGTGAAATACAACACCGATTCACGTTAGGCGAAGAGAGTGTTAGATAAGTGGATTTGTACGGATGATAAGTGGCGAATAAGCTAATATAGCATCTAAGACTATGAAGATTTTAAATTAGCTCACTACTCAAAGTTTTAAAGCATACAATGATTACCGCAATCCTCCTCATATTTTCAACATACAAATACAGTTTGCTAAAACTTTTTCCACGTCGACATTTTTATATCGCAGTATGAGCATTGTCTTTGCACGTTTATATAGGGTAATAAAGTATTGTCTTCTATTTTCTTGACAAAATGACACTTTGTAGCGGTGTTTGTAAATTCTATTGGAACTGGTGATGATATAAGATATATGCAAAGAGCTTCAGAAATGCTTATGGTATACAAATCGCAGTTGATATTCAATCATGTATGATTAAAAAATGGATAAAAAACATATGTAATATATGAAATGCGTGCGATTCGCTTAGAACATACGTACAACCTCCTCGTTGAAAATCTCGAGTGATTTCATCGGCGATGAAAATTAAAAAGCTTTGAATTTCCATGAGAATCAAATGTATCGTGCTCGCAAATCCGATCAAATTCTACGGCCAATTAAAATTTCCGCATTCGGTCAAAGCTAATTTTTCATATCCGAATGTGGCGCAGTATATTTTTCTCCTCGAGGAAAAGTTTTCCGGGAGCTTTCAGGCACAAAGCTCAGATATATCGCGTAATATATTCCACGCAGACTGCGGTTTACATCGGCAATTCAAATATATGAATTAATGCTAACCGCTCCGAGATTCGATCCGATGATTGAAAATGTCGGCGGAGTTCTAGTATTGAAATGGTTTATTTACTTAGCTTAATCGCAGAATCGACCTGTTGTGATTGCAATGGTTAGTTTTTCAAATGCAAAGTTTTGCCCTTTGAAAGCGCCCATTTATTAAATTATTTCCGCTGGCGTATCGATGTGACACGACTTGTGGCGATAAATTGTTCAACGCCCTCGCAAACTTCATAATATTCTGAATTTAACATTCAGATTGCAATTGAAAACGAAAAGAACATTTCTCTATTTTATACCAAATTCGTTATTGAAGTATCATTTAATTAATTTTTTAAGTTTAATTTAAAATTAAAAGAAACTAGACAAAATTTATATAGTTTATCCCAGTTCTCCCATTCCTAATATAGAGGAATTATGCCATCCAAAAAGATATTCAAAATAAGAAAGGATGTCGGTAATGGCTTACCACGACTTGCAGATGCAATCGAGTGCGTCACACGCGATACGAATTGCCTTTTTGCGCGATAATTTAACTTTAAAGATAATGCGTCGAAGATTAACTCAATTAGAGCTCTGCAATTCTGCTGAGAGTAATCTCAGCAACATCCAAGATGCATATTTATGATCTCGCAGAGGTTATTTAATTACTCAAATGGACGATAATCGATTTTTAGATAGAAGCGTATTCAGAGATGAGTATACAGGGTGTTTTGCACATGGACCAACAAATTTTTTTGGGTACTAGAGGGGTGTTTTGCTACCTTTAATACGTGCTTGTAATAGCACGAAATATTTTTTTATATTATTAAAAGTTATGATGATTTAAATGTGAAATTTTGGGTATTTTTTCAAAATGTTGAAAAAGAAATCTTGTTTAACAACCCAAACACTTAAGACATAGGATCTATATGTGAAACGTATAGCAAAAGACTTTTGCTGTCGATCCATTTGCAAAACATTTTGTATAATAGTTAAATTCGTTCCGTTATTATGGTTTAATTCGCGTTAATGCTGACCATTTATGCTAAATAACTATGAAACGAAGCTGTACAATTTCAAGTCCAGAATATGACTTGAAAGCACATCATACTAGTTTAATATGTTTAGAGCTTCTTCCATGCGCTGTCCGGCGAAAACTATATTTTCCAATCGGGGCTTAGTGAAGCCAAGCGACCTCCGTACTTGGTTCGAAATACAAGTTCGTCTCTGGAGTTTGATCTTCTTTTCATATTATAGTTTCATACAACCCCAAATATTAGCTGGAACTAAATCATCATACCAATTTATCAAAATGTTGAATAATTAACTTGGTCACTGTATGACGTCAATAGATTAAAGCGGCGAAGGCGTTGGGGTAGTAGGAGGACTAGATGTCTTTGAGCATAGCCAATTTGTCTCGATATGATGTTTACGG
Organism: Stenopsyche tienmushanensis; assembly: GCA_008973525.1. Lineage (NCBI taxonomy): Eukaryota > Metazoa > Arthropoda > Insecta > Trichoptera > Stenopsychidae > Stenopsyche > Stenopsyche tienmushanensis. The sequence goes on from WACJ01000274.1 coordinate 3,548,709, forward strand.
ACCATTAGCTAGCCGATAGCTAAATAAGGAAGATTTATCTGCGAGCTGGTATGAATGAGCATCATTATTCATGCGATAATGACAGAGGCGCTAATAAATGGATTATTTACTTTGGTATAAATTAAAGATTTGCTCAAGTCACTGCGGAGGATAGCATTACCCAGCTACCTTGCAGAACGTGTCCTGTTTGAAGTCGACATATCTTGGGTATGACATTACCATTGCTGATACCAGTGTCAGTATAAGGGGCGACACCAGGACCAGGGATGCTAATTCAAGTATGTTAACGCAGCGATCGATGGCTTCTCTTTTTTGCATCGTCTCGCAAATTATAAGTTCGGTAAGGTTCTTTGCTTAATATGATGAAGGCTGCATGCAGCTTCTCCCAAGGATGATGATCTATCTAAGCGGCTGCACACATAATTGCAGGGGGAATATTTGTGCTTAACGACGGGAATGTGTAATAATACCATGGCATATAGCATAATGCATATGTTTTTACCGGGGAACATCACTTTATTAACGTCACTTACGTTCGTTATTGACGTTTTGTACATAATGAAAGATACCGTATAATATCTCCAGGTAACTTTCTATCTCCACTGTATACTTAGCATATGAGGAAGAATGAGCATTCTATGCTTGGTAACGTTTTAACACACGCATCATCAAACCATTTCCGTTAATTTGATGCTGCTATCGGTATTATCCCAATATTCCGTCTAAATACATATTTAGATCACGATTCTCGTTTCCTTTTATAATGTGCAATTTTTAACCGGGAGATTAAAATGGCATTGAAAAAATATTTATCCAGTATTTATTTAATAATAATTTAAGTCCTAAGGCAATCTCAAAAATATTTACATACAATGCGAAACATTAACAAACATATCTATTTTTTTTAACTAGTTAGAAAAAAATAGATCGTCCTTAACCTATATGGTAGGATAAACGCGTATTTGCGAGCATATTCTAGTGATTCAGAAAGAGCAATCTTCCACGTTAAGCTTGGAGAGAGACAGAGACTTGCTTGTTGGCATTTGCTTATTTTCACTTTGTTTTTGTTAATTTGACTAATGACAGATTCAAGTTTATCGATCTAAGATGAAACAACACCTGAGAAAAGATGCGTCACATGTTGCCTGTGTTTATCTCGGACGTTATAATATCGCATCGCTATTCTTTCTGTTTACGTTCCGACTATCGAATTTGGGCTCCGTGAGAAGCGTCACCGATTCACGTTAGGCGACGAGAGTGTTAAATGTAAGCTTCATACGCACTGCTGCGGTCCTGATAGATAAGTGGGTTTGTACGGATGATAAGTGGCGGACAAGCAAATATAGCATCTAAGACTATAAAGATTTTAAATTAGCTCACTACTCAAAGGGTAAAAAATATGTAGTATTTTTTTTTTTTTTTTATAACAAAAATGTAAACGAAAGTAAAAAAGTTCTACAAACAGTAGTTGAAAATTGAAACCTTATTTTATATTCAAGATTTGAAGGATCTGCCTTCGAGCAGATAAGGATATATACTTAAAATAGTGCTCGCGGCCGTTTGCACGCAGCATTCGATGTTCGCTGAAATTCGCTTGGAAATTGTTAAATCCAGTTTCATTCATATTTTTTCATAATGTAAGCTTATTATCTAATCGATATCTATTTTATACCATGAATATTTAAACGCAATTTGGCGTTGCTGTTAAAATAATAATGGAGCTGTTGTTGATGTAGTTGTGTTTGTTGCCATTCTTACGCTGTCAAAATAAAGATTTGCAGGTTTATCTGAATTGCTCTCAGTGTTTGTTTTTCTTTCGCGTTTTATCGCCCAGTTCTTTTTTTATTTTATCTATTTCGTGTGCTTGATTTTCCTCTAAATCTTTTCTCAACCCCTGGATTTCGCCGGATGACTTCATTACTCTAGGACTGGTCAGTCAATCAATCACCCGAGTGGCGTTTTCTACTCTCGTTTGAAAACGTATTTTTCTTTTTGGCCATTCGCACAAAGAAACGAAAATTTATAGCCTCGCATCAAACATTGAAAAATCATACGGATTTTATTTCTCTTATTGGAGTTTGAGAACGCCCACGGTTACAGATTAAGAAGGGCCGAGGTGAAACGTCGAAGGGTTAGTTATGTTTTGCGGTTTAGGTCCCGGATATTGTTTCTGTGACCGCAAAGTGTCCACGGTCTTCTCCTTTAGACCGAAAGCTTGTCATATTGAAAATTTAAAATTCAATTTGTACCGTGGGAAATTGTGGATTCACTCCCATCGGCGCTCGAGAGATATTAAAATGCTATAATACGTGATCGATAACCCCATACAAGCGTACGAACGGTTTTTGATTACCCACATGTGTGGTTTATATTTTAATCTGTAAAACAGATTATGTGAACTTTATTTCTGGAATTCCTGGAAAACTTACGTACCGAGATATGGGTGTGTTTATACCTTCGAAATAGTTTAGAATTGTATTCTTCTTTTGTATTGAAGCTGGGGAGGTACACAACTATGGTCTTTAAATTTGACACCCACTCTTTGTCATGCGGGGTATGCTTAGGATGTAAAGAATCTAAATTCGAAAAACAGAATCCTTTGTCAAAATCGAACAATAAACACCTAGTTTGTAAATAATACGCGTCATTGTGTCAATATAGTAAATTCGGCTTATTACAAATAGTTGCAAATTTATTTTCGATATTTTTTTTACAACATTAGGGTGAATATATTTTGATGAATTCAGTTTTAACATTGTTTTATATTTTTTACTACATATAAATTATGCATTTTTAGAATAGTTGATTTGAGTTTAAAATACCTTAAAATACAATCAATATTTTTCGATAGAAGAATAAACTTAAATATTACACCCAAGGGAGTATTGAACATTATTCATATTCTTCATCAGGAATTATCAGATTTACTGCAATCTTCAAAATCACATTAGATAGGATGATGATAATCATATCGTACGAGTACAATAATTGTTGCATATGATGGATGGAATAAAACTTCAAGCTCTCTATTAAAGATTTTGATCTTTAACAAGTACTATAAACTTATCGATTTAAATATATTAGCTCGAGTCATAAATAATTGCCGATTTTTTTCAAACATTTATTTAGCTTTAACCAAATAAAATTATAATATTACTCTATTACATATTCACCAATATTAGTGATAGCTTTCTCTCATTTTACTGGAAACTTATCAACACCCTCTTCATAAAATTTAGCAGATTTAGATTAAAAAAAAAATCGATACCGTGATTCACTTCCTCATCATTTTTTGATATTTTTTTTTTCTATTTAAGATATTTTGCAAAGAACAAATTAGGTGGTAATCGGTTAGGGAAAGATTCGGGGAGTATGAGATATGTTGTAAGATAGTTCACCCAAGTTCCAGAATTTATTACTGCGTCAACTTTTCTGTATGCACTTTTGCATTATCGTGTAACAGTATGACATTACATTTTCCCGATTGATGAGAGAATGGAGTTATTCTTAAAGTTTATCTTGAACACACTTGAATACATTGTTACCCATTTTTTATCTCCAGTAATTATTCTGTTTAAAAATGACTCAATTTGTTGTCGTGATAGGAGACTTGTGGCAATACATATGCGATATTCTTTATTGCCTTCACTAAGATTATGTGGCACACACACACCCAATTTGCTAATCTTTCCCAATTTTTCCAAATACCGACAAATGGTTGATTGTGACGTATTTAGCTTCATGAAAATTCCCTTGTTGATTGACGTGGATTTTGCTCCAATAACACCTTTAAAATGTCTTCATCAAAGTCGGAAAGACGACCCACCCTTAGTTCATCTTTCAGGGTCTCCTTGCCTTGTTTAAATTCCCAAAGCTTTATATGATGGAAATGCACTTTTTGATTGTCCATTTTATGGGTAAAAAAATACTATAACATAAGATGTGATACGGTTAATTTTTGTCAAAAGACTGATAATTATAATGGCTTCATTTCGCCGGCAACTATTTATGATTCAACATAATATATTTAATACATTTGTTATATTTAACCTAAATTCCCTATTTTTTAAATTTTCTATTGGATTATTTGCAATCAAAAAGGTCTTCAGATTTGATTATCAACGTAAACTGTTCACGTAACGCGATATCTCAAAGTCTTATACACTATTCAGTCTACTAAAAGCTACATTACTTGTGGGATTATCCAACGCTTTAAGATTTATCATATGTAAAGTAAGTTAACTTAAGATCAAGCCCATCTTGTGGCTGTCCGTCTCAATAAGAATGAATTATGATGTCGTCGTTTCGGAAAGTTTGAAACTCATTTTCATAGCGCACTGCAGCGTACATAAGGCAATCTCGCTCCTGTTTGCATAATTTATCTGAAGACTCTTATGTGTGCCTGTGGGAAATTAGTTTTTCACATGTTATTGGCGTCCTGGCATTAAACCTCCGCACCTGTGGACAGCGTCCAATTATTGCGGCCGGCCCGATATCCTTCAGGATTCCTCCGAATTTATAATTCATTGCTCCGCACGCATCGTAGGAGTATTTTCTGGTCGCTTAAAAATATCCACGCATGGGACCGATTGTTGGGTTGAGTTTTTTGTGCGACTACGTGAATGGATACGTTTGTTTGGCAGATTATTAAGGTGTAGGGTTTCGTTTGTGTCGAATAATACAAAGGTATCGTGAGGACATGCCGGGACGAAATCCTTTTTGAAGCTAATAAAGAGATGGGAGTCGACGCAGACGCCACCGGAAGCTGGTGAGAAAAGGACAATAATTCACAGCCAAATAAAATTACGTGGGTGAGCGTACCCACTTGGCCCATTTGGCCCTGTTTCCCCAAATTACATGGCTCAGACGTTTTCATTTTTATTCTACATATTCGTTTGCAAATTTTGAGTATACCGTGCGGAAAGATGAATTTTTAAAAAATATTCCCGTTGTTTACCGCATGGTCCCTTTGTGCAATTCCAGCGCGACAAAGATTTTTCGGGCTTTAATTTAGCCTGAAATTTGTATCAAAATAAACGTGTGATACGCACAAAGTTACCTACGTATTTTTACCCGCCATTTATACTGATTGATTTCGGACGAAATTATAACCATGCTAATTTAAATTAACACGTTCAATGCGAGACATTTATAGCGAATTTTCTCTTAAACAATTAAATGTCGATTTCTGGTGAATCAATATAGATTTATCATAAATTAACTTATAATTACGTTTGTGATATTAATTAATTTTTGTTAGAAAATTTGACGCTTAGAACAAGTTTCAAAGTTTCATTTTGACATGAATGTTCAATTTATTTATTTTGTTTAGATTTATCCCAATTGCTAAAAATCGGCCAACTATTAAATCTATCGTGTTACAAAAGTTTGGAAGCGATGCTCGCTCACCTTCAAGGATCGTTATGAATGTCTTCCTATGAATGAAAGGTCTCCAGATAAGAACGCTCGAAGGATGAATCGAAATCTGCACAAAGCGCACATCCTGTTGGTATCCTTTGCGGAATATAAGTGTCGTGTGAGCACAAAGCACACCCTACTTCGTTTGTGTAACAGCGTAGGAGGATAAATAAATACCTTCATAATTGCATTCGTAATCTTTTATGATTTGATACAACGACGACATATCATTCGCAATAAGATGCGACCCAGAAGGGATGAAATGATTTCGTGATTCAATAACAAATTTCATTAAAATTAAATTAAAACATATTCCATGAGGGTATTTTAGTTTTTATGATGAAATTCGCAGCCACATCACGCTCCAGCTAATAAAGTATCTTCTGTTGGCATTAATTTACTTTTTCATTTTATCTCCGGCCAGGCAATATTTTTGTGTGTTTAGTGGAGCGGAGCTTAAAAAGCTCAAAAATATTTACGTACAATTTTAACGCCTTTAATATGAAAAGCGCTGTCTTATTATCGTTGTAATGCTCGTTAAATTTTCATCTGAGCTTTAGTCGTTTTGTTTTTATTACCTTTTCCGCAATAAAATTGCTTATGAAAGTCCATTATCGAGGCTGATTTAAAACTTTGAATATTTTTTCATCGGATTTATGCAGGACCTTATATCCATCGGTCTCCTATCTTCGTATCATGATTGTTTAATTAAATTTTATTACCATCATCATCATACAACAACACAAGCATTCTATTGAAGAATGCCGCTTGAACGCAAGGATTAATTCATGTCATTTAATTCATACATCGCCTCACCATACGCTTAACCCTTTTAGTGCCGGGCTAAATAGAGGTACCTATGCGAGAAAAACCAGCCGAATTTTACAGTTTTACAAGGATTCGGAAAAATGTTTATAAAAACCAAACGAGGAACAATATTTACATGATTCAAAAAACCATATATTGTGGATGAAATACAGAACAAAATAATGGCACTAGTTTTTTTGTATTCAATTAAAATTTTAGAAAAAACAAAAGTATAAATGTTTAAAAATAAAGTAAAAGTTGAGTTCTCTTATACAAAACATATTTGCATATATAAACAGTCATCTTTCCATCATAATTTTATATGGGCCAATTATTATGAAGTATATACTTTGCATTTCCAATGCATTTTGTACCAAAATAAACAAAACTACATAACAAAAATAAAACATAACTCGAAGGTACATGGTAGGCGCCGGGCGGATTATCTCTTTCGACATATGTAATTGGTATAGGTAATATAACATTGCTGAAACAAAATTATGTTGTCATAAATATTTATATTTATATATTGTAAATGTGTAAAATTTTGTTGTGAAACTCACACAAATAATTTATTTAGCATTCGTGGCTGCTAATGCACGCTCCATGCAATCCTTTGTTGCACTTATAACAAATTGTGCGTGATTTTCTTTTTGGACCACCATCCTTTCTGCTGCACACCACGCAAACTCTTTCCAAATTTCATGGAAGTTTCCGTACGCCTATACGTGGCACATTTGTTGAACTTTTATGTTAGATTTTGGTACCTCCAAGCGATAGGAAAATGTTGTCGTCAAAGAAATAAAACGAAAAACTATTTATTTTAATTCTCTCGTAATGAAATTAGATAATTTATAACGTATTCTAAATTTATTTTGAGATAGAGTTTCTCGCAATGCAAATAGTAAAGCGCTACAAGGCGCGGGCCGATATATCGGCTCTGGCACTTCTCGCCAGTGCAACAAGAGCCGATATATCGGCCTCCGGCACTCAAAGGGTTAATATTGAAAACAAATAAGCGTGAATTTTATTATAATTACTGATTTGGCTTAATTACGTTTTTCAATTATAATTAACGTATGTAAAACCATGTTTTGATGTTTCTTTATCGTATAACATCTCTTGAAAATGTCATTAATTTCTATCATTTTCGCTATCGATCAATACTAAATTGTGGGAAAAAATAATAATACTGAGTAACATTTGCACTAAAAAAAATATTACTAAGTCAAAACCTTTTGATTTAGTCACTTATTGAGTCAAAGCTAAAATTTACAGAGGATAAGATTCCAGAAATTATGGATTCATCACATGGAACAGTTTTAAGTCATTTCAAGGATATTGGGAAAGTATTCAAGTTGAAAAAGTGAGTACCGCATGAGCTATCTGAATCCAATTGCCAGCAATGAATAAACATCTGCACTTCCATTTTATCGTGAGATCTTCGAAAGATAGCCATTTTTTGACAGTTTGGTAACAGGTGACGAAAAATGGATTATGTATCATGACGTCACAAGAAAGACAGATGACAGATAACGATAAGTAGCTAATTCCAACAGGTGTCTTTACATCCTCAAAAGAAGTGTTTGGTGGGATATTTATCATGTGATCTATTATGAACTGTTACAACCAAATTAAAATATTAATGCAGATAGTTTCAGTGTCGTTTAAACTTAGAATTGATTAAAGATCGCCAGCGATTGGTGAATACCAAGAATGTGCAGTTTCATCATGATAATGCTAGTCCGCATAAAGCTCAAACAACGCTGCAAAAAAATAGTGTATTTAATTGAGAGCTTTTGCCGTATTTTGCTTAGTCTCCGGATATTTCCTTAAGTATTTTTCACTTATTTCGTGCTTTTTTTACTAGGTATAAAGCTAAATTCTAAACAGGAGGTACAAAATGGACTTTTATATTTTTTTCTATCAAAACCAGTTTTTACAGCAATTCCATTGCTGTAGAAATTGAAAAACTACGTGTAAGATGGCGAGATAGTGGAGGAAAATATATCATTGATTAAAATGTTAAATTGTGTTTTATTTACACTATTTAAAAAAAATGCGCACGAACTTTTGGACTGACCTGATAAAATATATCATATATGTAGAATCCACTACTGAATTAAAGTCTTTTAAATATTCTTAATATTAGAGATAACAATAATCAAATTTTGATATGGCTCAAATTCAGATTGTGCCAAAAAATATATACCATAATGTACCAAAATATTTGGAGTTATATTTTTTATGAATTGTTTTTATCCAGTTTTATCTTAAGTTTCTAGATTGAATACGTCCGATAACAAATTCAATTCAAACAATCTAAAATTAAATTTTCATTGCATCAAAATGCTTATTAATTATAATATATATAAGAATAAATATTTATTTTTATATATGTTTAATAGATTGTATCAAAGACGTCTGTGTATTAAAAGCATGCTAATCTGACGACTCAAGACCAAAAGAAACAAAAGCTCCATCATGTTATTTCATCAGAGCTTTCACGAGAGCCTGGACGATGGATCCGGATAAGAGCGCAAGCATTCGCCAGAATCGGTTTTATAGTTATATTTCGACGTACAACAATAGAACCTCAAAGCACGAATCTGTATCAGAAGATACAGCTTTGTGGGTCGTTTTAATGTCTACCACACCTGTAGGGAATCCATCCGCTTTTATTATTTGTGAGGCTTGTCTTCTTATACAATACGTGAAGGTGTACATTTCAGATCAGTAACCTAGCTCATCTAATAGCTTTCATAATTCCACCGTGTCACGTCTTGCTCTGTTCGCCTTCATAAACACGAGACAACAATAACATGTATCATAACTGTTCCATAAATATTCAATCGCTTCGCCGTTATTGATTTTTCGTCATTTTTAACACGACGTTTGTTTGAGAATGCAGTCGTGCTGTGACTCGACGGTGCCTCGGAATGAGTAGTAGTTGCCGTTAGAGCAACGAAAGCCTCCATATGTCAAGCCTAGATCTAATCATTAGTATAAACTGCGTTATTATGTAAGTAACGTGTCCTAAGTTGACCGCAATCGCATACGAGGGTCGTTAGAATTACAGTAATCCGCAAATGCCAACAACTTAATGAAGCAGATAATTTAAAGTCGCACCGCAGACTTGATAAATAAGGAGCATTAAGAAGCACACTTTGATTCCTTTAAATGTGCATTCCATCCGACATAAACATCCATCAAATGTAATCAACGATCAGATTTATGCAAAATTATCCTATATAAAATTCAATCAATTTATTGTTTTTGAATCGGCGTTTTTTAGTAACGAACCGTAATTTAGCCAACAATCTTGATGGAAACAATATGCTTGGTATTACACACATGTAGTATGTATATTCAGCATATATTTATGAATATCCCAACCGTCAGTGCACATAACTACCTGTCATGTAAATATATTGTGCCATAAGCCTATTCGTATTCATTCCCTGTTGAAGAAATCACTTTTTGTTGTTTCTTATTTGGTTTTCGCCCACGCGTATTTACAAGGCAATTTTTCATCGCATGTTTAAGATTCACCATTACGCTATATTGTATTATTACTATGTATAATATTTCTAATTTAATATTTACGAGAACTTTAACGCCCACCAATGTACAGATTACACGCCTTTGGTGAGCTTTAAACGTCTGTTACCACTCGGAGTCACCTTCGAAGGCAGACAGTGTTACTGACGAATAATACCCTGGAGAAATATAAAGACGCATTGTTATTTTAATATATTTCCCTTTGAAAGTTTGACGATTCTCGACGAAACGTATGTGTTAAAATACTGAATGACTTTGAAAACCATTTATGTTCGAAACCACCAATTTGTTATTTGGGCTCCCTAAGAATAACACAAGCTTTTGCTTGCAAGCCTTTTTTCGATTTTCATAAATGGCACGTCATCAATGTGTGCTGTTTTTTTTTTTATAGAATATGCAAAATTCAAAATACGAAAACGAAATCGCCCACCTGATGGAATTCATTATAATAATATGTGATCTGATTTCATGAAGCTTTTCATTGAATTTCAGTAGAAAATCTCTACACTAATTAATCACGGTTTAAATAGATCGTATTACATGCCTTAGGCGGAGATATTATCGATTAATCGAGATATATTCATGACGGTTTTGTTAAAAATAAAACTTGTATAGATGCGCGAGAGCGAATCGTCTTGAGCATCACGAAAATTGAAACGCCAAATGGTAATTGGTCGGAAAAAGAGGGAGAATAATTTATCAAAATATCTGTCGCTACGCGCATGCATTTGCTATGTTTGAGTATGAGTGTGTTCACCTGTACGTAGTATAATGTCCTCGCTAAACTAGAAGCGCCCTTATTTTATTATATATTACACAAACATACACTTCATTTTTTAGCATTAACAATTTCCATTGATAAATGGAAAAATAGCAATGCATAAAATCATCTTTTACCAGGAGCTAAGAATTTTCACTTATACCACGCGAGAGTCTCACGCATATTTTTGAGAATTTTCTTCGTAGAAAGGTCTGTAATTTATTTTACAACATCCACATTTTGTAAGATTCCACATCATCTTCAATTTCCACGTCGAAATGTTATTTTTTGAACTTTAGAAATCATATTTTTAGCAACTCTCCGCGAATTATATCACATTTAACCCCTTAGCTCCTATGTCGAGTTCGCCTCGACATTTTTTACTCCACCCTTATTACAATTATTTAGAGCCATTCTGATGTTTATATTTTTTGAAAAATCGGAGCAACTATTCTAGGATAGATAACATTATTTTTATTTAGGTATTATACCATTTTTTCATACATCACCCTAATATTTTTCATCCACTCATCCATTTACCTTTATTATTTCATTATGCTAATGTTAAACGATTCTTTGGGTATCCGCATCTATGATGTCGGCTTTAAAATAGATCATTGTGTGCTAAGAGTTCATCTGTGCACTGCTTAATCTTTTTTGTCGTCCTCATTATCATTTAATTGAGTAGTTGATCTATTGTGCTGAACTTACTCTTCACATTTTTTATTATGGAAATTGCTTAATATTTATACTAAAGGTAGAATTTACATTCGTGTATGATTAATTGATTTTTGAATTATCAAGAAAATTAAGCGACTTAAAGCTTTAATCGAATACATTCTGCAAACCAAATATGGCTAATTAGACCATTGTTTTAAAACAATGTTGTTTTCATATATTAATTGAATTCTAATCGCAATCAGCAGTCGTTAACTCTTTCACTATTGTGTCATTCAATCTCGAAATTGATTGATTTGCGTGCTTTTATTGAATTTAAATTCTTCCGGTTATCCTCGATATCTCATTCGATAAATACACATCGCTTTTATTAAAATTTTGGGCTAAAATCCGTATGGTAGCAATGTAACAACCAATAATCAGAAAATGCTTTATGATCACTTAACAATTTATCGGTGCATACATCGCGGTAACGGTTAATCTTCGGAGGGCTGTATATGGGCACAGTTTAATTTACCAGTTAATAAATGCACGGAATGACGTTTGTATGTCGCTCAACTCGGCATGAAATACGGCAAGCTTTGTTGTTATGCAAATAAATAACAATTGCAGCTGCATCTTGCATCTTGCGGTGTCATGCATGAATTTATTCCTCAGCACCCGAACACGCTCCGGAAAGAAGACTGTCTGCTTCTTTGCTTCTCATGTGAACATTTTCCATATCGCCTCACAGGAAGGAGCTAACCGCGACATGAAATTATAAATTTACTCCGCGGTGTGTTTACAGAAGTCTCGCCGTGAATTTGCGGCGAGAAAATTACAAGCTTCAAGAAAACATACACCCTATCTTCTGTTGCAGCCTACTCAGTTATTCCCGTTTCGGGTTCCTCGAATAGTCGCTTAGTCTTCGCCTCCAAGTCAAATGGCTCAAGCAAGAATTCCCTAGCCCGGATTGCTCGGAAATTTCGCTATTTTGATAAAGATATTAACCAATTCTGGCAACCTGCGAATTCCTATATTTCAGCATACATATATATATAGATACGATGCCAAATGTTCTTCATATTTTATATTGTATCGGCAGCGTTTGCTTGCTTTAAATGACAATAGCCTTTCAGATTTTAAGCATTCTATTCGATCAGTACACGCAGACCATCTGTTAAAAACGAAAGGATGGCAATCCAGGCAGGTTATATTTGAGAAACAATGCTTTAAACGGATCGAATGTTTTGATGGAATCGGACACAATTGTTGAAAAATAGACTGAAAACATTCTTGCGAAACTTTTGATTTGACATGCCGCGAATCGAAGCCAGTCATTAAATATTTTTACCCCGAGTCCTTTGTTTGGTTACAACAATATTTTGCAATCTACGTCATGTATTAAATAGAAGCTTTGTACAATTCATCACTGCCGAATGAATGAAATGGCATTTTCAAATTTGTTTTTATCCATTTTTGCTAATTCATAGCGTCGACATTGATAGAAATCGTCCGAGGCGGAACATTCAATACATAAACTGGATTTAAAGATAAATAAATTATTAAGCTCTGTTAACCTTGTTTTTGAAGAATTTTAGAGAAAAAATTTTCGGAGAGGAACGTCTTTCTTTTTATAAAGCAATGAAATCCAACGAGATTCAATTCCAGACGGATTTTTACTGTATATTGATGACTTTTTTTTGATGGGGTTGTTATAGATGCGTTGGATATAAGAAGAGAATTGCCTTCGCATTGCCAGCTTTCAATATCCAAATATTGTGTGTACTTTGAAAATCTACCGTGCAATATATTAAATTCGCCGCTTTAAAAATATGATCATAATTTATATCGCAAGTTGTCTACAACCTCAGTAATTGAATATTCGAATAATCGACAGAGCGTCGCGTTAGGCTTTTATCTATTTTCTATATATCCAATCTTCTTGAAACTTCGTACCGTAAAAAAGCCCTCAATGGCTTCCATCGTAAAACGATTTACGAGCTCTCGAAAAGCGATATTTTTTAACAATAAAGGTCAATAGAGTCACATTCTTTCAACTCATCACATTGGATATATATATATTGTCGACCAAAAAATAAGGGATGGATTTGGTTTATTGGTCGCGTGTGAAAATATCGGTCATCGATTATTAAATCAGATAGTCTTGATTTTAGTCAACACTGGGATTTTAACGAATTTAATTAATGATTGTAATAAAAATGTTGAAAATTTATTTATTTGAATCTGCAGATTCGGTTTGAAATGTGAATGGATCATTTTATTGGCAATAAAATTGTCTAAGAATGATTTTTAAAGTGGGGTCATATTTTCGCAGAGAATTTCATACCCGAGTGGCGTAGGTCTTGAAAAGTAGCGTAACACTTCCCATGGGCTTATTAAAAGCACAAGTTTATTGGAGCTAATATAAAGTTTTATGGGTTGGTCCGAAGCCATCACGTCAACATATTCGTTCTTGGAGCCAGAGTTATGGGTGGTGTAGCAGCTCGTCGGTAAGACAATACGTCAAGGAGTTGTGAAATATGATCTGCCCGTCCGAGCTTTAAATAATATTGGAATTTCTTCTCTACGCTTTTATATGCATCTATCCATCTATCTGTCTATCCTGGGCGAGAGAAATTGGTATTTTTCTTTGGGCAAGGCTCTAGATATTTTATAATATTATTGGTCGGCTTTGGCTGCAATTCAATTAGATTTACGATTAGAAAACGCGAAATGGTTAGGAAACATCGACAAAGATTTATGGTGATTCAATCAGAAAGATAACAAAAACAACTTACAATTGTATCAATTAGGCCAGATCTTTGAGACCAGAAGAGAAGTGCAGAAATTTCATTTAGCGCCACTTAACGCCTTTACTATTTGTTTTATTACAATCGACTATACTATACATTTAGAATATCAATCTATAAAGATAAAAAAATGCGATAGTATATATGCCAAAAACAATTTACAGTAATATATTATATTTTGTATCTTGGGACGCGTTTCGACTTACTTATCGGCCATCTTCAATAAAAGTCTTTCTTTTCTCGGCGTATGATGGATGGTTTGAGTAGAAAATACATAAATTGGATTTAAATAAAATATTATACGAAGATGACTAATTTTGGCTCCTCCAAAATATTTGATTGATTGAAAATGACAAATGTTCCTTTTTTTTTATTTTTTCAAGCAAATTTATCATACAGATGCAATTTTTTTAACAACACTTTAAGCAAATTGAATAAATAATCAATTTTCTTGATTAGATTACTTTCTATTTTTGTTCTTTATTAATATTTTTAATTAAATCCGTGTATAGAAAAATAGCCCGTTCAATATTAAATTCCCGATTTCCCGACAAACTATTTATTTCCGTCACTGCAGATGAATACTTATATACTCTAATACTTTGATGTGATTCGTAATTATATTACGGAGGAATACAAAAATTCTGAACCTCGTATCTATTATATTTCATATCGATATTCCCATTATTAGATTCGAGGTGTAGTAAATACATCACCGGTAGGGAAAGGTTTATATAAAAAATTTAAAAACATATATGTACTGTATATATTTATACATAGATTAGACAGTTATTGCCCCTAAGCGTCGCCTAAGCTCGCCATTTCGTAGTTACGCCACTGTTTCCAAGCTTCCAGATTTCGGCGGGAATTTCTCGATTTAGTAGCCTTCATTGAGGTGAGGTGTACAATTTTTGTTAGATAAAAATTTCAATCCCGAATTTTTCGGGATTACGTTTACTAATCCCGGGATTCATGAGCACCTAAAACTGTCCGAGATCCCGGGATTGGATTCCCTAATTACAGAATAATTTAAACGGTCCAAAATTATAATTTTTTTTCAATTTTCGGTTAGTTTTGATGATTTATTTTCTATTTTATCCAAAATATCTCGATATGTACTCTTTATGAAATTTAAAAAAGAAATGCAAAAAAACTTGTAAACGTAGCTTCAAAATTTATAAATAAATAAATAAAATCGCACAAAAGGAGGTTTGAGTTTATAAATGAATTTGTGATATTAAAAATGCTTTGATGTATTTCTGATCGATCATCGCGATCCAGAATTACTCTTATTTTCTCATTGATTTTTTTTAAAATCTTATTACTGTATATTATTCAAGTATGTATATTTGTAAGTATGTTTTGTTGTCTATCGTGCATCCGTGGAAATGCTCATCACTTTTTGTTTATTGCCTTTGAAGTATCTGGTGAGTTTTCGTTGAAATGTATTGTATTATATTAATATAATACAAGTTCGTAATCAAACATGAAATGTTTGTCTGTTGATGTTTATCAATTATAAAGGCTGAGAGCTTCGTTCATTAGCCAATAAAATGGGGATAAATTTAGGTTACTCCACGTTGTTTGGGATAAATTTAGAATATAAGCTCGTGTTCGGCAGTAAGTAGATATTGAAGTAGGCTGTCTATTGCTGCGTTCGGGTCGGATATTTATTTTTAACGACCGAAACCTAAATTTGATGTTTGCCATCCTATATTTGAGTCGGAAGCCGCGCTGTGGACGTTTCGAGATTTTGCACAGTTTTCTTGAATTTCGTGTGTACGTTTGAAAAATATATCATTTTTGAGTTGAGCACTGCGGAGAATCTGCTCCTCGCATATATCTCACTTAAATATCTTATCTGGTTCTCCCTTCCAATTCCAGACATCCGCGACTTCCTCGAGACGGTAAATTTAATTTCCATCCCGGAGGAAGGTTGAATACACGAAACAAGAGTAGCATAGCCCTCCATAAATATTTTTCATATTGACACGGGAGGCGCACTCCGAGGGCGAAACACCAGAAAAAAGCGTCGGTGCCATCGCCCACACAACCTGCACAACGCAAATATTTATAGTGCCATTGAGCTTCTCAAAATTAATTCAAAGTGGACCTTGCTGAATTTAATTATTACGCTTTTTTGCATTTTCCTTCTGGATTTTAATTCAATTTTGTCATATAAATTTTACGAATCAATCAAGCTGTTCCAACAAGCGCGCCGACATGTATACACATGGCGCTCTCATAGCGCTTTTGATGCAAATATATTTTATACACGTCTCTAAAATGATGCTATGAAACGATCGAGATTTTTAATTATAAACATTCATTCATAAAAAATATTTGCATTCATCATGCAATTGAACTCAACTTTATTTCTGTCGAAACTTTGAGAATCACTCTGGTTCCGAAGTGAATGTTTTCCATCTCTTCCTTATGAAAGCTTATACATCCAGACCCGGACTGACGAAAAGGCGACAGTGGCTACGACTCATGTGGAGTTTTCTTCGGATGCTTCTTCTTCTATCGAGGAAATTGCTTTTTTGTGTCACTCGTACGAGTGCCGCCTTCCTGATATCGGATGTTGGAAGAAATAACATTTTTTAGGCTATGGCTATTCTCAATAAAAAAAGTGTACTAAATCTTACTTTATTTAATCAATTATACTTTATTACTAAAAATAATTTTTACAAATATATATACGAACAGTATAAATTTCAATACATATTTACAAAAATGCATTTACCCACACAATCCGAATACTTGTGCTATCGGCGTCAAAAGATACTAATATTAAATTAATTTAAATAAAATATTAATATTATCAAACGTGTGATTACATTTTGATCTTTTAATGGAAAAATCTTATTTTCTCTAATCCTTATCGTGAGCGTTTCGAGCTTTAAAGTTCAAAGTTTTCAGGACGCCACGTGAATTTCAAATTCAATTATGATTATAAGCAATGCGTAATTAGGTTCTTAGTAAGAAAACCATGGCTTCTGTTTACTATATAGAATCGATATTCATTCAATAAATTAACTAATAAATGGGTTCGCTGTACTTGCTTATTTTAATTAATAGGAAAAAAATCAGGGGAGACTTCTAAAAAAAGTTAAGTATACGAAGTATTCCAGACACTTAAAGCATTGATTATGCATTGAATCTGAATCAACAATGCTTTGGTAGCATCAAAATGGAATAAATTTAGGAAACTTAGATGCGAGCGTGCAGTTTGAAGAAATAAAAAGCCGATAAATACGAGATACTTGATAATCAAAAGATTTTCTCTCAATACGTTACGGATGGAATAAATCCCGATATATATAAATGTAAATTTGCATAAAATAATTTATAAAATAACCAAAATTTTTAATGCCTAAAAATTTTTACATTATGATATTGTTGAAGTGTGAATCGATTTTATCATCACCATTAAAGTATGTTATTTGTTTTATTAGCATCTTGTTAGCTAATAGATAAGATTTTGCTTTGTTGACAATCTTTTTTAATGAGATTTAACCTGTATGGTAGGATGATCGCGTATTTGCGAGCGAATTCCAGTAATGCGGAAGCGAATTCCGTGCCTGAAAGATGCACCATATGTCGTTCGTGTTTATCCCGTGCGTTATAAAATCGCTGTTTACGCTCCTACTATCGAATATGAGCCCCGTGAGAAACAACACCGATTCGCATTGGGCGACGAGAGTGTTAAATATAAGCTTCATACGCGCTGCTCCGATCCTGACAGAAAAGTGGATTTGTACGGATGATAAGCATCTAAGACTATGAGAATTTTAAAATAGCTCACTACTCAAAGGGTTAAATAGAGTTATCAATTTTTTATCGAAAAATTAAATTTTGTACACTCATTTACTTTATAATGTATGGAGTTGTTTTTATTATTATAAGTAATTATGCTGCAAAAAAAAATCCGGGAATTAAACATCGATTTGAGACATTCTGTGTATTGGGAAAGTACTCAATTTGGAAGAAATAATTTTAATAAACGTAACTATCAGCTGACGTAGAACATATTGCTATGCTTCCCGTACGTAACGTGTTAGCATAAATCCAAGTTCGAATGGAGTTTGCCAATGAGTTGATATTTAAATGTTATGAGTAGTATACAAAACTGAAGATCATTGGTATTGTCAGGCTCTTGAGATTTGATGTTGTATGCGAGTTCATGCTTGAAATTAATTTTGGAGCATTCTGCGCGATGGTTGAATAGTAATCAATGGTATTAGATCGTCGAGAGTCGAATTTAATTTCGCTAAAAGCCATTGTGATAATTTTTCGAGATATCAGGTGCAAATGGCTCTTTACAGTTGCTTACTGATACAAAATCTATTATGGAGAAGATTTTCATTTACATTTCCCCTCGATCTGAATTCACTTCTATTCGTTTCTGTTTGCTTACACGAAATCCACGCTGGCTCCCGAGCTTTTTTATATTCGCCCAGATTGAAAGCTTTTTACATTGGAATATTTTTGTATGAGGCAAAGCAAAGATATTTTTTATTACTTTCCGTGGCAGCCACAATCGACGAACGAAACGTTCCAAGCGACTCTTATTTGACATACCAAATGCATCCCTGCTCCAGAAGCATTGCCAATGCTATCGGTGTTCGGCGAAGACGTCGCTTGAGAAAGTCGTCCGCCGATCTGGAAGATCGGAATACGCTTTTACATGGATCCGGTTGAGCCACAAATAGAGACCGCTCTCTAGTGGTTGTATCCGATTTTATTTCATTCAATATCCATCCAGCGCCTGGATGGCGTATCTCTATAATGCATTTGATGTGCATGCAATATGTCTGTCTGCAGCGGCTTCTCCTGTTGCAGGCTACTCGATGTGCAAAACTCAAACATCAACCGGGAAGATTGTGCATATGGATCGGCATCAGGTTGCTGTACCTTTTTGTCACACCGGATGTACACTTTATATGCATATTTCCGTTATTGTTCCCAAACAACGCGAGCACAATTCGTTTTCCATCGACGATGGAATTTAATATAAAACTTCCTCGGGCATATGGTGAAAATGTCTGAATTTATCGCCTGGTTAGAATAAAGCGGAAAACACCTAAAGCCTTTCGTTTTTTATTGCATAAATGTATATTTTGCAATATTGCACATGGTGTTCAACGACTTTAATAAACGAATACACCGGTGAAATAAAGACATTTTTATAATACACGTGAAAGTAACGAATATTGCCTACAATTAACGTAAAAACGACCAAGCGTTGGTATAATGGGTTAAATCTGCTTTCTCAATAAATGGCTCATATCTTAAAAATCAAAAAATTTGAGCCACTAATCGTTTATCCAAATTCAGTTTGACTTTTTTCCTGGATCTAAAAGGAAAATATTGAAACGATAATTAGAAACTATTTTTAATTTTAAACTATTGATATGTTTTGCAACTGACCCATTGATCCTTTCCTGCTTAAAAATAACATATATGGATATTATATTTCAAATATTTGGCATTCTATCAATTATAACCGTTAGTAAAAATTAGAGTTTAATCTATTAATCATCTGTATAATAAAAACCATACATTACATTTTCAAGAAAAATGTATAGCCACAAATAACAACCCCCTGCAGAGAATTCGCGTTAAAGTTACGACGACGCTTTTAATTAATCTATGAGAAATTAGCTCAATGGGAAATGATTATAACTGTCATAATAATAATAAAATAATAGCCGTAATCAAGCCATTGCAGACTTATTATAACTATAAAATATCTGAATTAGTTTTAAGTGAAGCAATGATAGAACTTAAATTATCATCTTCTTTTAAATCAAATGCGGAATTTTGAGATCTAATTTATGCAAATATTTTATCTTTTTGAATAGTTTTGAAATAACACGGCCAGGAAAATTTACTAAAAGAATTAATGTACACGACTGCTCACAAAAGAAATCCTAATTGATGGAATAAAGTCCGCATTTGCAAAAATAAAAATGGATATGTTACTTCAGACAACTATAGTTGAAATAAGAACTAGGTGTCATTTAACAACTTAATGAATGATTTTTATGTCATGTAAAATATCGTTGGAAAGGGCATAAACTAGAGAACTTTTTAAACCTAAACTAAGATCAAAATAATTGTTAGTTTTTGGTTTAAATAATTTTAGAAGTCAGCATAAAGTAATGATTTATTTAAATCAAAAATATATTGCAAAATATAAAACAATTATTTTGACCATTACGTACCATTACGACCACAAATTCAAAAATGTTTTTTGTGTACGGTCTATTTTTGTGTACGGTAGACTTTGGGATGCAAAAAAGAGGATCGTGTTTGCTTGCTCATTTATACTTTTTATGTAACGATTCAAATTTAATATTAAATACCGATTTGATCTTGTTATACAACTGAGAATAATCTTGCGCGAAGAATTTAATTATTGCGCAAATATGAATTTGTGCATAGAAATAACATTGCTTTTGGGTTCCTTTGTATTCCAGTTCATCTTCAATTGTGGCGATAGTCGTGCTTTATAATCAAGTTGTGAGATTTAACATTGTTAGATTTCTCTAAGAGCACTTTGTTGCTTTATTCAATGAATGCTATTTTCGACTTTTGGCGTTAGATGCGTTTTAATTAAACTTTGTTGAAATCTAATTTTCAGAAAAAGTTCAGGAATTTAATTTTAAACACGTTTATTTATATTATTTTCCATCAACAAGATCATAACTATTCCATTGAGAATTTTCAATTCAATTTAAATTTCTTTCGTCGATTGAAATTCTTGATTGTTTGCCAACGTAACTAGCGTCACTCCTCGACGTTAAGTGAAATCAATATATTGTGTTAAGTGCTTCTTTCGTCTTATCGATGATTTTTGATTATAAATGTGTGCTTATTTTAAAATTTCGTTTAAAAATACAATTTCGACGTGAATGCAGGACGCAGTTTAAGAATCCTCTAAATCGATTCTCATCGGCTAGTGTACCGTAAGAAATTACCCTCGAATGATACTATTTAGTCGAAAAAAGTATTCATCCCATTACGCCTTTTTGCTTGAACGATTTTTGATGCTATTATAGAAAACTCCATAAGTAAACATTCTATCTTTCGCAGAAAAAAACTAAAGTTTCCCAAAATCCGCATATTTAAGCAAATGAGGCGAAAAGATTGCTTCACATGCGGCCATTCTTTCTTCCCGTGATTCCTCAACATATTTTCATCGTCTTTAAAGATGATTGTTAAATATATTTTTGTGTTTGTTATCTTTGAATAGGACTAATGATGTTGTGAATCTATTAATCATTGAAGGCATACCTGACGTTTATTTTCTCTTTGTTTTCAGGTGAGTTCCTTTTGGTTGACGTAGATTAAGGCGGGAGGATAACTAATCACATCATGGTGAGTTTGTACGGTAGTCTTCAAGAATCTTGTTTTTTAATAGAACGGCGGCTATATAAAGAGAATATTCTTCAATTACTATTTTTGAGCATCTGCTCTTTGGATAATGATGCGACTTTGAAATTTTGATTATCTCGTGTACCTCTTTGGTCACTCTTCGGGAAAACATTTCATTGTGCTGATAATTCATCATTTTGATGTCATGCTGATGTATTTAGCGTATCGAAAATTGCTTTCGATCAAAAATTCAATTTGGAAATGTTAATGGCCGCAATTATTTGTGAATTTACGTACATTTGGTCCAGTTTTTTGACCGGATATCTATTATAGAAAGTGGTTTCAGATTATTTTCGTTCTTGTGCTGATATGCCGCCATCAGTCCAGTGGCAGAGGGCAAATCGTTTTTTAATAGTTATTCAAACACCTTTTTGTTTAGTATGTCAGAACGATTAATTATTTCCAGTGTCCTTATTTTGGTACGGTTGTCTGCCCCGGGTCGCCGATTGTACCGGGTCCAATTATTAGCATGAGAAACGGGCATCAATTATATATTTTTTTTACTTATGCAATCGTCTTATAAATAATTCGGTCCGGGAATATACCTTATCCGAAGTAATTTATCATCCACGGCGACATGATGCTTCTTAAATTCACTACATTTCTTCTGTGTCGCCGGCTCCTGATTCAGGGCTGCCACAAATTCTCATGGACATTCTGCGAATGGCAGTTGAACCCTTTGACTATGGAACTGTTATTTTTATTTCATGTAGCTTAAGTAGGAAACATTGTTTCGGAAATCCAATTTATTTTTCAATTTCGACCAGTAGACAGAATAATTACGCATCGCGTGCGTTTTGCTTATTTACGTATCCCATGTTTGACTTTATTTAAAAATACTTTGTGGGCCTTGCTCGACTTTAAATTACTCCCAAATCACGTATTATTTCCATACTTAAGGTTTATATAGCCGATAAATGTTCATCCTTATAACGCACATACTTTATAAAGTGATGATTCTCTACCGTTTTGATATCTTGAACCCCAGATTTGAAGGAAATCCTTTCATATTTTCAATGCCCTAAATACATTTTTGAATAGCTAATATATTTATTAATAATATTTCAAATAATGAATTTGAAAAATGATAACGAGTCCGCCTAATGGAAGGTAATCAGAAAGAGACAAAGCTGCTTTTTTGTCTACAAGAAGTTTATGTTAATTATGGTTTAATAAACATCGTCTACTTTCAATACAAGGTGGCTAGATCTTCGATAGATGTGACCAAAGTTGTAGCGTGAGAAATTGATTACAGTATCACAAATTTCAAAGCATTGTAATATTAAGTACATATAATATTTATTATAAGCAGCGAAAACATAGGTTCAGATTTGTAAATATATGACATTTATAAAATATTTATTTACAGGTGTCAAAAATTGTTATAAATGTCGTCAATGACATCATCTTACAATATTGCATTAGAAACAAAATTGAACAAAATTCTTAGTCGTAATTTTGAAAATATGTCAAATATGATATAAGTTCATATATTTTGAAAAATTTTCGGTCCCTGACGACCCTTTATATAAAATAAGCAGCCACTTAAATTTTGTCATGGTACACGCTCCATTGAAATGCCCATCCGCTGTTTTATGTCTCTTATCAAAGGGCTTTCCACTGGTTTTAATTTTCGTTTTGCGTATTATTTGGTCCCTGTCCATTCTTTCCAGAACTCGTTTTTTTGAACGCCTCTTTTTTCGCATGGAAGCCCCTGAATTGTATTTCTTCGTCGTGCTAACAAAGCAATATGCATCACGTAAAAAAATAAATTGCATACCTTAGATTTGCACAATCAAAACGTATTAAACGGAGATCATAAGACCTGATATTGAAAATGGAATGCGATACTGTATTGGTTTTGTTGAGTTTAAATACACCCCAGGTGCAAATTGTTTACCCTCAGCAAACTACAATTCTGAGCTATTTAGTAGTTACAAATCCGACATCCATTCCAGTCTTAATCATTCCGCAATATTACCTCAAATGAAACGTACTCCTCGTTCCGATGAATAATTCAAATTTTTGTTTTAGAAGAGTAATAAATTAAAACTCGGTCGCCCGTATAAAAATGTTAATGTACAACGTGGATCGATTTTTTTCATTTTTCAAGCTGGATTCATTTCCTCGGGAGAGTGGCAACGGCCATACATAACAAATGATTCATTTTCATTCGCAATCAAAGCAAAGTTGTTCTTTGTAACCGAATAAAATTAAAAAAAGAACCGTTTCATATTTCTCAGACAAAGACTTTTCCCTTTGTTATTTCAAACATCCACCGTGTAATTAATCACGAAAGTAATGCGCTCTTCAGTTTGTTCAATTTAACAAACAGCAAGTTTGTTTTGTGAAGAAAATACACGACATTCTACTTATAGTTCGCTCGTACACTGCGAGGGGTGATTCAATAGTACGGTAAATAAATCAGCGCGTTTCTCAAAGGATATCTTTCAAATCAATTTCAAACGGTAATTGATTATATGCATTTAAAAAAAAGCGTTCATAAGATGCTAATATTTGAAATAGATTTATAAACGAGCCCCATGTTGCTTTCGAAAGGGTGAGATCAAAGAGTTAATGGATTAGGTCAAGGGTTCTTTTATCTGAAACCATGGTGATTAAATGTTCGATCCTCATGAAATTTGATATTAACACACGCATTTTTAATAGAATAAACAGGGATAATAATATATTCTCGGATGAAAAACAATGAAACAATAATTTGGAGCGGTGAATGACTATGATAATGTATGTACTTGATTACGATAAGAGACATATTGATCATCAAAAAGCCAAATGCTGATAAAGTGGATATATTATAAAGGTTTAAATCCAATTTATGGAATGTAGTTCTTCTGCTTTTGAAAAAATAAATCCTAAGATCAATGAGATAAAATTGGAAGGCAATGTCATAAAATATAACACAATTCAATGCATTACTATAATAGATATTTTAATATTTATTACGTGATCTTCAACAATCATTCTTGGATTTCCATATACCATTCAAAGTTTCTGTATTGTTTTTATGACCATATAAAAGTTTGTGGGCACAATAAAAATACTGAAATAATACTTCATACAGACCATCTGTAGATTTAGTAAATATTACTATTATAAACGCAATATATTAAATATTATTATAATGTAGATTTTAAATAATATACAAAGATAGTCCCAAAAGTACCCGACCTAACGTATAGATGGCGGTTGTTATTGTTTTTTAAAAAAATTCTATGATAGAAAGTGTCTGCCTTATAAAGCTTAACTTTCAAAATGCTCTTTTTTACGTATTTGTTTGGCAGCCATCAATAGTGAACGTTCTCGGTGAATTTCTAAATGTGGAAAAATCTGATTATCATTAAGTGATACAATACGTATATTTGAAAGGTCTCACTCCAACTAATATGATATTCGAATTAGATTCTAATCTTGGGATGTCTGCGCCTATGTTTATAACAGTAAGATGTTGGCATAAATGATGAAGTAATCCACAAATTGTTATTGGATGACTGTCAACTGTAAGTGCGCGAGTTGGCAGACATGGTTATACGGATTTATCTCTGAAAATGCTGCAAAAACTCCCAAAAGAGGACGGAATGTCCACAAGATCTGCGTGTCTATCCGGTCGGCTTTTCGGACCGTTGACATTACGAATGAGAGCCTTGCGATCGGACGCTATACCGGAACATATCTACAGAATACGGACTTTCATTACAAAACGAAATTGTCCGAAGAAGACTGATGGGATGGATTGTTCAATGTTTAAGCGATGACGAAAAAAGAGGGATGTTTAATCCACGCTGATTGACTCTGTCCGTTTTTATAATAAATACTAAGTTGTTTGAGCTTCCAAAATATCCCCCTGGACAGAGTCAATCAGTTTTGATTCGTGTAAAATGGAACGATCGAGTAAAATAAAAAGCATGTGCAAATCTCGACTGGGTCGGTATTCTGCATTTTATGCCACAAGCCCAGTTTCCCGGGTGTATGCTTTGCCACCCCCTTGATATTACGTACATAAATGACGACGCTTATCGATTTTGATAAATTACTCCCTAATATAAGGATTGTACGAGTTTTGATATGGCATAAATTTGCCATAATTTTGTATTAAGCTTGGCATATTTTAAGTCTGCAGAACATAATGCCGAATCGTTATTGATTGAACTAATTCTTTCAAATACGGAAAAATAAATATTTTCATAATGCAGTTTTGACGGCGAATTTATTTCTCACCGTGGAAGGAGAATTTTCCGTAAAAATTGCATTGGAACGCCGCCAAAGAATAAACGAACTGAAAACCCGATATTTGTATCAATCTGTTTTATTTTTTACGGCTTCAGCACTACTTTGCTAAATGTTCCGGCAAATTATTTTAACGATAATTTCGCTGATGCGTATTTGGCTGAACATATTTCTTTTTTGGTAATATTATGAATTTGGCTTGAGCGATAATATAATTTGGTCGACTATAAGAATTATTTGCTCATAGCGTCTTTCGCGGTGAAAAACGACGTGATTCATAAAAAGAAACCATTATTTGTCTCTTTTTTAATGTTTAAATGATGGTTTTTGTTTCTGATATGAAAATAATGTATTTTAGCATGCTTCTTACTCATTTAGCATGATTCCAAATTGTATGCTTATAATCGAATATTTCAACTCGTTATGGGTGAATGTATATAGAAAGCTACATATAAGAGTAGACCCATGATTGGTAGAACTATGATTGACATATCATCAAAGTCACCGCCGGGATCATTGGCTTTTTAAGAGTTCTGAAGGTTGCCGACACCAGTTTGGCCGGAGTTGGACTCGCTCCGATGACCATAATGCATGATTGTCAACTTTCAATCTACAGATTGAATTAATTCTCATAGCTTCTCACAAAAAGAGCATTGCAACACATGGTTGAAATTATCGTCAGATTTCATGTAATCCTATTCAGATTTGGGATGCCAAAAAAATTGGAGCCATTTTGTAAAATTTAATTTCATCACGTGTGGGGACAAAAAACTTGCGAGACTTTCTTTGCTGTTGGAGCTTGACGTGGATTTATCGCTTTGATAGGTTGTCAGATCAGTTTTTTTTAGAGCTACAAATAGTTCATTGGATTTGCTTTATTGTTAATCCTCTTAAAACTCTACGGACAACGTTATTATTTCGCATGAGTTGGGAAAAAAACGGATTAAGCGAATCGTTTTGCATAAGAAATCTAGATTGATTGCATTTTAGATTACATTTAGTAACGCATATCCTACAAGATTTTATAATTGCTATTAAAATGATTTTGGATATTTGCAACCCAAACTTACAATCTTCTAAAAACACAAAATAAGCATTTTGTAAATTATAGCAATAGCACAACAATATAAATGCAATAAGAGTCATTCATTCAAATTTATTGAACGTCATAAATGCATATAAATTTTTACAGCATAAAATTGAATTTTTTTGTTATTAACAATAGGTATCATCCATAAGAACTCATATATTTTTATTGGTCCTTATTTGTACGCTATTCATTTTAATGTTCCACGCCTTTTAAAAATCTTAGATTAGACCTAATATGATTTTATAATCTCAAATAATAAGCTTTAAAATGATCTTATTATGAGTTCTTGCTAATGTCAAGCGCATCGAATGACGCGTATATGGCTTTTTTGATAAGCAATTTAGACGGCGTTTTTTGAAAAATAATGAAAAAATGACATTATATTATAAATATATTTAATATAATATACAATGTCAGGCTAGTGTATATAAAAATCAATCCTATGTTCACAATGATGTATAACCTATCCTATCATTATTATATGATCATATGCATTATATGAACCAAGTGTTGATATAGTGGATTAGATCCTGGACTCTTATTATAAAGGTTCGGGTTCAAATCAAGTTTGTGGAAAAAAAATTCACCGCACCAACAAATTTGGGAGATCAGAAATATTAATATTTATGATTGATCGTCTCAATCCAGGTTTACCCTGATTTCCTGGATTTGAAAAAAGTAAATGCTGAGGCGATTAATAAAGTCATGCAGGGACGTCCATGAGTGAGTGATTGAATTTGCAACAATAATTTATATATAATGATAATTTCGCCATTCACTCCGTAGATTCCCTCCTCTCTTACCTTTCCAAATAATCCTATCCTTACTTTACCACGCGTGGAAGGCAACGGGAAACCACCACATTAAATCCTTTCCCTAGTAAAGTCTCCTATGGAGATCGCCTACGTCCAATGGTTCGTTAGAAGCTAGATATGGCACATTTAGAAGAATACATTATCTTAATGTTATCTCATATGAATGTTGTATCAAACAATTTTTTTTTGTCCAAAAACATCTTTACAATGGAATATACAAAATATTAATTATCACTCCAAAAGTTCATGCTCATTTTTGGCAAATTTTTGAATAAAAACTTCAAGAATCATCTAGTTTACTCTATATTAAAATTATCGGGATATTGATTTAATTATTCATTGATTGTCAGGATTTTAACGATCAAATCTACCGAGGGTCCATTGGGCATAGCGCTTTAGGATTTTCTATTTTTATGTATTCTATTCGATTTCAAACACCGCCGATCACTTTGTCGATCTTGCTTAAAACTATTTCATTACCTTTGTTCATAGAAAATTGTCCCTAAACTAAGATTGAAGTTTTGATCGTGTCTGATTCGATTGAAATATGCTCCCGTTTCATCCCAGCAGACGGAAAGTTTGCTTCAATTTATATATGTATATACACGGACAGATTTATTATTTTGTGTTTCTTTTGGGTGCACAACATCCATTACGAAGCGTCCACGTTATGAAACATGCATATTAATAGCGTTTTAAAAGTATGCATAAAACTAAATGTCATTTTATGACCCGTTTTGCGGGAACTTCATCAGCGTCGCTTAAAAATGCCATAATCACACAAGCAAGCGGCTTTCATTGCAAATGTTCAGTGCATGTTATGGTCTATGGTGCAAATGTTATGGATGAAGGATGTCTGGAATATTATTTTGATGTATTTAATTTTAAATTATATATATATATATATATATATTTTGTAGGAAGAAAGGGAGGCACGCAATATTTAGTTCATTATACTTGCATAAATCGTTGCACACATGCATTATTCATGGTGCAGCTTTTGTGCGCAGGCGCAGCCTCCCCTGCGAGGAACACTTTATTATCCCGCGAGGCCTCTCACTATGAAACGTCCTTTGTCTTTATTTGGGCGTGAATAAAATCTTTCGTTTTTATACGTCGACAAAAACAGGCCCTATTATTCTTGTCTTCGTTATTATAGAAGCCAATAACGCGGTATAGTCGGGCTAATTTTTTTTGTTGCGTACAAAATCTTTGCATGGCAATTGAGGCAAGGATAATGCGCGTGAATGGGTTCAGTGGGCTTCGTTGATGAAGACAAAATTGGCTTGATGTGTTAACAAAGAAGAATGCGTTTTCAATACGCTGTTTTGTATTTTTTTTTTTCATTGACGTTGTTGCCTTAATGAAAAATCTGATGGCGATTCTTCCCCGCGAATAAGAATGTTTGGATAAATAGTCAAACACAAATTTAATATAGTCTTCGTCGGGATATAAAAATACGGTTGGTAAATATTGAGTAATCTCTCATTTAATGAATAAAGGTCTCTTATTAGGCAAAGAGTTGAATATTTGCCTTTCTTTAATTAATATATCATGTTCCTCATACCCTGGAAGGAATCATTTTTAACGTAACAACGAATACCCGTTGCCGTAAAAGCTTTGTGTAAGAGCCTTCCCGCTGCGTCAGACTTTAGTTCCAGGTCTGTACATCAAGCTTTAAGCTCAGGGGTGTGTTCGCATACTCGTTGAGCCCGGGCTTTTGTTTTAATTAGCCACTTAAATATAGGGCTGTGATGATTTAGGGTGGGGCATGTTAATTTGCCGCCGGTGATGTGTGAACACCATGCATATCCCATATATCCACATTTTCCCTCCTTTTTTACGACTCTCATTTTCATTCCGGACCAGCACAACTTTTTTAATGGGCGGAAACATCCATTTTTGCATCAATGGTGAAAAAATTTCCGGTTGTTATTTGTCAATTATGCGAGCCATATTTTTGTTTCGTCTGCAGACGGGGGCGATCCTTTTATTACGGCAATATCAAATTTCAATTTGCCTCCGTCGCTTAGCGAAGCTATGAAACAACTTAAGCGGATCCTGGGGGATCAGGAACAATGCGGTGATAGTATCGGCAATAATGAAATTTAAATCAGACCATAATAATGCCATATCGAGTGAAAAAATGCAATAAAACGGCCGAAATGTATCTGGCGCAGGGAGATGCATCTGAAATTCAAATACGCTTTTTATGTTTCCTCCTCTGTTTCATCTTGTTAGGATTCATCAGTTGTTTATGAAATATTATTTTATAATAGATGGATTTTTTTATTTGAGTAATGCGTATCAAGAAATCATTGATTTATTTGTATTTTGAATCTATAGATCCTTTTGCGCGAAGTATTAAATTATCGCGTATATATGTTATTATACATCGTTAGACATGGATAAATTAATATTTTATATACTTCTTTATTTGTTAACAGCAACAACTTGAATTTTTATAAATTATTTGAATTTGGTATTCTATAAGACCACATTTTAAAATACCTTTGATACATATAGTCATCTAAAATTTAGTATGCAATTTTGAAGTCTTAAATATGCAGTAGAATGTTAAATTTTGAATTTAGGAAAAATTATAAAATACGGCACATATCCCGAAAGTAAGTGTACTATAACAATAACGGATTGTGAATTTCTTGCGCGACTTGAATCGGAAGGTGAGGATTTTCTGAGCTCTATTATAACTGGAAATAAAAAGTGGATGGTCACATGGTCTCATTACATGTCTGAGTCAAAAAGACAGTCGTCACAGTGGTGTCACACCATTCTCCATCCCCCAAAAAATTCAAAATCACAATTTCGGGCAAAAGATCATGGCCTCAGTGCTTTGGAACCAAAAATTCATAATTTTAGTCGAATTTCTGCCTCAGCGAAAGACCATCAATGCACAATAATATTGTAAAAAAAACTCAAAAGAAGCATTCAAAACAATAGGAGGAGTATACTGACGTGAAGAGTAGGGAATCCAATCCCGAGGCAAAATTTCGATCCCGGGATTTCGGGATTTCATTAGACAATCCCGGGACCAGTCCCGGGATCCCGGGATTGGGATTTTCAATATTTTAAGAAATTACCTTGATGAATTTGATCAAAAATTACTAATCAGTCCATTTGTTCAATATAAAAAATCACTTGAAGGCCAAAGAATTTTATTTATTTAAGAAAAGATAAAAATACAATTCAAAAATAGATAAATAAAACACTAAAAAATTCAAATATTATTTTGAAAATATGCCCGAAGTAACATTAACATTAACCTGTATGGGAGTACTATCGGAAATATCCGTTTTGACCTTCACTATTCAGAAAGAGCACTCTTGTGCATTGAAGCTCCGAGGCGGACAGAGACAGAGAGAACTTAGCGCAGCTCGGGAGACTGAGACGGAGAGCTTCTTCATATGCATCGCATGATTGTATAGATCGTTAAGCCATAATTTATCGACTTATAATGATTTCGCGTTCACGTGTCGACCCGAGCTCGAGAAAAAAATCGGCCCTTAGCGACACACGTATTAACTTACTAGCAACACAGATCGACGTAAGTCTATCATTTTCGTGAAGCTATGAAGATCTAGCTGTCCCCGAGAGGACATCTCCCGCTCCATTTGGTGCTTGGGAGTTAACGCGTGCCCATTATATTAAAATGGGCAAAAAAAAAAGGGAAAGGTTACTATAACAATTTGAAAAACATACATGTACCCTATATATGTATACATAGATCAGACAGTCACTGCTCCTATGCGTCGCCTAAGTTCGCCAATTAGTAATTACGCCACTGTTTTCAAGCGTTCAGATTTCGTCGGGAATGTCTCGATTTAGTAGCCTTCATCGTGTTGGTGAGGTGTACGATTTCTGTTAGATAAAAATTTCAATCCCGGGATTATCGGGATTACGTTTTCTAATCCCGGGATTCTTAATTACCTAAAATCGTCCGGGATCCCGGGATCCCGGGATCCGGGATCCCGGGATTGGATTCCCTAGTGAAGAGTGTGCTTGTTACACGACAACGCTCGTCCTCACACAACCTTAACCACCAAAGCCCTCTTGGATTTATTTGGTTGGGGTGTTTTGTACCACTCCCTGCATTCCCCTGACTTCAGATTATCATGTTTTCCTCTCCCTGAAAGAACACATGGGTGGAATTAAATTTTCAACCGACGTACAGGTGCAGAAAAATGTTCTGAAATGGGAGAAGGAGCTACTGGGAGAGTTCTTCGAGGAGGGCATAAAGAAGCCACGAAAAAATAGTTAACAAGTGCTTCAACAATATGCTGCTTTTTTTTAAATACATTTTTTCTAAAAAAAAAAAAAATACACTTACTTTCGGGATATGCCTCGTATATAATCTTCTTAAAAATCTTCTTTATGAAAAAATCAGCACGATTTTGGTCGGTATGTTGTCCAAATTTGCATGCATTTTTTCATATTGTTTATACCATCGACCAATAATATTTCTGGAAGCATCATACATATGTGTGTCATCAAAATTATTATCAATTGAAATGAATTTGCTTAAGACTGCACAATGCTTATATAATATTAATCAATTACATTTCTAGGATCGTTCATGTTGTCTTTTTTGCTCTCTGAATGGGTTTCGCCTTATTTTTACGACCATTCCAATCATCCACGATTCATTCATGCGTTCATCTCTCGGATGTTCATCGCTTAAGAACAAACAAATATGCCCATTTGAAATTTGTTCCAAAAGTCGTTTATACAAAATCGTTAGTCATTTGTTATTCAGGCTCCGTACCGAGATAAAATCTCCGTGTCGCTTTCGTGCTCATACTTTGGGTTACGTGTTACCCATACCCATTTTTATATGCATCGTATCATCATTATTTATTCCTACATATGCCCAATGTGTCTTGAGCTCTTTCCTAACGCTGTGCGGAGACATCCTCGATGTATGTCATTTGACATCGTATTTTAAAGAGATCACGAGCGAGATAAATTTGAATGCAGGCCGAATCATTTTGCATGTAATTAACATCGATGCTTATTCGATTCTGTTTTCTGCTTCTCGGAATAAAGGGACTTTCGTATTCTGCAGCGGATTTGAATAATGCAATTTTACACGTGAACGAATTTGTCAATGCTTCCTTCGTGATATTAAACAGAGTGCCTGGATCACGAAGTGTGGTCCAGAAAAAAAGTACATTATATGAAAATTGCTTCCTATTTATATTTTAGCGCCATTGTTTGGAGTATAAAATGGTCTCAGGTTATGATGACACGTACTCCGATCGTTCATGTTCATTGTCCGTGACTGATGACTTCGTGGGAATGCTCGGAGTTGACACCAGGCATGTGATCATTTTATGATTCGTTACCTCCGTAATAATGTGATTTTGCTTAATATTACCAATTATGAATATTCAAGTGGAAAATGGCTTATTTGAAGATTTGAGAGTTTTAAAGGTGGAGTTTATTCGCATTTCCGATAGATTATCACCTTTTCTACCTTCGTTGGTCATTTTGCCCTTGAGCCGGAAACCTTAGCTTTTGAAATGAAATTACAGCGATCATCGATCTCTTTTATTGCTGCGTTCAGTTCATTTAATGGCCCGTCCCGAACCCAATTGTCATGGGCCTTCTTCCAACTTACATACCATTATTGGCCATAATAGGTGGCCAGTTGACATTAGAAAAAGCTAGTCTCGGGCCATTCTCGGATAACAAATGGTCGAATTGCTGTAATATTTGCGCCCGGGGCCAAAATAGAAATCCTTGCGATGTGTGTGACCTCAAGACGAATACAAACCGTCTACGAGCATGCTGATGAAATTTGATTCTCTGGTGATTTATCAGGCAATAACGTATTCGTCGTGCACAGATGCTGTTTTATAAGATGGAAATTGCACAGTAGTCGGAATTTGCCGGTCGTTTCGCGGCTTGTCTTTGCTAATTCTTTATATTCGAGTCTGAAATGTACGTTAAATTGGATGGGGAATGTTATAAATGCATGTGGCTTTCAATTAAATGCAATTCCATTGTCTTACCTTCTTATTGAGCTCGAAATGAACAAGACGTCTGATCGCACAATCGTCTTTAATTCAAAAGAATATGTCCCTTGTAATACCGCGAGATCAGCTCCAACCCTTACGTCGCCATTTGGATTTTTTTTAGGAGACATTCCGTATAAAAATATTAATTTTTTCAATCAATTTGATTTTTTAAATATTACATGAATAAGCACTTGTGTGATTTGTCAATTGTTACCTGTTGTGCATCCGTGGGAATGCTTCCGTTCTTAGATGCAAGCAATATCCATATGAGACTTTTCTAGAAAGAAACTATTTTCATGCAGTGACTTATTTATAATGTGTAAATTCTTTAAATGTTGATATGATTAATCTACATTTTAATATTATTTTGAAGCAATGTGAATAGTATGTGGGTGTATATACGGCTTTAAAAGTACTGGGAGAATATTTTTAGCCGGTGAATTTTGTATAAAAAGACATTAAAATTTAGCACATGCCTCCTCTTATGGCAGTCGTGCATAGAAATTGGGATCGTACTGAGTCATGGAGTTCATTGGAGGGGTTCGAAGGCATTTCTTTGGTTCTTCACGGGTTAAATAAAGTGAGCCGCCATGTCCCGGGTGCCTCCTGTCGCAACGATTGGCCCTCGCCATTAATCACGTCACATAACATGGAGAAGGGGCAGAAGCCATATTTCTTTTATTCCTTTGTTTAAGGGCTCAAAATGCCTCTGGTCTCAATCAAAAGTTACTCGGGGTATTTATTGGACAACCTCCGGCTAACGGGTATTGAACGGCTCATCATCGTGGTTTTGCAAAGCGGTGGGGTGGGCGTTTACTCGATATTCGGAGCAACTATCGTGTTACTCTTTAAAAACTTTTCGAGCGGCTTTTTAATTTTAGTTTTAGGCACGAAACCCGAAATAAGCTACGGAAATATTAAACGAAGTTTAAATTTGTGAAGGTATCAAATTATGACGGTGAAGTTGAGTAGATCAGGACGTCACGGAGCATATTTCAACATAGAGAGGCTTCAATTACCCCTAGTTTAGTTCACAAATTTAATGAATTAAAATAGGGATAAATGGAAAATTTAATGATAATTGAATTCAAAAATTAAAAATAGTATTTATACAAATAGTACAATGATAATGGAAAATATTTTATTTTGACATTTCGAAGGCTGTATTTCTGGGGGGAATCATTTATTTAATTATAATATACCCGATACTCTTTCTGAACAGTCTTGAAATCACAGAAAAAAATATATACACATATGGATGTATGTATCAGGTCAGTCCAAAAGTTCGTGCGCATTTTTGGGATTTTTATAAAAATAAAAATAAAAACAATTTAACATTTTAATATGTGTATATTTTCTTCTACTATCTACAATTTCTCGCCATCTTACAGGTAGCTTTTTAATTCCATTGCTGTAGAAAGACCCGGATTTTGATGGAAAAAAACTTGAAAGTCCATTTTGTACATCCTGTTTAAATATAATTTTTCTCCAATAAAAAAATGTATAAGGCACAAAATCATCACTTGGGACAATATCCGGGGAGTAAGCAAGATGCGGAAAAAGCTCCCAATTAAATTCACTATTTTTCCCAGCGTTGTTGGAGCTGTATGCGGTCTAGTGTTATCATGATGTAACAACACTTTCTTGATATTCATCAATTGCGGGCATTGTTTAATCAAATCTAAGTTTAAACAACACTGTAAACATCTGCATTAATCTGATTTGTAAAGCGTCCAATTTGATATTGAAAACGTCCAATTTAGTTTGTAAAACGTCCAATTTGAAGTGAAAAAACCTGTATCGATATTCATTTCCTATGGTACTAATATGCGTCCGATGTTTACGAAAATTGGTGACAAACTGACTAACACATTAGTCAAGCGACGATAAATTTTGGCAAGCTCGAAATCTAATGTTAAATGGTGTTTTATTTACACTATTTAAAAAAATCTTAAAAATGTTTTGGTGATAAGAGACTGATTTATCTTATTTTTTCAGATTTATATTTAATGTATCCTAATGGATCAAATTAAACGTGTCATGTGGTGTTTCATGGAAAAATATTTTTCCCCTTAGGGCGCTTCTGTTTTCGGTTATTTTTATAGAATCGATTTTTGTACAGATGGAAGATAAAAATAGTGAAGAGGGAATGTGCAAACGTCAATTTGTGCAAAATGCTTTTATTCGTCCTAACGTTTTTGTTCGTCCATTATCCGGAAGAATAATGTGTGCTTATCCGTTGAGCGTATCTCTTATCTCGGCCTCCGCCGAATCCTCTATCTCGAATGCAATGAACTGAATCTTTGATCTAAACGACAGAGAAGGATCGCCCTCCTGGACGAGGTTGGTTCTTCTTCCTCCATGGAGGACAGGTGGGCGGATATACGGACATTCCTCGGCCGATTGGAAGAGGTATCTGGCTATTTTGCTTTGTGCTGATTTTTGTGCCGTGCCGCAATCAATTATCCCTAATTTATCGTCTGAGTTGTGTCATTAATTCCTTCGGCGCACATTCGCCCCAAGTACCGACGTCGCATTGATTAATAAAATGCCAATTAATAACAGATGTGTTTTATTGTTGAACTACATTGCGGTGACGTTTCGCCTGTATTTGCTCATTAGGACAGAATGTGATTAATTTCTAGGTGTTATTATCCCTGACGTTCGATTTGTCAATTAATCCTAATTTGACCGAATGGTACAATTAATCGCCATGCAAATGGAACATCGTAACAGGTCGTCAAATTAATCTAATTTTGTGAATCCGCCTAAATCGATTACGTAAACAGTTTTCATACCCTCTATCCGGTTATCCTTTATCCTGATGTTCAATCATTGTGTGGAAAAAAAGCAAATCCACCCGTGTGGTTTGTTTGTTTAGGTCGTCCACAATGCTTTTATTTTTGGCGATTTTATTCATTACTATATAAAATGTTTGTTTGCGGTACGTTTATCGTGTATTTAACGAAATAACTAATAGAGATCGATGCCAATTTTTAATTTAATCGCAGTTTTCGTTAATAACAATCAAAACATTTTTTTTCTGTTACTGCTTACTTTGCAATTAATTTACTGTAGAAGAATAAAATTCGTTTTTTATCAACATGAATATTCAAATATAATGTCTTTTGAACTCCAAAGAGTTAAAATATGAATAAGATGCTAAACTTGTCATTGCTTCCGAGCGAAATAAGAAAGTCTCTTATAGGGATTTTCCGGGAAGTGTGTTGAAACGCGATGATGAAAGTAATTTATTTTCAGAACTTCCAGAGCTTCTTCAGCTCTGTAAACTTTTGCATGAAAAGATTAACCATATATTGATTTTTCACCATGTAAAACGTTTCAATCCAAGATTTGTCCGCCGTTCAATGCGAAAATGTTTAGTGAGAAATGAAGTCTTCAAACTCGAATTTAACGATCGTGATTTGTGGTCTTATTAAAATTGTCGCCGGCAAGTTTTGACACTTTTCCGACGAAAGTTTCGCAGGCTTTCTGGGATGAGGCTGATTTTTGTCAACTCCTTGTTCTCTCCCGGTGGGCAGATGGTATTGCTCGTCTC
Organism: Stenopsyche tienmushanensis; assembly: GCA_008973525.1. NCBI lineage: Eukaryota > Metazoa > Arthropoda > Insecta > Trichoptera > Stenopsychidae > Stenopsyche > Stenopsyche tienmushanensis. The sequence goes on from WACJ01000274.1 coordinate 3,585,918, forward strand.
TTCTTATTTTATTCCACCAGTTTGGTTCACCACAGAGTCAAAAGGGCGACTTGGTTATAAATCTTTCCACTTTCTTCATATATGGATACCTGCTTCCGTGCAACTTTCCATCTAAGGAAAGTATGAAAATCTCTTCTCGTGTTTTTTTCATATTTTCATCTTTTGGTTGGTTGTATGGGACGTATAATTGTGATTTATGAACTCGAGAGCCGCATATAAAAACATCTTTATGTATGAGCATCAATAAGAAGACCAAGTCGACAACTGCTGAAAGGCTGTTAAGTCAGTCGTATAAAAATTTATAATGCATTTTCGTTGCTAAATTTGAAATAAAAGCGCAACAGTCTTAAGACGTTAATTGATTCACCTGAAAAAAAGCGTTTCCAAGCAATTCTAGTCTTCCGGTCGAGATCCTTTGAAATTGAATCGGGGCCAATCACGGTCAGAGGTTTTCCCCCGCGGCCATTACCCAGAAGCCTTCGTCGGACCGGATGTCCGGTATAGCGGGATAAGCGACCGGATATACTGCTTCGCGCCGCTTTACCACCTTATACTTTCAACGGCATCTTTATTGCCACATTTACTTTAATTTTTTCCATCCCGGATACTTGAACACGATTTCCTTGACCATTCAATATGAAGAAAAATCAAGGATAAGCGGTAAACATTTCGTTTCAAATTAAAGTATGCCAATTTGTCACATCTTATCAAATCCGAACCGATGAATGAAACGGCATTGTACTATGCAAAATATAAAGAGATCCCAAACACCCTTAACCACCAATATTCAAGAACTCCCATTGTGATCGAGAATAAAAAATATCCAAAATGTGGCATAATCTATCATGGTCGCATATTAAATAAACGCAATTAATTTGCTTGTCTCGCGTTGCGTGAACTTCGTTATCGTTCGTTATAAGCGAAAATAGGGCTTTGCAATACAATCAATCAAAATATAAATTATGATAAACGCAAAAATTTGTTTTTACAATTTCTAACGCGTGTTGCGATTACAAGCATGGCTAATGGATACTTTTTATTGGTGCAAAATATTTGGACTTGCAAAACTGTTTCCATGGAAAACGCCCGAAATACAGGCTAATTAGATGTAACACTTTGATATTGTGCGATTTGAATCATCGTGCTGAAATTGCCGATCAAATTTCAGTCCGAATTCGGGTCCTTCGGGTCTTGTATCCGCTGAAATTGGGAGAACCGGAAAGTAATCAATTTTTTCGTTATAAATTGCAAAATATTTAATGAAAAATTTGCCCATAAACGGGAGATGATCATTTTTATACTTAAAGATAATATAGTGTATAAATAAGTATTTGCTCTGACGAAATTATATGTGGATAATTTATAGTGGAAGCAAATTTCCATATTTTAAAGTTTAAAAAACCTCCGTATCTTGAGATTTTTTCTTATTTAGACATTGATCTTGATATTGTTCAAAACACATTACATTTTTTCTGAGCGATTATCGATTTTTTAAATTATTTCTTCAGCCCCTCTTAAATAAGTGTACGTCCGGATTGATATTCAAGGCGGGAATGGGTCGCGTATAACGAGCTTAAAAGTAAGAAGTACAGATCATTTGAAAGTCGGTACAACTCGAGGAATTCTTCTCTGATTGTGGGTATGAAGCATGTGTTGCTTTCAGAATTACCTTTGTGTTTTCCTTCTGGAAAAGCAGACGACCGCACTTCGGATGACGTTCATGAATTTTTCAATGCGACGCCCGTCCATAGACTTTCTCTGTGTCTTGTTTATCTGGCTACCTTTGCCCGAGCCAGAGGTCGTAACAAATGGACCGCGATACTTACAGTATAAATTCAATGGTAATTTATTCCGTCCATTGAATAAATAGTATTTTTATTTCATCTCTTATATGATATTTAGAGATTTTCCTTCATAGATTTATAAGGGTGGATTTTCGCCCGCTCAGACCTTTCACGTACTATTTATTCTATTAATATTAAACTAGTACGTTTAATTTATACATGAACTCAAAATGTTTAATGTAAATGCATTATAATTGGACGAAATCATGCGCTAAAATGCCTTCAATATGCTGCGTTTCCATTGACATTTTACTATGTGTGTATAAACACAATTTACAGATTTATCTGTAATATTTCGCATGGTTAATTAATTTATTAATGGATTTAATTGCCGTTTTCAATCATGCTAACATATATTCGAACACCATTTTAAACACATTTTTGTCGCAAAGTTCGCTAAACTAAAACAAAAAACTACACTTATTACTTTTAGTTAAATTTATGACATTTTTATACTTTTTAATTATATAATTATATTTTTAATTATAAGTATATTTAATAACACTTAAACTGACGGATATATTTGATTGGGATGTTTTGTAAAATTCCATTTATTTGTTGAAGTTTTCTTAAGTATGTTTTCTTTTCTCATAGTAAAGGTAATGAAAATGTGTTTTATGGGAAGAATTTCAATTATTCATTATAATGTAAGTTATTTTCATCACAAAGAAAAAGTTTTATATGAATATTCTCTGATAACAGATATTATTTTTAAAGTATATGTAAATTCTTTCTTAGAAGATAAAATACTCCCTTGGTGCCCATCTTGAGGTTGACGACATAAGTTTGTCACCATCAACAGTGTCTGCGAACGACATTATGAATTTGATGAAAATGCATTTATAATGGTCATTAAAAGTAGTATGCGTGTTTGTTTAAATATTTTTTTGCTTCTATCGGCCGATACAAAACGATGACTATCTCTGATACGAGTGACTATTTCTAGTTTTTCTCCGGAAAAACGTGTCCTCAAAAGGCTTTACAAAAAGCCAGCAATCCAAATATTTCCCAGACTTTCACACAGACACGCACATAAGAAAGAAGTCATACAATATTCATCATGTTGTTTATTGCCTTCAATAAGCAACTGCCATGTCGAATTATTATTTCCATACATCGCAGACAAGAAATCTTTGCCGCTAAATAATAACTGTTTTATTATAAATAATAAATTGTGAAAAACGAACTGCAGAACTGAAAGCGAAATCAATTACTATAATGAAAACCTGTAACAAATATTGACAGAGTAACTTTTAGTCAATAAAGCATGGCTTCCCCATTTTTTCCCATTGACCTTATTCTTTGCCAGCAAAACGTGTTGCGTGACGATATGGTTACACTCGTATAATTAATATGATTATTTCTGCATGGTATATTTACATTTACTTAATAAAAGCCTCATATTTAATTGAATTTATCAGGTAAATATATTTGTATGGATTATCCTCTTCGATGGAAAATTGTAATTAAAAAGCGCAATTATAATTATTGTTTAATATCAAAAATTACATTACATCGCCAGCATAATTTAGGGTAAAACACTATTTTAATTATACCAAAGTCAGCACAAACAGCATGAATTAAAAGTGATAAAATCTCTTTAATTTCCGCCGAAATTTTGCCTCTATTTACTCTTTGCACAGAAATAGTATTTTTGTTAGCTTTGAAGTTTCTTCAACACTTAAATGCACGCCACATCGAATTTATGCTTTGAAAATGTCAAAACATTTCACCTTTGAACACGTGTATGAATACGAACTTTTGATCTACAGTTCGTCAAAAAGATTAAGCTTTCACTTTATGGTATTTTATTATATCAGGGAAAAACGCCTAATCGATTGCGCAATCGAATAAAGGGGTTGTGTTTTTGTTGCATTTTTTAAAGATTTCGCGGATTGCTTCAAAATTAGCTTTGATTCGCTCTTCTTCCTTAAACACTTAATTAAACGTCGTTCGTGCTAACATTTTCATCGCTTGATAACTCAATGAAAGTTTGCTTCGCTTCCGGTGTAAGAGTTGCCAGCAAATGCACCGCAACATATTCCTAAGATTGCTTCGAGCTTTTTCGTACCTATCAGTTTAATAGCTTTACAAATATGAAAACTCGGCGCATCGATTACTTTCATAACACATAAGGCCAAACAAGCACACTGAAGTTAACCAAAAGAGTTTTTTATGAAAATTTATCTCTATAAATTGATACAAATACTAGAATAAAAGCCTAGTTTATTGATAAGATAAGTGCTTATAGAATAAGGCTATTATTTGACACTCATTAGAAACATATTTGTATAATAATTTTTATAACCTGGTCTAAAAATTCGAGCAGATTTCAACTTTTGACGGTGGTTAAAGCTTATATTATGACCTAAGCTTGTCTGAGCTTTATGGTGGTATAGATTTAGCTGAACGGTTTATTAATTTATTTTTTTAAAAAGCACTTCCTCTCTCCATGTAAGACTTGGTCTTCCAATGGTCTTTCCCATGTGATTTTATTAAGATAAGATTATTTAACCTTTTCGTTAGTGAGCAAATTTAAAATCGATGAAGTCGTTGATGTCATAATCGCTTTACACCGATTACTTTCTGTCAGCTCCTAATCAGCGTAAGACAATCTTCAATTCGAGGCAGAGCCACTTGTCATGAACACTCGTCATTTCTTTACATAAACAATGCACAAAAAATCGATTCAAGTGCTCCTCCTTTAGAAGGAAATGATAATTGAACGAAGACTCATTCAACACGCAGCGAAGAACGGCAAGCAGTTAAATAAACAAACACTCTCGATAACACACAATATTCGGTCGTTTCTTTGCGTAAACAAATAACACACTTGAAATCGAAATCATTTTAAGTGGATAAATTTGGACTTAACGATCTATACAATCATGCGAGGAACTATCCGTCTCAGTCTTCCGAACTGCGCTAAGTTCTCTTTGTCTCTGTCCGCCTCGGAGCTTCAATGCACAAGAGTGCTCTTTCTGAATAGTGAAGGTCAAAACGGATATTTCCGTAAGTACTCACAAAAAGGTTAATTAGGATCATTTGAAGGAGAATTTTAAATGGAACAGTTTCTATAAGTGGGCAGCAAATAGTTTTTATCATTTACTTAGATCGAGAAGATCAATGTGAAATATTAATTTGTTGATACGGTAAAATATTTTTCGACATTCTGGATTTGAACGCGAAAATTTAAAACTAGAATCCAGCATTTAACTCACTCTGTACACGTTTGATCTAATTTCTATAATAATTTACGTTTAATAAGATGTATTTAATTAACGTTGGTAACACTTGGTTTGGCGGCCCATGTATCTCATGAGTTGTAGTAGCAATGCTTTTTGAAAAAGTTTACTACGAATTACTATTTATTTTATTATGATAAGAAGTCTGTTTTATTAATATGACCCATATCATCACTTAAATAGGTCCTTACTGTCTCATAAACAATCGCCGTTCCAAATTATTAGTTTAGTTTTTTCTGCTCACCTGTGAGTTATTTTATATTTCAGACTGTCATCCGTTGAACATCATTTTTATAGGAAAATTCATTTAATTTGGTAACATATAATCTGGCTATTAGAATACTTAACCTGTATGGTAGGATGATCGCGTATTTGCGAGTGAATTCCATGGATTCTGAAATGGCGCTCTTGTAGGTTAAATTCGGCTAATACTTCTTTTTAATAATACTTCTATATATGAAATAATGGCTTTTTTCCGGTTCTCTTTTTAACACGGGAGTTTTTAGGGCGTGTCCATTCCTTTGAAGTCTTTAATTTAATTATAGGTTTTTAAATACATTTAATAATAAGCTAGAAAGGTCCTTGTACCGTTGTATATTTACCTATGGAGGTTCATTTTGGAATAGTTGTAATGGTTGTAAGTCACACGGGTCGGTCATTTATGTAATTAGCCCTTTGAGTTGGTCCAATGTTTACTCACATATCACTCTTGTGATTGTTGATGCATGTCTAGCACCAGAATCAACATTGAGAAAACGGATATTCTTATATGGAAAAAAGGTATTTTAATCCTCGTTTACTGGAAGATGGATATCATAAAGCCTTCAAAATTATATCTTATTTTATAGCATAATAATTGTATACATGCTATAATTATCGCAGTCTTCTTCATCGAGCGGTCGCTAATTGACGTTATAAGTGATCGGAGAGTCACCGCGAGATTTTGAAAACAACAAACAAACGCAACGCGTTATTTCAATTGGCCATTGTATGAGTTTACACAGTGTGGAATTCGTGTTAATGTTCAAAAAAACATAATAATAAACTAATATTAATACATTAAAACATAAACTTAAAGCATACCCACCATCATGTAGTGAATTATGTAACAATTCTGTACAAACATAGTGAAGTAAACATTCTTTAAAATTCACCGCTAGATACATTTAAAATATCAGTAGTGCCAAACATTTTATATAATAAATTCTTAATCAAAAATCAATCATGGTCAACTCATCGGACGAGTCGTCAATCGACATCCAATACATGGACCAACCAGAACTGACAAAAAACCAATCCGAACCAACGAAAAACCAATTTGAGGACGGTGCCATAGAGGACGATAACAACGACCCATCATGGAAAACTCAAAACAAAAAGAGACAACGAGCTAGCCCCAGCCCAGACAAAGTCTTCCAGAGAAACAAGCAAACACGAACAGAAAAATACTGGCTGGCGGCACAAACAACAACATCCAACAGGTTCTCGTCCTTAGAAAATTTAGAAAACAATGACGATAGACCAACCAAAAAATCAATAAAACCACCCCCTATAATTGTAACTGGAGTTAAAAATGTAGAACCTCTTACCAAACTGCTTGATTCCATCGCTAAAGATAAATACATACTCAAGGTCTTAAGCCTAGACCAAATTAAAATACAACTAACCGACGGAACCAAGTACGACAGCATTATCAATGCACTAAAAGAAAAAAATACAGACTTCCACTCATACAAAAAAAAGGAAGAAAGAAACTTTCGAGTGGTACTAAGAAACCTCCATCCCTCTACTGATAAGGAAACTATCAAAACGCAAATAGAGAATCATGGACATGAAGTGGAAATTGTCCACAATATTCTCGACAGAGTCACTAAAACCCCGCTACCGCTTTTCTTCATTGAACTAAAACAGAACTCAAACAACAAACAGATATACGACATAGAATTTATAGCGAGCACGAAAATCAAGTTTGAGCCACCTCGCCCAAAAAAAGAAATCCCGCAATGCACCAGATGCCAAAACTATGGGCATACAAAGAATTTTTGTTGCAGAAAGCCTCGTTGCGTAAAATGCGCAGGAAACCACGAGACCGGACAATGTCCGAGAAAAAACCGATCAGACGACGTCAAATGCGTTCTCTGCGAAGGCAACCACCCTGCAAACTATAAAGGGTGCGCAACGTACAAAAATCTACAGAAAACACAGTTTCCTGCGCTAAGAAACAAAGAGATGCCACCAAGCCAGCCCACATACCAACAATACAGCCGACCAGCGGGAACAACAAACAATGCCACGAGCCAAAGAGCACAACCGGACATCACCTACGCCCAGATCATGTCTAGAAACCAAACGCAGGACCAAAACCAACAGATTCCTCAAAATCAATCAAATGACATGGCAGAGTTAAAAGTCATGATGAAAGGGCTCATCGAACAGGTGAGTACCATGCTCAACATACTATCTACCCTCATCGCCAAACTTTCAATTTCTCAACGCTAAAAATAGCAATATGGAATGCCAATGGCTTGTCCAAACATGCGCTTGAAATTCAAAATTTCCTGAAAATGGAAAACATTGACGTTATGTTGATATCAGAAACCCACTTTACGGAAAAAAGCTATATAAAAATCCCACAATACAATATATACACAACAGAGCATCCAGATGGGACAGCTCACGGCGGAACTGCAGTTATACTAAGAAAGTCCATTAAACATCACGAAGCTGCAAAATTTACAGAGGAACACCTCCAGGCGACCAATATCGTCGTAGAAGACTGGAGAGGGCCCATCACCATTTCAGCCGTATACTGTCCACCGAAACACTGTATTAAAAAAGAAAACTTCCAAAGATTTTACAACACTCTTGGAAATAAATTCATCGCTGGTGGAGATTATAATGCCAAACATACGCAATGGGGCTCGAGGCTGATAACCACCAAAGGACGAGAATTACACAAGGCAATCACTGCGTTGAATCTTGCTACAATATCATCAAATCAACCCACGTACTGGCCAACTGACAGGAAAAAAATCCCAGACACCATTGACTTTTGCGTTATAAGGGGAATATCAGCAGCCTACTTCAAGGCAGAGTCCAGTCTTGATCTGTCCTCCGACCATTCTCCCGTCATAGTCACGATGAGCAGTCATGTGAGGAAAATACTAAAGCCCTTAACACTAACCAATAACCGCACAAACTGGAACGATTATCGCGAACTAATTGACAACCACTTGACGGCAAATATACCCCTTAAAACAAAAAAGAACATCACGGACGCAGTTGAACTTTTTAACTCTACTCTGCGGGAAGCCGCAAAGAATTCAACTCCGGAATGGACGCAAAAAAATAAAAAAGAACAGTTAAGCACAACAATCAAACAGAAAATTGCAGAAAAACGCAAAATAAGAAAACTTTGGCAAATAACGAGATCGCCAGAAAACAAAAACAAACTAAACCGAGCTATAAAAAACCTTAAAAATGCCATCACCAAAAGCAAAAATGAAGCAATCAGTGACTACCTCAACGGGCTAACCGCCACTGAAGCCACAGATTATTCACTATGGAAAGCTACAAAATATTTAAAACAACCCCAAGTAACATCACCACCTATCAAAAAGAAAAATGGAGAATGGGCTAGAAATAGCAAAGAAAAGGCGGAAATATTCGCTAGTCACTTGACAGAAGTATTCACTCCACACATAAACATGAATACTTCAGAAAGCGAAGATGAGATTCACCGGCCGCCAATTACAAAAAAAACAACCATTTGCATTAAAAAATTCACAAAGCGAGAAGTCAGATCAGTCATAGCAAAGGTCGACATTAAAAAATCGTCTGGCTACGATCTCATTACGGGAAGAATGGTAAAGGAACTCCCTACTAAAGGATTTAAGTTCTTGGTACAAACATTCAATGCGGTACTAAAAATGGGCTATTTCCCCCCGCAATGGAAAGTGGCTAAGATTATTCTAATCCCCAAGCCCGGCAAGGATATACATGACGTCAAATCATACAGACCCATCAGTTTACTCCCAATAATTTCCAAACTTTTTGAAAAACTACTACTGAAGAGACTCAAGCCATTGATCGAGGAAAACAATCTAATACCCAATCATCAATTTGGATTTCGTCAACAACATGCGACTGTGGAACAAATACACAGGATCTTTAATAGAATACACAAGGACTTAGAAGACAGAAAATATTGTTCGGCAGCATTCCTGGACGTAACTCAGGCTTTTGACAAAGTGTGGCATCCGGGATTGCTATATAAAATCGGAAAACAACTGCCCACAAACTACTTTTCCATATTCAAATCATACCTGACCAGCAGAACATTCTACGTCAAATACGAAGATGAAGCCACCACGCTCCACGACATAAAATCCGGCGTCCCACAAGGCAGCGTACTTGGCCCAGTCTTATATCTTATATACACAGCCGACATTCCGACAACGGACACCACGACAACGGCCACCTTCGCGGACGACACAGCTCTTCTAACCTCGCACAACGACCCGGCAATAGCGTCTCAACTGCTCCAACATGACCTCAACAATATACAGAAATGGCTCAAGAAATGGCGTATAAAGGCCAATGAAAGTAAATCTACGCATGTCACTTTCACTAATAGACGAGAAACGTGTCCACCTGTCTCACTGAATGATTGCGCACTGCCACAGGCAGATGCAGTTAAATATCTCGGTATGCACCTAGACAGACGTCTAACATGGAAGACGCACATAAAAAAGAAGAAAAAGCAACTGGAAATAAAAATGAGAATGCTGTATTGGCTAATGGGCCGAAAATCGGAACTGTCCCTAATAAATAAAACACTAATATACAAAAGTATACTAAAACCAATCTGGACATATGGGATACAGCTCTGGGGAACCGCATCGAACTCCAATATAGAAATTCTCCAACGCTTTCAATCTAAAGTGCTACGTACCATAGGCAACATTCCATGGTACGTTACAAACGAAACAATACACAGCATATTGAGCATACCAACAGTGAGGCAGGAGATCGAAAGCCATAGCCAGAAGTACAAAAGAAGGTTAAACACACACCCCAACCGCCTTGTTGAAGAGCTGATTAGCCAAAACTCCGGAACGCGCAGGCTGAAAAGATATTTGGTTCATGACCTGGACAAAAGATTCAAATGAATGAACATTAGGTCCTCATTAACGAATGGGGACCTACACGAGACAGAAACGTCATAATAAGAACTGAATGTCCCCCAAAGGATAGATTGTTCAAAAAAAAAAAAAAAAAAAAAAAAAAAAAAAAAAAAAAAAAAAAAAAAAAAAAAAAAAAAAAAAAAATTCCACCTAATAAGGGCTAGGGATGATCAATGTTGTTGTTCATGTAACATAAGCTTTAGCATATTCCATAAAGCGCCAATCGAAAAAAACTTACAGCAGCATAAAATACGAAGCTTAGTTTATTTTGGTAAGTTTTCCTCGGTGTTAACACTAAAGAATAAACTTTATCCATATCGTATTTCACAAAGGTAATAAAAAGGCTGTATTAATAAATAGTCCAAAGTCTCATGCTAAGCGTCCATTACTTTCGTTTTTGTGATAAAAACAAACAAGGCCGCTTTTAACGACGCTACACACAATCAATAATAACACATTGTGGATAATTTTCACGGCGATTGTAATTCAGGCTCCGATCGTATAACAACGGTATAAATCTGACAACAGCCGGTAAAAAGTTTACCTGACAAGTTTCGCGCCCCTTATAGCTCCCGGGGGATCTATCTGTGGGTCCAGTATTTTACAAACCACCCCCGTTATATATATGAACGTTGACCACATCTTAGGCGGCCATTTTTATCAGTTTTTCCATGTTTTTTATCCAATTAAAAGTTCATACTTACCGATGTTTATTTAGAAAATGTGTTAATGTGCTAAGTACGATTAAGTTAGAATTGTTCAAATTTCTACGGTGCAGATTGTTAGGTGAAGTTTGGCCCATATCCTAATATCTGATTCATCGATCTTGTATAATATAACTTTGTAACCGTATCATCCTTAGCTCTGGTGCAAGCTCGTCAGTAATTTCGTTGCAAGTTGCAGGATGCATCTCAAAAGCAAACAATTATAAACTCCTTGCATATGAGTGCAAGCCGTGAATTGTTAGAACTCGTGCAAGATTCAATTATTGGTTACCAGCGTAGTGCAGATCTTATATCAAAGGATAAAGCTCGAATGTTATCCATTGTCTGATTGGGAAATTTTCATTCAATTAAAATTAATAATGAGAATTTATCTACTTAACCATTTAATGACACATCTTTTCATTTTGGAATCGAATTCAAAGGATACGAAGGATATCATAAAACTTCTCAATTTATTTTATGTATTTTTATAGTTAGGAGTTTGGAGGCGTGCAATGAAATCTTGGATCTTTAACAATTAATTCTTTTGTTGTTGTTGATTGTTCTTTTAGATTCAGGAATTTAAATTTCATCCTGAGGCAATTTCAAAGCTTTAACACTGTTCGATTTGTGGGGAATTTAACTTGAAATAAGGATTTTTACTAATGATTTGGGCTCTGATAACGAGTAGCTTAAAATTTGTTACCGAAGAAATATTTTCATTAATAAAACCACTTTATTAAGTTTAAGTTTAAAATTAGTCGACCTGTCAAATTTATAAATATCTGCAGATATATCTTCTTAATAGATACTATTATGCCGTGCCTGATTATTTCGTTTACACAATCCAAAGTAATTTTTTTTAATACAAAAAAACACTTTTATGATTAAACCGGGTTTGAGTGATGATATAAGTACATTACTGTAAAAAATCATTTATTTTTGTATTTTAAACTATGTTATAGATACCATATTTTAAACTATGGTATCCAAAAACCTATTTCGTTTTTAGCTCACGAAGGTGTTTCTATAATAATTCTTCTCTACTCTTGTCTGTATTCTGATCTTTTGATTATTGACACACGTCTGCAACTATATAATTTTGGATACTTTATCTTCTTGCATTAAAAAGAGCATAGAATGACTAATATGGACATCATCAGTATTGAACTCAGATATTTTACCTATTATCATTAAGCTTAAAGAAGTATAAAATAATATTAAATAAAAATAATGATTTACCTATAATTTACATTCAGGGATGTTTTCGCCTGAATAAAATTATTCTAATGGATGTCAAATTTACGATTTGGAAGCTAAAAAAAGGTCGCGACTTCGATGACGTCTTTTCCCCAGGGTCTATAATTAGAACCTTTGATTGACTTAAATTCATATTGGGAACCACCGTTGGAGGGTAACCAGCGTTTGATCAATTAGCCAGGGAAGTCACGCTATGGGGTTGCTTGGGGTGGTCTTCGATTGGCGTGCTGTCGCCCTGATTTATCGCTCCGTCAATGGAAAAGGCTCGCAACTACAACCTTATAATACCAAGAAATACACAAGTACCAGATTTTACTTCAGCGAATCGAATTAACTTTATTCGTTAAAACCTCATCATTTTAATTTGAAATAAAATATCATTCTACAATTGTCGTTCGTAAGCCAAATACAAAAATGATTCACCCTTATCGATTGGAATTAATGGATTTTTTTTGTTGTCATAATATGCAAAATTGTAAAATGTTACTGTGGGGTCACGGTTGTTTTTTTAATTAAAAGAAGCGGCATCATAACCGTATTTTTAAGCGTTAACGTCAAAAAAGTTACGTGCAAAGATTATAAATGACATTATGTTAAAAACGTCGAGGTTTATGATTTTAATAAGGGATGATATTACAAAAAATATTTTTATGAAGTTGAATGTGCCACAACATTTGGGCAGAATATTTCTGTTTGTAATGTGTGGAACGAGGGCTAAATAAATTCAACCTACACAACAAGTATACCAGACTCTATCAACATACAGCTTAACTTTACGAAATAAATCTAATTTATTCCATCGAATTACATCAAAAAACATATATTTATCTATCTTTTCCGCTTCATATATTTTTTTAAATAGGGATTTGAAAATACATTTTAAGGATGTATGAGAGAGTAAAATGTTTGTTCATCGATCGTAGAGGAAACTCATCTAAATATTTCAAAATTATATACACTCGAACTGATTATAAACAATCGATTTGCATGTCTATTTCTATGAAATTACGTCAATGACAATTAATCTAGTGAACTCAAACGGTAGGATAATTTATGATAAAAATTTGCCCAAAGGCCCAATTCATTTATAAAAGTACAACTTATGAACCAAATTATAAACAGAACTATGTTCAATCAATCTACCTTTGATCCTTATAACCAAGTTTCATTGTTTATTTCAAGAAAAATCATTGGTTCATCAACTTTATATTTAATTTAAGGTACATTATTTTTTGATGTTTTTATATAGGCCTTTATCTTAAAACTGTATTTTAGACCGAATCTGATGTCGTTGAAATTGTCTAGCGTCGGCTCATTAAAGCAATGTTTTTACGACACTTTTATATGACTGACTTCCTCTTAAAATTTCATGATAATCATGCACAATTGAAGAGTGTTAAAATACATGCCGGAAAAAGTACAAATCACGTTATCGCGTGTCTTTCTTATTCATGTGACTTGCTTTCACACTCTCATCCTCGACACAATTATCACAAGGAAAGTTATGACAGCATTATCCTGGGTCGATATGGCTTGGACTGAGGAGGGTTGTTTGCCTCGTTACAAATGATATAAATACTTCGAGTTAATATATTATTATTTGAGAATGGTATCATTTGATACGATCTATGTGCACGCAACCAACTTCATGATTCTCTATCTAATACGCACTGTGACGATGTTGAATTTCCTGATACTTTGCAGTAGATCTATTCCTTTTCAAAATGTATTTTTAATTAAAGATATTGAAAAAAATGGATATTTAATATGCATGTGTATGTAAAAGAGGGATGGTAGAATTAATTTTAATTGAATAGCATTTCGTTGCCTTCGTGATGTAAATAAGATAGCCTAAGCATTAAGTATAGTCACAGCCAGGTCACCCCAGCCCCGCAAGGTGACAAATGGCATTCCAGTATAATGACGGGAAATGAATGCCATTAATTCTGGAATAATTGTGAAGATCATGTGAAGGGTGCTCGAAAAATAATTTGAGATCTCGAATGCGATAATGGAACCGGTTCCCGGAAAATAGACCGTTTCCTCACGAAGCATTACTCCCCATTGACGTCATTTTTATGCACTAGAATTTAGCGAATCGCACTTAAATCACATCGCCGAGGTGGAATTTTCTCATTGCGACCGCACTCGAAACCCATCTGTGCCATTCCAATCGGTAATCAAAAATCACGAGGACTTATGGGAAATCTCCGAACGGAGATGACGGAGCAGACGGGGACCGTCTTATGAGAAAGTTTATACATCTTTGAATTTTCAATGGATTCAAAGTCGAGGCCCTCTTGCTAGCTACCTCTCCTCAGACCGGGGATAAGAACACAAAAGTTTTTCGTCTCCCCTTTCGTCCCGGTGAAGTGATGCAGATGTAACAAAAAGGTCTGGAGCATCCAGCTACGGAAGTTTGTTGTTCGGGACAGTAAGATGCTTCGATATTAAATACTTTTTGTGCAAGTCGTTACAAAATTTCCACCCGGAAACTTGACTCTTTTAGGTATTCTACGATGTTCCCGTTTATGGTTGACGATTAAAAGTTGTCGTCCCGAAGTAAAACGAGTCCCGTTTGTGGGGTGTTTTCAACTAATCTCATTAGCAAAACGATCCTTCTCCGTGCTTTTTGTCACTACGGCGAAAGGTCGAATAAAAAGGCCCCTGAATTATTTTGACAAGAAAAAAGATTTTCCGACATGACTTATCGTGTCGGAAACCTTTCTCGTATCACCAACGAAATATGTTTTGTGTCATACATAAAAATCCAAATTTACTGATCATAGACCCATGGATTTACCTGTAAAATTGGCTTATTTTGCCAATTCATATTCAGCAAGATCTAAAATTAAACCGACATTTCGGTTGTGATCTACAATTGACAAATTGACTTAATTAAAGACATAATTGGAATCAATTCATATTTTGTGATATTAATAATGTTAACACACGTCAGATAATAATCATGAGATAAACGAAAGTATTTTATATCAATATGAACGTATTTCAAATTCACCAGAACAAGTGTTACCAATTTTTATAAGTATTAAATGCAAAAAAAACTGGAAGTCGCGCAAATATTTTGATCTAACGTCGTAGAAATTATAATCAGTTTTATTATGAATATAATAAAACTGGGGGTTGGGACATATGGGAAATGTCAACTTTTAAATCCTCTAATCGAAAAACTAACAATTATTTTGAACTTAATTTAGTTTTAAAAAGTTTATTCAGATTATGCCCTTTCCAAAAATATGCTACATGTCATACAATATATTCAATAAGTCGTTAAACTTGAAAAGGTACTAGTTTGTCAAGGTCAGGGCTAACAAAATACCTTTTATGTTTAAGATTTTTTTGCCACATTTTACCACATTTTGCTGGCCACCTTTGCTTTTGTATTCACGTACCAGACATTTTTCTTATTTCCACTGTAGTTGTCTGAAGTAGCATTTACTTATTTATTTTTTTGCAAGTTTCATCGGTTCATAATAATGAAGCGGCGAGTGTCATGATTTAGATTGCAGATTATCGCTTTTTATTCATTTACAAATGAATGAAAATTAATACATAAACACATGGTTAACACATCCTTATAAAAAGTATATAATTTAGTTAAAAGGCTTTGAACTTCCCAAGAGCACCGTCTTTTAACTAGGACATATAGCACCGTCGTATGAAACTGGATAAAATCAAAATATCAAAGGGAATATATCGGTATTATAATATTAACAACCATATTGTGTGATAGTTTGAAATTAAGTGATCGTGCGCCCATTAATTTAAACTTGTCTTCGGCTCATATATACCTATGTGTATAGTGATTTTCTTTAATGTATTGAAAATCACGTCGTTTGGTGTGAACCTTCAAGGAATTTAAAAGCCATTAATTTCTTTACCAGGACCCAAAAATTCTGATTGAATATCGATTCAAGTCGAATACCTTAATACTGCACTATCATCATTTTTAAGCTCACTTCGTGATGATTTAGTATAAAATTAATCAACAGTTTTGGCTTGACATTTATATGATTATTACGAATTTTTGCATATTCAAATGTCCAAATGTTGTTTAATTAATGATCATATCGACAAAATTTTAATACCATGTTTAGCACCCAATTACAAAATATTTACATGACGTGATTGCTGTGATTTTATGGAAATAGGTATTTAATTATTTTGAGCTTATGCAGTACGGATTGAGTCAATTTAAAAATGTAAAGAAGTCTTCTTATTTCGCCGACCCGAAACGATGCGTCGCATACCGGTTTTCGATTTGTTCGGCTGAAAAATTGATTAAACTTCTTCGTGCTGTAATTATTCTTCTATTCGGAACTAACTTCTTTTTTCGCTTCCACTCGACGAGCTAATTTCAACTTTTCATTTCGAACGTCAATCAATGTCGATCCAGCGTCGAGTGAGAGTGATGCTGTCTTTATTTTGTGCATCCAATATTTGTGAACTTATCAATAACGCTTTGAACATCGGAATTCTCCCGAGTTCTGGGATTTATATAGTCGATTAAGTCGGCTCCATTACGATTATACGATCGTATTAAATTTTATTATGATTATTAGGAGGACGAAGATGACATGTAGTATTTAATAATGTAAATACACATCATTTTTAGTTTCAAGGTACACCATTAGCGCGGCGCGTAGTCGAGGGCGTAGCGACCACCCGGGGCCTGCTCCGGCAGGGGGCCCACACCGGTTCCGATACTGGTTTATCACTCCCGAGTACCTAAAGAGCCACCGTTTCATACTCCCATACATCAACTTTAAAATTAAATCCGAACTTGTGCTTTCAAAGTGGAATTCTATGATATTCTAACCTTTGTCTGAAAATTGTATAAGCGACGTCTAAAGTTTGTGTTCATAAGGTCTAAAGCTTGATCGGAATTGGATATCTAAATTTACACTTCGTCGTTTATACATATAATTTAAATCATTTTACTTGGACTTCGATATAAAATGAAGACATAAACTATAAAATTTTCTTAGAAAACTGTTGATTTCTGGATTAAAATCCAGCTTTACCTGAAAAATAGTATACTGAGACGATTGGTAAAATCTTGCAGGGTCATGTATAGGGATCCCAATCGAATATTCGAATATTCAATATTAGAATATTCGATATTCGAATATATTTGGACGGTTTCCAATATTCGTATATTCGAATATTTATAAAATTAATCGAATATTATTCGTTAAGTAATTTAGAAAGTTGAAACAAGTTGGAACTCCATGAGTATGATAGCAAAAATATTAAAAAATTAAAGAAGATTAAAAAATCATTAAAGCACATTAAAAGACAAGGACAACGGAAATTATTAATGATGAAAAAATATATTTTTTAAGAAAATTGCTCGATGTTCTTCTGCCAATCGAAATAGCAACAAAGAAATGCAAAAAAGTGCCATGTTTATTGAAAGTTTATTAAAAAACTATTCAAAATATCGATCATGCCAAAAAAAAAGGGGGGATATTTATATACTGTCGATAAAACCAAACTCAATGACAACTGAGAGGGTTTTTTCAACAGCAGACTCAATAAAAATGAAATTACGGTCAAGCTTAAAAATAGAAACGTTCAATGCACTTTTTTTTAAAATATGTATTGCTGAAAAGTAAATAAAATTCTGATCTTTTTGATTTCACTGAAACCAAAAACCTCAAAATTTCACTTGATTTCTAGGTTTTGTCTACGAGAAAACGCGTTGCGCAACAGAAGATGATACTTCTCGCCTTCTTTGTGTGATGGGGTCAAGAACCTTCCTTCCTGAGCAAATAAATATATTTCTAATGAAGGGAACTTTGTAGAAAAATAAGATGCTCCATTTATATTTTTATATAATAACACTAATGAAAAATTCCGGGTTATATTTGAATCACCCTCGTCTACATATATAAAATATTCGAATACTCGAATATTCGAATATTTTACCAATTTCACATTCGATATTCGAATAATTGATTTTACGAATATTTGGGACCCCTAGTCATGTAACTATGATTGATTAAATTTTCAAAAATAATTAATATTGAAATCACTGCACATTCATAGATCTTTTCTCAGTTGACATAATTATGGCAGGCGATTTTTTGCAAAACTACTTTTTTTTTAAATTCTCACTAAAATATTCATAACTTTCGAAATTTTAAACATATCTTAACCATTTTTTTGATTTGTACTGATCAATATTTGTAGATTACATCCATAGGCACCAAAATACAAAAAAAGATATTCACCGTGCCGAATTCGATACACATGTCTTAAGGGGGAAATCACATTAGGAGGCAGATTTTTTAGCGTTTTCTTGTGACCCACGATTTATGCACAGTCTTTGCGAACACGAGAATTCTCGTGTCCCGGTTTTCATGTGTTAAAATATCGATTGAAATAATCTTATTTAAACTAAACCTTTTATGGAAAGTAATGTAAAACCACCCCATTAAAATAATTTATCTACCATTCATTATAATGTATAATTGGATGTTGGCAAAATATTATAAGAACAAATATGCTATTAATCTTTGTGGCAAACAAACATATGTAAAATCTAAATTCCAAATACCATAAAATAAAATTTCATAGCTATATTTAGCTATGAATATCCCAAAAATATTTAATTTTACGAAGTATGAAATATGAAGCTAATGTTTTGTATGAACGAGTTCAAATCAATGTGGGCATTTTGGAGTTGACTGAATAATGTTTTTCGTTGATATCGGGGCGTTTTAAAATCGCTCAAATTGCGGTCGTTCATTTCCAGAATATTTTTGACATGTATGATTGACAAGGTTGTGTATTTGTGGGAAAACTTTTTTTGAAGGGCCAACGATTGCCGGAATCGCTGGCAGCTCGGAGGTAGCTCAAATGACAAAATAATAGCAGTTGTAGTACGGCAGCACATACACTCGCTTCCGCATCCGGTTGCCGAGAATGAGGTAATAATTTTCCGTCAAAGCTGTTTACGCGCGTTATCCTAACGCCGCTTTCCCTTCATAAAGGGATTCAATTTGAATGTTTGAAATGTCTAGGCGAACCGGAGCATTAATCACCGCTCCCAGCAGCCTAACGCGCTTTTATTTAATAAAAATAGATCACTCCAAGACGACGGCTTATTTATTATCCTGAGAAACGAACCTGAGAGCCAAAACGGAATTCTGATATCTCTATTTATCACGACGATACATAATTGATGTGCACGCGAGCCAAATCTGCCGCCAAAATGACAAACGCTAACATAATGATCCAAGAAATAGATAGAATCACGCATCTTGACGTTTGAAAATTTTATACTGGAGTTGAACCATTGTTCCAAATCAGAATACAAATATATTAACCTTAATACCACACATGGTTATATGAAAAAACATCAACTGTATGAAAACTACTAATGTGGTACAAAACCTGGCACAAGGTATGTGTCATCGAATAATAACCATTGGCGGAAACGTAGCAAAACATGTTACATGCTACGCGTAATAATCAGCCGTAAAGGGTTTAATTTTCAACATTTTCTTCAACAATGCTTATTGTTGAAGAACATCAACAATCAATAATACGGCGGTGAAATTTGTACATTCAAACATTTTAATACACGTAGGAATATAAAATATACAATCATACTGTAAGGATAGTAATATATATAGCAAGATAATGTAAAGCCGGTTGTAACTATGATACATGCAATAGAATATTTCATATTGGATTTTATATGCAAGAAGGTGTACTTTGCCAATACAGTGACTGAGCTCTTTACACTTCAAAGATGCAATATACGTATCGTGTATTTGCTAACCGTTATAGTCGATGGTACCACATGTGTATCCAACTTCCACGACTGTCAACAAATATTATTGGCGTAAGATAAATATATGCGATTTTTTTAATTATCCTTAAAGAGATCTGCTTACTATTTTTTTTTAGTGGTTATAGAAAGAAATGTTATAAATGAACAGTCAGATTTATAAAATATCATTTGATCTTAATAACAAGCATAAAATTTCGTTTTTATTACAATCATGTAAATAAAATATTTTTAAGGGTTGTAATTTAACTTTGTATTGCAATTGTATTATAGTTGTATTTTAATCCAGATTTGATCATTAAGTCAAAATATCGTACTGAGCTTTTATGTAATATTTAGATGAAGTTTTTAATATATAATTTTGTTTGTTTCAGGTATGTACTAAATACTGAATGAGATTCACGAGGCTGTAAATCTTGTAAGTCAACTTGAGATACGCGATTAAGCGGATGCATATCAAACTGTAGTTTGCAGTTTTGTTTGTGGCGCCTATTAAATATTAGTGTCTTGCAACAAGTTTAAAACATTATGCAACAAAGTTTAAACCCCGCTGCCAAAGTCTCCAGGCGAACTTTTCGCATGGAATTATTAATTTGACTGTGTACTCCAAAATATTATGGTGATATTTATTGTCGGTCGGTAAACATTGGGGTTGATATTGCGTTTTTTTAATGGAATTATTTTTTAGCGAATTTAATGTATGCCAAATTTATTATATATTGTTATAGTCCGTGGGCTATACATTATTTTGATTACATTGTAAAATTTACAATGTAAGTGAATCATACGTTCTATATTTAACTCCACGTCGGCTAATCCCAATATGAAAAGTTTTGCATAATTGAAAACTACATTATATTGGTATGATGACCTATATTGACCCTTGGGACATAGTGGAGGAGCCAGTGTGGCTTTTGGGCCAAAAAATCGTAAATGATGAAGATATAAACACCGATGTTTAATTACGAATTATATATATCGTATTTGATTTTTAATCAATCCAAAATCTCCAAAACTATGAGAAAAATACGTCTAGATTATTTCGCGTGTGTCGCGTCAAATAAGATCATAAACCAACAGGGCTAGAATGATCAAACATGGCATCATCGAAGGGGTTTCAAACAAGGGTAACTTATTCACAAGTCGACGATTAATTGTGGGTTTAGTAATCGATTAGGTTTTGCGTGCTCAATGAACATGTGGGCTTTTGCAATATAGACAACGTGTCTTGGTGAATTTGCCCTGTTCCATGTCAGTGGTTCCTCAAGTCTGCAGATATCATCATGTCAAAATGTGGGCGAGTCGAATTGATACATCCCGATGATGGATCGTCGAATTAATATCGGCTTTATTAAAGCGGAGAGAGGCATTTTGCGTAAACGTGATCTTGCAGAGGTAGTGACTGGAAAATCTCGGATGTCATCCGGAATAAATTGAATGGACACGATGACCATTGATGCGTTGAGGTCGTGATTCTTTGCTCATCAAGTCGTTATCTGATTTCAGGAATCATTTGCATGTTGATGTGGGCGATGTCGATTTTATTTTATTTTTAACTGTTAACCGAAGAAATATTAATCCTTGCGTCGATAAGTGTTTTCGGCACTTAAACATTTGCACGTCGCAATTTCGATTTTAAGACCTTCCGTAATCAATCGATGGTTTTAAGCGCAAATTATTTTTTTAAGTCTTAAGCGTCTTAAGATATAAATATCTTCATTGTGATTGCTTTTTTATAGTCTGTATAAATTTGTATGAGTAAAATGCTTGTGCTTTATATGAGACGGTATTTCCGATAATGGTGGATCTTACTACCGGTTATTGCCATCCCAGAAGATTTATCCGGTATCAAATTAAGCTTCTTAGGCACTAATCCGGAAAATTTTTACACGTTTTAATTTTCGGTTGAAACACAGCGAGATAACGATAATTTAAGACGGAATGCATATTCCGAAAGCCATCCGTTAATCTGAAGAATGCTCGAGCGCGTGGAATGACCGGCTATGATGGTTCTCTTTTCATCACCGTCGCCTTGGACTTTCACGTCTCTTTTAATAACCCTCATTTAATTACACGCCCGACTTGCTCCCAAAACTGACCGGCTCTGGACCGCCTCGTTTCTTGAAATTTGTAAATCGATACTCCAACACAGCCTTCGGAGACCAGCTCGTCCAAAAAGAGGAGTCGCGATACCATCTCGCGTGAGATTATTATCGCACTTGTTGCGACCACTAATGCCGATCACTAAATGCATCTGATCGATTGTGACAACGAGAATGCGCATTTAATTTATGGACGGGTCGAGATTTATATGCGCTTCCATTGATATTTTAGAATATCATTTAATAATGTCGAGAAAATGATCAAAATTTAACAAGAGCACCGTTTAAAATATATCGAATTCAATGGCTGCCTTCCATTTTATTCAAATATCCTCGAGTTGTATCGCCGTAAGAATCCTTAATCTTGTATCTCCTCCTTAGATACTCCACTTGAAAAAATACCGTTTGTCGGGAATCTTTCAGTCAATGCACAAAGCGAAGCGATCCCGGAGAAACCGTCTTGGGAATTCCGTCAAAATTCGCATGCTCCTTTGATTCCTCCTTTACATTGGCCGGTTAAGCAGAATTGTCTGTTTACGTCCGCCAACGTCACCGATACTCATTGACCGTGTTGTAATGTCTTCTCATTAAAATGAGATGCCCCATTTGGCCGACAGTTCGGCTCTTCGTCTCTTATCTCAATCCTCCAATTAAAATAACGAAATTCTTCCGCGGTCGGCAATAAAAAATATAAATGTAACGGGAGATAACGACTTCTCTTCGACCGGTTCGATTTGCTCAGTAATGAAAGGATTTATCAACTCTTGCGATGCTTCCAGCCTGATGAACACGGGCCCAGCATCCCGAAGAGCCGTGTAGCCAATTAAATAATTTATTTACATATATTTGTTTTGCTTTTCCACTTGTTCATCTTACCTTAATATATTGATAAAGGCTTGTATCTGATTAACACTGAATGACAATTCCGAGAGACTGATCACCATCTCACGGCAAACTCGTCGACCTATAGCAATCAATGGTGCGGAAAACATTCTGTAATATTCTACAATTTATATTTTCTCTGCCATTTTGAAGCTCTACGGTGAAATAATGATAGCATAAAGCTGCCATTATAGTTGATTTTATCAATTTATATATTTAGTTGAGGCGCTAAATTACTTAACGTTTATTTGACTTCTTTCTCGGAAATTCTCACGAATTTGATATAAAATAAAACCTATATAATAGATTATTAACGATCAAATACTGTTGCAATGGATCAGTTCCCGGATGATCATTATAAATGTTCGGGCTTAAATTCCGATCTAATATAGATGTGTTTTCATCTAAAAATGTCTATTTACATTTTTTTTCCAAGAAAATCCTTTATGTCTAAGAAAGGCTCCTGAAAAAAATAAGGATCATTTACTTCCCATAACAAATATGACATCATACAAAGAAGTGAATGACTGAGATAATGAAATTAAATGCGAAAAATAATTGCAAAATTTATTTTTTCCTATTTTTAATTTTAACACAATTATACCAATCATGATGGTAAATATAAGATTTCTTCCTAAGCTTATTTTATGACACTTGATGCAATATTGAAATATTTTTGTCGTCCTTTTATAAAAATATACGCATTTTTACCACCCCATTGTTGCCAATTTAAATAGTTTTTATTAGTGTGTTTTTGGTCGGTCTTCTTGTGGTGCTTCTGGGATAAAAAATGAACATTAATATTCACCAGCGATCCCCAGCGACAAAAGTAGTTTTCTCTGCTTGAAAATGAAATTTTATTTATTGTGTGTACAATCGTACCCCGTAAAGTTGTTCGCTTGCTCTTAAAATAAGAAACAGCCGCAAACGTGTGCTTGGAAAACTTTAATTTGAAAACGAACATGTATATGGTGGAGCTAAAGTTTTCAATTTCCATAAAATTTTATGCGCAAACGGCGAAAAAAATCTTTCTTTTGTTCAATAGATTTAGAGTTTTATGAAATGCACACATTTGTAATATACAGGTCGTTTTGCACATGGACAGATAATTTTATTTTTTTTTTTGGGGTTAGGAGGGTTTTTTTGCTATGTTTCATACATAATCCCTAGGTCTTAAATCTGTGGTTGTAATAGCATGATTTTTTTTGTATTTTGCAATGAACTTTTGATCTAAATAAATCATTATTTTATGCAATTGGTTTAAAGAAAATTAGTTCTAAGCTTCCAAAGTCACAGAAATGTCAACTTCTTAATTCTTTAACCAAAAAACTAACAACTATTTTGAACTTGGTTTGATTTAAAAAAAAAATCTAAATTATACCCTTTCCAATGATATGCTACATGCTATAAAAATCATTCAATAAGTTGTTAAACTTGAAGAGATACCAGTTTGCCAGGGTCAGGGTTAAGAAAATACTTTTTATGTTTAATTTATTTACAAAATTTGTTTAAATTCACCACCTCTGCTTCGTTGAAAAAAATTGTATTTCGACAACCCTGTCATTTAGGAAATTAAAAAAAAAATGGCCGGTCCATGTTCAAAATATATTTACGGGCAATAATTTGGGGAATATATTTGCGCTATAAGTTTTCTGTAATCGCGTAAATATGTTTGTATTCGACTTTATTCGTAATTAATTATACTTAAATTTGCTGTCAAGTTTCGCACTTAATATATATAAGCTCATAAGGGTTGTCGGATATTAATGAGTTTTTTTTTATTTGGAATATTTCACATGCAAATTCGTAATGTTAAATGATACTCATTTCTTATTTGTCTTAAAATGAAGTGGAAGCCCCATATTAAATATTGAGAGGGCCCTCTCCCGATGCGTATCCCGCTGTTTTTAATTTTGTTTGATTTTTCATACTTTGCAGCACAAACACGATGTAAAATTGTTTTATTTGTCTATACCCTCGGGTTTGTTCAATTTTGAATTAATGAGGTAATTTTCTGTTCGTCCATTGTGGGCCTCACGGCTGATGGGATCCGACAACTGTGAGTGATTTACATTTTCGCCTGGAATGCGTCGGTGGGATAGCCAAAGCTCATTCTTGGATATATAAAACTAATAAATCGGAATTCTAAGTGATTTTTTTCGACATATTTTCTATAGAGTTTTCGTTAAATTGATTTGTAAATATTCAAAGCGATGTCCGCACGGACATCGCTCGAAGTGGGCATACTATTTTATTGCTATGGGGGTTGAAAACGGGAAAAAAACAACACGGGAAAGTGACAATAAAATTTTAAATCGGACCCAATTCCATTTATTCCCGGCGACAATTGCTCTCCCTGGCTGTATGTTCGCACGAACACCTCGAAAGCCTAATAAAGGTGTGAAATATGCATTTCATTAGAATGCCTCATGTTTTACACCTGTATCGTTAAATTTAATGATGGCCTCGTAATTTTTGCCTTATCTTCGTTTGCATCGCTGAAGCTTTTTACTGCAAAATCTGCAAACTCATATTTTTTATCGGATGCAAACATTGTAGCGGACATCATTCATCCGACATAACATTGTCAATATACAGAGAATGATAATCACGTTAATCGATACACAGAGTTTTGAGCTTTTAGTTGCAAAATAGTAGAACATTCTATTCTGGCACATTGAGATTGGATATCGGATAAAATAGGCCAATAACGCTATTTCTGATTATTTTTTATTCAATTCACCAATTCAATATTCACCAATTCTATAAGAAGTCTTCCAAATTACATTATTACCCAGTACATAGTATCATGCTTAGTTAAAACTAATATACTGCGACCAAAATTTTTTTAGGAGTTTCAATTATCAAACAATGTCAAGAGAGCCCCTTATAACCTATTATGTAAAGTTATGACTACCACTAAAATCGGACACTTCATATGAAAATTATGATTTCACAATTTTATCGGCGATTTGAAATGAAATATGCTTTAAAAAATATCAGAAACAAATCATTTTTAAATTTTCAAAGATAAGAACATCATTATTAATGATAATTCAAGCAGAATCTTCTACATTTTCCGTCCTTTAACTTTTCAAATAAAAAGTAACGGAAAGACTTCACTCAAAAGACTTGCATTCAAGCGGTATACGATTTCTATACTTTATAGTTTAATAAGTTATTAAGTAGAACATTATAATGGAGTCATATTAAATTCATTTTCGGAAAAAAATAAACCTGTTCAACTGGCGAAAAAAAAATTATCATTGCAAGAAAATTATATCGTATAAAGGAAATATATCGATCTAATGATCTAATTTTCTTTTAGCATTAAGAATATTGATTCAAAGGCAACAAAATTTTACAATATATACGTGAATGATACAATCAGGCCGTCGCTGAATTAATTCAAAATAATATACAATATAGACACAATTGTTTGAACTGACATATTTGGGTTGACAAACAATAATTAATCCACTCAGATGATGTGCTCATTATGTCATTTAACTATAGAAACATGAATATCTTGTATGATAGATCCCAGGATATTCTCATTTAATCGTGCTCATATAGGAAGAGCATTAATATACTTTAATACCTAATTTATCTGAGACCACAGAAAACAATCCATATTTTCATTGTGTTTTTTTCGCATTTTCGCATCCTCGATTAAATTCAAGCATGGAAACTTTTTTAATTCCTGCGAATTGTTCGCAATCGGAATATTGTCCTGTTGTCCTGCATAATGAAACGAAATTAATTTTTCATCTTAGAGCAAGCATTTCAATTCGACTTTTATTTTGTTGGATTGAAATGCCTATAATGTAATATTTTGGTCTGCCACCCCTTGTGTGATTTGGGGCCGCAAATCGTACAAGGACACCCCAGAGGTTGAAGCGGTCGTAATTGGATCAAATAAAAAATGAAATATTCCAGAGCAAAGTTTTAATTCAGTTTTTAAAGTTTATATTTGTTGTAAAAATGCTAGATGGGGTTGTAAAATAGTTTTGGAATTTTAGATAAACTTTCATGTGTGGATAAGCACTTTGTAAGAAGTATTTTTAAACTCGATAAAACGCTTAATTGAGCCTAATCACAGCTCAATAGACAATGTGTAAATGTAATTATGTGATTCAATCAGTTCATATTGTCATTTGGCATGAAGCAAACCAATTGAAGTATTTATCTACTTAATCTTACAACATTATTTACTTGTATGATAATCCACCGTGGATAGAGAAGGGCCTATTTTATTGATAATTATGGTTGGAACAAGTATATATTAAATTTTGCATGAATAACCGAAAAAAAATATTCAAAACAATAAGTTCACAAATCTCACTTACAAAGTTATAAAATCATGTTTCCTGAACTGTGTCTCGATAAAAACTCAATGTATACTCCTATTAGTGTATTCATTTTCTTAAAATAATTGTCAAGCGTTAGTAAATATATTTTAAAATAAATGTATATAAATTTGCATCCCTGCACAGGATTGCTTAGTAGCAAGAGGTTTAAATCAACAATACAGTCAGAAGTCGAATAAATTCGCATCCATTATGATCGCCCACTACTTTGTCAAAATATTATATTTGCCACTTCTCTGCGGGACTTTTTTTATGATACTTAAGAGTTTTAAATCGAATGAGCAAGTCTCAGATGCCTTAGTGGAACAAAAACAATATTGGGTCGATCCACGACAAAAATGTTCCCATAAAGGGTTCTTCTTTATTTACGACCGATCGCAACGATTATATATATAATGTACGATCGTTCTCCAAACGAATCAACGGCAGAGATTATGACGGGCGTCGTCCTGGGCGCCAGTTTCTCCATCTGCAAGGAGTAAGTGCAAGTAAATATTTTTGTGCTGGTTCCCAGTAGTAATTTGTCAAAAGACCGCGAGCCCATAATTCGAGAAATAAATTTGTCACAGGGCTGACTTGTTTGTCTCCCGGATTCGTAACACAATTTGTTTTCATAGGAGCGTGTAGAAGACGGAGAATACCTCGACATGATTTTAAAACTTTCCTCCTTCTCTTGTATGTTGACAAAGGTCGACTACTCACCGAGGATTGCTCGTGTGGCATTTGAATATTTATTTTTGAGACCTCATCCCATAAGTTATACGGACAGACGGCGACACATGACTCGGTATATGCGCTCTGTAAACAGAATGCAATCAAACCGCCTCGGGGGATTTATGGCGAGACGTTTTGGGTATCTGTGATTTTAATTTAGTGCAGGAATAAAATCGATGGATGCTCCGGAGATCGATGCCGTTGCCCACCCAAAAGTACTGGAAGATTTACGATAACAATTCAGTATATCAATGAGAAGAATAGGACAGTCACGAGTACTAGCCAATTAACTACATAACCACTACCCAACGAAAACGAATGTAAATAAACTAGAAATTTTATTTTTAATTGGTGTAAAAACACTGTTAAACTTTACACAACACTAACTGTATTCCAACAGGATATTTTTAATAAACATGATATCGTAATTACATAAAGGAAAATTTTAATCTCCAGAGGGATAATTAATATGAATACATACAATTAAAACTTCAAAAAATAATGAGTGATCACACAACGTAAGTTCCATAGTCCAAATAATGGCTTATGACTAGGGAATCCAATTCCGAGCCAAAATTTCGATCCCGGGATCGGGATTTTCAATTCTTTAAGAAATTACATTGATAAATTTGATCAAAAATTACTAATAAATCCATTTGTTTAATATAAAAAATAATTTGAAGGCGAAAAAATGTTATTTATTTAAGAAAAGATAAAATACAATTCAAACACACAAAGTAACATTAAAGCATCAAATGTTTCGTCATTTAGTCTGGATCTGATTTTGATAGCCAGGCAACTTACTGCTAAAAATACATGCTCGGCCTCCACACTTGTTGGAGGTATCGTCATCAGATATTTAAATGCTAGTTCGAGTCGATGATCGCGTGAGCCCCCATTTTCGTATAATACCATCAATGTGACTGATAAAATTCCTTTCTGCTGAGACACGGACTAAAACTCGCAAAATTCCCGATTTCCCGAGAAATTATTTTTTTCCGTCGCTGCAGATGAATATTTATATGCTCTAATACTTTAATGTGATTCGTAATTATATTACGGAGAAATACAAAAATTCTGAACCCCGTATCTATAATATTTCATATCGATATTCCCATTATTAGATTCGAGGCGTAGTAAATACATCACCGATTGAGAAAGGTTAATATAAAAATCTGAAAAACATATGTGTATACATAGATCAGACAGTTACTATCAGTAGTTACGCCACTGTTTCCAAGCGTCCAGATTTCGGCGAGAAAGTATCGATTTAGTAGCCTTCATCGTGCTGGCGAGGTGTACGATTTCTGTTAGATAAAAATTTCAACTACGTTTACGTTTACTAATCCCGGGATTCATGAGCACCTTAAATTGTCCGGGATCTCGAGATTGGGTTCCCTACTTATGACCGATCAGTGCATATGATTTTCGCAATAAATAGCAGCTTTAAGATGATAATGTTAAAATACAGCATGTTGGTAAAACCTAATATCATTAAGAACCACATAATACAAGATTTAGTTTGCTGTTAAATATTAGCTACAATTTTCTAAAGATGCCACATCCGTTATCCTGTTAATCGAAATCCAAGGAATCCCAATTTTGAGGACTTTTTGTGGTAGTTTCCCATTGTCTTTTTATATGACCATATTAGAACGGCGTTATTTAAATAACGATCTCATTTAAAACAAAACTTAATAGTAAGATCCTAGGACCTTACCTGCCATACTAATATTTGGGATGCATCATACCATTATTTCCATTCGATTGGTTAATATTTAAGCGTTCTCACAGATACACAGTAACTTAAAGTAGTTTTTTTTGGGCAGCCCGTGTTTGCAACCATTTGTCAGTTGACACAACGTTATTTTGCATCATGATAACGTCTGTCCACATAAAATGAAATATGTGAATAAATGTGCAGCCTATATTGGGATGTTTTATCAAACACACCCCTATGTACAACGATCATTTATGGGACCTATATTGAGGAACATAAAATCTAATTCACAAGAGTAGTCGAAGACTTTTATTATATTATACTTAGGTTACAACAACCGTCAATCTGATAACTTGAGCAATATTTCGATTAAAATGATAACGATGATTGTATCAAAAACATTATTATTTCTATTATGTTGTTGTATAAAACTATATTTAATATTTCTGATCAAATGCTCACAATCCGCACAATTTCCTGCTATAAATTTTGTGGGAATCCGTTGGATCACAATAAAAAAACCCGTTTCCAAGAGTACTTGGGGGCTCTTTTCTTCGCCGTTCTTGGAATTGCTAATAAGCCGAGGATGCACTTTGTGAAGTTGAAGCATTTTTCATTCAAATTACTCAATAAAATTCGCATGATGAAAGTCGACAATAAAAATCAACGTAACGAGTGCGGCCCGTCGACATCGAGGGCCCCATCTCCGGTTTATAAGGGAATTTATAGCTCCCCTTGTTATAGTGTTGCTATTTGCAATGCTTTCGCTCCTGGCATTAAATTTATGTCCAATAAATAAGAAATGCATGTTGCTCGCCTTATATTACAGTACCGGTAATGAATCTCATCGTAAATCTATCAGTTGGCCACTCGCCCACCGTATTCCTTCTCCATACACTCACCGCACTTTTGATACTTTCTGTTCAACATTCCCAATTACCAAACACGCATAGCTTCTTCCCCGGCCATAAAAGACTGATAGACGCCTCCCCATCCACATTATTATGGGCGACAAGGGTAGCTTTAACCTTCAACCCGCTTTTTACATCTTTGACCCTTTCGATGCCATTAATTTTCCATGCGATGGAAGCAAGCATGTGACACTTTGTCCGAGACCGCACCATTTTCTTCGATACAAAAAATCA
Source organism: Stenopsyche tienmushanensis (assembly GCA_008973525.1). Lineage (NCBI taxonomy): Eukaryota > Metazoa > Arthropoda > Insecta > Trichoptera > Stenopsychidae > Stenopsyche > Stenopsyche tienmushanensis. The sequence goes on from WACJ01000274.1 coordinate 3,616,912, forward strand.
TCTTATATCAACAAAAAAAGGGACCTTTTAATTTCACAATGGAATGTCTGCGTATACGATAAATTCTGGTTTATATTTCAGCGCTTTCAGTGCCGCCATTTGCTTTGTTATATTAACGGAATATGTTAAACTCCCAATTCCTATATTGTATTCCAATATATCAAGCACTCCCAAGCACAATTGTGTGAACTAATTAACACAAGCGAATTTCAACCAATTACTGAAAATCATCTCGAATGTGCTATTAACGAGTCGGTTATAACAATACTGATAAAGCTTCCGCCAGTACATATTATTGTTCAACATTATTCATATAGGGTGCAATGGTATAATAATAAATTGATTCAAATTTTCGTTATTTTCCGAATTCAGCTCGATCCGAACGTGTGATATCTTCAAGATCGTCCCTGTGATATATCAGCAATGTTTCCGAAAACCTTTTGAAGGAAACTCGAACTTAATAAAGGCGCCGGAAAGGGCCATGATATTATTTATCCGCATAATATTGTGTACGTGAATTTCCATATTAATCTTCTGTTTATTATCTTGTGAATGAATTGTGAACAAACTCCACAATATTGGAATATTAATATGAAGACCTATTCATTACTTCAACTTTCGGAATATTTGAATGAAAAGTGGATTTTTACGGATGATAAATGGCGGACAAGCAAATATAGTATCTAATACTATGGAGATTTTCAATTAGCTCACTACTCAAAGGGTTAAAAAATATATTTGAATCGATCAAATAATATGTAATGTATTGATTAAATTCAAAGTGAATCATATATGGAGAGTTTAAATTTCCGTACTCGCTTAGTATGGGTTAAAAATAATCTCGTTTGATTTTACAGGAATTTATGGTCACATCATGTGTGTCATCCAGAAACCGCAGAATTGACAAAATTAAAGGTTGATTCTCTAACTACCATTAGTTTCGGATTCACCGCGACATCTGGACGTCTCTCAAAGTCACAAGGTTCCAGCTGAATTATTTGATGGAACAAGCTTCGGTTGGACTTTTGGCCGTTCCACAGATTTATGGCGACAAATATTATATTAATCCATTGCTTTAATATAATCACTCCATTCGGTTTTCGAATATTCCTTCTGTTAAAAACACATTCTTCTGCTATACCTGTTAATTGGGCGATACATTCCGGAAATATTTCATGCAAAGCGTTCATTTTAATTAATTTGTATCGACGCCGGTTCGGATGGCCGCTCGTAGAACTTGTTTATTTTATTATGCCTATGTCGTTTAAAGTAGGTGTGAAAAGCTTTAACTTATCGAAAATTATTGCTCAAGATTTCTTGCACTAAAAACCCAGACATAATCGTGAAACATCTCCCACGTCCATGGTCTAATCAGAATTAATTTATTTAACGATCGGAGGAAACATTTCCTAGCCTTTAAACGACATTCAGTACAATAATTAAGACCTGGCCGCTATCAGATATAAAATGATTTAATGATCTCCATAAAGTTGATTTAAGCCATTCAATCATTAATAAATTTATTTTTACAGTTATTTTTATTAAATTTATTAGGAGAAGATGACCAAATGTTGGTACAGTAAGCGTGATCATCATCTACTCTTGGGCAAAATTTTTACGTATTAATATAATATTATTATTGACACTTTGTGGATTTTTTGGACTGAAACGCATAATCAATTATATGTTTTTTTTAAACTCTAATGTTAAATAAAGTGTGTAAAATAGGGGCGTAGGAGATAAATATTTAAACCACAAAAGTTGACATTCCTACTAATAGATGGCTATGTAAAACACTATATCGGAGCACGAATTATATTATTGCAATTTTTGAATTTTTCTTTTAACATCCAAAGTCAAAGTCATCCAAAAATAATTATCATGTTCCAGGAACAATCTGTATTTTGTCTGTGAAAATCTTCTGTGTTTGTTAAAGTTTCATCAACGAATATATTTTCGCATATTGGTCCAAATTGATTTAATCGTAGTGCGTTGCTCTCGCACGATTTCCAAGAAGGTAATCACGCTCATTGGTTATATTGAATGTTCGTTACCCAAAAAGGATCTAGATTCGTTCAATTAATACGAACAAGGCTCTCGTCCTGGCCTTTGGCCATTGTCTAATGATACTCGCCACGTTGCGTGAATTTCTGCGTTTATAACTTGCGGAAGAGCTGTATATTGCTGCAAGCGTGATTTATCAGCTGCTATCTTCCACCCGTTGAAATGTCTTACTAATCCCTAATAAATTATTGCACTCTCACCGTGCAATGAAATATCCACAAGTGTGTAAAACACACCTTTTCCTTGGCTCATTAATCTGCTTGTAACTGTGGCTCGCGGCGTATCGCGCCGGGATCTCGTTTATCCCTTGTCCAGCGAATGAGAATGACTTTACAAACGCAAATGCATCGAAGCATTAGCGGAATTGGGGTTGCAAGTCAAATTTAAATTAACCCCAATTACTTTCATTTAAAAAAAGATCTTGATATTAATATATCAACATTGGACGTGCAATCGGATGATATCACAATGTTACAACGAGATCGCTGATGAAGATTTCGTTGAAGTCATTCAAGCTTTATGATTTGTATAAGATGTGGCTATTAAAAAACGAGTCTGAATTTAAATGGAATGAATTGCATTACTTAGATCGATTGATGGAAGTCTATGATTTCAGACAAAGGTTGAATGTTTACATCGTGTCATGTTATTAGTTTATTGTCGAGCATTGGATTAATTTATATTTCAAAACGAAATTGACCACCATTGTTTCCATCATTTTAGACGGATCTTTTTATTTAATCATGAGACGAAATGACTATCAATGCTGAGGAAAACTTGGTGAAAAGTATAAATTTGAAGTAGTTCTGATTGTTTAAAAGCTTTTTTTTTAAAGAGCTGTTTCCAGACATAGGAATAGTGGAAACAAAAGGTTCACTAAATTAAGGTTTTATGAAACTACCCAAATATTTTACGAAAGATAATCTATGCAAATACTATCAGTCTCATTATTTAATAGCCACAATTGAGTAAATTTAATAATATTTTTTAAGGTTATAAAGATTCAAAAAAATCATAAGATCATATTTTATATAAACATTTATTTTTTATTAAGTCTCGCCATCTGAATGAGTTTTTTTATCACAAATATCATGTTCGGAAAATAACCAAAAGATGTTTTTGTGGTTTTATTTAATAAAATAGATACAAATACATATTTGAAAATTTACTTCCCTGATGACAGCGCAAAACGGCAAGCCGAAATCAGATATGTTTGTGTCGGCCACCGGTGGCTGACACAGCGCAATTGGGATGAATCAGTGTTAGACACCATTATTTGTGTAATTATTATATTTTAACTATGAAATATGTAGTTTTTCTATTAAAATTCAAGTTTGACAAAATATTAATGAGCTGTTTTTTAAATGACATATTGAATAGCTAGGATCATAAAATCATCATTTTTTTGATAACTCAATTGAAATATTAATTTTGATAAATATAAGATCATACTTTAATGCAGAAAGAGATGCCGCAAGCTTAAAGGGCTTAACATTTCAAACATCGATATTGATATAACTTTTTGATAGCGTCTAGTTGATTGCATTGTTTATAAATTTTCCAAAATTTAATTTAAGGATTTAATCATTGAATATTAGTATTTCAGTTTCTGTATTATGAGCTGTAAAATTGCAAGTGAACAAGCCATTAATTTCAAATTTTCTTTCGTTAAGCTCATGTCTAACTCTCATTTCGCCACATAAATGCTACTCAAACGCTACACACTGCACAATATCTCACTTTTTATGGCCTCGAAATTGAAGAGTAATGCTTGACAAATATGGGGTATTTATTTAACAGCCCCAGTAAAACCCCTATCTACTTTGATGTGCTCTAGAGATAGGTTATTGTTGGGGCCTACGGTTTTATTTACGGCGAATAGTGGCGGTGGTAATTTTATTTGCCATTTGGAAGAATGTCTCTTTTTTAAGTAAAATATTTACATTGCGAAAACTTTGTTCTCCTTTGCGAGGGGGTACTTATTAATATTTATCGATGTGGCCGCCGGTAAAGATCTGGTAAACGCAAGAACTCCCAAAGAATTCGGTCGGGTGATTGATGGCAAACATTGTTTTTAAATAACCTAACAGCGGGTGATCGACGAACAGATCGACCCATCTTTCGAGTGATTTGTACAACTGTGTGTAAATCGTTTCTTTTTTATATCACCCATAAAGTTTGATGGCATCCATAATTATGCGATACACCCACGAGGATCACCAAACGGGCGTCACCGCTTTAATTCCTTCTAAACTCTTGTTTTATTACGGTCAAACGACAGAGAGTACATACTTTTTGATTGATCAACTATATTATCGAATGATAGATACAGATTGATTTTTATAAAACAGAAAGGCTATTGTAATACAATTTGGAAATCCGACGGTGCTATGTCGCATCGTCCTTTTAACGTGATTTTTTCTGGAAAGCAATATGGTGGCTGTGGCATAAAATTTGCATAGGTATCACCCAGTGAGCAAAGGTAGCATTTGGTATCATTGCGATGCATCCAAGACGGTGTCAGGTTGTATAAACGGAATACAACCGGCAAGGATTCTAACCGTGGCATTTTAATGTAAAGGAATCCTGCCACTTTGACTATGGAGGAAGCACATGTCACTCAAAGCTTTATCCCACTATACTCACAAAGCTCATCATACCATTCTCACAAAGGCTCTGACGGCCACAGTTTGTTCAGTAAATGAGCAATTAACCACAGCCAAGTTGTTTAAGGCTTAACTTATTACCGTTTTGCTTTTCTCTTTCAAATAAACCAGGAGACATCATATACACATGTTCGCTCCTCACGTTTGATCCTATGACTAGTCAACACAAAAATTCACGTGCAGAAATGATTACCGACAAAGACTGCTTTAACTGTCGTACTCACCACTCTTAAAAAGCACAATTTGCATGAATGAATTTCAAGAAAGAACATTGGATATTACGCTTAATTTTCTCAAAAGCACTACAAATTTAGTCGAGATTTGTTATAATATTTCGTTTTACAGCGTTTTTATTACAGCGTAACAAGATAACGCAATTACATTGACATTACACGGCAAAAGGTGTTATAAATGCTCTCAAAAGAGTATGAGATTACTTAATTTCAAGCTAAATAGTTTGCAAACCCCCCATCATATACATAAGATTTATAACTTAACAACCCAACCATATAATGATCAACGTTCAATGCTTTAAACATTTCAAATATGAAAACGATCACGGTGCGAATTTTACTCAAAAATATAGAATTTCATGCTCCGATGTTTTTATGAGTGGACATAAAAAAATCATTTTTACAAAAACGAACTTTCGTACGGAAAAGTAGGTCAAACAGAAATCTGCTCTAATATTTTGGCGCAGTAAAATTCTTTTAATTCCAAGATAAATTTTCGTATTGCTGTGAATTTGAAAATCAAAAAAGTTAAATCTCGTAATTCGATTTCAATGCAATTAAAAGGCGTGTTTACGCGATAATTGAATAATTCGCGCAAAAAGATTAGCCATTCAAACAAATATAAGAGTATGCATGTCATAGCAACTCGGCAGCAAATCCGTTTAAATCCTGCGATCATAAATTGTATCTCAACAGCTATGGAATTTTAATGATATTATGCCTTGTTAATCAATATATAATACATACACTCATCAGTTCATTAGAATTTAAATTATTTATATACGCCTGGGTCTCGTATACTACTGTCATTATACAACACGGTTTTGATATAGCACGGTTAATGAATTGTTAAAAATAGCATTTTAGATAAACTTGATAATTTTTACCCCAAAAAAATTATTTATTTACTCGAAAACCTTAAAACTTTAGCTTGGTTGACTTGATAATATTATAGTGACAAACATCCTAAAATTTCAGTCAGATCGATCAACAACTTTTAAGCTACAACTGGCGAAAATTTTGAAAATGCAGTTTCCAGATGATCTCGTTTAAAATTTCAATGCGATAAAACTATCAATTTTACTGACTTACCGATCAACCAATGATTCCAGATGCATATAATAGATCTTCAGCTTTCTCAAAAAGTTGATTATCTTCGACTAACTGTTGTTTTCGGGCTATACGAGCTGTTTTTGTCTCAGAAAGACTCTTATGGTTCTACCTCGCTATCAGCGTTTCATCGGTATTTTCAGCAAAGACTTTACAGTAGGTGCCAATAATTATATTTAATGTATTTATAATCTTCAAAATGTTTTTTCTACCATAACTTGGGTCACCTATTTAGAAATCATATTGCTAATAAAATTGAAAAATTGTATGAATTTCCTTGATACGATTTCTAAAAAAAAAATGATATCTAATAATGTTTTAATTTACATGTATATTGATATTTTACATGAATTAAAGTATCCGGATTAATTGTTGTGATTATCATAATTTATGAATACAATCTGAAAAAATCGATAAACTTCTTGTAAACGAATTAAATATAGCGAAATTTTAAACATCCATTATACTCTATACGAGGAATTAATCCCACTGGGCAATATTACGCTAGTCGCTAGCTTTGTCAGGTTAAAACGTGGATTTTAACGACGCCCATAATAATCCATCGATGTCAATTACACCACCTAGGCAATTTCGATATGCTTAAACTGCCAGTGTTTCAGTGAAATTTTATTGGACCGCAGGTGGATATTGTTCTCATAATTAGCCTCCATAACAGTTTAGTCCCTGCAATATGTAATTTAAGAAAGCATATCGCCACACCATGAATTAAATTTATTAAAACGTGCTGTTCCAGTATACGCCCAATTTGCTGCCGTCACTTGCATACCTCGCAGCTACTACAATGCCCAGTGGACACCAAATAGCGTGCCCTGTATAATATACCATTACCTCTTTTCCTCGTTAAGGTTTCATCATATTTCTTCATTTTATGGTTAATTAATTTTATGAACCCCCTTTCCGCAAACAATTCTTGCGAAAGAAACACCGGAACACACTCGGAACTGTGTTCCCGCAAAACAAAGTGCGATGAGGTCGGATTGTACAAAGGTTGATTTTGCGAATTTGTATCGTGTTCGTTGTGCTTAATTGCAGTTGTCTGGAGTTTGAGAGGTGCAGGGAATTCCTCGATGACTCAATTAAGATATACGAGACACAAAGTCGACAACAATCCAGCCATTTAAATTTTCCTTGGGATAATAAAGGGTTTGTCTCAAAATTTGGATCATTTACTATCCGATTGTTTCTCTTTATGTACATATTTCATTTGAATTTTGAAAAGCCATCAACGATTATTGAAATATATTGGTAGCACTATTGATGATGTAATACCAAAATTGACCACTCTCTGATAAATAAGTTGCATATGCATACACAGCATAAACAATTAGCATCCTCTTGTGGTAATGCTACCGCATTCGTTAAATAGTTGACAAAGTATATTTGAGACTCATGTATGTTGGGAATTCGTAAAGTTCACTAAGAACAAATTTATGTGAGTTCACAGACATGGTATCATTTATTATTATATAATGGTTGCTGAAGTCAGCGATAGAGCTGTTTAATGTTCGCATTTATGCACATCATGAGGATGTTTTGGATTTAATTTGTGGTATAACTGATCTAAATCATTATCCCAAATTAATCGTCTCAGTATTTATTTTTCCCAGAAGCCCAGGAAATCAGGTCAGGTCTGGATCAAATCTATTGGCACAGTCATTTTTATTCCAAATGAACACCATGCTATGAGATTGGTTCAGAACCGTGTCAGGATTATCTATCGCGATTTATATCTTCCGCTCGTTTTACTTTACAACAATCCCTCGATTAACGCGATTAATTGGTTACGCAAAAGCGTCACAGTGTGTAAAACCATTCAATCAATGTAAATTTCGTACAAGTACTATCAAAGTTTCAATCGATAAATTTATCATCATATATAAAATGATGCTTTTTGACCTTACCTAGGTCACTATCTCAATTATTGTACAGAAGCACGACAAATTAAGCATGATTTGAACAATCATTATATCGTGAAGTCTTAAAATGACCCATTTAATCGGGATGGGAAGTTTAGGACATTTTTGGGAATTTATCTCTCTATTTATAGTTTTCAAAATGCTATAATAAAAAATGTCTATAATTTTAATAATATAAGTATTTAAAAAAAAATCACAATAAATCTCACTAAGTAAATATATGCGTTATCGGATAGGCGATCCTCATAGAAGACTTTTCTAGGGAAAAGCTTTTTCATGTAGTGGTTTCGCATTACCTTCTATATGTGTCCTAATTAGGATAAGGTTATTTAAATAGGATTTTTTACGAATATATAAGAGAGGTTCTATAAGTGAGTAGAAAAATTATCTTTATTTTTAAATGATATAATTATATAATATATTTAAAGAGCTTCTCAAGTTAAAAACGTTTTAATTATATTCATACAAAATATTGAATTTTTCCTCCTTCAGTTCCTTATGAGAACATGTTCAGATTTAAGTATAAAATATGTTATGAAGTTGCATAAAATATTAGCCCAGGATTCAACCCACTATATGAATAGTTTAGAGAAATTCTTATAATGCATATATTGCTGTCGATCACGAATATGACATTTATATCAACGGATTTATGGTAAATTTTCGCGCCTTTTTCTTTTACGCTCTTACAATTATAAATCAACTGAAACACGTCAATATTTTGAAATGCAATAAATGTTTTATATATAAAGATCTTTTATAAGACTGTTTAATATTTTTTTGCACAGTATTCAAACATTTTGACCATTGATTCTTCGTCCGTTGAAGAACTCTGCGTTCCTAAATTTTTACGGTTTCCAAAGTCGGGCTCTTCGGGTACATAAATTCACTTCCTTAATATTTCCGCTACATCGGCGTTTCCCTCGGGTCCAAATAACACCATGACTTCTTGCCCACAAAGCAGAGTTTATGAGAAACAGTGCCAAGTTTGCGTCGGAAAATATTGCCCATTTTCACAATCATTACTCCTTACACACATAAGCAGAGTGTAAGGCTAGTTCCTCGACTCATTTGCAAATATGTACACGCGATCCGAATAGCCTAACCCAGTAATAAACATGGAATAATTCATAAGGATATTAATGTGCTTACGTGGAAACTTACGGAATTTATGATGTTTGGAAGCGAATAATTGAATCGTAACGAATGGCGTCCATTTACAGTGGCATCATTGCATTTTATCGTTTTTCTAATACAAATTCGACACGTTTTAAACGACGATGCTAAAACGCATCACTCCCGCAATATTAATCTAATTTTGCATGACAATAACTTGAGATGTAAAATCCGAAGTACCTCCATAAATATTTTTGGGACTCCGTATTCTAGATGACTCGTATCTCTTTAATATATGCGCAAAATAAAAATATCCAAAGAGCGCTTTTATTATTTTTATATGGGGTGGATTGAAGAGATTGACCCCGGGTATAATATAAAAGATTTTATTCGAAATTGTCTCGTAAAAAAATGGTAGTGACGCTTCTACGAAATAACTGTCATTTTTTATGCGCTATGGGCATATCCATGACAAATATACGATAATTTACATGCGTACATGTTTGTTCTTGGCGTTGAACGCGCCGACGAAATCGTGTCAAGATTGCGTGTATGCATGAGAAAAAAAATTAATTACAGACGAGACGTCAGCCTCCTTCAGTGTTGTATGATAATTAAGAAGGAGAGGGTTGGACCACCGCTGAGCCAACAATAAACAACGGTCATAACAGGCCATTAGTTAAGGATTTACCTGTGACCAAAGGATATAAAACACAATGGCGATGTCGTAACTCGGGTGGTGCCCGAATAAAGCAAAGAAAGAGGGTAAGAGCTTCATTAGGCGCAAATGGCATCCTTAAAAATTACAAGCATATAAAATGTTAAGGGATAAAGTAACCCACTCGTCGCTAATGGTGCCCAGCTTAATATGACTTGTTGATGTAATACAAAACTTTAATTTTTTTAATGGACCTACTTAATTTTAATAAATCTGACAATTATTATAATGATCTTAATAAGCGAACAATTGGTAATATGAAGATGGATGCAAGTCGAGGCTACACCTTATCAATCATCATGTCATACTATTTTTAAGATGCAGATGTGCTCCATAGAAGACATTCACATAGGTATTGACCAATATATTAGTCAAGCGACGCCAATTTCGACTGGTTCGAAATCTAATGTAAAATTGTGTTTTATTTACACTATTTAAAAATTTCCCAAAAATGCGCACGAACTTTTGGACTATTCTGATATATCTCTGATAATTACTCTATTAATTTTTGCTCCTGATGTATCTTATTCGTGATTCAAATGATCATCTGTGATTTATTTATATTGCATCTTAAACTCGGATACAATTAAATAAATCCTGCAATTCACCAACTTATTGTTGATAATTGATATGATGATTGCCAATTGTCCGAGTTTCATTTTGACATCGTGCTGCCCAATATGAATTTATTCATTTTTTTAAATGTTATGATTTTTTTGCTATGGTTATTGACTAATTGATGAAAGTCTTTTAAAAGCATAGTCGCGTAATTGAAGTGCTTATGTATGTCTGAGCTGCCCGGAATCACCAGTATTCGTTCTCATATTGTTAATTATACTTTCCGCCTCCTCCACAAAAGATTTTTTGTGGTTATATAGTTGTTTGTTTAATTTTCCTCCGTAAAATCAGGCTCATTAGCTTCGTATTTATGAACAAAGCGAAGTCCTCTGCGTTTGCCAGATGGTGTATCTCAATGCGGTTCCTCCAAGAAACACTTTGTACACGGCGCTATTAATAAATATTTTTTTTAATATTTGAGAAGCGATTTCATTTCTGATTGTAAAAATCTCTTTAGTTGGTTGATATATGATTTATGGCGCCGTTATATGATGGTCTGAAATTGCCAATGTGGTGGTGCAGAGGAATAAAGCTTGAAATACAATCGATTGCCTTGTCTCGTGTTAAGTCAATCGTACGAAGAAAATCCAATCAATTCATCTGCAGAGCGCGTACTGCGTCCTTCTCCAGCCTGAAGAGCAATCCGGATCTAAGCCCTCGGTACAAAAGTAAATTCTTTTATCGTTGCGACAAAGGGCTTTTAAAAGGATTTTCTTTAAACCTCCCACCACACCCTCTTGTGAACCCCATTCTTGGTTGATCTCATGTCTATCTATTCACCCCTTCCAGAGCAGATTCTCAATCTCCCTGTCACGATTCTCCACCGCTTCCGCGATAGCGCAAAATAAAATGTTTTGAAATAAGCATTTTTCATCAGCCATTCATTTGGAGTTTTCACATTATATTTTCCTTCGGAACTTCCATCGCACTGAATAAACCTCCTTAATGAAATCCCCGATCTGAATCGAACTTAGTTTCTTTTAAGTTTATTCGCCTAATCCAATCGCCATCCAAACAATTCGATGGATTAAATATTTCATCCGAGCGTCCATTAAATTCTAACGACCCCCGTCTGATGCTAATTGATCAACGATGATCATAAAAATATTTTTTACAAGGCAAAATGAGTTTTAATCGCAATAAATCGTCGATATGACGCTTATGAATTTCAACAAACTCTACGCATTTGAATCATAAATTCAACCCGCGGGTGGTTATACTAACGACTTTTTAATGGTATTGCAAAAATAATATCAGAGTAAATATATCACTCGAAACAGTTTTCGATTTGCATTTATTACCCTCTTATACATTTAACACCTTCACTGACCTTTTTTTCGTATTTCCGAGAATCTATTTGAATACTAAATAAAACTCCTCTATGTATATTGCATTATTTGCAATCCAAATGGAATGGTCTCCCGGTGATTTCGCATAAAGATCGGACCGAATTTGCATAGCAAACGGCCCTCAGCATTTAGGTCAATTAAGATCTTATCCTTTATTTTTATCGTCAAGATTTTAGCGTTTATTTATGTGATACCTGATTGAATGGCAGTTAAAAGTAAGAATATATACGTCCCTTTCAACTAATCAAATTGGGCAAAAGGTCAATTACATCTTCTGTGATTGAATCACAGGAAGAAACTCTTTCCATTGAAATTGAATGTAAATATATAAATTATAAATATATCTAATATTGTATTTAATATTTTAAAAAAATGTTTTAAAAGGCATTAATTCTATTGGGACGTAATATATTTAAATTTCTATAAGCCATGTGAGTAAAACATGAAACATTTTCAATGTAATTCAAATATTATTTGATGGTTACATTGTGTGAATCGGAAGTCAGTTAGCCTTTTATCTATCATACGATGTTTAGTATACCAATAAAACTATATTGTTTGAAGCACTATTATTATATATCTTAATATACAATAATGATTGATTCGAATCATTTATTTTTTTTAAATTTGAGTTCCCGGACAGTGAGTAATTGGTTCTTTGCTGAAGACGTGCCCTATTCCGTGGCGCGCACGGTTTCCCGATCTGACACCACTGGATTTCTCTGTCTGGTGACGTGCCCTATTCCACAAAACTAAAACTAAGTAGAAGTAGAGAATTTAGAAGTTGATATATCTCATTCGTTTGCACATTTTTTGAGAATTTAAAGTATTTTTTCAAAATGATGAGGAAAAAATCTATTCCGCTAACCCTGACACTTAGAACATAGAGTCTATGTGTAAAACGTAGCAAAAGATCCTTCTAACCCCCAAAAAAATTATGTCGATCCATTTGCAAAACACCCTATGTATTTTTGAAAATTTAAGAACGATTAATGTTTGAATCCACTTCGTTAATATTTTTTTCTTGAATTATTTCAGAGATTTTATTTCCTTAGAGTATTTTCTTTCCTTCAAAGTCAATATATTTTTCTCGCTTGAAGTTTTCATTAAAGAGTTTGGTTGAATTATGTAAAATGCTGGAAGATGTTTCCCAAATTATTTATATGTTCCTCATACAAAAATGTGCTCTTTTATATTAATAATATTTACCGAGATGATAATCTTGCTCGTGTTGGGCCTTCAAAGCGTCTCTTGATAAAATAATGAATGCGTATCTCAATTGTGAACAGCCTGAAAAGGACTAGCTGGGAAATTCCGAGAAGTCCTCACAATGTCGACATGAGCTAATATACATTTTCACAGCTACTTCTTGAAGAGATGAGTTAACCGCCACTCGAGCGATACTAAAATAAGTAAAGGAATAATAATAACTTGACAATATAATAATAATGGCAAGGCACGCAAGAAGAAGTGACTAACACGCGCCTTGGGTATTTATTTCAATCCTGGCATAAGGAGAGTTTTGTCGCCGCCGGTTAAGAGAATAAACTTTCCCTATGCGCTTCAAAGACCGACTCGCAATTATTCCTAGCCTTTCGCGTTCCTTTTAAAGTGACATTCCTTCCGGGAAAAGAGCTCCCCTTCCTTGTTTAAACGTTTTGATAATAATCGCTCTTTCTCCGAGCCAACTTCGGGGATTCCACCTAGAGCGATTCCAATTTTTGTCAACACATGCACTCTATAGGCTCAATCCTTGCAAATGATAGGGGGGTCATTATCTTCCTGAATAAAGGATAACGATCACGTGCTCCATTCTTTTGAGCTCAGAATACAGTTCCAATGCTTCCTAAATGAGCGATATTATTTTGGCAGCCTTATTTATTTCCAAAACATCGATGCCGAATAAAACAAGTGCGCCGAAGATAAACGGCTTTAAATATATAATTCATGGTGTTCCAAATCTCTTTGAAAGTTGGCGCTCGACCAAATCCATGTGCAATGTTAAATGCGTTTTTTAAAAATCGGGCAGATGCTTTCCGCCTAAAGTTAAACCGAAACTTTCCTATTCGTTCTTTATTACTTAGCGTCGGCTACAGTTCTCAATGAAGACTTTCTGTGAATGTAAATGACAAATTCAAACGATTATATAATGTACTGAAAATATCACATTCATGTCCCCAATATATAGATATTAGATCTCCGACATTAACTAATTAACACTCAACCAGCGGGCCACCCGGATGAACGTAGCGAAGAACTCTTCACGATACTTTTTGTATACAAAGATTCAATCACCTTATTTTTTTACAATGATTGCTTTTACTTTTAAGCACAATCATTCACGCCAATGTATTAGACAACATGTATAACGAAAATGATGATTGACGCTTCGCCATACATGTCCATGACGTTCCGATCAAACTTTTATAACATCACATATTAATCAAAATTTCTTGGATAAATATAATTTAGAATGTTGATATGACACTTAAAGGAAAAAAATCATTAAATTAATATGGTTTGAATTTAATCGATATTATAAAGACATGACAAGAGATCTGTAAATTAATATTTTATAAATTTTTTATGCTACAATTTTAGCCACGTCTATCGAAACCCTAACCATCTTGTATTGAAAGTAGTCGAGATTTATATAACAATAATTAATGTAAGCTACTTGTAGACAAAAAATCAGCTTTATACGTTTGAATTTAATGTCGGTATATACATTTATTCAGATTTATAAAAATATTAATGTCTGCAATGCTGAAAGCTTGGTAGACCGTAATTTTCCTGATTTACACTGTATAAACACTGACTGAAACAAAAAATAGCTTTGTAGAAATGAGTGCAAAATTTTGGTTGCTGCCTTCGGTACAATAACTGATATAATAGATCTGTATTGATGTATTTTTTTTTTAAATTAATATGTAAAGAACCAATTAAAAAATATAAAAATTTAAACGAAAAGCGAACGAAGAATAAATTTGTGATAATGTTTATACATGAAATTGATATCCTTGGGCATATTATGAATATATTTAAATTATGAATTAAATTTGATCTAATAATCAAGGTTTGATGTTAATTCATTTAAAACCTTTATATGAATTTGTAATCATGAAGAATTTCTTAAATAGGGTCGTATTAATATTGGGAGGTAGTAAAGAGTAGGGGTAGTAATTTTTGTATGTTTTTTATGGGGTAAATCGCATAGGGAAAGTATTGATTGTATTCAAGTATTTCGATCGATTGATGGTATAAGATGGATCATTCATGATCTGGATAGTTGGAGGTACATCGTTAGTCATATGTGTATATTTTACATATTTATAATTGTAGATCTATGATCTATTTAAGTTAAAAAAACTTCATTAGCGTGAATAAAAATCTTATTCTTGTAAGTATTTTATATTACACGCTTCAAAGTGCAAAGTGAAAAGTCGTCGCAGAAATAAGATTAATTCTGTCCAAGAGCTTTTTACTTGTTCAGGGGCGAAGAAACGATTCCTAACGTCCTCTTTAAGGCTTTTAACTTAAAGATTGTTTGATTAGTAAACATGGGAAGAAAAAACTCTGTTTTTTCTTTAATCGCTCTCAAGATTGACAAACGAAGTGTTTTCTTGTTGTCGTTTCGCTCCCGCTCTTTTACACCCCCCAGCCACAGCGTTTGTGTGTGCATCCGTCGCAAAGTCCGAAGTAATATTGCGTTCCATAAGCAGTGGAAATCTCGGTTAATTCCGGATGGCGGGGAGACTTTAAAAAGCTTCGGCTACTTTTAAATTCTCCCGTTTTAAGTGGATTAAGTCGCTCTTCGCCCGGGAACTTTAGGCAACACGGGGGGGCGGAAAAACCCGGGGGCGTAACGGTTGTACCTCTGCCAAATGAACGCCGGGCCTATGTAGAGTCGGGGTACATGCCCAAACAAAATTTGCAATGTAAATTGTTTTTTATTCAAATGTGATTGTATATAAATACAAAAATCGTGTTCCGCCGCACGGGCGTGTTTCGTGGGCCCCCAGTTGTTGAAATGTTGCACGCGAGCTTTCAACTTGGGCTGTTTTCGCATTTTGTTATTATTTTCGGTGTATGATTCCGAAAATGAAATCCGAGCGAAACCGATCCGATGAAGGTTAACAGCCACGTTGACTTGGGGACATCCGCCACCCCCCCAACGGGGAGTCGTAGGTTTTCTTAATCACATTTTGTTGATCGCGCCGTAGCTTTAAGTCGAAGTTTTTTTAGCGTTCAGCTTATACATAATTTATAGCATTAAAAAGGATTAATTTATGTCAATATTAAGAGAAAATAAACAATGAGGCCAACGGGGAAAATCGTTTGAAAATATCTTCTGGACAAATATTGAAATACTTAAATTCATATTTGCATTGTAAAATATTGTAAAAATAAAAACTTAATGCTAATATTATTTTTGTTTATAAAATATAACAACTAAAATTATTGCCTGAAATATATGGATCAAAAGCATACAGATTTTAATTATTATTTAATAATATTTAGAATAGATTTTGAGTATTTGCAATATCGTTTTAGCATTTAATTAACACTTTTGACGCCTTAGAAATTAAAATATAAATAATTTATTTACTCTAAATAGATTAATCAATTGTTGGTAGCTTAGATCCTGGATATTAATACAAAGGTTTTTTAAATATTAATATGTATAAAGGTTCGGACTCAAATCCTGATTGTGGATAAAATTTTCACCGTATCAACAAATTTGGGCGATCGGAAACATTAATATTTCTGATCGATCGTCTCGATCCAGGTTTACCCTGATTTCCTGGATTTAAAAAAATAAATACTGAGGCGATTAATAAAGTCATGCAAGAACGCCCATGAATCAGTGATTGAATTTGCAACAATAACTAAATTATCTTTATATATAATGATAATTTCGCTACTCATTCATAGATTCTCTCCTTTCCTACCTTTCCAAACAATTCTATCCTTATTTTACTACGTGTGGAAGGCAAATAGGGAAACCATCACATTAAGTCCTTTTCTTAGTAAGATTTCCTACGAAATGTATCTTTGATTAATTGGCAATAATATATCATTAAATGATTTAAAATAATGAAGAATTGTTGTGGAAAAATTATGCGGCAAAAATAATTTTATCGTCTTTATAACAAATTATCTTGGTTTTTCCCTGTCTGTCAAATATTTTCCGGTTGCGGAACGACAATAAAATTTTCCGTTAAACGTTCCAAATATTCGCGTTTTTAACTCATCCCCATCCCCTAAACACAACAAGATTTTAATATAATATGTTTATATTTAATCTCCGACGTTGCGTTATTAACATTTTTTGCGTTCAGTTAGCTGTATAATTTTGAAGAAAGTGATCGAAAGTCTAATATGAATTGACAGCGTCGCCTTGGAACCTCTTTCTTCAAGTTTTCAGAAGGGTCTGTCACTTTTAATAACGTCATGTAACGTCTATATCTTTGGCCTCAAATTCATTTCCGTGTTTGCGTAAAATATTTGCGTATATTATAATTAATTTCATAATAATAAACTATGATTAAGGCGGCGATATTACTCCATAGCGTAATAGTCGTCATTTTTGTGGAAAAAATAATTTTATGCTTTGTTATATTAATATATTATAATAGATTTGTTAATTTTGTAGTTTAGCTCGTTCTGGGTTATCTTCGGATGTATTCTTAAATACATTTTCGACGTAATTTAACACAGCCATATAAATATGGATGTATCCCTTAGATTATGATCTAGGTCTTATTTTAAATATCGTATGAAATTTGTAGATCCAGCATTTAAGGGTGTATAAAATAATGCAGGCTATGTCAAAGCAATCTTTTGAGTTACAATTTATCTCTGTAAATGAAGTCCTCTTTTGCTCCGTTTAATAATTTCTGCATTCTCTTATTCTCCATATTTCTCAATCCTGTATTATCGTCCCCTTTTTCCCGTGACTCATAAATTTGTAAGGAAACGCTCCTCACATTTCTTCGGTTCGATCCTCCCCGTTTATTCATTCATAGCACGCAGCACTTTTTTTTCTCCGAAAGCGAGAAATTGTTTAATGCCGTTTTAAGTCACTAAAAATGGAAAAATATTATATTTTCACCCCTACGCGTCTTAGTGTCCCGATTATTTATATATTTATAAACTCAAAAAAATTTTGCAATCCCCTAATTATATCATAAATTCATGTTAATTTCAAAGAAAATCGGCGTACAAATATAAATAATGATAATGTTATCATTGATTTGTATATGACGATAAATGTAAATAGATTTAGATATAGTGGCGCCATCTATTGGCGTATTCAAAAACTATCATCGTATAATTTTTTAAATTTGATTAAATATGATAGTTTGCTATTTGAAATATGCAAATAATATTGATTATTTTTTTTATTGTTTTAGCTGTTAAACTATAATTTTTACCCTTCAAATGCAACTCCAATAACTTGGAAGATAGGAAGTATTCTATTCATCGTTAACTAGAAGCAAGCTTATTTACAATTCAATTTTTACTGTTTCAACAGCTTTTCAAGGAATTTATTTAAATGAAAGAACCTAATCAAAATTATTCACAGTTATGCATTGGAGTATGAAATCATTGAGATTGTCTATTGACTTTTAAAATTCTATTTACATTTTGAAATACGGAGAAATTTCGAGACATCAGTAGTAATAATACATCCAATATCGTCTATCGATCATTAAATTTTGTAGATCATCACCTACTTATAATTGTATTTAATAAATCTTAATTAATCCAAATTTAACCATATTTTGATAATAATGAGATATCAAATAAACGGAATCTATGCGGAATAAATCTATGCAAGTGTCTATAATAAAATTTTATTTTAAGCGCGTTCCTATGGACACACATTTGATATATAGTCGTACGAAAGCTTTTAGATATCATCGTATTATTAATGTATTTTATTGTTTATGATCACATAAAAAAATTCGCAGATGTTTGTCGATAAATAATAGCATTCCCACTGCAAGGAAGATAGAAAAATTGAATTTGAATGAACAACTTGTTCAGCGACTCAATGCATCATCTCTCGGAAATAATCGATGTCAATTCCATCCGGATTTTTTTTTATTCGACAAACTTAGCGCATTATCCCGCCACGGAATGATGCTAAATGCTGAAAATATGCCGGGAAAACTTCGCAATTTTCCTCGACTCTGCGACATTACTCATTTTTATGTTGCAAAGTATCGATCATTTTACATTAAATTCTTTTTCTAGTCGCATTATTCCCCAAGACGTATCGATATGGCGTATCATAAAATGTTATTGCCGTTTTTATTCACTTTCTAGCGTTATTCCTTTTAAGGGTCTTTAAAAGAAATAAATTATGCATATAAAAACATAAATTTCGCCCGGTACAAATATAGACCTTACGGAGGAGTCTACATTTTATATTTTATTCTCATATAAACCCACGCTTCATTGTTTCTTTGCTATACATTCTTCATTGCTACGATTTGGATCTAATTTTGATTGCAAATTCAAGTTGAAATTGCTTATTATTGTCGCTATTCATAATCTTGTATAAATTCATTATTGCTTCTAGAGTTTATTTGAACATCTGCCTGGATGTTTGTTTTTGGGAAAATAAACGATACTTACGGATGTTTGCAGTCGTACAGATTAAAGTTCACTCCGAGATGAAAGTGATGATGGAAACGACGGGAGTTTTGTTTGATTTTTGAAAACTCGTTTCCGAAAAGTTACTCGGTCGGAAAATTGCGATTATTTGCACTATTGAGAAATACGTGCTCTCTGGTTAATTAATTTCGTATCTTCTAAACTTCAGATGTTGAAATGGATCAAGTTGATTATTAATCCATTACATGCGAGAGAACTGGGCACGAACATTTTTTAAAAAATATTGTTTATAGGTTCTCATTTGCACGAGGTCAGGACTATATCTTGAAGAACTTGAATAGGGTTCATATACATATATTTATATAGGGTATTTTTCACATGGACCAACAAAAATTTTTTGGAGGTTAAGGGGTTCATTTGCTACGTTTCACACATAAGCCCTATGTTCTAACAGTAGTCAGGGTTGTCAAAATATTTTTTTTTTACATTTCGAAGAAATATCTAAAAATTTCACCTTTAATCTACCAGAGCACGCATTTCTCAAAACGAAATAATGCAAAAATATAATAGATATTAATCCTTTCTTAATTAATTCTTATTTTTTTCATGTTATGGATAGTATCAATTTTGCGGGTTTTTCAGACTTCATACTCGAAATTTAAATTTAATTTAAAAAAATAACGTAATATATGATATATGCATGAATTTAAAATTTTGGCATCATAACGTCAATATATGAGTGGAAGTCAATATCCATTTTGGAAGGGTTAAAATACTAATTACTCACAAATTTACGCTTTAATATTGGATTTGAAAACTTAATTTCTTCTTTTGATGTGCGTCAAATAATTTTATTTCTCTAAGCCTGAATCTCTTGATGAATATCCTGAGTAAGGTATTTGAGATGCTGAGATCGGTTATTAGACTTCATTGCATTTATTTGTTTGACGGTTCAACTGATGGTGACTCGAATTTAGTCTAGGGATTTATTTGAAATTTTAAAGGCCACAAGTATTCGTAAAATTGTCATATATATCACATTTATAAACTCGAAAGGAATCAAATGGAGCTTCTCAATATTTTGCATAGTAATTTACAAGAAATGCAATATTCTTTAGGTGCCCTTAGAAAATGGGGAGCTTACAAAGCATTCATAAGAAAAGTCTTATTTTCAGACGTTTTGAATCAAAACTACTTGGCGTGCTCTTGAGGTTTTCATCTCGGTGCCACAATATCTATTCAAATGTATTCCATCTGAATGCAGTTGCACTTTTCTTATTTTGTTTGCACGGAATAAAACACCTCCATCCTTCCTTTCATTGCGACTGGAAATACTTAAAGCTCTTTAGTGTTGTACCAGACAGATATTTCCCGTCTTGATATTTTCTCGTTACCTCTAATTATTCATACTCTCCTTGTTGTAAAAGTGCATTGACTGTAACAGAAAAACAGGTGTTGAAATATCCTTCAATGCCCATTACGGACAACCAATGTTTTTCAAATCTCAGTGTTTTCTATTGTATTTATTTTGATTATGACAACGGCAAATCTTTCATTTTAACTGGCATATTTATACTGAAAATATCAACAATAATAGCGAAAATCTTATTGATGAGAGAATCAGGATTGGTTTTATAACAAGGCAAAAAATAAACCCGTATGTCTTTCAGCCAGATCCTTCTTTGTATAGAATTTAATAAACGTTAGTCATCTGTTACCACTCGAAAGTTATTTTTTAAAGTCTTTCGATGCGGATTAATACGAGAAGATCCTGAATACCTGAACTTTTAAAAAGATTCAACCCTCCGACGCACCTGGTGGAACTAACGACTCATTCAGCTGACTTTTTCTCAACAAAAGTCCGAAGTCCTTTCATTATGCGACCACAGACTGACTATATACAATATGAAGTCATTAAGGTGCACTTGAATCAACTTTACTGCCTTTTTAAGCCTCAAATTGCATTTATATGACGGGAATATTTTTAATAATGTGGGCAATATAGCTCTTGCGTTATAAATGTTGATCTTGTGTAATTTTAGCATTTATATAGAAGGGGGGGGGGGGGGAATAGGGAATTTGCTCATCTGGAAATACGAAATGTCATTTTACATTTGAAGTTTAAAGTCGCACTAAAAAGGAAAGGCTTAACTACAAAACTTTTAATCCTATGGCGACCGCTGACTTTCCAAGTTTCTTACACTGCTGCCGTTTTTATCATTTTCTGCTCTCCAAGAAAATCTTCCGGGAATTTATTTCTTACAGTTGTATTTTTAAAACTAACTAAATAATTTTATCTCAATTTCGTATGCACTTATATTAGAGAAATCATGAATTTATCCTTTATATTTTAGAGCAAAAAAACACTGTATTAATAAAAATTGTTACCATTTAATGCAAAATTATTCTTACGCTATTATCTAAAATTATTTCCCGTTTTCCTTGTATTTTTTTATATAAAATATATTTAGAATTTAAATACAAAAGTACTATTTTTTTATATCATTGTCATTATGAAATCGTTCATCTTAAAATGTGTGCTCCTTAAACGTATAAAGATAAACATTCAATGAAGACAGTTTTAGGTTTAATATATTCAAATGCTAGTAATAGATCTTTACAGTAACATTTTCATATGGAACTCGAAAGTGAATTATACAGCAAATATTCCTAATGCAAAAGAGAACCTGTTGAAATGTTTATTCTGACTCAGAAGTATGAACTGGAGATCCATTTGGCTAAAGTCATTTTTTGAAAAGCCATTTGAAGCAAAATTGCTTGATATTTTTGACTTGTTAACAAAGAAGTATATAATTTAACTTCCTGTTATTTGATGATAGTTTGTGCGGCACTCAAATTCTCAATTGTCATGCTAATATTTTTTAATGCCACTTACGTTACAAGCCAATAAATGATTATATCTATGAAAATTTGATTAAAATGGTTATAGTTTGGCTTATATTTCAGTCTTGATTATACAAAAATGCAAACAATGTTTGATGATTTCTTTATACATTTTGGGGCATAGTATTTTAGCATGAATAGTGGTTTTAAACAATGTAAGAGTATTAAATCAATTATTTTTTTTGTTACAGGATGGCGATCGTGGATATTTAGAAGGACTTGCATCCAGATATGCAGACCTATTTTCGACGCATTATGGCGACGTCTTAGATCATTTAGAAGAGCTCAGGAGACATGAATGGGATGAAATGTCTCCAAGAATTCGGGTTCTGGGCGCTGGAAGCAGTGGCACCAGCGGCGGTCCCGGAACGCCCGGAACCCCACCGTCCGGAAGAAGTCCAGGACAATCCTCGGCCACTGGTCCGGCTGCTGGACATCATGGTGCTCAGGGAACATTGACCACTTCGTTGTCCCAACCAATTTACGTTCCAGGAAAATATTCGGTGAGCCTTATTATAAAGTATATATTGAATAGTCGCTACGATATGAAATTAATTATCCTTTCTCACCTCGAATGAATGCCATAATGAAGAAGATAATTTAAAGTTAACGTTCATTTTCGGAAATGGGGTGTAGTGATTTATTCTCCTCTTAATCGCCTAACTTGATTTATATGAAATAAGCCTTCGGCGAATATTCCGCGTTTTGTGAGCTTTTCGAAAGCGTTGCTTTAATGCTATTAAGTTGTTAGTATAATCAACTTCTTATCGGCACGGGTTCATTCTTCAGTTATTCGTCGCTTTTCTTCCTCCGTGATCAGAAATTAGCCTATATATTTTATGGCAGAAGCTCTTGAATGTTAAAGGAGACTAATTTTGTACTTCCATTTTAAATGCAATGTACAAACTTCGAAATGGGTCAAATTCTTATTATCAACGCGCGAGCTAAAAAATCATACTTTCAAAGAGATATGCTAACTATTGATTATTTAATTGTGTAATAAATTTATGCAATATATTTAGCAGAATAATATAATTGATTTTTTTTTAATATTCAATAGCCGTCCAGCTGTTTAACGGACAAAGAAGAAGATGAAATTTATGGCTTTGGTTATGGTGTTTTTGGAAGACACATGGCAGCAAGACAACAACAACAAAGAGCGTTGGTTGGAGCTGCACCATCTCATGCTCAAATTCAACATCAACATCAACAGCAAGCTGGTCATACGCAACCTCTGGTGCATCATCATCATCACAACTACCAAACGTAAGTTATCTTAAATCACATCCTGAATTTATCCCAAGTGGTTTTGAAATGCCACACAAGCGCTACATCAATACGAATCTATTTTCGGAGGTCATAAAGTTGATTGCTCATAAATTTAGTTGATAAAATAGGTCAAATCATTTGAACCATCGAAACGAACGTGAATTAGTCTCACATTCAGAAGTGTGATAATTTGAATTACGTTCTGTCCCCATTACACGAAACACGATAAAGTCGTAAGTAATAAAATTATGCAGAAATACATCGAAATGCAGGGAAATTCGATGAGCGGAACTCTTTCGTGCCAACGGAGCTTAAATGGATTATCGAAGTATTTTATTTCATATCCGGAACGGGTTATCAATGGAAGAAAGAATTAGATGAAATATGATCTTTGGAATGAAATGAATTCTATCGTGGAGCTCCATTTTCATTAAAGTCTCGCGAAGTCGTTTTCATTTATTTGATATATGGTAGCGAATCATGGATAATGAAGTAGGATAATGGAAGCCTTACGATCTCGGATGGTGTAAAACAATTTGCAACGCCACTTTGAAATGTGTGCGTTAACAACAATTTGGTATTTTACGTGGAATGGCCGTTTTTGATTTGGGATAAAAATCTGATATATTCATACCATAAATCTGATATATTCATTCGGAAAAAAAAATACAAATTACTATCAATCGCGACTTTAAGCTTAATAAAAGAAAAATTATGCAGACCATGGGATGGTATTGATGTCTATATTTTGGACTCTTATTGTAAAAAAAACGAATTCAAATCCAAATTACGGGAAAATATCAGGTCAGTCCAAAAGTTCATGCGCATTTTTGGTAATTTTTCATTGTCTTTTTGTTGTGATGTTAAGATAAATAGTTCAATCGTCACCAGTTACTAAGCAGTCTAAATCAGATGTTTATTTGTTGTTGACACTTTATAAATTTCGATACTTTTCCAATCTCCTTTAAATGACGGTAAACTTTTCCATGAGATGAATCAATCCTTTCTGCAATCTGATCCGCTTGTTAATTGTGGTTCTCCACAAGATTTTTAAGAACGTTGTTATCACAATTAACAGGACGTTTATCATAAATGCTGCTTTCATATAATGATTTCTTTAGAAAAATTTATGATTCGCATGGAATTCTTCGAGGTGTTAAAAACGAATATGGCACAGTTTATGATGGAATAAATCGTCGGAAATTGATTGAACAATACCTAAAACGGATTTGTGAAGTGTTTTTACAGCATTGACGCCATGGCAGATAGGAGAGTACAGAGCCGGCGGTGTCGGATTTTATTGCACACGGGCGGTCATTTTGTTATTGTCCGGGTCGCTTCTCGCTGCAATAAATTGCATACGGCCTGCAGCGGCTGACTGCACCGCGGCTGCAGCCGTCACGCGCTCGCCTCAACAGGAATTGCCAACTTTCCACCTTCAATTACAAAATTGAAACCATGAATAGAAGCACAAGGCATCCATCATCCGACTTAGAATATATCTCACTCTTGATAAATCTTCGATTTCGTAAAACTTGTAATAAAATATCGAAAATAAATGTTCATGTGCGAATATTCATTTTATATGCAAATTTATATTCCTGCATAAATTTTGATATGCCGAAATCATATTTTTTTTTATAAACATGCATGACGTTGCCTGCCGATGAATTATTGCATTTGTATCATTGTGCATCCCACCATTTTTTCCCCTCGAAAGTAGGATTAAATAGAGATGCAATCTGTTACCGTGTAATCCTGTCAAAAACGTTTGTTTATTTCACGGCTGTTTTTGAATTATAAATTTCAGGATTTTTCGCAACTGAAGTTTTTCATCCTGCTAAAACCGGGATCTCTCAAATACGTTTTTTTTAAATAAATATATTTTCATAGCTGTGAAAATAGATTACTTTTAGAATATTCCTAAAACATTATTTTTCATTTGTAATGACTCAAACATTAATATTATTTTTTTTGGATATCCTGTCAACATCGTAAAAGCACTATAAGATGCAAAATGTATGGTTTAAAAATACTTTTAAAAAATATAATATAATACATATATTATGCTAAAGCACAAAAATACTAAACAATAGCGTGCTAACAAAAAATAACTGAGTTTAATTGAAGAAGAATTCTGGATGTTCTAAATCATTGATTTGGAGTAGTCAGTGATTACTAAAATGGAAGAGCTTGATCAGGTCTTATTTTAACCCGCATCTCAATAAATATTAGTGAGTCCAAAAAAGCTACATAGAATAAAGAGTATGAATTTATAAAATGAAAATATTGCAAAAATTAAATAATAAAGAAGTTTAATTATGTTTTGCCTAAAAAATATTCTTAACCATTTCATACTATCGTAATTTGAGTCAAAAGTCCCATTGCGCCGTCTACTTATTTGGGGAAGACTTATGCCGGCCATTGATGGTGGACACAGCGCACGGCACATGGCTTGAAATGTGCGAAAATACTTATGGAAAGTAGCTGAAACAAACAGTTGAATGTTTGAATACCAGTTACATAAAATAAGTAGAATTCTATTTTAGATAACGTTACAAATATAACCCAAAAGCAATATTATATTAATAATGTATTTTCAGTTAGTCGAATTTTCGTAGAAATTCCAAGGCATCCGCTTTTGTACGCCACCATATTGCATGCTCTACGAAATGTTATCCGGATTCATGCTTTAGAATTCTCTCAATTCTATCCTATTTCGTTATGAATATTCGTAGAGCCGGGATGGGAGCTCTTTTCAGAAGTTCCTCCTATATCACGTATGGGGAGGCCATAAAATTGTCGCCTATCGACATTAATTGCGTTAATGAAGTGTCTTCCCGCCTGTCCATTTGCATTGAATATGGCAGAAGAGCTGAGGGAGAATCGCATTTATTACACCCTCCTGTCTTACATTCATTACGGGCCGCATTGTTTATTTCGCCGCTAATAAATATACCATTGCTGGATTACGTTCAAAGCAAACCAGCTCACTCGTTACATCCACTTTATTACGACACACTACCCTATTATACAAACCACTAGTTACGATCCAATTCAAGCCTACTTATTTCATTTAACTTTCCTTTTTGCATTTTTTTTCGATAATATTTACAAGAAAATAATAACAGCGTATTGATGAGCGCTTTGTATGTAATAGACTCAAACATCTTCAATGATGATTCATCTCGATTTTCAAAATCCACGTATCTGTTTGACGTTGCAAGATCGTTAATTCTAGACTGACCATAACGCCATTTCAATGCGAATTCTCATCGGTACATCCCATAAATTGACAGTTTAACACATAAACTCACGATTGCACCATTAAAGTTGACACTTTTATGTCTGAAATAAATTTAGCAATTCTAATAAAAATTTTGATGTATTAAAAATAGCATTGTTGCTATATAAAACTATTTTCGATATGCAATAATCAATTCGTGCGATACTTGATGATTCTTCTTCGAATATATTGCTTGATGCATTAATCTGATTTTTTGTTGCAGATGCCTCAGCCCAAGATCAGCATATTTCTATGAATTTCCACCAAGTGGTAAGTACATTTTGATCCAAATATATTTTTTAACATTAGTTTATAATAATTAACCGAAGTATTTGTTCATTATTTTCAATACAAAATCTAATTTAAACTTTATTTCAAAATATTTTGACTTGTTTGGAATATTTCAAACACTTGACGATAACACATAACTCAATAAATTTGTAGGATAACATATAGTTGATCACCATTATTGACAAAGCTTTGGTGATGCTTTTTTTGGAGTTAAAAAAATCTTAATAATCTGTCGTTTAATTAAAAAATTACAGTGGTTTTAGTGGCGTAATGAATAAAATAAAGTCAAAATTAAAGTCTTAAATTAAAGTTGCATCATATAGTTGGCATCTTAATGATATTTGAAGGTAATGTATTCAATATTTGTCCATGAGAAAGCTTTGTTTGAAGTGGGTACCGCATTTGCTCACAGTCGACTAAAAACAACAACTCGTCGACAATTCAGAGCGCTGTTTGGAACTATTTCAGTACAATAAAAATGTTTTTTTCATGCGGTGTATAATAATGGACGAAACATGGATTCATTACTATACTCCAGAGTTAAATCGGCAATCAATTATGTTAGCAGTTTCGATTTACTTAAGAACAGAAAAATCATCAATAGTAAATATTATATGGCGTTTTTGAGGAGTTTAACGGAAGAAAATGTGAAAATCGATCCCAAACGAAGAAGAAAAAAAGAGTGCTCTTATACAAAGACAATGCACCGTGTCACAAGTCGATCGCAACAATGGCAAAATTGCACGAATTGCACTTTGATTTGCTTTCCTATTCAACGTAATCTGACTCTCAGCGGTTACTACCTGTTTTCAGACTTAAAAAGAATGCTCTAGGGAAAGAGATTTGACTACAATGAGGAAGTGAGGATCATTATTTTTTACCGGATTTGATATTTGGTTTTTATTTTTCAATTGAAATTTATTTGTCCATTAATCGTTTGATCAATAAAAGTATTTTGTATGTTGTTTTTAATATTTGCCAATAATTGTGTACCTCTGCTGTACGCTTGGATTCAAAATATCATCTCAAGATGCACTTGCAAATTTGATCAGTCTCCTTTCTTCAACAAACATCGTCGATTTTTCGCTCTTTTAACAAAACAGAACTCTTTTCGTGTTTTCCCAAAGGAAAAAATAAAGAATAACAGCATACAAAACTGACATGCAATGCTCACAGAAAAATTTCTCGTAAAATATTCAACGCAAATAGCCATGCATTCGAAATGTTTTTACTTGAAAACTCCACGCAGACCACTTTCTTCCTTCCATATTACCAAGGTTTCTTATTTTTCCGCTTTATAAAGCAAATAAAATTTCTTATACAGCCCATTTTGTTACATTATGCTGACAAAACGAAGGGCACTTTCAAGCGGCCTTTCGGTTACAAGGAGCTTTATTTATCTTTCATATTCAGCAAAAGAAAACACAGGTTGTGTGACGGATTTGGTCCTTACCCCATATATGAATACATTTCTCTCTACAAATATTCAATTACTTTATATAATTGCATAAACATAAATCCTTAATATATACCGTCTAGCATTAGGGAGCAAATATATAATAATATAATCGGGCTTGCTGATAATATACAAATTTAATACGTTTGGTTGGTTTGTGTAGTTTAATTGAAACGGCAAAACGATTTGCGAAAATGTAGACGCACAAATTGTATCTCAAAAAATGAAATCAAATCACATTACAACACAATCTGTCTGTCTGAAAGATAATTCACTTTAAAAATGAAAAAAATATACTGAAAGCTTTCATAAAAGCTTTATCCACTTCAGACGTTTAGCTTTAATTATGGCTTTATGCTGTGAAATTTATTTCAGCAAAATAAGCAGATGGAAATCATATCTGCAAATTCCACGTAATCGGATCTTTTATTTCTTTAAAATTTTCTCTACGGTGTATGTTTTCTTAATTTTTTGGCAACCCTCCATGTCTTTATTTTATTCAGGCAACTTTTTAATCTTCGCAGGCTTCATAGGAGTTTTGGACCCCTACTCGAATTACGAAAAAATGGTAGTGGGCTGCTTTATTTAAAATTCCCTGTCGATTCGCAATTCGTGCGCCTTAATGAAATGATCCAAATGAGAATTGTTAAGAAAGCGGCGAGAGCTCCGTACACACTCCATTAGGGTGATTAGAGAAATACAGTCTTGGAAAACATTGTAATTAAATTTTATTATAATTAAGATGGATCTCAGCGAGACGAGAGGCGGTGAATCGGCAACTTGAATACTCTCTGCAATTAATTGATTGAAATACTCCGACTCATACCACCCCTCTTTCCGTGCAAATTCAATTGCAAGGGTGCTGAAGTTTTTATCAGATTTTGCGACCCAAAGTTCTCGGATTAATTTCCAGAAACTGCATTAGACATATGGCATTATTTTTAGCCAAGTATATTAGATTAATGCGAAAGTTTTGATGGCATACAAGAATACATTTTTGTGAACTTAAAATGCGACGAATTCATCTGCCTGAAAAGTGATTTATAAAATATTTATCCGCAGTTAACAATCACAATATCTGATTGTTAACTGTGGTCATCTGAGGTTAAAAGTATTTTAACCTTTTAAATGCCAACAACTCACCGGCGAGTCGAATTTGTACGCGTTCATTACGCTCTGGCAATTAAAAGGTTAAACACATTCAATCAAGTAAAACTATATGACCACTTAAATATTTTTCAATGAGAAAGTGTCACATATACATAATTTATATTAAACTCTTACCTCTTCATGCGAATAATATTGAAGACAGAATAATTTTAGAGATTTGTTTGTGAATGTCTAACCATCGTGCCGCTTAGCTGAACGTATCGAATGGTAAATTCCATCCGTGTAAAAATATTTTATCGGAAAAATGCATGCCAAAACATATTTCTAAAGACAAAACAATAATATAGGGCTGTTATTTTAGTCGAAAGATGTTCAATATATAGTTATTTAATATCTTCTTCGTCATATATGGGTCAAAATAGAAAGTAATAGCCTGGGAAAGTTTTGCGACGAAGGATTTTACGGTGTCGCTTTATCCACTTCCCTTATTGTTATGATGCGGGATCGTTCATCGAAAGCCCATAGGCGAAATATTTTTTCTCGTCCCGCGGATGCCAAGAAATCACACAAGTTGGTCATAAAAAGAATATAAGAAAAGTTGGCAGACGAGAAACGTAACCAATCTGTAAAAGGCCTGTCAGTCGTAAAGCACGTCGCTAGACAAAAATGAAAGAGTTATCTTTGAGTGATATTTTTTATTCGGGAACGAGACCGCGCCTTACGAGGGACTATCCACGTTTTAATGGAGATACGTATGCTCGGCATAATAATCATTATTGTTATATCACCAGACAGTCATGTTGCCTCGTTTTTATGCTTATGTCTAGTGTCTGGGTTGACTGAAGTGTGTGCAGACATTTTTCCCGACGTACTCGAGGTGCAGGGAAGAAATTAACGTTGAAACAACGAATGCTGCAGGGTGGCACGAGAGGCCTACCTTTACAGCCCAAATGTAAGAGGAGGATGCAACTTTGCATTGCAATATATTACAAATAAAAGTTCAAGTATAATTCAGGCCTTATTCATGAGACTAAGTGCTGGTATGTGTGTAGGAAGCGCGAGTTTATTTATTTTCCCTATAGCTCGAAAACTTTAATAAATTAGCAAATTTAACAAACTAAGAATATACAATAAATAGACAAGATCCCTTATATACTCTCTCAAATTACAAGAAACTACTCTGGATTTGAAGATGTAGCTTTATTTAATATTTCCAGCGAAGTTATTCTCATTTTAACATTTGGGCGTGAATACGCTATTTTGGATCCAAATGTACAACATAACAATTTCACTCCCAGATACAATATAATAATATTTTATTTTTGTACCAAAACTTTTTAAAAATTTATTTGATACCTGATTTTATAACAAAATATACATTGTGAATATGTCAATATTTTTAAATTTATATTCAGGGTTTTCAGGATTTTTTTAAATATTATTCAGAATGTTTTCGAAGTCTTTAAAGCGATTCATTGATATGTTGAAGGGTTTCTGTATAAAAACATAATGAATAAGCACATCATGATTAACATTATCAAATGTCTTTTTGATGTCCAAAAACATAAAATTTGCGTTACTTTGTAGATGGAATTTTATCAATATGTATTTGAATATTCTTGTCAAGTCTGAGATCATCAAATATTTCGTATGCTCAACCAAATTTGTCTTTGTTTATATGAAGTTTTGCATAAATGTGTTTAATTATGATAATTGCATGTAGGTTTTTAATTATTTTAAGCTAAAATTTATTAAAATAATTTAAATTTAAATAAAAATACCCAAATATACTATTTTGGACAATTCTACAGCCATGAATTTCGGCAATGTTTTCTCGCGTCTCTTTTTTGTATCATCTCGCGTCCTATTAATAGCTTCCTGCCTAATTATCCATTGAGTGCGGAGATTTTCCTGCTTTTTTTTAAAATCCGGCCAGCAAGCGACGGCGGGTGCATTTTCGTTAATGAGCAACTTCAAAGTTTTTATTTTTTATCGCCTTTTCATTTCAACTCGTCACGTTATCGTCCTCCGTTTTCCTCCCGGGTTTCCCACCCTGTTTTTACTCAACTTCCCGACCTCCCCCGCCCTGCGGCTACCCCGTCGCCTACAATCAAGGGGATTTGCTCTCTCAACACATCTGGCGCCGGGTTCTGTCACACTAATAAAATGACTGAAACCGAGTAACCGAAAGAAAAAACTTCTGACTACGGTCGCCGCACAAAAGAATTCCCGCTGCAAACTCACCCGACTTAATTGGTATTTGTCGACTTATATAGGATTATGAAAATTATCGTCACTATTTTTTTTTCGGTATGTGTACACGGATGGCGGGATTTAATCTTCTAGCCTGGGAAGGAAGCAGTAATGTCGGTAATGGCACAACTGGGAGCTATATTCGGGACTACAAAAATGCTGCTGAATAACCGCGGTTGTTGAAATAACCTAAAGTGCTTGTTGTCCTTTATGTAGTTGTCATTTAGATAACACAGTGGGGCGATTTAAGACTAGAATTGTTTCAATGTTTTATTTTGAGTTACTTACTATTATTCTCGGGTGGTGAACCTCTTTCAAATATTTCCACATATAACAATATCTCACAAGACAATTTTGTCTTTTATTATTCAGAGTTTCATCGCAGAATATTAACCTATTTATTCCCGATTTCATAAAGCTTTTAATGAAATACAACATCATATAACAATATAAAATAAATTAATACATGGCTTTTGACAAAATCTGATTGTGTATATACACTATACACAGGATGTTTTGCACAATGGCCGAAAAAAATTTTTTTGGGAATTAAAGGAGTCTCTCGCTACGTTTTACACACAGTCCATATGTCATCAGTATCAAGTTTGTCAAAATATAATAATTTTTTTAACGGCTTGAAACATCATTACTTTGAAGAAAATTTCTTCTGAGTTTCCAAAATCAAATAAAATGTGCAAACGAATGAGAAATGTTAACTACTAAATTCCTTAACCAAAAACTAACAAATATTTTGAACTTGGTTTAGTTTTAGTTTTTTTTTATAGATTATGCTCTTTCTAAATTTAAATTTTTTTAAAAAGTTAAATTTAAAGAGATACCAGTTTGACAGGATTAGGGTTAAAAAAAAACCACTTTTTGTGCTATTACGACAACGATTTAAACGTGAAATTTTGTCTATTTTTTCAAAATGTTGAAAAAACTATAATTCGACAACCCTGACATTTAGAACATAGAGTCTATGTATGAAACATAGCAAAAGATTTTCCTAACCCAACAAAAAAAAAAAAATTGTCGATCCATGTGTAAAACACCCTGTATTTTCGACCCGACTGCATATCATTATGTGTTAATAATTATTTCAATGTACCTCCAAATTAAGTATTTTCAAATTCATTTCATAATAAAGAAACGCGTATATTTCCAATGAAATTCATACGTTTTACCTTAATTGATTTAGATTAAACAACAATGTCCCATTTGATCATTGATCACGAGCTCAAATATCTGCATTTCAACAAAATGTGCAGATATAACGCCAATAACAAATCATTTATAAACTAAAGCTTCGAGTGACATAAGATAACAAGAATTTACTCAGATCGTAAGACCTTTGTACTTTTCAGGGAGAATTTAATAACGTTAATTAATTGGAATAAAATAGAATTCGATAAACGGAATAGGTTCGGTTTGGTTCTTTTTTAAAGTTGGTTCTAATCGAAACTCACTCTTCGTCATCATAAAAAATAAAATTGAATGTTGAATTCATTTCATTACGTCTGCCAACCTTCAGCATGTCTGCAGTGTAAATTTAAGTGAAATTATTTCGAATGGCCTGCATTTCAGTGGCGTTCGTGAAAATATCCCTCAAATGAACCGACGATGAATATTTTCACATTCGCACAGAGCGCATAAATGGTGGACTAGTGTTTTAGACTGGTCTGGTGAAATTCCGCGGGACATTCACACATGAGTTGCATATTTGTGGCGTACGACTGCACTAGAATGTGCAATGTGCATTGTGTAGATAAACTGTGCGCGACAGTTTTTTCCTCCGCCACTAATATGTAATTTGCATTCGTACATTTTCTTCAGCGCATTTCATGGAAAACATATCACATTATCAATCATATCATTATATTCAAGGACAAAAAAAGAGGATTTAAAAACAAAATTGATTTGGATGAATAAACTCCCGAATAATGATGTCATTATTTCAAATTCAGGATGTGCAGTTTTTATTCGACAATTACACCATTTATTGATAATCTCATAAATTAACTCAATGTATATGCTGATATTTTATTATGCGCATTGTTTCCTATTAAAGATATAAAAATAATTTAAGTGCTGATAAAGACTTGGATGAAAATCACAAAGCGATTATTCAATTGGGAATACAAAAATCTACTATTCCCGTTAGGGATGATAAATGCCCCCAAAGCAACATTTTAGAGAGCGATTTCCTTCGAATTTCATTTTCAGTATCAAGTTTTTTAAATTTATGCTTCTACATCTTAAATACATTTTGATTCTTCATTCGTTAATTATTTGAAGGAATACTTAATATTTGTGTTGAGTGTTTTGATTTGAATAAATATTCTCACATTATTCGCAAAAAAAACCATAAACTATTTTATTTCATTGAAAAATTAAATAAAAATACGAAATAAATAAGGAGTTTTCTCACATAAGCACCAAGTTGAGCTCACGTAAGCTTTTCTCCTCAATAGACGAGTAAATAAGGTGACTCTGAGAGAAAGTAAGCAAAAATGAAAACGAAAAGAAAATTCGAAAGGCGTTATCGACGAAGAAATAAACGTGAGGTGCTCAGAGTGGTTCACGTAACCTAATTTTCAGTTTTTTTTTATGTTTGTATGTATCTATTGTATGAGATATTTATGTGACCTTGATTAACTTCTTCAATATTTATTTTTGCATGTCTTATTTATTTTTCATAGGTAAATATTAGAGTGAAAAATTAATTTGATTCGTTGTTTCAAATTTTTGACGATTTTCAAATAGAAGAAAACTGATCATTGTCTTAAAATATTCAGCCTCTAAGCCATATCTCTATATATTTTCTTCAGAATTTCACTGTCTACCGTAACCAACGTTTTGCTTCTTATCGCCATGGAAAACGTCCTTCTCGACGTACTCGGTCCATTTGTTTATGTCTTCATTAAGTGTAACGTTCTGCGAGCTTCCGAGCTTTTTTTGTGTCCAAAGACCCTATTTTGAGCTTAAATGTAAATAACTACGTTAAACTCGAGACTCTAAGTAACGTTTGATGTGCTAGTCCGGATTTATACCGGGATTTCGTTTGTCTAGAGACGTGAATAAACACGGCCATTTTTGGCACCTTAAAGTACCCTCGAGCAAAAAACACCTCCGGAAGAAAACGATGCTTAAAAAAGCACAGAGCGTTCATCAATCCTGGTAAATATTCTTGTTTCCCGAAAACTAAAATTCACACCCAACATATTATATAAAAATTGAGTCTGTTTCCCTTCTTCATTTTGACATAACACGTCCCTAACTTTACACCTGCGATTTTTCACCCTCGCTGAAAATATGTGTCATGTTATTATTGCTGTCAGTCAAACTGTACTTTGGTATTCCGATCGTGACGAGCGAAAATCATCACTGCCTGAAAAAAATATATCAAAAATAAACTCCAGGCGGAAATCTGATCAGACCTAGCAAATTTGATTACTCATAGCTTGCATTTAACAAGAAGAACCGCAACAGTCAGAACGAATCCGAGCTTTCATAAAGCTGTATGAATAATGTCGTCGGAGGATATATTTTACATGCTAACGAGTGGCATTGTGCATTTTAGTAATTTCAAGCAACCATAAATGATATAATTTAAAATATACATCTACAATGTAAGTATTAATACAAGAGAAATATTCCATAATGCATTAAAATAAATATTTTATGCACATAAACAGTATTGATGAACAACATGACAGACTATTGTATAATTTCATATAAGGGAATCGTCTTTTTTTACGATATTTCTCTTTTTACTTTAATGGCAAAAAAGTACGCTAATTTGTTGGCATAAGCCTTTTCTATTTTGTTAGCTTTCTTCTGCATGAATTTCTATTTTTGGCGATGAAAGTGTTAAATATAAACTTCATACGCGCTGCTGTAGCTCCTGACAAATAAGTGGATTTGTACGGATGATAAGTGGCGGACAAGCAAATATATCATCTAAGACTATAAAGATACTCAAAGGCTTAAAATCGATTATTGACCCAATCATTAATTGAATATAATGTTATTATAATAATTACAATCTTACTACCGTCAGACTGTGTATGTAACATATCAAGATGTAACATATCCTTCGTTAAACTCTTTCATATCGCGTAGAAAAAATATATTGAAAACTCTCCGCAAAATGTTCCTATCACCATATTAAAGCAAGGAAACGTTGAATTTTGGCGTTTAATTAATGGATAATTATTTAAAATAATTGTTAAAATTTCAATGGAAGCAGGGAACAAAATTTATGGTCATGTAAGCATAATTTTATTTTAGCTCCACAGCCTTTGTTAATCAGCGTCTTTTATATATACTCTCCTTTAAGATCAGACAAAAGGTTGAGAAAACACCATCAGACAACAAACTAATCCCATTGTTCATTCTTACTCGCAACAGTAGGCTCTGCGAAGTTAAATTGCCTTAAATGGTTAGTTGTATAAGGCACTCTTTGTTATTAAACTTTTTTATTTACTTTATTCTGTTCGGCTCGCTTTTTACGTCTTTTCGTATACGTATGTTTTACCGGCAAATTTATTTAACTGTTCTTTATCGTCATGGCTGAACTTTAATCTTTTGATTGTTGAATGATGTAAAAATGTCTTATTATTCCCAAGCGCTTTGTATAAACGACTTTCGAATCAGAAGCGAATACATTTAAATACCATGAATTTAACGATCTCAAAATAAAACGGGCGATCAATTCCGTCATTCATGTTGAAATTTCAATAAATCTCTTATGATAAGTAATGTGAAAATTTAATACAAATAGTTTCAAGTCGTAACTTATCTGATTGTGCCATAAAAACGGAGCTTTTGTTGACTTTTCCATTTGTCCAGTGCAAACAGTTTTTCGATGTCCTTTTTTGTGTATCCCACATTACATACTAAAACCATAAATTGCGCACTTTACGATACATATTTTTATTTTCACAGTATCGCATTTCATCGTTAAAATCGTGTACGTAAATAGAGCGGGATTTTTACGATGAAAACTCGGTATTGGAATGGGGCTGTGGAAAATTGGTGGAAATCTTCATTTTGCAACCCCTTGTAATTGCAGCGGGATATCATCAACTGGAACGATGCATTTATATTGGATTGCAGGACGACTTACAAGGTTGCAACTTTACCGTTCTTGCAATAAAATCATCGTTTTACTAGTCTGACGTCTCTCGGGGAGAATTTGCAGGACAAAACTTTGCAGACTCCCATATATCATTCGGTTAATATCCATTCTGGGGCTTGCTTACGATTGCACTCTTTATTTCTGTTTCAAAATTAATTTAAAACTCGCATATTTCATCAAGTGAAAGGGTCATTAAATTTATATTGTGGTTTTATACTAATAAAAAAATTAAATTCTTTTTCCCATTTGAAAAACGACAATATTTTCAGGTTTCCCTTCTGCATTAAATAAGAATAAAAAAGAAAGGAAAATGGCTTTTCCCTTAGAGAAATTTATACGATTTTTATAATTTTTTAAGATTACACAGGATTATTAAAAAATATGTCAATAATTAAGGATAAAATTCGGGAAAATTCATTTTGCGACAGTAACAACAAATCTTTTTTTTTGAAATTTTGTCATATTATTCATTTTTATTATACAAAGGTCATCATCAATATAAAAAAAAAATTTGCTAACATCCACTCATTCTTAGGTTGCAATATCCATTTTCAGAAATTGCCTGACTCCATTGGAGATCGAACCCAGGAGAGAAGGCTTATTTTTATATGGCGATTTCTCAATGTCTTCCTCATTTGTTTAAACTCTGATAAGCTTATTTGAAATAGAATTTTTAGGTTGGATCATATTTTAATGATTGTTGCAAAATTAATACTTCAAATAAATTGTATTTTTTCTAAATTTTGGACTTAAACCTTATTTTTAAAATAAAGAGTTTAGTAACTAATAGATTATATTACAATGGGTTCTAAGCGTTTTTATGGAAATATATCTTTTGTATTTAAATTTAGGATTGAGACGATCGATCGAAATTATTAAAGTGTTCGTTCCCGCAAAATACTTGATACAGTAATTTTTCCCCGCGATCAATATTTCATCCCTTTTTCATCTGAAATATATCCAAATCGATATTGTGTAAAATTCGACACGAATTCGAACAGCGGTGTTATTTTGGTGGCACGGTTGTTAAATGGTGCACATTCCCGGTGCATATCCGCCCATATCCGATCGTTTCCCGTTACATCTTTATCCGTCATACTTCCGGGATTCTATCAGCATCTCTCTTCTTTAACGACGCTGAAAATAATAGTTGAAAGTATCCTCTTTATCAGGTTGCATCTCGAGCGTCGATCTTGTATAAACAGGGACAGAGTGCACAGCATCTCAGATCCCATCTGCCGACGGATCTTGGAAATATTACTTCCGATTTGTTCTCCTAATCTGGTGCTGTGATCTTGTCAGACCCTGCTCCCATATTATTACACCCTCGCCCGCTGTGTTATGGATTGCTCGAGATTTTTCACACAAACGATGATACTTTGCTCTTTTGCCCCTAAGCTCGAGACAGTGTCAAGCAGTCAGACGCGACCGAAAAATATGTATTATTTCTTTTTCGTTCGTGATCTCGTTAGAGGGCCCTTCATACAATTTTCGAACAATAACCATCATTTTGGTCAATTTCGGTGTATTTTGCGCGGATTTATAAATTGCAGTATTTAAATTTTAAAATTATAAACATAATATATTGTCACGGCTTTCAGATTTATATTTTCGACACTCGCCAACGACGGATATGAAGAAAATGAAGGCTTAGTGTAATAGGCAAGCGCGTGTGTGTATCCATTGGGGTGAAATTTTATCGCGATTTTTCTACTGCTTCTGTATATTATGATACGCACTCCCCCAAATCTGAAAGTTTTTTCGCTTCAGGGCAATTTAGAATGTTCTCGGATAAACCGTGTTTTTTGCTATCTTCGGAGATGATTTCACGGCTGATTGCTTAGAAAAATGAAACTGTAATTGCATGACGTGTTGGAGCTTTCCTTTTTATCCTTTGTCGATCGGAATTTCGACAATCCCGGAAATTTCTGACTTTTAAACGCCTTCCTACCAAATTCCATCTATTTTTTATATCTCTTAAGCCATATACATTTTATATTACATAAACCACTATT
This sequence comes from Stenopsyche tienmushanensis, assembly GCA_008973525.1. Taxonomy (NCBI): domain Eukaryota; kingdom Metazoa; phylum Arthropoda; class Insecta; order Trichoptera; family Stenopsychidae; genus Stenopsyche; species Stenopsyche tienmushanensis. Next base: position 3,656,073 of record WACJ01000274.1, read on the forward strand.
TAAAATAATGTAGAGTACTTAAAGATTATCACTAAATATCTGCTAATCTTTGGAGAAATTATTCTAATAAAATATGATAAAAGATCATCTTTGTCTGCCACAACATCATATAATTTATCCTTCAATATTAAATTACACAATATATCAATCATATATATATATATATATATGTGTGTGTGTTCATTTTCTTTGGTAATTATAGATCATTTATCATCCTATTAATAAATTATTGCTTAAGATGTACGATAAAAGGATCCAAACTTCAAAATGAGTAATATTATAATATTGTGAATACAGAATGACACCATTTGACATGCATTGTTAAATAGAGTCATGTAGTCAATTACAGATATATCTAATTAAGAGACAATAAATCCAAGAATATTTGAATTTAATACAACCAAATCGATTCCTCAACTAATTTGTTTTTATCTAGGTAATTCTGTTAAAAATAAAAATCATCTTAAGGTATCATATCTGTACTCAGTATTTATTTTTTGGACCAAGAAATCAGAGCCAACCTATTTTTGACAACTGGTTTTAGAGAGTTATTGTCATTGTTCTTGCCAAAATATCACTATATTTTGTTTTAAAAAATAGTCTGTATTAGTTTTAAAGCAGTGTTTGGAATGCCAATACTCTGATGCAATTTCACTCCCCTATTGAACATTCCTGATCCCCTTTGAAGAACAATATCAATCAATTTAATAGTGACTGTTCAAATAATACATCACGGTATATATTCACGATACAGCATTATACGTACAGCCCTCTTTAAAGTTTCATGATAAATATTAATTTGTCAACTGTAAAATATTACCACCCATCAGAATCCGCTTGTTTCAAGTAAGCAACGATGTTTTATTACAACAAGTCAACATTAAAATATTACATAGAATTTATGGTCAGATACCTCGGTATCAATATACGTATAATAGCGTTCTTTGTGCAGTACAGCCCGTCAGAAACAAAATCTCTCGGGAGTTCAAGCCTTCCACACTTATTGAGATGAAGGTGAGCTTCCGAATAAAAAAGGGAATGTATACAATCTTTCGGGGTTCGGCATGTACATTTCAAATGTATCTTCGGATACGTTAACAAGACCGTGCACGTATAGCTGCATTAAATTTGTTGATATCTATTTTTAAAGGCAGTGCCAAATTCGGTTCACGTAATTCGCACTGTAAGGGGACACGACAATGAGAAACCGAAGACATTATTCAACTTTTGATAGGGCCATTATTATTAGTCTTCGCGTGCGCTCTATTTCGGCCTGATAAAAGACTCTCATTTGGCGGTTTAATTGCGATTTCGTGACTTTGGCATTTTTCCTTTTTCATATCTTACATTTGGGCCTATTTTAGCGACGAGGCCGCTATTGTCAATTTGGTCGTATGCATTCAATTTGGTGACCGTAATAAATCGTCCACTTGCTGATGCCTACTTACAAAGGCATTTTCCGAATTTCTAGTATGGGGAAAAAACAAGTCTTGTATGACAAGATCTTGCTATAGAGATTTATTAGAGGGTACCGGATAATAGTTTCGTTTTATCATTATGCATATCGAAAATGTATGAACTTAATGTTGTCTTATTTTTATTGCAACTACATTTAACAAACTTATGCTAACATATTATATTAAACAGGCTGTTTTGCTCATGGACCGACAACGTTTTTTTTTTTTGGGTTAGGGGGGTTATTTGCTACGTTTCACACATAGGTCCTATATCCTAAGTTTCAGGGTTATCGAAAAATATATTTTTTCAACATTTGAAAAAACACCCAAAATTTCACCTTTAAACCATCATAACGTATAATCTATGGTCGTAATAGCACGAAATAACTGTTTTTTTGTATTTTGTAATGTATTTTTCATCTAAATAAATCATTATTTTATGCATTTTCTAAATTCATTACACAAAAAACCAACGCGTATTTTGAGATTAGTTTAGATTTAAAAAGTTTTCTAAATTATAACTTTTCCAACGATATGCTACATGTCATACAAATCATTCAATAAGTCGTTAAACTTGAAGAGTTACTTGTTTGCCAGGCCACAAATATTTGAAGTGAAACTTCTATAGACGTTATAGGGCAAACGCTTTAACGTCACAAAAAGTGAAACTCTAAGCGGCAATTGGTCGGAAAGAGAGAGAATCTTTCATTATTTTTTGCATATATTATAGACATGCACATGCGCTGTGTCGCCTTTACTATGTGTGTGTATATGTTAATACATAGCCTAATGCAATTACTAGACTAATAGCTTGCCTATTTTATTATATATTATACAAACACAGTGTAATATTTTAGCTTACATTTTTTTAACAAATGGAGAAATAGCTGTAGTGCATAAAATCAATCTTAGGAACTATTTATTTTTCTCGTTTTGTATATTTTTGTAAAGTTACAATTATGCGTTTTTCTTTCAAACAATATTTAAAATATGTTAAATGTAAATAATTCAATATTTACTACTTTTTTAGCTTATGCATAAAATAATGAGCTAATATTAAGCTAGGGTGTTGTTATCAGCATTTTGACAGTTAACAATGGAGCGATGCTTGTAACACTTAGTCTGGCGGGCGTTGAAGCTTGTTTCAATATATTATGTATACGGCTAAAAGCTTGAACCTTCGCTGTCGGAAATTTTTGCTCGTAATTCCTATTTTAAAATGAAGTGAAGCCGATGTTCATTTCATTCTCATAACCATGTACTATGAAAAAGTCTTGCTCCATTATATTAAACGTGAAAGATCTTTCTGACCTGAACATATGCAAAATTGTACTTTTTTTTACATAAAGAGTGGTAAAAAATATAAAATACGCTTTCGTATGCTCTTTTCCACATAAAAAGGTCCATATTTGTGGAACGTCCTTCCTCTATATTGTTCGCGTGGTACTTTTTAAGGTCATGTGGGTTTCCTTTTATCGAGAATCGATGGAGCGTCGGCCGTCGTAATCCTTCAGCGGTTATGCGTTGCGATCATCTTTTATTTTCATCTCCCGATATTGAGTCGTGAAAGTATGTTTACGCATCTTCTCCCGTTGCTTCCATAATGGAAATTAAACGCGGCATATTTTTCCTTATCTCCGTTAGGACGGCGCTTTTACAGCCACATACCGGCGCGAGGGTTCATCCGCCGAAAAAGCGTAATAAACATGTATGTAATGGGACTTATAGCTATCATAAAAAGAACCCATAAAAACATCACACCTCTGTGGAGCTCTTCCCGGCTCTCCTGCCCCTGCCGTTTTTTTGTAAATACAAGAAAAACTCGCAACACATGTACGAGCACAACGGGAAGGTGCCTCTCAAAGGATCTCTATTCAGTTGGTAATAGAAGAAATTCGCTCGCACAAACACGACACCCTGCACTCCCCTAATGCAATAAAATATTATTCGCATCTTTTTTCCTTTTATGCCTCGTTGTTTATGCAAATATTGCTTTATTTGACCTTTATGACTAAATATGTATACATAAGGCGACATAAAACTCTCTTCGTCCTTTGTTCAAAAATCGATGCATGCCCCATGTTATGTGGGCGAACTCTCGCTTTTACATTTTAAAAATAATTATAGATTTATGTTCTATATTCTGATTATAAAGTTTCGGGTTCAAATCCGTATTGGGGAAAAAATCACCATACCAATACATTTGGGAGATCAGAAGAATTTATATTTCGGATCGGTCGTCTTGATTCGTTTTTAGTTTGATTTTCTAGATCTGAAAAATTAAATATTAGGATGATTAATTAAATCGAATATCGACACCTGTTAAAGACTGAACATAAAATAATGATTAAAAAATAAATTTAAAATAATGATCATTTTGCCAAAATTGACCAAATAAAAGCAAGCAAATTGGAAAACATCACATAAAAATTCTTATCATCACATAATAATATCCATTAAAATGTAAAATTTTGCATTATGCTTGCATTTTTGCAATAATTATTTCATAATGATCTAATCACTGTTTTTAATATGTTCTCAAAGGCTAATACGGTGGATGAATTTTTTTATTGCTGTGTGTATTTAAAAAAATTAATACTGTTCTTAACATTTATGCCTTTAATAAAATTTCCTAGCATTAATACAATGATGGACGATAAAAAGTTGAGAGGATCTGATATAAAAATAATTATTACTACTAAATTTCTTTATTTTGCATTCATACAACTATTCAAATGCATTCTAATGCGTTTTTTATTGCTATGACCCATATATAATTTAATCGTAAATTATGCGCTATAATCGATAAAAATAATACGTATTCGCAATTGTATTGTAGATTTAAATGTTCATCTCTTCTTTGTCTGGATTGAGAATTTAAAAAAAAATTGTGTGACTGTATGTGAATAAATCATTGCATGCCTCTCAAGTGCGAGGTTCGGATTTATCCCACACTTCATAACATATTCTTTTAACACTTTTGGCATCCAATCAAAGAAATTGATAGCCAACCTACAATTTATTGCTATTATATCTATAATATTTGTGATGTCTACAATACAATTTCTAAAAATATTTAAATAACAATTTGGCATGTGTTTTATTATTTAACGTGCTCTTATATTTTTGATGGATTTTAATTTTCCGACTGCTTTTTGTGTGGTCTAAGATGTAATTTTTAGAGCATTTTGAAAATTTCCTATTCTTCTTTACATAAATTCCTTTAGTCTGGTTGTCTCATAAATAATAAGCTTATGTCATGAAATATGAGCGTCTGCGATATTATTTCCATGCTAAATTTTTATATAACAATTTGAATTGAGTTTTATTTTATTACAATGATTCTACGCCTCATTGTCATGGCTTTTTAAATCCAAAAGATTTATTGTTAATATCTTGATAGCATCTTCGCAATGTCAAGTACAAAATTTTCAAGGGACAAAAATCCAAATTTAACGATTTGAAAAATGTCAAAATAATTTTCATATGGCCGTAGATTAATGTTCCCGGAAAGTCTTAAGAGGAAGTAATTCCATGTTTGATTTATGTGAGTTTCACATATGACGGATCGTATTGTCTCATCCCATCGCGTAATTGTATGACACTTTTTAAGAGTGCTTGAAAAAAAATAAACCGACGACGGCACATCCTCCTACCCAGAAATACTTTCATCTTGGTTTTAATGGTGTCGCAAGATTTATTATGGGGGTTGGAGTAATAATATGAAATAATAAAATGCATATAAAAGTCCTTATGCGTGGGCATAAATGCCTGCGTTTATGTGTATGTATATCATTTCGAAATGGAAAACGGTACAGTTTCGTACCGATGGCAACCGTTCTCTGAAGTGTTTGTTTTATCGTCTCCCTGAAATATAAATATGCCATACAAACGTATCTCGGGGTGACACACATTCTTTGTTTGCTTACCCTAAATACTCGTTTGCACCTGCTCTGCTGTTATTCATTCTCCTAAAGCTGTAACCGTGTATTCCCTATCTTTCTGCAGATTCAAAATATACTATTAAAACAACATGAAGCATTTTTCTTGCTGAGTCTGAAGATTAACCAATTCCAGGGAAACTGTCATATGAAAGCCACGAATGCTACACTTACATCATGATCCACCCTAAGCGCACACAATTAATATTGCCTTTAATGCATATATTTGTATCCTAAAAAATGACACATGAGATTATTCCAAACTATGGTTCGATATCGAAACTCCAGAGGATGGGTCAAAATACTAGACTCTTAGATCTATGCACCCCCAAGAAATACTTATATATTAAAGAGACAATCTTACCGTTGTGGCAAGTTTTTCACCCGCAAAAACCATTGCGCCAATAAATGCGCGCGAAATTTAGTCGTCCTTGATTTGAATAAAATCTCACTAAGGCTGCACACATTTTTCCGGCTTATTTTTTATGATGCTCTGAGAATTTCCATTCCGGGAAACATAACCACTTCCAGTATTTTTTCTGGTCAATGTAATATTTATTTTTGGAGAATGTGTACATATGGGGTGCTGGATTCCAAACTCGACCCACTATATAAAATGCTTGCAGTATGGCCGCCTGCCCTTTATGCATTATTCAGGGTGAAGAATCCGGAGAGATGTGGACGTAAAAACACTCTACGTGCTGATGGCTACAATGCCCACAAACCAGACAAGTCCAGCTCGATTGAATTGTAATGGCATTTTAATCTTTTTACAGACGCTATTGATCTATGCTAATTTTTAAAGTGCCCTTATCATATCAATTCAATCAAATAATTCATATTTTTACATATAAATAAAACCCTTATATTTGGTTCAAAGGACTGTTAATTTTTATGCAGGGAACTGCTTGTTTATGGCTCTCTGAAAGTATTATAACACTAATAAACTTTATGAAGCTCGTCATTAAACATTCGTGGTATCGAATTAAGCCGAAGATTGATGGCAATTATGAAAAGCTAATTACGCTTTAATATCACTCAAAAAGTATCGCAAATTTTCGCTCATTTTTTTTTATTCGTGTCGTGCGTACGTTCCCCGACTGGAAAGTCGTGTACAATAAATTTTCAGGATTTCTCTGGAATTAGGTTAAATTTTTCCTCTCGTCCAAATATAATCTAAAACTTAGACTTTCAGAAAGGTAAGAACGCTACGCCTACCTGCCAAGTTTCACGCGTTATAGCAAAAATAAAACCTCTCTGCGAATAAATTCCGCAATTCTCTCCGGAAGGATGCGAAGACTTACGTGTACGGAATTCTTAAACATCATTTGGGTGGGTGTACACCGGGGGTAGGTTGTTTTCATATCGGGTACTGACACGATAAAGGCTCTCACGTCGATATGTATTCTAATCGCCCAAAATACGAGCCAATCTCTTTCATTTATTTCAATGTTTAACATAGAACAGAAAACGCTCTGTCTATGAAAACGCTAATATACTGTTATGGGGGAAAAGTACTAAGCACACCGATGTTTTATTATGTTATACACCCCATGTTTGCGTTTAAATCGTACCTACTCCCTTTGGCTAACTGTTTATCAATTAATTTATTGTGTAGCAATATTCATCAAATTTTAAGCTACGCCAGTTTATCTTTTAGCATTTTTAGGATCCATTCACTAGAGCTTGGATCCGATGAACGAGAAGACTATTTCAACTGTATCATCTCCATTCTTCTAAAATAATTAAGAGTTCTTTGAGATTAATGTTACAATGCTCTATCATGTTATTTTAAGGAGATAAATTAAACTATTTACCATGATGTAATTAAATTTTAAAAAAGTGCCAGATACTTTCTTTAACATCTACATAATATTTTAAACATTATTTTAATTCGATTTTTTTATTGCAGAAAACTGTTTAAACACGGCGAAAAAGAAGGCTACAACCTTTTCTCGGCTGCTTCGAGGATTGAAGACTTCCCACCGTAAAGAAAAGCACGGAGGATGTTCGCCAAAACAAGCAAGACAGGCAAGAGCTCAAGGAATGCCACCTCAAAGGGTGAGTCTCACATTCATAATTTTGTCAAAATGCACGTTTTATCTCCTTTTTTGTTGTTGTTTTTCTTATATCTAGTATATCAATACATTTTATGCGTCTAGTATGTCAAATTAGTATGGAATGCGCTAATGATTCCCTTTTAGTCGAGAAAAGCGCAATATAAAACCAGACGAGCTAAATTTATTCATGTCGCGTGTTTACACGTAGATATTCAGTTATTCTTGTGCGGAGGTATAAGAAGAGCTTTATTGCAATCTTAACGACACTATCTCGCGGGGTGTGCAGCCAGCAAGGGAAGCTTGTATCTAGCCGAAAGAGCAAGGGCACTTGAGTAATTTTCCCATTAATTTGTCGTGTACCAATAAAACCTTGCTCTGGAGCACGCCTCTCCAGATAAGGAGGGTCCCTTAAGTAAAGCTTTCGTATGGATCCTATTAATATACGTCCTGAAACTTACGTTATGACGATCAGGTTCTCATATGACGTCTTTAATAGCACCCCGTTTTATGTGCTTCGATCGATTTGAATATTAATTTTGTTGTAATAGTCCGCGTAATCTCAATTGCTAGTCGTATGAAAATTCAGATAAAAGTCGTTACATTAACATCACGAACCATTCAATCTTGAGTGTTAATGAAGATGGTTCAAGTTACTTTATAATAGGTTGCTTGATCGTTTTTAGTTGAAGATATTCTACCATATACTTAAAAACTGCTTAAATTCCCAATGATCAGAATATGGAAATTTCTATTCAATCGATCTAAATTTGCAATAATAATTTATACTATATAATAATTAATTAAAGTCCAAAAATGACCTATGATACAACATGTGTATCATGATTCAATCTATATAGATTTGAACTTGTCTAATAAACTACTTCTATATGTTCTTGAATAAATCGCCCGCCTTTACAGTGTTGAAATTAATGTGACATATATATAAATAAGAAGATTTATAGATTTTTTTTCATCTTTACAACTAATACTTCCAGATCATCACAATCAATATTAGATTTATTTTCATGATATAGCATTGCATCCGAATTTTATTACTTGTCAACCGAAAACTCTCCTCAAAGACGAACTCCTACCAAATTTAAGACCTTTAATCTACATTATGAAGTTAGACATTCTATTGTTTTTCGTGGAGACGTTTCGTAAGCGGTTCCTGTCTCTTGATCTCCTTACCCTCTTGAAATCTTGCGATTCCTCTCTCCCACCTTTGATAACATTAAAACAGTCCTGGCAGCCTCCGTGTAATAATATTCTCTCAGACCGCAGCCGTTCCTCTTGTGTACTCGTACTCAGTGCCACAAGGAAGAGCTTAAAGCTCTCGCAGTAAGCATTATTTGCGCTCTATTCTTCGAATATGTGACCACAAAGTACTGTCGAGGAATTCCCCCCCGTACAAATTTTAATGCGAAATCTATTATTTATTGCTACAGTCGAAGAGAGACGAGCAGACGGGGTTGTTCGACGACAGAATTATTAATAATATTGTTCCATTGCGGCCTAGGATGGTACAATTAAGCAGACCTCAATGTTCAACATTAATTATGCTTCGAACGGTGGGTAAACTTTATTCTTTCCCAGAAACTCCTAATGAATTGGAGCATTGAAAGATCCTCAAAATGGTGGATGTATTTGTTCTCAACACAAAGCCTAATAAAAGATTTTCTTATTTAGACAGGCTTCGAATGCGATTTTAGGCAAAAAAAACTTATTTTAAAACTAATCTCGGACAATTTCCAATGCCCTCGGTCTTTATATATCATTGTGCTTCCATAATACGGCTTTAATTTTAAAATGTCGATGAATTTTGGCATATATTTGTATAATATCGTTTTGGAAAATTCGGAAAAACCATGAATTTTAATTAAACCGAAACAAAATTATGGAATCTAAAATTTACAAATTTGACTGGAATGATGGATACGAATTTTTTTTGGAATGCATCACATAATTTTGTACGAACTTCGAATCTCGTATAACACGGATTTGCATTGTATGAGGATCGAATGTACCGAAAATGGTTGAATCGAAAAATTTCATGTTTTTACTGTCTATTATTTTTCACATAAGCACAGAGTAATTGATTAATCCAATGATGCAATTAAATCAAGTCAAGTCAATTCAGTCAAGTATACATTCGATGCTCGAAGATCGGTGGAAAAAATACCTAGACGTATGTGTTTTAAGAAGTTTCGCTCCAAAGTTTCGCGCTTATACGCGCTCTTGTATGAACTCCGGCACAAAGTAAGCAGATTTTTCAATTTGGACTTTATGAAAGTCGTCCGAAATGAGCGAAAAATTCAAACAGTTATTTATTCGTTCCATTGCGAGTGAGCAGTGTATCATTTTTATTGTTCTCGAGCAAAAAATATGTTTCATAAATCGCGAACACGGCGGGAAGGCTTTCATTCCGTCGGCGGACTTTATGCGCGAATTTCGTTGATGATGTTGCTCGTTAGTTATTTCCACACATTTTTCCATAGTTGTAAAATTCGCATTAATCTTTTCACTTTTTCCCTGGCAGTCCGGGAGAGCGCCAACGTGAAATATTGCGTATAGGTGAGAGTCCATGAACCACTAATAAAACCCTGGGTAGTCCCGACACTACGCTAGATTGCCACCTCGACTTAACCCTCTCTTAACCGTCGGCTCTAAACCGAATAAAAAGTTACAACTGCCATAAAATACCGTCGACATTAAGTCATCAGGTTTATGAGCGATTTTTTTCGTGCAACTCCAACTTAACCCCTTAAAAAAGCTTATATTTTATTGATCCACGATACTTATGTTGCACATATTTTAGAACGTTAAGATCAAGACATAGCAGTTTAATAAATTGTATGCTTGACATTATATTAGAGATAGTTTTTTAAGCACCATTTTTGTGGTCATTAATACTAAATACTAAAACTGAGAAGTGCTAACACCCGAAAGATTTTAAAAATACTCCTGAAACCTAAATTTAGAAATTGGATCTTAAAAGATATAAGAAGAACTTCAAATATTGATTATGGCATACTCACCTAATCAGTTGAATCATATTCATGCTGACCCATTGCAAAAATCATACGACCAACCTTTGTGAAATATTATTCAGAAGCATTTAAAATTTAATGACAAAGTGAATAGAATGAGTTATTGTGTGTTTTATTTACATTATTTAAAAAAATCTCAAAAAATGCGCACGAACTTTTGGACTGACCTGGTAATACTAAAAATATTGATATGCCTTTCCATGTTACACGGGCTCTTTTTGTGGGTGAAACTGATTCTAAAATACCAGTATTTTGAATCCAATCTAAACACATGCAACCGTCTATTCATTGGAACACAACGATAAATCAAACGAACAAACAAATCGGAATTGTTGCTTTATTCGTTCGACAAACATATGCTAATACATTGTAAATATTTCGACATGATAATTTTACCGCACAAATCACAATTTGTATGTGTGTTGATATGTAAAAATCATAGCGTGTCGTTCGTTATTATGTCATTCTTCGTCTGGGCATGATTAACACTTTAGCACCTTCAACAATCGATGATCCTGCGAACTTTATGTTTTAATCATTGTATTATATTTTGCGCATAATGTTCAATTATCGCAAAGATGTTTTTGCATGCATTGATAGACATATCAAATGTCTTATTTATTGTCTTATTTGTAGGATTTCACATTTTAGTCAAATTTTTAAAGTGAACTTTCTATGGATGCGATGGATGGATTGGTCTGAACGCCGCGAAAAGTTAAACGCTAAACCAACTCCAGTGGAGAGGAAAGACAAGGAGAATTATTTGTGTGTATATACTTATAATGAAGCAACCATTAAACCACAGTCTGCCTATTTTATTATATATTACACAAATACTGTGCAATCTTCTTTTAGCTAACAATTTCCGTTAACGAATTAAAAAAATAATGCTTAAAATCAACTTTTCCTGTGAGCTAAAATATTTTACATCCACTGCGCGAGAGTCTCACGCATTTTTTAATTATTTTTAAGCAGAAACGTTCAAGCTTAAGTTTTAAACTCCTTAAATGTTCAAAAATTATTTTCATTGCACGGATGGTTAAAATAATGTATATGCATGATTCATTAGAATGTGCTAGGCCTGCATTATTACTCTTTGATTTGCCCAGCTCTAAAAGTGTTAAGCATTTCGCATAACGCGTTAAAATCTATACAGATTTGCCATGTCGTAAGTTATCCATCTTCGTTTACACGTCTCATGGAGGAAAAGCAAGAAATCTCGCCGTCAGCTGTATAAAGGGTTAGGTTAATGAAGAATTGTTCGGTCGACCGGTCGTCGGATCCGTTATCTGATCTCCGACCCTCCTTTGGAGTTTTTGGTCAACCTTTACCAGTCGAGTGGCGAACTGTTTATTCTGTAATTTGTAGTGGAGTAGTTGAGGGTCCTGACGTCACGGGGCCTGTGGAGCGTGTCCCGAATGATGCGGGTTGAACCCCCTAGCCGGCAACCCTCGACCGCGACCCCCTGCTTCTCTATCTTTCTTTCTTTCTTGTGCTCCTCCCCTCGCCCCTCTATTGTGTAAAATATGCTGACGACGCTTCTGCAATTTGGCTCACCGATCCACTCCCCGACAATAGCTACAGCCACTCGATACATCCCCGAACTCCATAAGTCGACTTCCGCTCGCTTGAACTTTAATACCCCTCCGCCGCCACTGACGAAGACGACGACGACTTCGACGTTTTTGCGTATTTCCCTCCTTTTTGCCCAATTTTTCAGCAAATTGAAAAGGCACTTTTATGTTTCGGCGCACTTCCTTTCTTTCTCTTCTCGTCCTTAGATAAAAATCATATTGAAAAAGCGCCTAGTTTATTTTTGACGAAGCTCGACGTCTCGCGATTCTTACGCAACGTGCGACTCAGTGTGATTTTTGCCGATTTTTTTGTCCCTTTCAAAGGAATCGAGAACGCTGAAAATGTTGCCTTCGATCCATTTGAAAAGATTTTCCAAAACAAAATTTTCTTTGAGTTATGCATACACTAATAATATTTATATCTGTATAAATACACTTGTTTATAGATTTATTTGACCCATATTTGGTTTTTTTATACTCGGACTCAAAATATTTCCCTAACATGTTAATTTATATCGATATGATCATATATCGATCGTGATGGTATGTCCATGATCACGAAAATATTGCTAATTAAAACATTGCTTGCATATCAGATATGAAATAGCAATCTCCCATAAATTTTAATGTTTAATGTTTATGACAGCATCAAACTTAATTTAAATTTGAAGAAAATAAATCTAAAATATGTGTCTAGAAACTTGCCCATTTTTGCTAGTTTGTAACTTTTCTAAAATACGGTTATTGCAAATAAATGCACCGAAAATTCCATTTTATTTATTCATTCGACGAGTTTAATGTGATACATCAAATAGGATTGTTATTCAGATTTAATGACATTTCGACTATGAACATTAGCAAAAAGGACATGTATTAATATTTACAGTCATGTAAAATTATTCCACTTGATGTAACAACATCGTCTTCTCTTATTTTTGCCTAAAATTTAAAACAAACACAGTCTCCTTTTTATCTTAAATCACCGCATTTGTGTCGCGTCGTCTCCCCGTCGTATCTCCTTTTTGTCTCCGGCAAAATTATTAAACCTTCTTTCAGCCTTTGTCCGAAATCAAAGTCGCCGTCATAATAATATGTACGTATACGTTTATCTTCTAATGGGACACGTACAAAACACTCTTTTGACATTGAAAATAATCCTCGTCTGTGTAAGCTGGACGGCTTATCTATCCATAAAGCTTAATGCCAGCATCCCCAAACATTTCGCTTCGCTTATCGTCGTTTCGCCTATTAACACATATTTGCATATTACGTATCGAGCGCGTTTTTTATGTATCGAATATTTTTATATTTATGTGATGTTTTTTTATTGAATCTTTTGGCACAGTGGCGTAGGTCTGTACGAATCGATTGTTAGCTATTCTTCACTGCCACATGGGACGAATACTGCCAGGGGCTGAAGCTCCCGACATAAAATTACCGATTGCTCCCCCTGAGAGGCGCAGTTCCCTTGAAATGTTGAAATTTTCATATTTTACCGGAGAAAATTTGACATTTGGATGTAGGCTGCAGGGCGGAGATTAAACTTTATTCGGATGCTTCGATTAGAGGATTATTGTATTCGCTCGAGCCCAAACTCAATAATCATAAAATTACTTACGTTCTCCCAGATTTAATACATTAATAAAAACAACCTAAAATTAAATGAGTTCTATATATTACGTTGAAATGTTCAATTTGGCTTTAGTTTAATGTTAAGAGCTTAAAGCTCCTATACGGTTAGTTCGTGCCATTTCAATGAATCCCTTTCGAAATTTACAGTAATATCATTTGATAAATGTTGGATGGAAGGGTATAAATAAAAATATGTTTTCTCAATAAATTCGCATATCGACATTTAGAAAATATTCATTTGTGAGAGTAGCGTTTCCTCGCAAAGTGTTCGGATGCGTAGGGTCCGTTTATCCTTTTTGCAAATCACTTCCGTGCCCAGTCTGGGACATAACAAAATCCTCAACGAGGTCCTTTCTCCTTTGGGAGGGTTCCATAGAGGACTTTTTGTCTACTTGTTTATATATTTATAGAGAGGTGTACGGTTAGTTAGTCGGCTAGTTGTGTTTTTAGTTTTCTGCCCTTGGGGGCAACGAGAAAATTTGTGCTACGAGATAGTTTATTCTTGGAAATACCTTTCACTTCTTTCACAGAATTCAATCAAAGCTTCCATTACGAGTATTTTTATTTTGTATTGATTGATTTTTTTTCAATCGACGATTTAAGCTGTTTGCTATATTTCGACTAATTTTCTCTTTGTCCGATCCTAAACTCGGGATCGGATTTCAGTCGATTTTATCCAAAAGAAAATTTATTTTCTCATTGTCAACGCCACAGGGCTTGGCCAAGGCTTGGCTTATCTTCGCCAATACAAACAATTCAACTTCCTATCTGCCTACAATTCTTATCTTCCAATTGCTTTTCAAAGTTCATTTAATCCACCGATAACAATTATCTTAGTCTTCTGCTTGAATATATAGCTTCAGATAATACTACTCCATATTTATACCCTCGCGATCGTTCACTTACGATCATCCTTAAAATTTCTTAATAAATCTACAAACTATATATATTCAGACCACCTTATTTTAAATTGATCATTTATAATGAATTTAGATCGTAATTTAATTAAAAAATAAGGATACCTAATTTGCCTTAAAATGCATCCCTCAATCATTTTGCAATTTTGTATTTCCTACTTTCGCTTATTTTAACCCTTCGTATCTGTATTTAGGAAGGCTTTACCCAGCTCGGAATTAACCCTCCCAGATCGAGAAAACAAGATCGGTATCGAATATCCATGAACTTCATGTTGTTTTCGTCCTTAAATCCTTCATGTCTTCTCTCCCTGTGATGTGATCTTTTGGTGTTTATTTCATCTTAGAATTAATATTAAATATTATTTTAGTAATGAAAAAAAAAAATGTATTTAATTCATTAATTTGTATGAAATTTCAGTTTCAAATATACATTCAACAGTATATCCATCATTATTGAAATGTAACTATATGCGATCCCCTTCAGGACGAAGATTTTTTCAATATCTATTTTTAGATTATTAATTCAACCCTTCATGCGCTTGATATCGATGGTAACATAGTTTAACCCTTTGAGTAGAGAGCTAATATAAAATCTTTATAGTCTTGGATGCTATATTTGCTTGTCCGCCACTTATCATCCGTAAAAATCCACTTCTCTGTTAGAACAACAGCGGTGCGTATGAAGTTTATATTTAACACTCTTGTCGCCTAACGTGAATCGATGTTGTTTCTCACAGGGCTCAAATTCGATAGACGTTAATTCAACAAGCCATCTGGGTACTATATCGAATTTGGATTGTCTACATTCACAATTTTGTGACCTAGATTTCGTACTCACCCTTGCAAATAGAAAAAAATCAAATTCATAACGATATAAAAAGGCAATGAAAGATTACATAGTTATCATTGCATAGTCTTTCAGCATTCATCTTTCAGTTCTGGTACCCATGCAGTTTCAAATTTCTACGGAAAAAGAAAATAAACCAAGTTCTTCAAATATTTTTATCAATAAAAGTCAACTGGCTGTCATAAATACGATCTATATTATTACTAAAGATTCGCTTAAGCCCCTAAATGAATAAGCCCGTTGGTCCATTTATAACACTTGACTGAACATTTCTCATCCATTAACTAAAATTAGCTACTTCCCCGTACAACTCGCTCGATGCTAATACAATTTAAACTTACAAACTTTTACCAAAACGCCTCGATTGCATTGAATAGGGGATATTAAAGTAGGGAATTGCACAATGAATGCATATATGGATGGCGTGTTTTTGCACAAAAACGTAGTTAAATGTCGCTTGAGCAATATTCTCTTGGTAGATTTCTAAGGACCGGAACGAGGGATTCCGCATGTATTCCATGTGTATTGTTAGAATGGGAAGTATGGAAACTCGCCATCTGTGTGCCATTCCCCATGGGTGGTTAAAATTTACACCAAAATGTTCGCTAAATTTTCGACGTGTTAAAATTTAACATAGTACTGCCCTTTGAAAGTTATTATTATGGCTAAATGAAATTGCTCCGTCTGCGTGTTATGTTAGAGTTTATGATTTAGTTTGCACCTACGCCCGCAGTTTCATTATTATTGTAAGGCATTTGAGATAGTGTTTGATTTTAATCTAATTGTCTGAAGTGTTCTGATTCCCCCGGAACATGAAATTTGAGATGAAACGCAAAATAGTGCATTTTGGATCGCAAATAATGAAATTCATCAAGTATTTGGAATTTCAATGCATATCCATTTATTTATCTTAAAAAATAATGTGTTATAGCAAAGTGTGGGACCTGAATAATTTGTCATCGATATTACATTATCAATACTTAATTGTGCCATTGCTATGTCGATTGTACTTCTGTGAGAACACTTGAAAGCAAAATTTGTCCAAAAACAACACGAACAATAGTTTTTAATTATTGTAACAAGTATAATAATGCATTAAGGTATCTTTCTATCCAATATTTATTTTGTTAGAAATTTTCCTATGAATGAGCAAACTCATAAACAGTTTTGGCACCAAGCTATGTATCCACATTCGATAAAAATATCACGTGGCGAAAAAACATTTATTAATACACCCTATCTGTAGTTTTTGTATATTCTCTTTGAGGGGGGTAGATGGAGGCTTTTGCGGGATCGCTAAGCGAGAAAAAATTAACATCATTAATTTTGTAACGGCAATTGATGGCGTGCGTGCGTGCTGTGCAACGCAAAGTAAAAGTAACATATCGCCCAAGAGCAGGCCTTCGCAAAGTGGGATCGCGGCCACGAATAAGGTGACATTTTATTCCCTATTTTATCTCCTCTTCAATCTTAAATGTCAAGGGTTGTTGCTGGATATCGGTATATCATTAATGAATGCTCATTTTAATATTATTCTCGATAAATCACGAATAAATGCTCACATAAAACACGTATTTAGCCATTAAAGCAAATTTATCACTAACATTCAACCATATATCTCGGGCTTACAAAATAGTAAATGTAACAAATATTGCAAATTTTGATTGTTTAAATTCATCCTGAAGATTTGTGCTTTAAAACCAATCTGTTTAATTTGAAAGATAGATAATATCCGCTCTTCTTCAAGCGACATTCATTAAAATATCAATTAAAATGGATCTCTTATAATAATTGAATATTCAACAAGTCTTTATTGTCTGTGGTTACTATATGCGATTTCTTGTGAAACCACTGTGTTCCACTTCACGAACCTCCACCAATTTGTATGCTTTATGAGTAAAATTACTTTTTAATCGCTCTCCTCGAAAGATTAAATAAAGAAAGGGCCGTTTGTCGAAAGATAACATCGAACTAATCCATTTCTGAAATGTGTTACATCTAGGGATATAAATTTATTTCATTAATTCCAGTGGCAAATCATTGCAAGATTACGTGGCGTGTTCATTTTATTCGGGTTTGATTATCATGGATCTAATTTAGATAATCCATTACAAATCAGCATGCTTCAGGTTGATCGATTTCGATTGAATTAAGACATACAGATGCAATTTGTATCTCAATTTGTCAACTCTGGTGTCAGGAATTAACGACCATCATTTCGATCGTCATCAATCAATCCGATTAAGCCTTCTGAACCATATGATGACCCAGTGCTGTTTCAATCAATTCGTGCTTAAAATGATGCTCATAAACTCGCTGAACTATATATTGATATCAAAATCATAGTGAATTATTTCATTATGTTCGATTACCGCGCGAAAAAAAGCATACCAAAAATATTACTTTCAAGCAGCTTTCAAGAAGTCTGCCTTTAAGAAGAGTTTGGTAGATAGGCAATTGAAGTTGGAGCATTCTGTGACATTATGTAAAAGAAACTGAATAAATCTAAGATCAGTGTAAGATGGATGTAAAAAGGACTGTGGTACTCAGTGAAAATTCTTAACATTTGACAATTTGTTTGTCTGTTTGTTCCAGCTTTTTAATAAGAAAATAATTAAAAATATATAAAAATTAAGTCCATGCAATGATAAAATATCATACGAAAGTTATGAAAGTCAGTTCAAAAGTACGTGCGCATTTTTGGGAATTTTTAAAATATTTTAAATAAAACACAATTTAAAATTTTAATCAATGATATGTTTTCCTCCACTATCTACAATTTCTTCCACAGGGAGTTTTTTAATTCCATTGCTGTAGAAAGACACTTGTTTTGATAGAAAAAAACTTGAAAGTCCATTTTATACATCCTGTTAACAGAATTTAGCTACTACTGACTAATATTAGGTTGTCCCATAAGTTTCTTTCGCAAATTAACACAAATTTAATCATAGCCATGGTTGAATAAAACCCGCGATATAGTGTTCGCTAGCAATAGCTAGCATGTAAGAAATTCCATGGACATCCGTCCATAATCATCTGACAATATTGGGCTACGTCAATCGTTCAGATATGTGACTCAAATAAACTTCAGCGTATTTCAACATGCGATCTTCTTCTCCAACGATATAATAGCCAACCTTTTTTGAAGAGACTTGTCACTGGAGATGAAAGTTGGATACTCTATGAGAATATCCAACGTAAACGGTCTTGGACCAAGGGTACGGAAGCTTTAACTGTAGCTAAACCTGGCCTACATCCAAAAAAAGTTTTGGTATGCATTTGGTGGGACTGGAAGAGGGTAGTTTATTATGAGCTACTTCAGCAAGGTGAAACGATCAATTCAACAAAATATTGTTTCCCACTAGACAATCTAAAGGATACAATTGCCAGAAAACAGCCAGAATTAGCGAACAGACGAAGCGTTGTTTTTCATCACGATAACGCCAGGCCTCATGGTGTCTTTGCTCATCAGGAATAAATTATCATCACTTGACTGGGATGTTTTACCTCATCCTCCATACTCTCCGGACATTGCCCCTTCAGATTATTATTTATTTCTTTCATTAAAATATTCTTTATGTGGTAAAAAATTTAATTCAAAAAATGATATAAAAATGTACCTTGATCAATATTTTAATAAAAATGCGCACGAACTTTTGGTTCGTGCGCAAAAGTTTTTATATTAATAACAAGAGTCCAGAATTTAGTCCGCTTTATTAACACTGTATCAGAGATGTTAATGCTTATTTTTCTTAGATTTACAAGTGATACATAAACGTGTTGATATTCCAAGAACATGTTATTATACGTTTGTATCACCACGACACATTGTGTATTTTGTGGTTTTAAAAATTGTAATACCACTTGCTGAAAATGGTTATATTATTATTGTGTCCCATTCGAAGAGAATTGTTAATGTCGTAGCACTTTATTATTTAGACAGATTTTAGTTGCGGCAAATTTAATTTATTACGCTAATCTAATTAAGAAAACTTTTACTAGGACAAACTATTCTCTCCCGGGGCAAAAGCCGACTACAAATCCTTATAATGCGACACTTCATATTAAAGTTAATAACGTTTGTTCGCAGCATTTAAAAATATCCTCTTTTTATTCGTTTAATTTTAAATTTCGGACTCGTCTGAATATAAATGGAAGTATTGTGAGCGAGCGCGAACATTTTTGTGAAAATAATTCTTGTTTCCGTGAGGAGCAGTTTTTTTCTTATTTTTCTTGAGGAAATCGTGACGTATTTTTCCAGGCTTTTCCACCCCCTTCGCCGCTAGTGAAATGTAGCTCGCATTTCCAGGAGTCAGTTGTGGCTGAGGTCATATTAGCAAATCGCTCCTAATAAGTCAAGGCGTGCGTGCTTTGAGTATGGTAATACAGAAATGCTCAAATCAAAAAAACCAACCCACCACATGTGGTGGTACCGGGTGTTCGCTAAGCGGATGAAATATATTATTCGGATTAATCGCGTTATCAGTGTATTTTTAACGTTGCGTTTGAGGAGTTTTTCGTCGTGCGCACATGGCGTACGTCGGGGGCATAAATCGTCCCGCCTCCGAGCAGTAACTAGTGTCGTAATTCCGAAACACACTACGGGGCTGTACATATTTCGCGGTACATTTTTATATTGCCTCTTGGAATTATTCAAATGGCAACGTCGACGCCGTCTTATTGCCTCGTGAAAAAATGTTTTCCCCCAGCAGAGAGTCGGAAGGCCGGCACGCGTGCTGGAAAATGGAATTGGTTGTTTTTCTTTATTCCAATTGACTCGGTAGGTGTAAATATACATGACACGACACTTTTTATGAGCGGGTTCAACGGTACACATAGTCGGTTTTCTTATTTCCCACTTGGATATGCTTGAATAAATTTCAAATTCGCTCTGCACTTATGCACGCCCCTCGGCGATCGCCCTCGCATACGTCTTCTGTGTCACGTTCTTCCTCATTTGTCTTCTGCAAATTTCAATTTTGGCATGCTTCGAGGACTCGAGGACATGGCAAACAATGCCTCTAATGATATATCGTATTGAATATTCCAAGTATTTTTTGAAATTCGAACACACGTTTGCTCACATTTGACATACATTCATATGTGATTGATTCGATTATAATCATAAGGTGCCATATCCGTTATCGAACGTAGATGAAATCCATAGGAATTTATTTTAATTCCACAAACGATAAAATTAAGATAATGTTATTTAAATAAGAGTGTTTAACCATTTGAGTGTCGAAATTCTCGCTAAAAATGGCAAAATGTAACGGGAAAAAATGATAAATAAAAAATGATTCAATTTCTTATTTAGGAATAATTGCACTTAAAAAAACATATAAAGTTATTGATAATAGTTCAACGTCTATATTTCGCCGCGTCGCACTTTTAATGGAACTTTCTCACGGAGCTTTATCGCGTTTGATCTATGCAATAGTGATAAAAATACCAATATTATTAAGAGATATTTTAATTGTTATTGCTAGTCAAACACTAATAAATTACTAAATTATGTGCGAATGATATTTAATGGAAACCACCATATAAAAAGTCTTCTATTGCCATTGTCTAATATTTTATAAAACATAAAAAAATGATCTTTTATTGCCTTTAAATCCATTAAATGATTTTGAATCTAAAAGATAATAATCTAAATAAATTCTCACGCAAAGCAGAGGGCTGAGGGCATATCGGCGCGACGCAATCCGTAACAATGGTCCCGGCCCACGAGTCGGCTGCGATGAACGACGGAACACGTTTATGATTTAATGCGCTCGGTGATAGAGGTGATAAGGCAGGTGATCCATAAAATGTCGAAGAATCGGCACAACGTATTTATTCAATTAATCAACGAGTGGCAAGCAAGCGAGCGTGCGTGATATGGAGCAAGCGGGTGATGATCCATCCCAGGGTAGATGCTTTGTTGGAGCGTCTTTTTGAACTCGAAGTTGGTCGTCTTCTCAAAGATCCTCCCCCATCGAAGCCTAAAAGCGAAAAAAGAGCCCCCCCTCCTCCCCCGAAGGAGTGGAAGATCTGATCGTCCGAATAGGTTTTTCTCCGTCGAAGTCTGCTCGATAACTTTGTCGTACTCGTCGTACTTAACGTTGCAAAATCCCGGCGTTTGCTTCGGTCGTCATTTTTTTTTTTTTTTTTATAATTAAACTTAATGGTTTGATTACCGCTGAGTTCCTTTTTGAAAACCTGCCGTTATTTTGGCGGTTGGCGCCTTTTGACAAGCTGTTTTGACAATTCGCCGCTGATGTGATGACATCTCATAGAAAGTCGGAAGTGGTGTCATCTTCCGAGTATCACTACTTGTGTATCCGTAAAAAGGATCATAAAATGCAATTTATATGAATTTTTTTCAATGCATCTTATCATCGCAGTCTACCGCAAATGCAATGATTGCAAGATTTATTGTACGAATATTAGCATATCGTCTTTGATTATATTAATATTGATTCTAAATTCATGATTGAGATCGCAATATTGTGATTTCAACTGGGCAAATACATCGCCCGAATTGCATTCATATAGTTCTATTGGATACCGAAACTGCTATTTGAGCTGGGAGAATTTATCCTTTACAAATATGTACGAATATGAGAATTTCATTATTTGCAGTGTAAATCTACTAATGGGCAATTTGGATTGCGGGCGTATGGAAAAAATATTGATTTTAACATTAAAAACTGTCTCGCTAATTTGGTCTCGTGTCTGTCAGACCCATGTCGCGCCCGAAAGTCATGTATGTACCTCTAACCGCAACATTTGATACATCAGATTATTTTTTATTAATTTATAATCATTTTTTTCATTTTTCATCCTTAAATATTCTATTCAAATAATGCATATTTTAAAAAAATCTTTTTCTCTTAAAAATTTGTCCTCTAATGAGCATTTATGGTTCTATAAATGGTTAATTTAGGATAGGATTTACGATTTGGTATGGTGAAAATTTTCTGCAATCTGCTTTTGATCTCGATATTTTACAACACAAATCCAATATCTAACTCACTATACGAAAACTTGATTCTTCATCCGTTTTGAATATTTTATCAAGGTCATAAAGCGATTTAACTTGTGTATCCTGAAGGTTTGCTTGGTCAGTCTTTCGACTAGACGATTGGGGTTCACGTTAAATCCCTCTTTGTATATCATATTTGTTATAGAAACTAAGGAGCATAGACCATCATACGCAGAACTTTGGAATGAAAGCGCTGTCAATATGTTAATATTGGAAGTCCATGCGGTTCCCCAGAGTTGTATCCCATACATTCAAATTGACTTAAAGATGACTTTGTATAACAATGTTTATTCTTTGGGGACATTCTTGATCTTCGATCCTATAGCTAATACAATATTTTCGTATTGAGATACTTGATTTATCTTTTTTTGTCGCTAAAATTAATCAAAAGGATGAATAGACAGGATTGCTATAAACTACCATGCGCTCAAATTTCTTAAGAAATTTAATTACAGATCTTTAATCCATGCCATTCATTTAATATCATATCCATCTAATAGTCTCAATGTCCAAATATGTTCAGACTGCTTCAAATCCGTTCTTTAACCTTTTAATAAATTATTTAAAGTTTCACGTATCTTTGATATGTAATTTAAAATTTTCAGCAAATCTTATGTAGAATTGAGATGATTTCTTTGCTTATAACGATGAGCTCTTTTGAAAGCATATCTTATCAGCGAGTCAATTAAGCATCAAATAAAACCTGAAATTTCTCAATAATCAAAGTCGGGGTGGAAAAATATCATCCAATTACTTATCTTTCTCCGACAATGCAATGTGGGAGTCACCATAAGAAATGTTTATTAAAAGCAGGGTTATACAGAATGAACCCGTCTACTTATCAACATCCCGCGACAAACAGTCCATGGATTTATTCGCAACTTAAACAAGCCTGCGATTTAACTCCCACATTTAATATATTCATCAATATTGAGCCAAACCCGTTCTCAATCGTCATCCCATTCATTCTGATTGAATTATTTCACTCCGGTGTACTGAATCAATAATAAACAATCGGTCCGTCTAATCTTGGCTATTTGAAGAGAAACCAGACGGGCTTATCTTGAATACACTCCAGCAGGTTTTGTTATTATGTCTGTTTTTATTTATACACCGGCTACTTATCTGGAATGCAACTGTATCAATAGTCTGATGGGACTTAAGCTCTCGCTCGATATTTTTTGCGGTCTTATCTGACTTAATCACATTACGGAGGCTTGCGATTATTTTTCGAGCGACAGGTTTTGGCGACCTTTTTAATGGGCGACCTTCAGATCTTCAGGAGAGGAACTCAGTCATTTGAGCTGAAGAATGTTTTATTGTCGTAGAGCAGCTGCCGGTGTGGCCGGAGAAAGAGCTTCATTTTTTTAATTTTAAATTACGAGCACCTGCTCAGCCTCCGCTAAAAGATTACCGTCTGCATTTTTAAACGAAAGAAAGTCTGCTGACATTTTTTGCTCGGTCTGTGTGTCTCAAGTGGCGGCGCACTTGTTATTAGCCCCTTTTCATCCAGCCTCGTCACTCTCGCTTTTTACCGGAACAAAAGGGTTGAAGCCTGGACGTCTGGGAGTACCTTTATCTTCGATCCGAACTCGACTTTGTGGCTGAGCCGCTCTTCTTTGTTTCTTAAGACGAAAAGCGAAGCCATTATGCAAATTCCTTGTATGTACCTAATTTCGCTCTGTAAAAAATAAATATTTCCGATTACGCCTAATCATCTTATGAGCTTTATTAAAACACCCTTTTATCGAATTAACAATTGACCGACCGAACACGCTAATTAGCGTTCCAAATGCGCCGAATGCTAATAATCAAAAGCGTCAATCAGCATCCAGACGCTACTTTAATAATAATTATATAAAATGTCTTCAAATCTTTGTTATTAAATGAATTATTGAATGAGGATACAAATTTAAGAAACCTTATACAAATAAAGATTGAAAACTGAGAAAGCTTAATAAAATTATTATTTTTTTGAGGGTTAGGGGATGTCTTTTGCTGCGTTTCACACATCAGGTTTGTTGAAACGTCAACTTCTAAATTCTTTAAACAAAAAACTAACACCTGTTTTTAAAATATTTTCTCGATTATACTCTTTCCACAGATGTGGACAGATGTCGTGTAAATTAATTATTTTGGCAGACCTATTCCATCGCTCGCATGATCTTCGGATCTGACACCAGTGGATTTCTTTGTTTAGGTACTCTTTGTCTAAACTTATCTAATAATCAACATGATGATATCACAGCCGTAAATATTTTTCAATATTAAATAACATTATTTTATATAAACTATGTTCTTGTAAGTATTATACGTAATTGAAAATCAATATAAGTACTTTTTAAAATGATAAATAAGACAAATGTGTGTTTATTAAATTTATTTATATTTTATGTGTTTAAGATATCAAAATATTTTTAAATTAATTCAAATGTTACATTATGCTGGCTGTAAAATTGAATTATTGTGATATTTGGATTAAAATTACATTTCCTTGTGGAATATGCGAAGTGGAGTACAAAAAATTCATCCAAGTATTCGTAAATCTCTAAATAAGCGATGAAAAAATGTTTTAACATTTGTATTACCATCTCAGCGGAAAATCCTTAATTTCGAGTAGATAGAAGGACGCTCAAATCTCGTCCATTTGTATTAATACAAAGCAAAATTTTAAGCAGAGACAATTCGAGTCTCAAAATGAAATACAACATTCCAAGTTATCATTTCTCACGGCATGGATTATAATCCATCTCGTGGGATAATCACCTGGGGCAATGAGCTGTGCTGACAACATGGCGGAAAAGTAAATCGACAGTCATCAGTCAGCCTTATTGGGGACCTCCCTCTGAGGCTGGGCGGCGCGATAGAACGAAAAAAGAGGAAAATAACTAATCCGAAGGCGAAATTTACCCCCGAACCACCCTCGCAGGGCTGACTACCTAACCCTAGCCGGGGAGTGATTGTTTTAATCCAGACTAGCAAATCCTCGCCTAATGAAAGAGCTGCTCGGTCAATCCTCTTTGTCGAGAGGCGAGAAAGCTTTGGTTTCCGTTTGTTGCCGATCGACTTACAGCGACTTCCGCTCATTAATTTCCCTCTTGATGCCCTATTCAAATTATTTTCTCTTTGCCCCTTTTGTTTTGTATTTGTTTGTTAGATCATATGATATAGGGACTGACAATTGCTGACAATGGCTTTCCTACAATTATAATTTATGCTCCACTTTATACCACTTGAATATTTCACATTGACATCGAAACCAATGAACAATTCCAATATACTTTAATCAAAACATCCTTTGTACAATACTATTGTATATTGAAGATGACCTATTTCAAGAAGATCATATAAATTTCCTATATTTTTAACAAAAATAATTTAAATCTATCGTGTATCGACAAATGACTTAACCGTAAAATTTAGGGATTTTGTATCTTCGGGCATGAATTAATCAGTTCGAACCTTTTGGGTATTCAGTCAAAACTAAACTAACCGTTATAATCGAAACAATAAATGAGTTTAGAGAATATAACAGTTTCTTTTTGTGCACAATAAAGAAGTATTTGTATTAAAAGGGCTGAATTAAGAAACCGAAGTACAAGAGACGGAGTCCGATTCTCCGCCTCATGATCGAATGCGCCTTCCAAACCCTCGCCATTTCAACGCTGTAACTTCCAAACGACCCCAAATATTGGAAAATCACTGTATGTACATATTCTAAACTATATTTGGATACAATTTGCGCAATAAAAAATGTATTTTTTGAAATCGACACACAGGATCACACTTAATGCCTATTTATCCTCCTAACTAATATGATATCGTTTATGAATAATACCTTAATTCCTCAGTAAATCGAGCGACCATCCGAACAATATGAAGTTACGTTTGTATTAATTCAATGGGTATAAAAATAAAATCAAAATAAGCAAATATTTTACACAAACAAATATTATTGTCAATTGACAACAAAGCGTAACGACTCGAGCTGATATTATTTTCATTAATGACAATGGAAAGCACAATGGATCTCTTGGAGCTTATTAACTCTACTAACGATTTGTATACATATGTTAATATTAGTCCTAGATTAGTTATCGGTATTTTGCCAATCAGGAACGCTATACGGCAAATTCAAAATTCGATTAACAGTTAAGATGTATGTTTATTATTAGAGCCTCTTATTATCGATCAACATCATGTAGCTTCTGCAATCAAGCTTTTCCACCTTAAACTTGTGTTGATTGTTGAATATATAAACTTCATATTTTAGATTCTTTGTTGTTTCTCCGGCAACCCTAAAATGCTAAAATTCCCACCCTTTTGTTCAATATATACAGAATTATTATCTTTATAAGTTTATAGTATCCGATACTTAGTAGTAGTTTGTTCATATGCTAATTTGTTTAACGTAGATTTTAAGCATTTGTAAGAATGTTTTAAACGTATTTTATAAACAATATATTGAAGTTTGATTGATGCAACTGTAAATACTTCTATTCCCGTATTCCATTTCATTTTATTCGAAGTATTCCATTCGTGATAATCTATTTTTATATCCTCGAGTGCTAAAATACCTATTTGTTTGCGATTTTGTCTGTCTATGGTATTTTCAATATTCTCTGGAATATCCGCATCTCAAAGGCTTTCAACGTGTTTGTGATAGACTTGGAAAGAGTCCAGAACACCGTGGAATACGAAAGAAATAATATAACAACGAAATGTGCATTTATTTCGCAACGAGCCTGCAAAACTGCTACTATAACATGGAACATTCAACAATTAATAATGAACATATCTCAGATCGGTCCAGATTTATAGCTCAAAAAATAATAATATTGAGATGATTAATAAACTTGCTTTGAGTATTTATTTACAACAGTATGATCGCAATTTAATTGTATTCCACATTTACAATACGAAATCAACACATATGAATGAAAACATCATTAATTATTTATGAGTTTGGTTAATAAATATTTTGTATCAGGTCAGTCCAAAATTTCGTACGCATTTTTGGTATTTTTTTTAAATAATTTAAATAAAACACAATTTAACATTTTAAATACATTTTCCTCCACCGTCTACAATATCTCGCCATCTCACAGATGGCTTTTTAATTCCATTTATGTAGAAAGACACTGGTTCGGAGTCTTCTCACTTTACAAATTTAAAAAAATCGATTTTTATTTTATTTTAAATTTTGAAAGTACATATCTTCAAAAATGTTATATCGAAATTTCATAAATATCGCACGAGTTTAACTACATTTTTGGGCGACTACCTGAGAGCACCCGACTGCATACATATTGTTCAGACTCATGGTGCAAGTACAAGAAAGTGGTGAAAAACAATCAGATAGAAACTTTTAAACATCCTTCTGCTCTAGCTGAGGATGTTCACGAGGTTTTGAAACCGATTTATGAAGATCTTCGGAGGAAATACCCAAAATAACAACGAGTGTTTCAACAGCTGTGTCTGGGAAATTTTTCTGCAACCAAAACTTTAAACGCGTTTATCTCAAAACAAGGTTTTTCGGTGGCTTGTTGATGAAATTTCGGAAACTATCCGGCCGATTGTCATGAAATTTGAATGACATATTCTTCATAGTTATGGCTATAGCGCACATCATCAGATTTTTGAAATTTTGATTTTAAGTAATTTTTTTTTTACAAAAAACTGGAAAAAAACGCGGTTTTTTTTACTTTTTCGTAAAACGTGCGCCATTTTGTTATTTTTGCAAACATCAAAAATCTGATGATATGCGCTATAGCCACTGATATACTGAATCTAAAACTGTTTTATTTTTTTGTTTCAAATGACCCATCTCGGAGATACCATCAACAAGCCACGAACATAACATTTCTACACGGGTTTTTCGATGCTACTGTTTTATTATAATAATTGTTCAAAAAAATAAAAAAAAAATTTTTCATTTACTTGAAAGATGTGTTTATTACATAAGATCCATTTTATCTCATAATTTTTAGCGAAAATCCTCGAAAAAAATCGTGAAAATAGCCTATTTTTGAGGTGCCTAATGTGATAAGACGCCTTAATAGTTTCTTTTTAGGATATAAAAATACTTTCGCTGTAAGTGCGAGGAATTATAGATGTATATAATGTTAAATTGTATGTAAAAAAAAATCTCAAAAATGCGCACGAACTTTTGGACTGACCTGATAATTGATGATATTATTTAAAAGAATCCCTCATAAAACTTAACCTCAGACGGCATGGATTGATATCGCCGATCCATTTTTCATTCACTCTCACCCAAAGGATCGTTTTATTTTTTTTTCTTTCTATCCCAGAAATGAACGTGAGGGATAATCACGAAAAATCTTCTCACCATAAAGGAAATGCTGATAAGACGCGATTTTTTTTCATTTTCACTTTGTCACAGGATTACTGCCATTAGTATGTCGGGAAATTATAATCCTTTATCGCAAGCATACAGTACAGCTTATAACGTATTATATTTTATATTTTTGCGTTCCCCACACGCTGTTTCATTTTTCTTCCCTGAGAATATTCAAGCGAGCTCCCCGAAAATGACTTTTCGCGTGTAATAAATGTCGCCGACCCCGAAGTTAGTCCGACAATTAATATGAAGATTAAGCTTTGTCCTATGGTCTTTGTTTTTTGCGCGTCCTCATAATGTGCAAAATTTGGCCTATTTCATTACGCATGAATATTTCATTTTAATTCGTGCTTATTTTTTCATTAAAATACAGCGCTGAAGTTGCGGCACAACTAGCTTTTGTACAATTTACAACTGTAATAATTGAAGAAACTTCGGATGAACATTTCTGTAACCGGTATTTGTAAATGCGACTTTATACTTCAGAAACGTTCAAATTAATTACTGCTTATAACAAGTTTAAACTAAGTCGATATTTTGACTCTAGGATTTTCGTTTCCACTGTGCGTACGAAAGCCGCAAAACGGTTAGCTTCTTTATCAAACCTCAAATAAAACTTTTTAGAGAAAGCTCGCTGATCTCTGTGGGAACTTTGACAATGCGAGCGAGAAGCTCAAAAGCTCACCGAAAGACGCCATGAATGAAATCGACCGATAGGAGGGCGCACCGGGAAATGGATACAATTTGAATTAATTTACCTCCCTGCCATTTTAAATATTAATAACTCCTTCCGAAAGATATGAAAATGATATCGAATTAGCATATAATCGCTTAAATTTAAATTCGGATCTAAATCCCGCTCGCGGTGATAATGAAACTGGAGTGTATGATACGAAGAACATTTTTTTTTGTATCTGAAAATTTGTATATTTTTGGCGTGGCGCAGTGCTACCAACTGAACATGATTGATGGCCAAATGGCGTGTCCGCATGTTGTCCCGGTGTGTACAACTTATATGGGTGGATGTGCTGCGTATTGAACCCGACATGAAATTGCCACGACCAGCGCTGTTAAATTATATGGACTCGGCCGGATGACGAGGAATCAAATTCAGACATTCCCCAACAAAATGACGATGGCCGTTTTGAGGAGCCAATCCCCGACTATGCACCGATTAAATTGCTAAATTCCCGAATCGGGGCTCCCGATGCTCTCGGCCGATAAAAATGTTAATTTATTGCGCCGAGTCTTTTTACGACTCCACTTTGTTGAATTCCTTAACTTTTGATGCCTTCTTAAGACTTTTTTACGTCGCAGCGAACGTATTTTAAGATTGTTTACTTCTTGTACGAATGCGTTTCAAGTTTTATACTCTTTGGCGTAAAAACTTCCCCTCCGAATGTATACTTTGAAGCGAGATCACCTGTTTGGCTTTAGCAAAGCCAACAAAGGGACAAACAAAAAAGCTCCCCTAACGAAGATCAATTCTATTAATATCTAACGAAGTCTACATCGTCAGCATCCCTAATGTGCCGTCTCTGAGATTGATTCAATCTTTTACTTTTATATCCCGCTCTTTCGTTGAGTAATTTGTCTTGAGTGACCTCAAGCTGATTGGCGAGGTTAAATGCCTTTCCAGGGTCGTCATTTGTCACTGACGAGACACCCAACTAACCACACTTCAACAACTTATTCGACTGGGTCAGAATGTCTGCAAACTTTACATTCCTTTCCAACTCATATTTATTTATCAACCACATAAGCTTATGTTTTGTTTTGAAAATCTTAAGGATCGCAAAAAATTCTAAGATATATATACTTTGGACATGTTTTTGAACAAAATTGCACATTTTCTCAAAATTAACTAAAGCCATTGTAACTCATTGAAGTGAACCTTCTATAAGCGTGATAAGGCAAATTGACCTGAACGTAACGAAAAGTGAAACTTCAAACAGCATTTAATCGAAAAAAAAAATATAATCGTTTGTAATATCTGTGTCCGTCGCATATATATTAAACGTTACGCGCATGCGCACATTCGCGCCACTTGACCATAGTTCGCCAGTTTTATTATATATTACACAAACATAGCTTCATATTATATCTAACAATTTCCATTAACAAATGCAAAAAAGCAACAAATCAAACCAACCTTTCCTTGGAAATATTAAGTTTCAATTTTATCATGCGAGACTTTCACTCACTTTTTTATTTATGGATCATCCATCAATTATAAAATAGGATACATATTAAGTAATAATGTTAAAAAAACGTTTATTTTATTATATGACATTCGGATATATTATTAAATAATCATAAATAACCTATCATATAAAAAAAATGTCGAATCACTATTACAATAATCCTTTTATGATATAATATATTCTATGGTCTTTTTTGGCGAATTTAAATTTAGCCATCGTATTTAAAACAACAACAAAAAATACTGAAATATTCTATTATATTCGATATATATAAGAACTCAACACTTTGTATGCGGGATTGTTATGGCTCGGTCATGCAAGGAACGCGAGGTATCAAAGTCATGCAACGCGTATTTTTTTGACAGCCTCGCGTAATCAATTCATCTTTTTTGTACTGTATATTAAATTATATTATCCCTTAAATTTATATAAAATTACTTGAAATTGTAGTTTTGTCTTACGCTTTTAACTTATAGTATTTGAATGAACGATATTATTCTCCTGTATTCGGTGAACGACAGCGTTTGATGATCATTATCTGTTGCTGCAAGTAATATGTTAAGGTGATTGTAATTTAGGTATACATTATTCAATTCTGCCTGTAAAAAATATATTTTTAAAGTTAAAATCATTTATCATGCATAAATGCTTCAGCGATGTAGAACCTATATACACTCAAATCTCTTTTTGTGCGACTTTTTTTGTGCGATTTCGAAGTTATGTTGTTTTTTTTAAAGCAATTTTTTATTTCATTATGAGTACGTATCGAAATATTTTGGATAAAATAGGAAATAAATCATCAATACTTGCCGAAATTTGGAAAAAAAAATATAATTTTGGACTGTGCAAATCATATTGCACCTGGAATCGCTGAATTACGACCACGCCCTTTATTCTGGTTTAGATTTTTGAAAAAATTAATTTCGTTTTTTTCGACTTTTAAAAATACATTCTCGCCATCTTACCATCATGAAATCTTTTAACGCGTTCTTCTCGAAACTCCTTTTTTCAACACGGTTGACATGATATCTCAAGTTTTAATGAACTAATTTACTTCAAACTGGGTACGAATCTTTATTACATAACCCTCTATTATTCCTACCAGATTTGTCAAAATTTATTTTTTAACTATTTAAAAAAAAGTTAAAACTGTGAAACATAAGGCCAAAAATTGACTTAACTGATTTATTATCTTGTGTAATTATTCTTCTGCTTTTTAAGCTATCATATTCATTATCGGATTTAGGCGATCTCCATAGATTATTGTACAATTTCTTTGTTAATTTTAAATAACAAGACACGTCATATTCTAATGGCATACAGGTAGTCCCGACTTACGACGATTCACACTTAATATTTCAGATTTGTCTAAAGTGTTTGTACATATTTTAGGGAATTCCCGCAATTGTTTGTTATGTATAGAAAAAGGGATTTGTTCGAGCACAATCTTGTATCTATTAATCTTTATGTTGTTTTTATTTGGTTTTTGTTGTTATATAAAACTCGATTTTTGATCTACTCAATTTACGACCGATGTCTAGAAAACTATTTTGATCGTAAGTCGAGGAATATCTGTATAAGTGATGTGATCCTATGTAAGAAATAATAAGCATAGAAACGAATAAGGACACCACTGGTATGGTAATTGATGTTGAACCATTTCCTTTCGGTTAAATCATATGTTGAAAGCATCGGGAAATCCTCATTTTAAAATCTCTCATCCCCGGAAAAATCTCGAAATGGAATCTATATCCGGGCAACGGATATGGCATACTAAGAGAAGAATAGATATAGCAATAGAGTCAATATTATTCTGGTTAGAATTTTATTGCGTTTTTTAAATTTTGTCCCCATGCTTATGTCGTTTCGGCATATTGAATTATTGGGTTAATCTTAGATCAGCGCTTAAGTGAAAATAATTCATGGGAATATCGGCCGGAAGCATGTCGTTCCGCGGCATAAAACTCCCTTAAATTTGCACGTGTAATAATATCCCAGAAATTTGTTCCTCATATCCCATCCTTTGTTAGGCCTTCCTCGAAGGAGACAAGGACTTGTGCAGCTGATAGGACACGTGTCCCGGCTCGCTAGCTCTCAACCGCCAAAGTACACCTCTATAAAACAGTGGCTTTTATGAACCATTCCAAAATAAAAAAAAATCGTTACGTGTACACTTTGCGTCTTTTATGGCGTACGCACTCTTTTTATGGCTTACATATCGTGAAAAGCAATTTTTATTCACTCGTCGACCGTGAGATTTGGGGACTTCTTGTTTAAGCATTTTGAAAAATGGCGAATATATTGCGCGCTTGTGCCACTTTAGTATATCAATCGCCGACGGGGGTTGGGTCCGCATTATTGTAATTTATTTCGAGCGTGCCGCAAAGAACAAATAATGTATTGAAAAACATGGGAATTTCCCCCCATGCATTTCATAAATTGCATTTTCAGCATTTTTATCGAAGTTGCCGCGATCGTTATGTTAAAAATTCTTTTGAAGTCCTCCCCGTGGCTTATTAATAAAACTCATTTCATTTGAAGGAACGCTTAGTGGCCCTCGTGCTCGAAACTTATTTTACGTTATTACACATTTTTCTTGCCGAAGTTTAAAAACATCGGAGACGACAGATGGGCTTATAATTAATTTATAGATCGAGTGGAAGTAGCTCTCAACATTTTTAATATCGCATTAAATGTGCATCAGGTGCTATGTCCATCTACTAATGGAAGGACCATAAAATTAAAATCGCTAAAATAATAACGTAAACGCTAAAACTTCATGCTTGAACGTAAATTTATTCAACCAACAATAGTTTGTATTTCATTAATTTAAACGGAAAACGTGCTTATATTAGGTCGGTACAAAAATTTGTGTTGATGATGTTTGTGAATTAGTTGATGATGATGATTCAAAGATTAAAAAAAACTTGAAAGTCCATTTTGTATATCCTCTTTGGAATTTAACTTTTTACCTAGTAAAAAATGTTGTAAGGCACGAAATAAGTGAAAATCACTTAGGGGAATATTCGGTGATTAAGCAGGATGCCGTGTAGATAGTCCCGCGTTAAACGGTTGGACTCGTAACGCGTTGGGTTCGAATCCTACAGGAGATGTGGCCGGCGTCCACATTTTTAAAAACATATTTACGCCATGAAAAACCATTTCAAAATAGTTGATAATGGTTCCATAAAAGGGATTGCTAAAAGCCACCTCAAAAACAACAAGCAAGATGCGGCAAAAGCTCCCAATTAAATTCGCTTAAATTTTTTGCAGCGTTGTTCGAGCCGTATACGGTCTTACGTTATCATGCAAAAACAAAACTTTCTTCATATTCACCAATCGCGGGTGTTTTTTTAATTAATTTTAACTTTAAATGACAAAGTTGTTCACTTTAACCTTTTCGTTAGTGAGCAAATTTAAAATCGATGAAGTCGTTGATATCATAATCGCTTTATACCGATTACTTTCTGTCAGCTCCTAATCAGCGTAAGACAATCTTCAATTCGAAGCAGAGTCAATTGTAAATGAACACTTGATAGTGCATACAAGACCACTTCATTTCTTTACATAAACAATGCACAAAAAAACGATTCAAGTGCTCCTCCTTTAGAAGGAAATGATAATTGGACAAAGACTCATTCAACACGCAGCGAAGAACAGCAAGCAGTTAAATAAACAAACACTCTCGATAACACACAATTTTCGGTCGTTTCTTTGCGTAAAAAAATAACACACTTGAAATCGAAATCATTATAAGTGGATAAATTTGGGCTTAACGATCTATACAATCATGCGATGCATATGAAGAAGCTATCCATCTCAGTCTCCCGAACTGCGCTAAGTTCTCTCTGTCTCTATCCGCCTCGGAGCTTCAATGCACAAGAGTGCTCTTTCTGAATAGTGAAGGTCAAAACGGATATTTCCGTAAGTACTCACGAAAAGGTTAAACATCTGCATTAATGGTTTGATTTAGTTCTACCAGTTCATAATAAATCACACCATACATATCCTACCAAACATTTAATAGTTTCTTTTTAAGATATAAAAACACTTTAAAGCATGTTAAATTATGTGTAAAAAATGTGTGTAAAAAAAATCTCAAAAATGCGCACGAACTTTTGAACTGACCTGATATAAACTTTCTATTAACACGGTTTTGGCTTAAAATTTTTCGAAAAAAGTACCATGATTTGAACAATTATATCAATAACTTTCAGTGAATAATACATTAAAAACACTATTTTGTTGGATTCAAGTATATTATACTGTCCAATTAACTTCTTCTCAAGGGACATGGGTAATCTCCTAGTTAGTTTTAAATACATTGCTATTGTTATAGTATGAAAATCCACCCTCATATATTTAAATACGAATACTTAAATTTAATTATTTAATAAGTTATAAAATATACGGAAATAAACTACGGATAAAGTGCCATATTTGTAATCACACGTTTGAGATCGCCATAAAAGTATTTTCTAAAGATGAAAAATTTTACTGTGATCGTTTTCCAATACCTTCCAATAAATAATTTATGTTTAATCCTGGTTTTGGGACTGATTTTACTGTCTTATAGATAAATTCATTTTTAAATATTTTAACATATTTATACCCCATTGAATCGTACTTACATAGTTTTTTATGCTTGATGATCTTGCATTAATTATTATTATAAACCATTCTCGATAATGAAAGAAATTTTATGAAGATGTGTTGCATTAATATATTGTAATATTTATAAAAAAATCCAATCCTTTTATTTTGGTTTTGAGCTTTTAACCAAAACACATAGAATTCAGAATCACATTGATTACAATTGAATCCGACTTATCCAATTTTAGGGTTTATCTGTCTAACTTCTGTCTTAAAAGGATGCCAAATGCTAACTCTGATGCTATAAAGATTGACTACCATAATATTATTTCGTTACTCAAATAAAAATCAATATCGTTGATGTAATACTTCATTGGAATCACGAATTTATACGCTGATTTTATGATCCAGTTTTATATTGATTCAATGGGTCGTTATTTTACTATAGCTGCTCCCCTTCTTTGCAAATAATTTATTCGTAACAAACTCGATTTATCATCATGCAACATGAGCTGTCGTTCGAATGAAAGCATTGCTTCGTTGACGTTGAAAATTGTCTCAATTTACGTGATTATTTTTTTATGAGGAAATTCTTCCTCGGCTCATGTTTAAATCATATGGTTGCTGGCTCTTTGAACGACCGAATCGAACTACCACTTCGAATCCTCGAAGAGAGGATGTACCCGTTCCAGGGTTGCAATCTCGAAGACGAAAGAACGAGATGGTCGCCTTATTGTTGTTTGGTATTTCCACTCGCCGTTTGTCCAAATCGTGGGTAGCTTTAGGTGAGTGGACGCAGGTATTGACCTTTGCCCCTCGTAAGCCTCGGCTCGGTAGGGTGGTTTTGCCTGATACAAGGTTTAGCTCTAAGCCCTAAATAGCATACACTTTTACACCAAAAAGCCACCGAGATAAAGATATCTAGGGAAACACGGTTACGCTGTGGACGCTTCAGATTTATGGCGTGGATCGTCAAACTGGTTCATAAGAGGCTTAACTCCCTCGGCTTAATATCTTCACCCCTTTCTATTTATGCGTTTTTTCTCTTCTGCTTACACTTCTTGTATTCTGAAAACAAAACCATCGAATGTCTTATTTGCCGAGTTTTATTATATAACAACACTTTCGAAGCGTATTACAGCATTCATCCGTTATACGAGCTTATGCGAGATACAGTTTTGCTTCTATTTACGTGGTAAAATATTACACGTAAATGTGCGTTTTGTGAAGCTAACAATGACCTAATAATGTTCAATTCTGATAAACGGCTACCCTTCTGAATATGTATTTCATGTTTCGAACGATTTGTACTAGTTTTTTTTTATATAAAACTATCCCCTCTTGCATGTAACAAATCCCATGATATATTTGCTACGTAAAAATAAATTAATTCATTCCATCCCTGAGGCCATTCCCAACAATTTTATTCAGCGTATCTTTAGAGGGCCAGTCACGTCTTTATGTAACTCTAGAATTGTACATGCTTTTTAAAGCTCTTACAAACTACATTATTTAATATTTATTCACTTTGTAATATTAGGGCATACCATATGAACGTTCGCAATTCGTAAACGAGAATTAATATGTCATTACCATTAAAAAACATTATAAATTAATCAAAATAATCTTTATTGGCTTTAAGAGTGTTTTGCCGACGAGAAACTAAATTACTTAAGGCGTCTTCTCACTTTAGGCGCCTCAAAAATAGGCTATTTTCACAATTTTTTTTCGAGAACTTTCGCTAAAAATTATGAGATAAAATGGATCTTATGTAATAAACACATCTTTCAAGTAAATGAAAAAAAAATATTTTAATTTTTTGAACAATTATTATAAAAAACAGTAGCATCGAAAAACCCGTGTAGAAATGTTATGTTCGTGGCTTTTTGATGGTATCTCCGAGATGGGTCATTTGAAACAACAAAAATAAAACAGTTTTAGATTCAGTATATCAGTGGCTATAGCGCATATCATCAGATTTTTGATATTTGCGAAAATAACAAAATGGCACACGTTTTACGAAAAAGTAAAAAAAACGCGGTTTTTTTTGCAGTTTTTTGTAAAAAAAATTACTTAAAATCAAAATTTCAAAAATCTGATGATATGCGCTATAGCCATAATTATGAAGAATATGTCATTCAAATTTCATGACAATCGGCCGGATAGTTTCCGAAATTTCATCAACAAGCCACCGAAAAACCTTGTTTTGAGATAAACGCGTTTAAAGTTTTGGTTGCAGAAAAATTGCCCAGACACAGCTATTGAAACACTCGTTGTTATTTTGGGTATTTCCTCCGAAGATCTTCATAAATCGGTTTCAAAACCTCGTGAACATCCTCAGCTAGAGCAGAAGAATGTTTAAAAGTTTCTATCTGATTATTTTTCACCATTTTCTTGTACTTGCATCATGAGTCTGAACAATACGTATGCAACCGGGTGTTCTCAGGTAGTCACCTAACGGTCGCCCAAAAATATAGTTAGACTCATCCGAGCTATTTTTATAAAAATCCGCACTTTTAGAACCAACTAATTCTTCAATCCCTCGAATTACCTTGTCCCAGCTTCGGAACGTTTTTATTATTTAAAACGTCCTCCAAGTGCTGAAAAGTGTGAAAAATAATAAAGTTTACATATATATATATTTAAAATATCAAAATGGCACTAAAACATTCGACCATTCCACTCAAATTTTAAGCACTTAGTACTGAAAGGATATACATTTAAGATTTGTGTTGCTCACATTGCTTGAATTTATTTAATGAAGATTTTGTTTAAATGCTGTCAGCTGATAAGAACTTGAATGAAAACCTTCATTTTAAACAAGCATGATGTATAAGTGAGAGTTATGAGGCCATTCTTGGAGTGGTCGCAGCGACTTTGAATATCGTGGATTTATTCGTCGCTCATTTTCGTGTCGGCTGATTTATGCGTTTGTCTGACTATTTTGTCATGTTTTATCATACCCCTTGGTTTCACGAAAATGGATGGGCTTGGGTTGTTATAATTTAAAACCTCCTTGCAAGGCGGTGCGAGCTCCTTAAGAGATACACGTCATTTATATATCTTAATGTCATGCGAGACGCCTACTGAAAACTTGGAAGTGTGTGGGGATGGCGATACGGCCTTTATGCTGTATGGCCACACCAAGCACTCAAATAATGTGTTTGTGCTTATGCATGCTCATAAACACTTGTTTGTATGCACAACCCTGGCCCAGGACTTCCCACTCATAATAAAATTCAGCAGGATCATCCAGGAAAAAATTACACCGTGCCATAAGAAAGATCCTCTTGGCTGACCTGAAAATTCTTAATGCCGTGACCTGGATTCGACACTATATAAATAACCACGTACATCCCTCAAAAATGTTTTTATTCATAACGGAAAATATTATTCATGTTTTTATAATACAAATTGACAACCATTTTACACGATTTGAAATTCAATAGCCCTATTTTTACAAATTCGAGCGTTTCTCTACTGTATTCAAAAACATACGATGCATAAGAACACGTACAAAATGTCATATTATATTAAATTCATACCAACACAAAGCTATGTGCCGTAAACTATAATAATATCTACATTTTTTGAAAAGCTTTTTTTGCCTTACAATGAATATCAAAAATTCCAACCTCTTTGCATAAAAAAATGGGCAGAATATTTTTGCAGCTTATTTATTATTGGAAATCACGTAATAAGTATTCAATTTATAAAATTTGACGAAATAATTGCACAGTTAATTATTTATTATATCAGATGTACCCAGACAAAAAGGCGTTTCTATACATGAAATTCTTTATAAAAAAAATATTATTCAACAAAATAATCACCATCGATAATTAAAACCTTTCTCTAAAACATAAATATCCGTTTTCTTCTTTCTTACTTCGTTTTTTCTTGAATGAAAAACTTTGGATTGATCCTCATCGATAACTTTAGGAGATCCACTTCATGATTTATCTACTATATATATATATAAACCATTTCTGGCATTATCGAACCGACAGAACTTCATCATAAATTTTGCGTTGCGTTGTCGCCGAATTTTTTAATGAAACTCGTACAGCATACAATAGCAAAAAAATATTTTGCTCAGAACAAAGCCTTCCATTGTTAATAGGGTTTGTTTTTATATTTTTTTGCTTAAGACACGTGCTCCAGTCGTTGACCAAACACTGACAAAAGAAAGGTGTGCAATCTGATCGACAGATGAAACACAACTATCAAAGTTACTCATTAAAAAAACGCCCTTTTTTCTGGGTACCCGTAATATATACTATGGTTATGATTTTTCAATTAAAATTCAAGTTAAATGTATAATATTATATTTTGGCAGTGGCAATGTATATTTGCTGAAAATTTTGAATGTCTTGGCATTTTGTGTTTGAACACATCTATGTCGTGATATATAATAGTTCGAGGATGAGTTATGAAATACATTTTTTTGAATATGATCGATGAAATAGGGACACTTGTAAAGCCTCGAAATATTTCCATTTTGGTATTTTGTGTGGATTTGAAGTGCGAGGACTTGCTCCTTGATCACGTTTCCCATTGAACGCGTAGGATGAGATTCCGCATTGAGTGATCTTTCAACGAGAACACAAGCTCTTTTATATTAAATCCGATTCGTTCGAATGGCTTTCGAAAATTCAATGCAACTTCATTAAGCGAAATCGAAACGGATTGCCGAATTCATTTCAATTATCGTCGTCATAGTTCTGCGGGCCGTTTCGCTGAGCCCCGTGTGAATTTATCTGTCGATTAATATTCAATTGGCCAAATGCGATCTGCATTTTTATAAGCCCCTTCATGCATTATTTAGCAATCGGAACGCTCTTGACCACATTCTATTATGCGATGGCATTTTTGCTGCGAGCGTATGTTTTGTCGGTCAGTTTGATATACGCCCTGCATAATGGTTATTTATAGGTGCGTCAACTTGGGCGATTATCATATATCACCAGGGACCGTTTTGTAGTTGACCGTGCGTGCAATAAATGCACCAATCGGCATAAACCGAAATAACTTATTGCAATTGATTTTGCATTGTCGTACTCCCCCGCAATGAGGATGTGGACGTTGCGTTCAGCCTCATTCTTGGGCCTATTTTGTGAAAGTTGACCAATAAAGGGAGTGAAAGCCGCTGGAGTTGTACCTTGGAGAGCATCATAACCTATGATCACTTTCTTTAATTGTCGAAATACCATCATAGCGTGCAGCACATTTTTCGTGTATCGAGCGTTCCCACTGCACGCACAAATAATAAAGCATATCATCAAAATTGCAATTTGTTTCAGAAGTGAATCTTTTATAGACGCGATAAGGCAAATTGGCTTGAACGTCATGAAAAATGAAAAAGAGAGAGCGCAAAATAATTGATTACTTATGGATCCCCCTAATATATTAACATTTTAGAAACGGGCTTTCGATCGTATTTTTTTGGCGTTTAAGAGGAAAAATTAGAGTTAAATGTTTACCTCTTTTCATTATTTCGAACCTCCTGCCGGGTTCATATTCGCGGATTGAATCAATGAATGAATGCATTATTTATTGAAATGTTGAACGAATTAAATACTTATTTTTTAAATAAATAATTGAATCCATGTATTCACAGGGCGTGGATATTGAATGCAATAAATAACGAGCGCTCATTGCATCTTCCCTGACATTTATTATTTTTAAAGTTTGCAATTTTCCTCGCAACCAGAAACGTGGTCATATTCTTTATTCGGTCCGTCCATGGCACAGGCGATTTTCCTACACGCTGCCAACTATAATAAGCCTTTTGGGTTGCACCCTTTGTGCAATATGTGCTAACAGCGTTGCAGGATTCGCGTTCAAAACATATGAGCGAGTGCCTCCTTTACATTTTGAGCTCAAATAAATTAGATTCGTTCGGCGGAGTGACGTAACCATGCCGGCGTCGCAATTAGGACGAATGGCACGCCGAAACGTCCGGTATGATTTTTATCTCGATCGGGTATTTAGTAGTTGTATTGTATGGAAGAATTTTGTATCAAGTGTTGCTAAAGCGGTAGTGTGTGTAACATTGCACCTTCAGGTGGACACCCCGGACAGCGTGCTGCAGAGCGGGCTGTCGGGGATGCAGCCCCCGAGAGACACGGCGCTGCGCTCCATGGTGGACCCTCGGGACTACGATCGCCTCAGGTACCTCCAGATGAACGGGGGCGCCCCCAACACCTTCGAGGAAACCATTCACCGGGTGAGACAACACCTACAACAGTAAAGCACGCTTGGGGAATGAATTGCCTGGGTCGGACATGGCCGACCGGTCGTTCCAAACGATGTTTATCAGCTTCTTTCTCATTCTTATTTGCATATACAGTGTCCATGGGTCATTTTTTGCTGAGCATGCATTTATTTTCGATATTGGTCTTTGCAAATGTACAATATGTCACGTGGGTGAAATATGATCTTTGTTATGTTCATGTATTAAAAGAATTTGCAATGCTATGTCATATGGTATCATCAATATTTTAGCACAGGCCTAAACTCATTAAATTTCAATTTCGACTGTGCCAAATCCATTTATTAGCATTAATTATTTTCATACACATATTTTACTATATATATAATCGATAACCGCTTCATTAAATGTGAGCTTATTATAATTTTATTTTTCATACAAAAAATCGCATTTTTCACTCAGCTTAAGCCAAAATTTTATAATTTTCACAGCTTTCAATCGATGTTTTAAACAGACTTATTGTATTTTTTATTTATAAATTCAATCATAAATAATAGTACTAGTAATATTTTATATACACAATTTTAGCACAAGCTTTTAAATAATCCTATAATACATATCACAGAATCATTACAACAAGAATTATAAAATAACAACAAAATAGCACTCAATACGATAAAATTGCAAAGTATTCACAATCAATTCAGCATAATCTGTTGCTCTTTTGTTGTAAGCAAATCATATATTTTTAATGTTGTACTCGCACAATATGTTCTTCATTAAGTACATATAATAAGCCATTAATAATAAATAGTTGTAAAATATTTAATCAATATAATCGATTATATCAAAGTAGGGTGGTTGGAATTTATTGATTTTATATTTTAATTTTTGTATCATTAATATTAAGTGATATCTTATGACTTTTTTCAATCTTTGTATCCAGTATTTTGAAACATTTGATGTTTATAATTGTTAAAAATATACTTATTGGTTTAATATGAATTTTTGTTGCTTGCTAGTCATTTTGCACGATTGTCAATTCCAAACGAAATTGCATGATTTTTTCTAAAACATTTCTCGGTGTAAATATTTTGAGCATAATTTTTTTGTAAATATTTTTGGCAGAATGGAATGATCTCATATTTTGTCCAAATCTTTCGATGCGAAATCATAAATAAAGAGGTTTTGAAATATTGGAATTTTATTATAAGTTGTTATCTCTCTTATGATCTCAATTTTCATGATTCTTTATTGAATTACAATTAATACATAGATTTTAGGTGGGACTCTGCATGTCAATATGCATTTGTAATATAAGGATAATTTTATTGGTTAAGGGTTTGTTTTGTCATAAATCTTTTGCATGTTTGTATTACATTTCTATTATACAATCAATAAATATATGTGAATGAAATATATCTTTCATTAATCACACTTACATCAATATAAATCATACTACTTAATAAACAATATTTATAATCAATAAAAGATTTAATTTAATCGGCTCATAACGTAAATTTGATGTCAAATATGGCGCGAAAGCTAATGAATACTTGCTAAAAATCTGTTTTTTTTAAACTATTTAATAATAGATATATTTAATGTTAAAATAATTTAAACAATAAATAATAGATAAAAAATACGGCAGCCAAAAGAGGTATCAGGAATTAATCCATTATTTTATAGAGAAATACGTACGTTTTACTTAAATTCTATTTATAATTTGATGTTCTCGATTATCTGAATATCTATAAAATGGACCCATTAATAATCCGCATATATGTTGTTAATGATTTGCATTTTATTATAAATAGCAATAACGTTAAAAAAATAACTGAATAATTCCTGGTATACCCAATCGATACAAATTTGTTTATAATCAATAGATTCGTATAAATCTTAATTTGATATGTAAAATATATATTTAATTGGGATTCGTTTAAATATAATATAATGTATTGAGTCAAATAATTAAATTAAAATTCACAGCATATTAATATTTAAGACATTAACCGATTAGCGACCAATAATACATATCAATAAAAATTGGTAATATTTCGTTTGTATATATCGTACATCATCTATATTTGAAATTTGGGCGCTATCCGGCTGTGAATACGCTTAAGTTGGTCTATTATAGCAAATTCGTATTCGATCTTCATGAAATTTCAAGCTAGTCTCCGTTCATTCTCAAGCAAATAAAACAAACAATCCATTCGTTTTAATAATCAAAGACAATAGTGAAAATCAAATCGGTAAATAAACCGTCGATCGTAGTACGGGGGTACGCACAGAGCGAACTTACGACGTCGCCTGATTCATAAAATCGCTTTACGA
Organism: Stenopsyche tienmushanensis; assembly: GCA_008973525.1. Taxonomy (NCBI): domain Eukaryota; kingdom Metazoa; phylum Arthropoda; class Insecta; order Trichoptera; family Stenopsychidae; genus Stenopsyche; species Stenopsyche tienmushanensis. Next base: position 3,700,296 of record WACJ01000274.1, read on the forward strand.
CGTACGTGATTGCTGGCAGTGACTATGGGATCCGGTGCCCGGTCGTTATTTGGTTCGTTTGTTCTTAGCGTGGTTTTACTTTGGGTTCCATTGGTACGAAACCGATGGTTTCGAAACCAAATTCGCAAATAAAGACCATTCATTCCAGAATCGTCTTGGATGCGATACCCATTCACGCGGACAAGCCAATCGTTGATTAAGGATCAGACCAATTACAGCCCGCAATTCTTACTTTTTTATCGGGCCAACATTTGCTTAAAATCATTGCCTATCTGGATATATCCTGTTTGAATGATAATTCATGTTGTATAGATTCGCACATAAACTAACAATTTATTAGCATTATTTTCTTGATCTATTTTTATAAGGAGATGGTATTTCGTTATGATCAACCCATTGTCTTCGACATTTTTTATTATTGTACTATACATGCACCCTTAAGTAGGAAAACAAAATCCTCAATCTGCATTAATAATAACTATCCAGTAGAACTAACAATTTCAAATTTATATTATGATAAGGGTATCAAAAACTCAGTCTTCTTTTAAAGGATAATCTTAATCAATTTCATGAGATCGAGAGTAGATTGAGATCCTTTTTATTTTGCTATTTAATATACTTTTGCAAATAATCCAAGTTATTTGAATTTGTTTGAATAATCTTTAAATATTTAAAATTTTGCTAATTTATCTATTATCATCATCAGTGAAAGATCATCATCTTCAAAGTATACCCATTGGGTTATACATGATTCTATTGCCGTTTTTCATTTCTTAGGCGTTATTTTTTTGATAGGCATGAAAATATGCATATTTGGACGGATTTATATGCATAAGATTATAGCCGAAAATGACAAGGATCTGAAAGGTTGTCAGTGCATGGTCCCTGGTCGCACATTTCAATACAAAGCGCAATTTTCAATCATAACCCTCCTGCGTCCATCAGTTCTACGGCCATCCGAAACAAAAGGGAGAAAAGGCTCTATCGTCGAGGAGCCGAAAAAGGATATTTTGTTCCTCTCGACTCTTTCGGATTATATCTCTACGTAGGACAGATTTATGGGATAATCATCTGTTTTCCGCTCAGCGTTTTACGACCGCCACGCAATTTTTAAAGCTAAATATTTATGACTCGGAAAAATACGTTTGATATTTCGAGACGAAAACCTGAGGGGTAATTGAATTTTGGCTTTCTACTTTTTTACTTGGTCGGAATGAGGCTTTTTGACCGCTTTTAATTGTGTTGTATATTATTCGTCGCATGTCGGGCATGATTGCGTGTAATGCTTATAATTTGTTTGTATGTATGTACATATTTTTATTTCGCTACGTCCGAATTCCGAAAAAGTATATTTTTAAAATGTAGCATCGATCGAATTCCACCCTCTGACCTTTTATGCTAAGCCCAAGCGCAATTTACTTTATTCGGCTGTAATTTGCTTTCGTACTACTCTAAATGAACAAAATGTGTTTATTACTAACTTAATTTAACCCCTAATGAAATACAGAATGCACGACACAATATTTTCTGAAATAATTTAAGAAAACACCCAACCACTGTACCAATACACACTTGTTGTTTTATTTTTTGGATTTGTTTTATTTAAGTATCATTGGGGTGGTTGCTACGTTTTTGTCCACCGGAAGAAGTTCTGAATGCATGTCGTGGATATTGCATGTCGTCAAATATTTTCATTCATATTTGACCCGCGCCCTCATTTAACCCTTGTTGTATTTTGTTTCAGTTAAAAGTACAAGAGGCAATGAAGAAAAAAGAAAAATTTCATAGAGAACACGAAGAGGTACGGATATTCAATAATCACAAAAGAATTCTTTCATTTCGCATGATAGACATATGGCTTCATATCACGAAATGTCGCTCAACATCCCCTATATGCGTACAATATATGCAATTTTGATATATTTTATGTCCTTACTTTACCTTTGTCAGTATTTTTTTATCAATGTTTATAATACAGAATAATTATTATAATCCTGCAACATTGCTATGTAAAATAGAATGTAAAAAAGGTTGGCAAATCAATGTCAGCATTTCAATTTTTGTCATCATAAAACAATATGCCACTACGCTAATATCACGCTAATGCCGGATTAGGGGTACAAACTTTATGAATATATTTCATATATTATAATTGCCACGGATGATGATTAAATTTGGTGATGAATATTTCCATTTTCCCTGAAAATTAATCTTTTTATAATTTTTATTCAATATATTAATCCTAAAACATGTGCAAAAAGTACTCATTGATACAATGCGGCCTACATTAAGATATGAGCAAGTACAAAAATTCGTATGGTCACTCACTGGTTCAAATTGTTAGTGTTCTTATTCAAATAAACATGTTTATTTTATTTGCTTGTTCATACGTTTGATTTACAAAAAACACCATATCTGCGGGAAATTTTATAGCATATTTAAGAATTAATGATTATTGCCTTACGTTCGTCATATTTTGACACAACATAAATTAGTAAATTATCTTTCGTTCCATGATTTAGCCGAAACGTAACGCAAATATCTTGGGCTCAAATCTACGAATGTTTTGGTTAATGATCACATTTTTAAAGAATATTTACATGAATGCTTTATATCAAAGTGGTCGGTAATCGTCTAATATAAATGAATGCAATAAGCCAATTTAAAAAAAATCTGTATGCTTATATCGTTTCCCCTATTTTCCAGTAAATCTGTTTGTCTAAAACCAGTAATTGAGTGCTCTAATATGGAGCGTGAATTCCACCTGTTAAAATTTGGTTTTATATATTATATTTAAGGCTAGCTGTGCCAAGGATCAAAAAAACCAAAATTACTCAAAAAATATCTATTACAAACATTAGACTTTTTAATAAAACGCATGTTTCGTCTGATAAGCCCAAGATGCTGTTTTCCAGGTAACCGGCGGTGGTTAAAGTGGTTAACCTTTTCCCCCCGCGAGTCACATTCTTTATGCGACTTTTTCGCAACCGCCGGCCAAAGTATGAAAATTAGGAAACCGAAATGGGACAGCTTGTGCGATATTGCGTCGGTTTCGGGACACGACGATATTATCGTACATTTTCGAGTGCCATCTTTCTCCCACTCTGTGGGCCGTTTTTACATGGGCCGGAAAATTTTATGTCTCTAATGGGATTTTCCACAGGGCCGACGCCTTTGGGGGACAGGCGCCACACTTTGCCTATTTACGCCCTTCATTTTAGGAACCCCATGCTTCTAACATGCATTACTATTAAGCGATACTTATCTGGATTGCGCCGCGATTTCGGCCCATAAACTTAACCGATGGGTGTGTGTGTGTTTTATTAAGTCATTAAATACCGATTTCTTTTACGAAAAAGCCTTAAAACGACAAAGTTGTAATGTGTACTTGTAACAAATCGATGACTTGCAAGAAAGCTCCAATGGGATTGATGAACTGTATACTCTAATTAGGGAGCAACAAATGAGCGATTCAACGAACGAAATTGTATTTTTATACTAAGATTATTTTTAATCAAGGATCCTTTTAAAGTGTATGGTAAGTTCGTTAGGTTAAATAAACGTACGATGATACACTTTCTAAGCACGTATCTCTTAAAGCTAAATATGTCCCAGTTTTCCGCTACAAAAACGTCTATTGCTTGTTGTCCCAAACGACAACGACCAAAAAAATTATTATTGTGACCCTTAATACTTCCACTGCGCCCAAAGTTTCCTTCAGTCCAAAATTGTAATATAAGATTGTATTACAAGGCTTTGTAGAGCGCTCCTGAAGCTCAAGCCTGCTATTACGATTCTTTTACTGTGTGTTTTAAAGTGAAATTTGGCGAAACAAGTTCGACCGTCTTTTGCATTAAATTTCCCTCTTCCAGATGAGACAGAGTCGATAATAGAACTTTTAAACTTTCCCTTTTCGTTTATTATTTTCCTTTCTTTCTGCTACCTTGTTATCAATGTTTTTCGAACTTTGTGTCGCTTCCATACTCACTTTGTGGCTTTCGTTTGTATATTATTATTCTCATCTTGCGTTTTCCACTCCCGCTGTAATTTAGGATCAAAGGACGAGATAACACTTACATGCTGAAAAGTTCAACGCTGAAGAAACGTACGGAAAATAAAAACTCTTTACGACGATACTTTTTTAATATCGTCAAACAAAGAAGAAGAGCGAAACGATGCCATTTGACAGACTTGGGACGTTGAAATACATAGACTTATCATGAAGGCTCTTGTTCTCGATAGCTGCTAATAATTTAGAATATATAATTAATTATTTTAGAAAAATAATACATTTATATGTAGTGTTGATGAGACTTTACAGTCACGGAGTTCTTGTGCCTTGAATATCTTCTCGAATCACTACATAAATTATTGATGGATTATATCAATAGTGACAGTTTGTCATTGTGTTTCGCCAAAATGGCACCATGATATTAATGTTTACATCTCAATTTGTATTTCAACATAATAAAATTGCACCACTACGATTATCTCGCTAGAAAATTTCGCATTATATATATATAAAACCGAATAATAAAATGGAGCTGGTTATTGTTTTCCATTTAACCCTAAAAGATTAAATAATATTTTGTGACCGTGAACCTTCGAATATTACGACAAATCGATTCCGTTTCCCGGCAGCCATAAAGATAAAAGAGGAAAGATTTGAATCCTTACCAGAATAACATATCATATCCTTTTTTCTTCGTCGACGAATCTCTCGTTGTAGGAATTTTAGTCCTCCAGTTTGCGAAATGATGATTTTTACATGATAACATTTTATGCGAATACGTGAGCTGTTTCTCAAATAAAGTACAAGGAGGATATTCATTTCTTCGTGCGGATAATTTTATCGCTGTCATCCGTGAATTTCGTCGTATTAAACATGGAATAAATTTATAATATTTAATATTTTCGATGTTATTTTATTCCGCTTTTGTATTGTATGGTTCTTGCGTGGATGGTGTAAAAGGGCCGAATAATAGATTGTATATATCAAAGTAAACTGCGGCCCGCTTTGGTATCCCAAATTCCCTATTTATATGTTCCCGGCTGTATCGGTGGATGTTGGAGTTTTGGCTCAGCTGCTGTTTTAAGGAATTTTCATTTATTTCCCGCTGAGCTGGGCAGAAATCCGGATGCATTGTTTGCAACAGGAAAACTTCTTATTACGTGGCATTATATCCTTGCACCCGATTCCATTTTTTGATATTGCATTTCATATACGATGCCATCTCAGCTCGTTTCGCTTTTTGGCACAATATTTTGGACACGCTCCCGTAAAAAGCAACAGCATTTTCGTCCAAATCGTAATGATGTGCATAATATTTTCCCTGCGATATATACAACCCCAAATACCTACAAGAATTTACAGAATTTAATTTTAAATGCATATTTAAGCGTCATATTTAATTGAATTGGTATGTTACTCATAACTTTTGGTTTTTTTGCTATGTTATGAGTTTTTTTTCTGTAATTCTTCTATGCATTTGCTGGTTCCCAGTTTCTCATTTCCATGGCGTTAATGCGGACGCTATAACTCATAGTCCCGGGCCTTACGCCGGGAGATGGGATGAAATTAAGGCCGTTACACTTTGTGTTTTCTATAACAGTTTTCTCCGTCTCGCTTTTCCTTTTACTAGCTATTTTTCCTTTTTTTCAATTTCCATTCGGCAATATTTCTTCTCTCGGATCTCCCTCGCTCTCGTAGCTCTTCTCTGTTCTTTTAACCGGGCCATATCTTTTGGTCACATATTTTCCTATTGAATATTTTATGTATCGCGCAACTGTTTTATTTATTACTTATCGGGTTTCTATTTTGGAGTGTAGGGCACATTTTTCTAGCTTTGGTCTTGTCGTTGTTGGTCCCTTTGCGACATGTCACTGTTGTTCGTAAGACTCTTTGTTGTATTTATGAGGCGCAATATCAAAGAATCGAAGACATCCAGAGACTCTAAATATATTGGGCCATCCTATAATAAAGCATTCTTACCAATATCTTGGAATTAATAGAAAACATTTCCTTTTGATTCCCTTATCTCAATCAAATATCTCCAGTTTTTACATATTTTTAAATCAATAACCCCAGTCGTTGATGATAAAGCTTATCTTCATCAGAAAGAAACTCTTGGTGATAATCATAAATATTGTAAAAATATTTCAATTTTATACCAAAAACGGCAATATTCTTCAAGTAATCATCCTCTTACTTCCTTATAATAGTATTGCATTGAAATTACGAAATTAAATTTGTAATAGTAATTGTCGTAAAATCATTTTTTTTTCTTTAATGAGCTACTTAAATCTATTTATTGCAGCTCTTAAACATGCAATTATTTTTTAAAAAAATACAATACTAGTTTAATTTGTAAGAAATCCATTAATTTTAGATTGAAATGTATCAAATCTGCGCCACTACTATGATTTTTCCATCATCAAAATTTCAAAGCAATTTTATGGTATATCCAGGATATATTGCGAGTTTACTGATGAAAATTTAACTTAAACGTATGGAATGACCCATACAATCAATACAATGATGACATTGATTACATTTGTGATAAGATGTTTTCTTATGATTTTGCTTTTTTTGTTTGCAGATTTTAAGAGACATAAGACATGGATTATTACATCTAGGAAGAGAAGGCATCAGAGGACCAATGGGAGGTAAGGATCTATTCATTTTTTTTATAATAGCATAATTACACCCCTTGTGCAAAATATTTGAAGTGTTGGCAAACGATTTATTCAATCAGTTTTAATCTCAGCAACGTCGAATATATCGATACCGATGCATTGTTTCACCCCGTTGGTTTTATTGAAATGCTACAATGTAGTCTTAGAACTATTGCATCCCCTTTGTCGTCAAGTTTTAAATTAGATACTTGCAAGGCAACGTTTTATTGCGACGATGAAGACTAGTAAATTTGATCGCCAAATTTTATGATCGGCGCTTTTATAACCTTATTCGCTCACACCTCTTTTGTTAAAATATTGAAACAACCACGTTTTTCCCTTTTTGCTTAATCCATTTTTCCGATGAAACGTTTTTATGATGTATTGAATTTGTACGTGAGAAAATTTGGGTCAGGATTTTATTCCAGGTGTGAAAGAAAGTGCATTTTATTGCTAATGCAAGAGAGGTCGTTCTTATTTTATAGTTTGATTTTGATATATGCCAACTTCCTTTACAGCACTTAAGGCACATGCTTTTATGCTTTTCAATTTAATTTTACGATATAGTATTTGAAAAGCTCATTTTCTTGTATGCGGTGAAATTCTTAAAAGCCCATGATGTTTGATATCAAAGTCATAGATCGCATAATATGTTATCAAATATTCAACAATCAACCCGCAAAGAAATCTTCTATCAAAGCATGTAATTTAAAACTCATTTGCTTATGCACATACACATGTTACATGAATGTGGATATGGAAAACTTGAAAATACTTAGCAGTTGATACTAGTCCCAGACGGTTGATAAAAGCCTTATGAATGCATCGTCATACAGGAAATGCTCCAGGTGATTTGTATCTTTGCCAAATATGTCCTTATTTTATATTTATTTAAATGTTTTTCCCTCCTCCCTCCCAATAAATATTATTTAATCTATTATTTAATTTATTATTTAATCCACAAGTCGACCATAAAATATTTTTGTATTTATATAAGATTATTGATAATATATAAAATATTAAAACGTAGACGATGTAAGTAGATATAAATAATATTTTTACACTTATTTAATTATTATAATTATATAATGACCTAGTGTTGATACACTGGTTTAGTAATTGGACTATAATTACAAATATTCAAGTTCAAATGCATCCAATAAATTTGGAAGATCGTCTTGATCCATGATTACACTTATTTTCTTAGTAAAGTATATATTATACTTATAAATTATTTTCCGCATAAAAATACCTATTACTATAGTTGTATGCAAAACCAGTACAATTAAATCATATATCTCTAGAAAAGACTCGGAGATCACTTTGGTTCGATTATAAATTTTGCATCTTAAGAAGAAGAAAATATAATTACAGACTAAGTGCTACCGATTTTAAATGATAAATTTAAATGTAGCTTTGCCTATTTGAATATATATAAATTAAGTTTAGCTATAAAATCAAGTTACACACTATAGTAACGTGCATCGACGGTCACTACCGTTCAAAGTATGACCTAAATAGGTCTTTGCTTTATCATATTTACTTAATGATCCAAATTATAGCTTAGTTTATTGATAATCTTTTAAGTTGTTAATAATGAAACTGATCCTCATTTTTAGATAAATAGATCATTTTTATGTTATTTAACATTTAGTTACGAAAAACAGACATAATTAATGGTACCCAATAATCAGAAGAGAATTCGAAATGTAAAAAAATTGTAATTTAAAAAATATGTATCCATAAGTATTATAGTTAAATTTGCTATTTTCAAAAAAGTACATTTCTCTCTTTAAATGTCCAATGTGATATTTATAAGTTTTTGGTCATATTTGTTCAAAAATGTATATCAAGCACATGAAAAATTACGTATATTTAGGTGATCGGCGTAAATGTCACTCGATCGAGCATTACACAAATATCGCCATGGATGATTGTCATGTTTTTTTTTGTTGGTATATGTCATTTTAAAATTTGAACGGGGTTGGCAACCCCCGACTCGACGAGTTTGCACGTTCGCCGATAATCGGCTTAGCCTTCGCTGCCGTTCTAAGCCCATCGATAATATTTGGAAATTACCACGGCAGGGTCGGTATTTTTTCTCTCAGTTAATTTTTGTAAAATCCAATCGGAATAATTTCACGCTGCTGCGTCAGTCCTGTTCTTTTTGTGTTATTTATGTCGCCGATTTTATCTTGATTTTTCCGGGTGTTTTCGTCGGAACTTTTGCACGTGCTGGTTACAAAGTAGTTTAAAAATTGGTATTCAATCTAAGGGCGAAAGGCTTTTAAGGTGAAAATTGATTCATGAATCTGAGAAAGTAAACTTTTGAACTTTCGGCGCGTTCGCTTTATCGGGACTTAATCGTCCGGATCCGGATTTATTTATTTTCTTCGCTTTGGTTTATTTTATTTGGCGTGTTTTTTGCTTGATTCAGTGCATGTGTTTTTATTCTCGTGTTTCAACTGCGTAATGTGATTCCAGATGACACCTACATGTATGACGAAGACGCCCGTATGATGGGCCTGGCTCCGGGTCATTGGTACGATGAACCCCCCTATGAAAGCGATCCTGAAGATTTTCTAATGGGGGGAGGACCCGTCCCGACCGCTACCATCCAAAACGGTCGAGTTTGTTTCACGCTCAATTTACGAAACGAACCCAGAGGCGAAGGTGTCATTTCCCTCAGGAGCGCCGGCGATATATCGCTTCCCAGAGACGGATCCCGAGGTGGCACTAGGAGAGGCCTCATTTTGCCGCAGTCGGGTCCTTACCCGACGACGATAATACCGCTCAGATCTGCGAGAGATAGAGAAAGTGGCGATTACGCGGGTTCCGACATACAATCTGTGAGCTCTAGACTTTCGGGACTTTCGGTGGAGACAAGCCGTTCTGAACACGCCGAAGCAGGACACAGGGTTAATCAAACGGGATACAGGCAAATGACCGGCTACAGATTAAGGCGACCCGAAGACGAACTATCACCTCATAGCTCCGATTACGAAGATCAAGAAGAAAGTGAACCTGATTCGCAACACGTAGCAACAATACACAACGTAAGCAAATACAAATAGTTCCCATCGACATTAATCACACATTCGATTTCAAATCTTTCAACTAAGATTAATTTTTCAGTCTGCTGACGATTGTGAAGGTGTTTCCGGTCTGGTAGGTCGCGTTAGAGGTCTTAGACAAGACGTCCAAAGAAAAATATCAAGATTACGTCAAGAACAGCCTGTGGAGCCGCCTTCGAGGCGGCCGAACAATGACCAAGCGTTTCCTTGTTCCAACAGCTCATTCGAAAGCCTTCCCAGTGGCTCCGGCAGCAGTAAGTATTTATTTCAATACAAGCAATAAATTCAATATTTGCGATGCATATGAAAATATCTTTTATTTTTATTTTTGGCGTAGGTACCCAAGCTCTCGTCCGCGCCGGCAGCAATCATTCATCAATATCTGCGGAAGATAACCGGGAGCTCAGTCCGACTGGGCACGGTCCGCAGATTCTTTGCAGGGCAAGGGCTGTCGTTGATTACATCCCTAATACTTACGAAAAAGACGCTTTAAAATACAAGGTATTTTAATCAATTCCTATAAAAATGATCGATCATTTAACAATTGATTCAATGGATTGATAGCAATTTTAATTTTATAGAAAGGAGATATAATCGATGTCATCAGTATGAATGCATCGGGTCTTTGGAGAGGAATAGCGCATAATAGGGTTGGTAACTTCAAATTCATAAACGTTGAAGTTTTACCAGATAGGCTTATGAGGAATAATTCCAGTACGAAATGGTTGCATAAGAATGCAACGATGTACGGATTTCACAAATCTAGACCTGCTAGCGTGGAAGAACTTCTGCATAGGATAAATTTGCCTGAATATGCTTCAGTATTCGTTATGAATGGATACGAAGACTTGGAATTATTCAAAGAGATTGAGCCTTCCGATTTGGATTATTTGGCCATAATGAATGCAGATCATAGAGCGAAGATTTTGACAGCTGTGCAATTGTTACATGATTTAGATTGTAAGTAATACGTTGAAATCATCATTTTATGTTTTTATTTTTGTTCTGTATTGTTTTTATTTTTCGTTATTGTAATAAAACTACATTCTGTTTTGCATTCTCACGTCTTTCATTATCGCTTTTTCCCATTGTCAGTTGCACGACTTCGATCTCGTTGTTCATTTACGACTGCGTTAATTAAACGTTGAAGTTTACGACGGTGCTCTTCGTAAATTTTAAATACAATGTTTTCTGTTCGCAGGTAGCGAAGGCGACATCCACGGCTCCAGCTCCGAAGGAGATGACTCAAAAAGAGGAATTACACATCAAGTCGATTCGCCATTTGGAAGACGTCAATTTCCACGGGATTCCGGCTGTTACGATGCGCCCCTGCACATAAAAACGTCTCCGCTGATCCACAGATCTGACAATTCAGATCATGAACAGAATAGCAGTGACAATGCTTCGAATAGCCCAAACAATCTCGATGCCGTGGTTCAACAGTGCAACAATGAGATCCTCAAAAGAGTTGAATCCGCCCAGCAGGCCCACAAACTCAACACCATTAAAGACGATAGGATCGAACAGTATCATCCGAATATACCAGTGCCAAACAGTATAGTGTCCGGTAGCATAAGCAATGATAAATGTGTTAGGACTATGGACTCTTACGTCGTCGCTAGGGGTCAAACAGTGTCAGTGGAACCGTCGCGTTCTAGATCAAACATAATCAGTAGGGCAGCATTGCGGAAGAATACCATCCCTTCTTTGCTAAAAAATTCGAATAATGCTAATTCGAGAAGTCCCAGCAGTAATAATGCCCATCAGAATCAAACTCTCGTTGAAGACATTTGCGAATCAGATCATAAACTCAATGTGGTCAAATATGTAGTCGGAAGCGGCAACAACAGCATGCAAGAAGGCTCGAGCTCTGGAGGAGGTTGTCTTTCGGAGAAGAGCAGCGATTCTGGAGTGAGCAGCAGTTCTTTGAGCTCAGCACCTAGAGAATCCTGTACAAAGCCTCAGCCTCTATGAAAATTGCTCCAGACGGAGGCGGTGAAGTCTTTGCAAAAGAAGTTATCTAATCCGTTAGCGTCCAGTGAAAAGTAATGACAGTGATAAAAGACGCTTCTCGGTCTGCAACAACATGCAGAATAGACATCTAATTCTTCTAGAATTAGACTTAAATGTGATTTTTAAAATTTTTTGATGTTGAATACCCTTTTTTAATTTCTTCGATGTTTCTTGGCTTTAAAATTCTTATGTAACGTTATCGCATTTAATCTACATCGTTGAACGCTTTTTACGTGATTAACCCAACACTGCCTATAAGAACTTTATTTTTTTGGAACACAACGTTAATACTAAATATATATTTATTAACAAATAATTGTAATTACCAAAACAATAATAAAAATATAAGTTACGATATATAAATATTGATAATGAAAAAAATAAAAAAATAATTCAGTGATCATTTCAAATAAATCGCACCAAAAATAATACGTACGAATTTGTATACATAACATTAATTTCTTGATAAATTAATTTTATCAAAAAAATATGATATCGAGTCTATTTTTTAATTTTTTTGTGCCCCCCCTCAAATGTATGTACGTATATTTATATTATTTTTACATGTAAATTTATCATGTAAATATAAAAAAAACATGTTTATAATCATAATCTTTTTTCTATGAATCTAAAAAAAAATGGAAGCAATAAATTAAAGCATTAGAAAAAAAATCTTAATACCAAATGACAATTTAGATTATTATATTTTCGTCTTTGTATATAAAAAAAAAACAATTAGATAGTCACAAATTTAATGTATACATTACAGGATTTTTATATCAGTGTTTAATAAAAAAATGTTAGGAAATATCTTAAATTATCACCCATATAAAATATTTAAATCTTCCATCAATAACTATAATTTTTTAATTGAATTTATACATCCGATCAAAGTTCCTGTGTAAGATCATTTCATGAAACATTATTTCCATAGAATGATTCATCAATTAAGACTGCAAAAGATCATAATCGTGGCTTCATGAAATTTGATTGCACATTGAAGGGATTTGCCAATAGAGAAGCAGTACCGATTTTTTCGTTAATTTCACAACAAAGTGCACGAAGAAGATCCAAGCATAAATCTCAATCATTTATCTATTTTTACAAACAAAAAAATCTGTCTTCTAAATTTGCCTTGTTGTGAACCTCAAATTCGCCGTCGTCTCTTTTGGGTCACCTTGTATATAACTTGTATGTACATGCCATCCAAATGTGTCAATCCGTATGTTAAAGAATTAATCATATTTAATGTACGCTTTAAAACTGATTGTGCTGTATTAAAAATCCTTGTATAGACTAGCATAATTTTCGACTGGCTAAAATATTAGATTCATTGATTAAAGATAAAAAGGAATGAAATGACTTAATGTACATAGATACTTGTTAAATAGTATATATATATCCTAACCATTTTTTATCTAACAATAAATAATTTATATGATTTGATAATATTTATAATTTATTTAACGTCAATAAATAATGAAAATAAGTAGAACTTTATAAATATATATATTATATATATTGTATGAATATAATTCAATGTTGAGGAAAATCTTATATGGAACATAATTAAGGTATTTCTCGCCAATTTGTTTTCATTTGTAAGATCGACGAGGAAGTAATATGGTTTTGTAATATTGCAATGAAAGATATGTATAATGAAGAGTTATTAAGAAAAATAAATTTATTAATTATTTAACACATTTTTTTATTTCAATCCATTCAAAAAAATCAGATTCAAAACTATAAGTACAACCCATTGGTTTTCGTTTTATTGCTTGGCCGTTTTTGGGAATTAGTTGCACTTAAGGTGCTGCACTTTCAATTAGTGTTTTATGCTATTTTGGTGACTATACTCATCTAGAATAAATTGTGACTTTTTAAAATTCGAATTTAACAACCCAATTCACAATGGATCGATTTTTACTGAGTGAAGAATTTATTTGAAATTTAATGCTTTATCTTTTTCTCAAAAAAGAAACTGCAACGCGCGCCATTGAAAATATTTGCGATGTACTGGGCAATATTTCAAGTGTTCGCAAATGTCAAAATTGGTTCCATAAATTTCGATCTGGAAGTTTTGATTTTAAAAAATGCCATGGAAGTTGAAGACTGCGTAAGGCTGTGCTGTGTACTAAAATCGAAAGTAATCCAATAGCAACTATTTTAAATATATCAGCCAATCTCGGATATTCATAGTTCAGAGACAAGGAAGATGGGTGCCGCACGATCTAAGCGAAGAGAACCCGTGCGACCGCATTAATGCATACGAACAACTTCTAAAAATGGAATCCGAAACGCTGTTTTTAGACGACTTAGTAATTGGAGATGAGAAACGGATTCTTTACTCTAATTATGGACACAAACACCAATGGCTATCAAAGGGTCATGTAGCTAAACCGACCTCTAAGCCTGTCCTAACAACAACAAAAATGTTTTGTCTGTTTGGTGAGACTGCAAGGTTATCATTCATTTTGATACACTTAAATCTGGACAAACAATAAATACAATACTTAAATACAATAAAAAAACAACCCTCTCAAGTATGATAATGATCGCTTTTATACGGCGAAAATAACGCGGGAAAAATAACGCCTTCAATAAAAGACAATTCGACATCCTTCTTATTCTCCAGACATCGTTTCGTCGGATTTCCATATTTTTAGATCCAATAAAAACTGTTAGAACTGTGCATGTATTTTTGCGTTATTGGTTTAGAATCCTTTGTTGTGATCACCGAACGCCGTGAGCCGCACATCCTAAAGGTTTGTAGTTCAATTCTTCGACCAGACGTTTTGGGTGCATATTCAATGCATTTTCTTTAACTCTTTTAACTTTTTTTTAAGGAGCAACTGTTGTAGACAGCATTTTTGACTGAAAACGCTCAAAAATGTCAATATTTGAGATCATTGAGATATCTTAAAGTTACATTGAAATGGGTTTTTATAAAAATATTCTCAGATAATGCAGATTTATTACCAATCAGCCAATACGACATTTTTGATTTAAGTTCTCTCGCTTTGATGTAAAGCGTCATTTGTCTATTCTGTTTGTGAACATTTTACTAATTTATTAACTTTTGAACTTCTTGAAACTTTTTGAAAACAATCGGAGAAAAGAAATCGGGATATACTATATTATATATATTCTATTGAAAATATCGAAATCTAAATCGATGATTGAGTATCAATTTATTTTCCTCGATTATATTGTAGATCTTTTTAGCTGATAAATCTGTATGTTTGTTATCACAAGAAGAATATCAAAGAAGCTCTCTGACAAATTATTTAAGTTCTTAGTTCAGATTTTCATCGCAGTTCTTAGAATGAGATTTTTTCCCCCAATATAGAAAGTTGCCAATATCATTATCAAATAAACGTACTTTTTTAATGCAATATATTTTTATAAGAAAATATGAAAATCTTATTATAGAAACAATCTAGGTTCCACAAATGCTGATATTGTCAAAGTTAATTCAAAGCCATTATAACAGCTTTATCTATTATATGAATTTTAAATGAAAAAGGGTTATAATTATCAATGTTCAAAATTCAAATTACATAAATCCTTTTGATACTTTTGTAATTTACGTATTTAAGAGAAGAAAATAAAGCCAATCAAACATGTTATGAATATTTGCCAAAAAATGTGTATGTATGCAGTAAAATTTAATGTAATTTATTCCTCATAGCATTGAATTTTCAAGACTGTGAAGTAAGTGGAAAATCAGACTAAAAAAGTCAATCGATGTATTAATAAAATCATATTTATAAATCATTTAACTGGGAGTCAAATAACTCTCAATATTATGCATTTGTGTGACATTGTCTAAGAACCATTACAGTAGAAAGCAAATACTCACATAAACAGAATGCATTTTTGAAGGAAAAGCTCGTACTTATGGTATAGTTGAGTTAACACTCTTCAGCGATAAATCAAATCCGTTTTATTTCTGCTGAAGGATCATCCCTTTGAAAATATACTTTGATACAACTGAATAGTTTTGCAATTTTTCAAAATGTACTGTACTGATCAACTGTGCTAAAGAAATACATGGTTGATGCATCTACTCTATTTTTATGTAAATTTATTTTTCCTGTATTTCTTTCAAGCTCAGTTTATTTTTCCAAAATATGAGATTGAGGAAATAATTCTGAAAGCTTTGTTAAGGCGTCTTCTCACTTTAGGCGCCTCAAAACTAGGCTATTTTCACAATTTTTTTTCGAGGATTTTCGCTAAAAATTAAGAGATAAAATGGATCTTATGTAATAAACACATTTTTCAAGTAAATGAAAAAAAAAATAATATTTTTTTGAACAATTATTATAATAAAACAGTAGCATCGAAAAACCCGTGTAGAAATGTTATGTTCGTGGCTTGTTGATGGTATCTCCGAGATGGGTCATTTGAAACAAAAAAATAAAACAGTTTTAGATTTTGTATATCAGTGGCTATAGCGCATATTATCAGATTTTTAATATTTGCGAAAATAACAAAATGGCGCACGTTTTACGAAAAAGTAAAAAAACGCGTTTTTTTCCTGTTTTTTGTAAAAAAAAAATTACTTAAAATCAAAATTTCAAAAATCTGATGATATGCGCTATAGCCATAACTATGAAAAATATGTCATTCAAATTTCATGACAATCGGCCGGATAGTTTCCGAAATTTCATCAACAAGCCACCGAAAAACCTTGTTTTGAGATAAACGCGTTTAAAGTTTTGGTTGCAGAAAAATTTCCCAGACACAGCTGTTGAAACACTCGTTGTTATTTTGGGTATTTCCTCCGAAGACCTGCATAAATTGGTTTCAAAACCTCGTGAACATCCTCAGCTAGAGCAGAAGGATATTTAAAAGTTTCTATCTGATTGTTTTTCACCACTTTCTTGTACTTGCATCATGAGTCTGAACAATACGTATGCAGCCGGGTACTCTCAGGTAGTCACCCAAAAATGTAGTTAGACTCGTCTGATCTTTATGAAATTTCGATATAACATTTTTGAAGATATGTACTTTCAAAATTTAAAATAAAATAAAAATCAATTTTTTTAAATTTGTAAAGTGAGAAGACGCCTTAAGTTGAATTATAATTAAAGTTATTGGTAATTGACTCTGATGAACGAATATCTGAAACCGCTTAATTAGAAGTCGTAACTTTTTTGTATTTGAACATCAGCAAGGATTTGACGGAGATAGCAACAGCTCCCGCCCATGTGCTCCCGGTTCACCACGAGGGGATGATGAATGACCGGGGTCAGGCTAACACCGTTTATCGCTCTAAATCGCCATATATCCAGTTAGTGTCCGACTAGGCTGGCCCCAAACATGAATCACACCGGCTCTAAGGGAATCCGCCCAAACTTACTCTAACAACTCCTCCAAATTTTGATACGAGCTTGAACATAATTGTTTTGCATGCTACATGAGAAACGCAGAAAAAAATAATTGATCTTCATCAAATGAATAAGTGAAATTTTAATACAAAGAAGTATGGTAGTTAAAGCTACAACTGATGATAGGCACTTCCAAGTGGAAAATACAAAATTTCATATCAAGACTATTAGGGGAATCTTCCCATTTTACATATTTAGATTGGAACCAACTATGGATTTTTTTGATATATCGTCACACATAATTATTTGATGATGACGTAATGTATACTGACCGTAAAGTAGCTTAAAAATTCTGTCACATTTCTTTCAGATCCTTTGAATGCTGCTACTAAATCAACATTTGAAGGTTTTCGGGTGTAAAGTTGTCCTCGCAATTAACATACATCGTTAAAGTTATACATTACATACATGAATTTAACACTAGCAAGTGTTGATAAAATGTATTTGGTACATTTTGTGCCATATATTCGCTTGAAAAAGCCCCGGGTCTATATTGAAACATTAATTTGACCTGTCGTATGTCTATTATTGTAATTGCCATAATTAAGTATTTTTGGATTTATATATACAAAATAAAAATGTCAAATTATTCCTCAAATATCTGTGGTTATATCAAAGAACTTCAGCTGCAACAATACACAGTTCACAATTTATGCCTGTCCTTAAACTTTTCCTTCCCATTTTTCAAAGCTGAAGTCGAAGCTGCAATCCACTTTATCAACGCTCAGTATTAAACCATAATTCGTCATACAAAATCAGATATTTCATGTGAAAGCAAACGTAAAAATAAATTTGTTATCCTTAAGTTAATTAATATTTCTAGGTCTTATAGCTATATTATAGAACTGAATGCATCACATCATCCATTCAGGATCCTTTTTGTCTGATTCATATCTTCACCTAAAATTATTCCAACAGGTCGCCATTAAAGCGTATTTTGTTGATCTAAAAACATCTTCAATATGATCTTTTAAAGTACAGAATAGATCTGCTTTGCTCTACAATATTCGGTTGAATAGTTTGTATGTCACATTTAAAAAGGTTCATATAGTTGGAGCACAAAATAACCATTCCACAAATTAATTGCATTAAATGTAAGGGTATTTTTGGCTCAATTTATTACGTGAATGCATTTGATTTTTGGAACGTTTTTAGTGAAATTAATTACTGTGAAAATTCGGGTGGTATATTTATGGAATTCGAGGTTGGGACCTGATAACCCGAAAGATAAGCAACTGGGTCAAAGGATTTCGTGACCAAAGGCATTTACAAAAAAACGTCATGTTAATTTCCGAAATCTTAACTTACATTTTGCCAATAATTTACTACTCTGACGGATATAGTTAGCGCCTAAATACACACATGATCAGATCAGATTTGAAGCCTGTTTAGCATCTACTTTTTTTATTGCAGTGTATTTATTGCGAATTTAAATCTGTTTTAATTGTTAATTGAAGCATTTGCTAAGATTGTCTGTTGGCATGAAGTGGAAGCACAAATTAATTAAATTCTCATTATTCTATTAGGCATGAGGATAAATCTTAAACATTAGCCTTTTACATATTCCAGAGCCAATTACGATGTTTTCCGCGTTATTTCTAGAGCTGATGACGTTGCTCCTGAAAGCAAAGCGATGTCGACGAACGCACATACAGCGTTAAACGAGGTATGGGTGAGCATTTTAATTACAAATTCATGCAAATGAATGAGGCGTTGAATGGTACAATCATAAGGACCTTAATACGTTAGTATGGCGCTGTAATTAATAAAAGCGAGAGACAAATTTGGGAAGGTGTGGAATCACTTCATCGTAGATTTATTACTTTTTATTTCCCTAACTAATACGACATTATTAATGAACGAATGAAGGACCCAAACAAAAAATAACGACACTAAATAAACAATGACACACCCTTGCTTCAGCATGCATCAACACCGCATTTCCATTAGAATTGCGCCTTAATATTATGAAAAACCACAAATTAATTTAATCGATTGCCTAAATACAGTTTTGAATTGTTAATGTATTAATCTTTTAGATGAATGTTGAACATCGTCCATTTAAATCAACTTTGAGCATCTATTAAGTTTGTTAAACGAAACAGCGTTAATTTGAGTGTCTCGCATTAAAGAGCTGTAATTGAAAGATGCCAATATATGATCGGAATTGCTTATAAAGCATTTTGAAGTCGACCTTGTCGTACAACTTGATGCAAATAAACGAAAAGGTATTTTACATTAATTATTTCATCCGCTGGCAAAACAGGGGTTCATAAGAAAGCAATCAACTTTGACAATCGCACGCGTGTGGGTTGAAGTCGATTGAAACTTTTCAGAGCCAGTTCAGGCTTTCGAATGTATTTTATGTAACGTTTTGGCATAATTAAATTATTTTTAATTTCATCTGTTTACACAAAATTCATATTTCGCTTCGTTAATCTAAA
Source organism: Stenopsyche tienmushanensis (assembly GCA_008973525.1). Taxonomy (NCBI): domain Eukaryota; kingdom Metazoa; phylum Arthropoda; class Insecta; order Trichoptera; family Stenopsychidae; genus Stenopsyche; species Stenopsyche tienmushanensis. The sequence goes on from WACJ01000274.1 coordinate 3,719,895, forward strand.
GCCAAATTTCGCACCCTTACAAAAAGATCATATCATCTTTGAAAAAAAAACTATTTGAAAAATTGATATCGATTATAAATGTTACTTTAAACTCGGTTTGTTTTTCTATATTTTGTAATAGTTTGAAATGTCCTGGAACTAATTGCAACTTTTCCTATTGTGGACTACTAGTGGGAATTGTAGGAGATATATTTGATCGAAAATCCGATTTCCCTTGTAAGCCCTAAAGGATCGTGTTGCATTTGCAGAAACCCAAAATCCGTAATCAGAATCAGAGTCTAATAAGAGGACGATATTTGATGATCCTCTACTGTTTATATTGTGTTTTTGCATTACGCAAGAAATATGATTATAACACAATTCATTCCAATTTTACGCCTATTTACTACACAAAATCACTGTCGTCAGAATTTTCAAACTCATTTATATCAATATTTTTTCATAACTTTTGATATTTTAAAATTATAACTATCAGAAGTGAAATGGAGGCGTTCTCAAATGCAAAAATTATTTTCAATCTGTCAAATAAAAATTACCTAAAAAGTACCTTGTTGTTTCTAGAAGTTAGAATGAATATTATGAAGGAATAAACGGTCCTATCGAAATACAAGGAGTAAAAACGTGTTCTTTTGATGTAACCGGGTACAAAGCAGCGTTATATCTATGCAAAGAATTTCACTAAAATTTGGGATTTCTTTTGACGAACTGAATAAATATATAACTGCAAATTTTTATCACATAATAATTCATATTTTAAACACATTATACAATTTTTTTCAGATTGAAATCATTTCTCATTGCTGAAATACACGGCAACTTAAACATCCATCATCGAAAAAGGTTCTTTTCGATTGTCACGATTACGGGCATTTTGCTTATCAAAAACAAATATTTAAATGGCATTTTAATCTATATCGTATGAACTAGTTTTTATGCTACGATTATTACAAAATTTTCATAGGTTTTGGCATCTTGTTGAACATTTTTTTGTGAATTTTGATATTTTTTCACGACTTCTTTTACATAAAAAATAAACTCGTTGACTAAAAAAAATTTGAATCAATCCGCTATTTCTGTTACGTGGCTAATTTAACATCCTATTGTAACTAAAACTTTAAAAAAAATGATTTTATTTGCATCTATCAAAGTATAAAATTGAAAGCCTATTCATTTATAAGTGCACAAATTAACAAAGTATCAAATAACAACTAAGACGATAAGAGTTAAGGCATAAGATATATGGTGTTTGCAAGTATTTGCAAACAAGAAGATTTAAAAAAGCAATTGATTTTCGACGTTTTGGAAGAGGAAGGCAAATCGACATGCATTATGAAATGTTGAAATTTTTGAGCGGAGCGATGACAAGGTTGGCGTCATGGTGCGTGAGGAAGGATTTATGGATATAATGTGGAATACGTGGAAAACACCTGGCTCCCACCCACCTGCGCCTCTATCTGATGCTGCCACCGTCTGGGGAGGCGCAATCTCTCAGCCCATCAGTTCACTTAAAGGCCTTCGTCTTGCTGAGCACGCCACCACCGAGACGGCTCTTTTTATACACCGACTATAAATCGCTCTCCAGAGAAGCCAAACTAGGACTTTTTAAGAATTTACAAGACTTATCGACGCGCTATCATCTCCGCTCAAACATTTCGACGGACGTCCTCGATTTATTTATATGGCAGCGGTCTTAAAGTGACGCCAAGTACACTCCTCTCAACAGCCGCTTGCTCCCGACTTATCTTCAACAGTATCTAACTTTTTTGTTGAACTTCATTTTGAGAATCAGAATCGAATGAGTAATTAACATATAATAGAAATTCTAATTATAATTCGATCATTTTCCGTTGATTTTCGACATTCACATTGTTGAAGCATTGGGTTTTTTAAACGTTGCAGGAAGAAAAAAGACAAAAAATATTCTCTATGATAAAAATAAATCATGTTTTAAATTTTTATTCCCTCTTGTTTAATTACTTACTACTAAGTCTTGAATCAAAGCAAAAACAAATCAATAATCCTGAGTGTATTATTTTATGTATTAAAATATTTATCTTAAATATGGCTTTGAAGCATACATAAATGGAGATAATCTGACGATACCAGGTCAAAGTTATTGCTTTTCTATTGTCCAGTGCTGCCTTTTTTACTTCAATAGATTATTCAACTTATCCAAGTGTTAATAATAGACTTCTTTTATAATGATTTTATTCATAGTTAATTCCTTCCTTATCCCACAAATTAGTAACTATGATCTATTCAAATATTCGATATTCGTTTCGGTTAACAGTTAATCAATTGGAAAACGCAGCACATCTTTATGAGAAAATCAGCACGTCCCTAAACAAAGAGATCCAGTGATGTCAGGTCTGGAGACTGTGCAAACCACAGAGTTAATAAGGGAATAAGCGCCGCCTTTGCAAAAATTAGTATAGTATTTTTTTTTTTCAAAATGTTAAAAATATATATTTCGACAACCCTGACACTTAAAACATAGGTCTAGTGAAACCTAGCAAAAGACACCCCTAATCCCGTAAAAATTTGTGTCAATCCTTACGCAAAAAATCCTGTTTATTCGGATACTCGACTATCCAATTTGACTATAAAGACGATATTTTCTTGAAATTAATCCATTGTCTTCGATGCTTTCATTAATTAATTCATCATTTTATTTTAAGGTGACTTTTATCAATCCATTTTATTATTACCAACCATCTTGACATGTTTTGTCATGGCATTTGGTTCTATTTTTTGATAGAAAATATGATTTATAAAATTATATTTGGCTTAAATTGTTATTTTAAATAGATTTTCAATTATGTGCTATTATGCAACGTTGTGGTAGTTTACATAATCGACTTCCAATACTTGAGAAACTGAGCATAGTTTGGAATAGATAGTATTCAACGTACCACACATTTATAGCTGGAAATGGAGAAGTTATTTAAAGTATGATAAGATCTTTGGACGAATAATGAAATTATGGTAATTGATGCTGATGACTCTTCCGATTTAACTATGCATTTCCATAGTTATTTAAATAAATAATAATGTTTAATAGATCTTAATTTTGCATTGAAATCTTTATGATCGATAAAATATAATATGTTTTTAGACATGAAATTTTTCACTATGCTATCACCTCAGGATTAACTCTAAATATTTTTTAATAATAATTTTATTATATTTGGTGTTAATAAAAATAATTCATACAGCGTTTCATTCAACCCGAATCTTTTCAATTTCATTCGCTGATCCGTTTGCATCAGCAATTTTGTTAGTTTTTTTGAAAATTCATTAATTTTGTTTCAATGCCATCTTAGAATTTATATTGCAAATGCCAAATTCACAATATATTTTTAAAAAATAACAATAATTTGTACTTCATTTTGCAATAATAAGAATTTCAAACAGCCACTGAAAAGTGAAGCTCCTGTCACTGTCACAAATTCTCAAAGTTTATTCTGAATTCAAAACAAGCTGCAGATGTATTAAAAACACAGACGTATAAACGTGGAAGCTGTTTTAATTTTAGAGTACGGCAGTTGAGCGCAATCGTTAAAAATGTTTACTCTACGAAACTACTTTGGCTTTAGCAAAAATGGTAAAAGCCTCGCACAGGCTCGTTCCGAAAAAAAGACCAAATGACCTCTATTTGTTTAAGCACACTGTAGTAACGACTGTTAAACTAACACCGGATATGTCCAAACGATCAAATCGTCCGAACGCTCTGCAACTGGGGGTGCAAAATGATCTCACCCTTGTCGGGATAGCAGGTTGCCACCATTCGGAATGCTCCCGCAAAGCCTTCGCTAAAAGTGTACATTAATATTGCTAGGGGAATAGTGCCGGGTGATTTGTGCCTTTTATGACACCTCCGATGTACACACGTTAAAACCTACTATAAATATTGCTCGAACGGCCGCTATAAAAGACACTATTTGAAATTCAACTCCATTTCAGTCAACCCTAATGAAGCGAGTTGGGATACTCACACATAAATGGACGCGAATGTCGATTTTATGGGGGGCCTTAAATTAGCTATAAATTGAAATAGAATTTGCTACCATAAATATCTCTATATGAGATACTTTTCGGTCTTATTTATTGTTTTAGGTATAACGTTGTCATAAAACGATTTTGATACATCAAAGTAAAAGCGCTTCAATCATAATTAAAAAAAACCGTATTAGATTTTTCAGTTAAAATGGCGTTTACTTTCAAATTTACTTTTTGATCATCAATTGTGTTGACCTTTGATAACAAGTATTGTATATTTTGTTAATTGATTAACATTTGGAGAACGTTCCACAAAAAAAAATACACACGGCGTTTTCAAGATGATGGATTTTATGCTGAAAAATTTACACGAAATTGCATACTGTACAAATTCGGAGAATTTCTAATTGATTTCAATGCCAAAGATGGTATAAACAATTTAAAAATTTAATTAAGAAAATAAGGTCCGAAGTAAGAGAAAGGTTAAAATGGATGACGATATCCTGTGTACTGAAATTGAATGAAATCCAACATAGACTATACGAGAATTAACAGACAAGCTTGAATACTTCCGAAAAAGTATTCAAATATGAGAAAAAAAATAGGAACGACCATAAAACAGGGGATAAATGGGGATGAAACAATAACATGACATTACTGATGAGATCAAGGCGGTGCGCGCGAGTATGTATCGTGATTTAATCGATAAAGAGACGAAACAACCGTTTTTACACTATCTTGTGACTGGAGATGAAAAGTGGGATGTTGTACTCAAATCAAAAACGTAAAATACAGTGGCTTTCAAAGGGGAAGGTAAAGAAACCAACCCCTCAACCAGGCTTAACAGTAAAAATAGCTCTTTTAAATTTATAATGGATCTCCAAAGGGATAATCTACTATGAAGTCCTTCCATAACAGGTCAAACCATAACGAGAGATTTATTGTTTACAATGAGAAATTTTAAAAGTGGCGTTGAGTAAGAAGAGACCAGGTGTAGTTAACGTCGCCAAATTCTTTAGCAACATAATAATGCACGATCTCATAAATCAAAGATGACCGAAAATAAATGAAAGGAAATCGATTAGCAAACAATTCTGCATCCACCTTATTCTACTTACCTTGTTCTTTTCGATTATTTTTTACTTAGATCGATGCAACATTATTTACAAGGGGAAAAAATCATAAATATAAAAGAAGTGAAATAAGGAATCGAAAAATAATTTTATAACAAAACTCGTTGAATTTAATTTTCCGGATTAAAAAAAATATTAAAAAGATGTAAAGGGTTGTGGCATATTCATTGTATCATTATATTTAAGAATTAAATTCAATGGTTATCAGAAAAACTAGGTATTAGCGCAGAATATTCATGAAAATTACACAATATTAATAGTAAATAAGAAATTATTTGAGTATAGAATTATAGTTGTATTAAAAAATAATTACAAATATGTCTAAATCAAGAAAATAAGTAAGTATATTCATTATTTTTGCATTATGTCATTAAAGTCAGGTTATGTTGTTACACATTGATACTATTGTAATATAATCATAATTTATAATTTATAGCTACAAGGTCATTGGGATTCATAATGCGTAACTCAAGCTTTTTTAAACGACCTAAGACATTAAAAATTCTCTACTGTGCCTATGTTAGAAGCAAGCTTGAATATGCGTCTCAAATCTGGAACCCCAGGTATCAAAAATATGTGGATCGAATTGAAAGAGTTCAAATGAAGTTTATAAAATTCCTATGCTTCAAAATGGGGAAAGCGTATAATTCGTCAGAATATGAGCGTATCTGCTCAGATCAACACTTAGTAGCCCTTAATAAGCGCCGTACAATAGCAGACATTATACTTACTCAAAATTACAAACGGCATAATTGACTGTCCTGAACTGCTGAGTAGTATTAACTTCAATATACCTAGTAGATCTATGAGATTTTACCAACCAATCGCGGTTCGTTGGCCTCTACCAACTATAGAAAGAATGCCTTCTTGAGTAGAGCCATAATAAACCTTAATGATGTGCTAAGGGATCTGAGTGGATATTTTCAATTGTAATCTAATCGATGTCAAACGTCAGCTAATCAATCTTTTAATTGATGAATAAAGTAAATCAGTAGTAATAACAGCAATAATAAAAATAATAAAAAATAAAAATAAAAATTAAAAAAAAAAAATAAAAAAACGAAATAACTACAAGGTTACGAACTTTTAAATTTTAAATTTGAGTACATGTTATAATTTTACCTTTAATTTTAACTAATTCTATATGTGAAATCCTATTATTGGCTTGTAATATTTCTAATCTACAGCTAATTATATATGTAAAGCTGTTGGGTTTCCACAAATAATAAATATAAATAAATAATAATAAATTTATGTTATCTTCAGTGATATGGTTTCATGTTGCTTTTAATTTCATATAATTTAGCTTATATTAGGGATAATATGTGTATCCTCAAACGTTTGAGCCATTGATAAACTATTGCAATTTTCGCCGCATGAAGTACCTCTACCATTGAATTGTGATTAAGAACAAATTGGAAAAAGCTATTAAAAAAATAATAAAAAGCTACAAACTGTCCATTCCGCTAAGCTTGATCGCTCAGTCGGTAAATATCGAAATTGATCTTAAATAAAGAAATTTAGAACACAGGGCAATAGCTATTTAATATAGATCGTATGATTAACAAGATTAAATGGAAGCTATAATTGGGCTATTTATATAAATAAATAGATTAGATGTAGTTGTTATACTATTCTAAAATTGATAAGATAATTTTATTTAAGTACATGACAGACATTACGTTGAATTTAAATTATAATAGTTGTATAAATGTTTATCAAAATATGTTTTATAGACATTGAAAAAGCATTCGATATTGCACGTAATAAGCTTCTGCCAAATTTTTTAAAGCATTTAATTCATAAATATTATAGTATTTATTTTTATTATTTTTTAAGATTACTCCACCGTATATTTCAGCCCATTTAAAAGCATCGCTTGATTCAAAACTTTCAAATGACTTTACCAATTGAATACATTTTTGAAAACAACTCTTATAGGTAATTTATAATATGCGGTAGGTGATTTTATTCATGCATTTCATGCAGTTTAGATATATTCTAAAACAATAAATCTTTACACATCTCTTTTATTACCAATGGTCAATGTAGGGTCCTCTGTGGGAGACCATAGTGATTATATAAAGGGCCCGAGTATGGCGATTTGCCCTGTACACCTTCAAATCTTACTCCCATTAAAAGCCCTAAAAATAAAATGATTAGATTTATCAATAAATTAACTTTGAAATATCCTTTTTTTTTCTTGAAAATAATAAAGGAAAAGAAAATATCTTTGTTTCGCTCTTTGAGCAAAAAATTGGTACAACTTTTTATTCGTTTTTTTTTCCAAATCTGCACAAAGGCGTATCCATTGTCTTGAAATTTCTTATGGTAAACATAAATTGAGCTCCGATGTAGTGATTCTTTTAGTATTTTCTGCAAAGCTCACATCGAATACTTGTCACGAATTTGTCTCTTGCATTGTGAATAACATGGAACGTTTTCTCCACACGACGCAACTCCATTTGTTCTACGACATTGCCTCTACTGTTAGTCAAGAAAAATGTTTTTTGTTGCCAAACGTAAACAATCCCTGCCAACAATTCGATGTATTGACTTTTATTTCGATTAAAAAAAGGTTTTATTAAACCGTCAACGACATTCATGAATTATTCGGCAATGATCGGGACCAAGCCAGCACTTGCTACCGTAGCAAAACGAAAGAGCAGTGTTGCATTATCAATAGAACATTGTGTTGAGCATACTATGCTCATTTTGTAGTTTGGTCCGTGGTATTAGTTATAATAATAGGAGCAAAAGCCGAAATGTCGAGCACACTCTGCGGGCGGGACTCTATTATAATCTAGAAGACTCATTGTGGAGGTGCCTTGAGAGAGATTACAGGTGCTTTGGAGTCGAGAGCATTACAGAGATAGGGAAACGGAAATGTTGTTTCAGGCACTTACGGTGTCTTCTCTAAATGCGGCCCTGCCTTCAACCGGAATGTTAATCGCATCTGGGTGATTGTTGTTCTAACTAACGAATGCAATATTAGCCACAATTAACCGGCTTTTCTACAACACTACTTCTTCCTTTATCATAGAGAAAGCAGTGCATTTTATAAGATACATATTTTTTGAGAACAAAAGTATTAATATAGAAAATGTCCTTAACACAAAAATTCATGTTGGGATATGAAAATATTGATATGATTAAAAAATTAAACAAACCATTCTCTTACTATAATGTATATTAGCTTGGGGTGGCTTTTAGCAATCTCTTTTATGGGATTATTGCCAACCATTTTTACGTGATTTTTCATAGCAAATATAACATGGAACATGATTGTTCCCGACGCGATATGCTAAAAATAATTTTAAACCTCTACTATTAATAGATCAAATTTCAGACCAACAATTAGGAAGACTTGTTGTATTATTTCATAGCTATAGACATATTTACTATATTAAAACAGTATTATTCAAAAATATGATAATTTTCAGATCATCCTATTTTAAGGGTTCAGACACTTTGCAATTCGCGGAGACAAACGACGAAGAACCCTTGCCAACCGCCGAGGTTTCGAATTTTCTAAAGCTCGTCAGATCAGCCAAGAAACAAGATATTGAAGGATTGCTTTATGATCCTGAAATCATTGCTGATTAGTAATATGTTTCCCTTTTAACATTTTTTTAGTATTTAAAATGTTAAAAGCGTTTTTATAGAAACGACATTTTTGCATGCTGTGTGGAAAGAATTTCAAAAACCAAGTCGTCGATTGATCCGAAATTACGAGCTTATTATACACATAAAATAAAAAATACCTACAAAAAGGTGTTTTTTTTCAAACTTTTTTAAAACTAGTGCCATTTTGTTACTTTTAAACAATAAGTATTAATTGAGTGTTATATTAGCGAGACTCATACAGATTAAGAATCTTTTTGACTTTTTGTTACATGTACCTGAATGAAAAAACTGATCAACGCTGCGAGCTTGGATCTTTTTTAGCATGCCATTTTTTGTTTTTAAAAACATATAATATGTACATATATATATATATTATGAGGATTTTTTTTAAAATTATAAATGCCCTAATAATCACAAAAAATCATTCATTATATGGTGTATTTACTGTGAAAAAAAAGTTAAAAACTGCTTATTTTTTGGACCGTCAAAGTGAGATGATCCCTTAATGTTAAATTCTCCAACATTTATACAACTTTTGAGAGCAGTGTTGACAAGACTATCAACGCCTTTTAAATGTACGATTACACCTCATTGAAACGTTCTGTACAGTGTAATTTGTCTGCCAATTTAATACCAAAAAATATCTATGGTGATTCCCAAGGAAGAATTAATCTAAATAAGTTTGACGTATTGGAGAGTTAACTCTTTAGCGAAACGAGGCTTCGTATCAATTCGAAATTGTCTTATAATCGAATTTCCTGACACAGGGAAAAAGTAATTTAAATTGAATCCATGGCACTCACTTTGGGGGTTCTCTAATTTAGATGTGGTTCTTTTTTGGATAGCAAAAGAGGAGCCTCCTGGAGGTGAGGCAATAACTCGGGTGGCACGTAGGCAAAGTCTTCCAGCCGGCACAAGGTGGGTATCTCTAACTATCCTAACTGCTAAACCGAGTCCCACTCTTAGTATATCTCTCCCGCGGCCTTATGGGATGGGATAACTTTGCAAACTGAATTCTGCGAGTTGTGTGTAGACGCCCCCGACCCATGGAAATAAAGCCACCCAGGGCTGAAATCAACTGCTGCGATAAGATCAAATCTTCTTACATTTGTTTCATAATGTTGTGCCTACGCGCTTATCGCCATTTACAAATTCCTTACATACCCAGAGCGAGATCGCAAATAAGCCCCGAAAAAATTGCGTCCTTATTTGAAATTCATACACAGCAATCTCAGTATTCTGATATCACTATCTGAGAGAAATTTTATCGTAAATGGCAAACAATATTTTTTATTCAAATGTAATCGAGATCGAAAAGAATATCAACACGGATACGATGTAAACACTAATAATTTTGTATATAATATGTGGATGCCAATTTTTAATATGCTTTTCCTAGTAACCAAACACTTAATTATTTTCAGTCCATGGAAAATATAAAAAATCCTCTCATTAGGGAGGTAGTGAAACTTAAGATAATGCTATTAAATCCTTCGTCAGCACATCTGTTAGCTCCATTATCGATAATTTTATGCAGCTTTGAGGAAAAACTCTGAATCATGCCCTGGCTGAAAAGGTAGAAACTCCCGGTTCGGTAATTGTATTATGTAGCGTATAAGAGTTAAGAGCACTATAAACTGAGCAGGAGAAAATTTCTTCTTGCTCTTTTATCTCCGTTCATCTCTTTCATTATACGTTTTTATTATTTTTTGTGCAGGTTTCTGCAAAGTATTTCTACCGAAAGTACGTGCAACATAAATAGCTCATTATGACCAACAAATGAAACTCTCCGTAACACTTCTCGGTTCGGTCTGCGTTTTGTTGCAAATGCACTCAAAGTTAGTCGTACTCCAGATTTTGCTGGGGAACCGTATTCGTAAAAGTTGAAATGAAATTGTATACATTGTAAACTGAAAGTCGTACCTTTTATTCTTAGAGAGATACTGGTCTTCTTTGTGCTCGCAGTATAGCAAAAAATCCAACGAATCCGCAAGAATGTGCCTCGCAAATGATTCATCGGCCTTCAAGAAAGAAAGAAATATTTCTGTACATTAAGCATACCTGTGTATATCTACATTGATTTTTAACTCTCATATTATACAATTTTGGTTGAAGGATGAATTTATTTAAATTCATACACATATATACATTTAATATTCGCAATATTATATTCAACTGCGGAAACTATGAGGCGATTAATGCGGAAATTTTAATCGCTGACTGGCATAATTTACTGTCGGATCTCTCTCGGATGACTCTGTTTCCTATTTTTACAACTTTTTTGAAAAATTGAAACTTAAGTACATACCATCTAAAATGATTAAATCTAGTAACTACCCAGTGTGGTACCTGTCCCACTTAGAAAGGCTATTAAAGAAAAGTGTTAAATATTTACGTAAGTTCAAAGTCTATGGTAACTTATCTGACGGTGAATCTTATAAACTATTGCGTGCAAGGGTTAAAAAACTTGAAATTCGTGTTATGTTAATTACATTCGTACTGTTGAAGAATCCATTAAATTACATCCCAAACACTTCTGGTCATAATAAAGTCTAAAAATATCTGAATTCTATGCCCAGTAGCATGTACCTGGTGACAAAAACTATAACACTGGCACCGATTTTGTGATGCCTTTTCCGATCTCTTCCGTTCCAGCTTTGTAGATCCTCCACCCTAAAACCACCATTACTTCATCTACCCAACCGATTTGTGATATTTCTAAAGTGCATATAGATACTGATGTAGTTAAGAATTTACTTCATGCTATGACCCGTCGAATCTTGCGGTCCAGATAATTTACCTGGAATTTTTTTACGAAGTGTGCTGATACTATATCAGACCTATTACAATTTTATTCCGTAAATCTATCTATGCGTGTGCAGTGCCAGTTTTGTGGAAAACCTTCATTACACCCGATATATAAGAAAGGGCTAAGACTGATATATCCAATTACCGTCCTATCTCAAAGCTTTGTATCATATCCACGATTCTCGAGAAAATTATTATAACCAGGTATATCATGCTTTAAAGCAGTCTTTTAGCCTAGCCAGCATGGCTTTCTTAGAGGCCGCTCGGCTGTCACTAATCTCGTACTTCTCAATGACTTCCTGACGGAAACAAGCACCAAAGCTCAGGCTGCGTGGTTTACACTGACTTCAGTAGCTTTTGATCGAATACGACATGACATCCTTCTCAGTAACTGAATAACATTGAATTAAT